>CM038142.1:481496497-482208997 GCA_021437245.1 Aegilops speltoides | reverse complement strand
TATTGATCGCCGCCACGAACCGGTGCTATTGTACACATTAGTGCCGGCTCTAATACAAACCGGCACTATTGGGTTTCACGTATGACCCTTTGCTACTAGTGCTTGCTGGATCAAGAAGGAGGAGACGTCATCCGTTCCGTACTCCGTACGTGTGTTGAACACGGAGGTGCTGTCCGTTCAGCACTTGGTCATCGGTGATTTGGATCACGGCGAGTACGACTCCAGCATCCCCGTTCTCTTGAATGCTTCCGCTCGCGATCTACAAGGGTATGTAGATGCACTCCTATCAATCGTTGCTTAGATGAACTCATAGATGGATCTTGGTGAAACCATAGGAAATTTTTTAATTTTTGCAACGTTCCCCAACAGTGGCATCATGAGCTAGGTCTATGCGTAGTTCTCTATTGCACGAGTAGAACACAATTTTGTTGTGGGCGTAGATGTTGTCAACTTTCTTGCCGCTACTAGTATTATTTTGCTTCAGCAGTATTGTGGGATGAAGCGGCCCGGACCGACCTTACACGTACGCTTACGTGAGATAGGTTCCACCGACTGACATGCACAAGTTGCATAAGATGGCTAGCCGGTGTCTGTCTCTCCCACTTTAGTTGGAGTGGATTCGACGAAAAGGGTCCTTATGAAGGGTAAATAGAAGTTGACAAATCACGTTGTGGCTTTTTCGTAGGTAAGAAAACGTTCTTGCTAGAACCCTATTGCAGCCACGTAAAAGATGCAACAACAATTAGAGGACGTCTAACTTGTTTTTGCAGCAATTGCCTTGTGATGTGCTATGGCCAAAAGTTGTGATGAATGATATATTGTGATGTATGAGATCATGTTCTTGTAATAGGAATCACGACTTGCATGTCGATGAGTATGACAACCGGCAGGAGCCATAGGAGTTGTCTTTATTTTTTGTATGACCTGTGTGTCATTGAAGAACGCCATGTAAATTACTTTACTTTATTGCTAAACGCGTTAGCCATAGAAGTAGAAGTAGTCGTTGGCGTGACAACTTCATGAAGACACAATGATGGAGATCATGATGATGGAGATCATGGTGTCATGCCGGTGACGAAGATGATCATGGAGCCCCGAAGATGGAGATCAAAGGAGCTATATGATATTGGCCATATCATGCTATTATATAATTGCATGTGATGTTTATTATGTTTATGCATCTTGTTTACTTAGAACGACGGTAGTAAATAAGATGATCCCTTATAACAATTTCAAGAAAGTGTTCTCCCTAAGCGTGCGCCGTTGCTAAAGTTAAATCGTTTCAAGCACCACGTGATGATCGGTGTGATAGATTCTTACATTCACATACAACGGGTGTAAGACAGTTTTACACATGCAAAAACACTTAGGGTTAACTTGCGAGCCTAGCATGTACGGACATGGCCTCGAACACGAGACCGAAAGGTCGAACATGAGTCGTATGGCGAATCGATCAACATGGAGATGTTCACCGATGATGACTAGTCTGTCTCACGTGTTGATCGGACACGGCCTAGTCGACTCGGATCGTGTAACACTTAGATGACTAGAGGGATGTCTAATCTGAGTGGGAGTTCATTAAATAATTTGATTAGATGAACTTAATTATCATGAACTTAGTCTAAAACCTTTGCAAATATGTCTTGTAGATTAAATGGCCAACGCTCATGTCAACGTGAACTTCAACGCGTTCCTAGAGAAAACCAAGCTGAAAGATGATGGCAGCAACTATACGGATTGGGTCCGGAACACGAGATCATCCTCATAGCTGCCAAGAAAGCATATGTCCTAGATGGACCGCTAGGTGAAGCACCCATCGAGAGAACCAAGGCGTTATGAACGCTTGGCGTCACGTCTTGATGATTACTCCCTCATTCGATGCAGCATGCTTTACTGACCTAGAACGGGGCTCCAAAAGCGTTTTGAGCAACACGAAGCATATGAGATGTTCGAGGAGCTGAAAATGGTTTTCAAGCTCATGCCCGGTCGAGAGATATGAAGTCTCCGACAAGTTCTATAGTTGTAAGATGGAGGAAAATAGTTCTTCGGTGAGCACATACTCAAAATGTCAGGTTGCACAACCGCTTTGTCCCAGTGGACATTAACCTCCGGATGAGGCGGTCATTGACAGAATCCTTGATCGCTCCCACCGAGCTACAAGAGCTTTGTGATGAACTACAATATGCAGGGGATGGTGAAAACTATTCCTGAAGTATTTTCAATGTTGAAATCGGCAGAGGTAGAAATCAAGAAAGAACATCAAGTGTTGATGGTCAATAAAACCACCAAGTTCAAGAAGGGCAAGGGTAAGAAGAACTTCAAGAAGGGCGGCAAGGATGTTGCTGCGCCCGTAAGCCGATTCTTGGGAAGAAGTCAAAGAATGGACCCAAGCACGAGGCCGAGTGCTTTTATTGCAAAGGAAGGGTCGATGGAAGCGGAACTGCCCCAAATACTTAGCGACAAGAAGGCGGCAATACTAAAGGTATATGTGATATACATGTAATTGATGTGTACCTTACCAATTACTCGTAGTAACTCACCGGTATTTGATACGGTGCCGTTGCTCACATTTGTAACTCACAGCAGGAGCTGCGGAATAAGCGGAGACTGGCGAAGGACGAGGTGATGATGCGCGTCGGGAATGGTTCCAAGGTCGATGTGATCGCCGTCGGCATGCTGCCTCTACATTTACCTACGGGATTAGTTTTAAACCTCAATAATTGTTATTTAGTACCAAGTTTGAGCATGAACATTGTATCTGGATCTCGTTTGATACGAGATGGCTACTCATTTAAATCCGAGAATAATGGTTGTTCTATTTATATGAGAGATATGTTTTATGGTCATGCCCGATGGTCAATGGTTTATTCTTAATGAATCTCGGCGTAATGTTACACATATTCATAGTGTGAATACCAAAGCGATGTAAAGTTGATAACGATAGTCCCACATACTTGTGGCACTTGCCGCCTTGGTCACATTGGTGTCAAGCGCATGAAGAAGCTCCATGCTGATGGACTTTTAGAGTCTCTAGATTATGAATCGTTTAACACATGCGAACCATGCCTCATGGGCAAAATGACCAAGACTCCATTCTCCGGAACAATGGAGCGAGCAACCAACTTATTGGAAATCATACATACCGATGTGTGCGGTCCAATGAGCGTTGAGGCTCGCGGAGGATATCGTTATGTTCTCACTCTCACTGATGACTTGAGTAGATATGGGTATGTCTACTTAATGAAACACAAGTCTGAGACCTTTGAAAAGTTCAAGGAATTTCAGAATGAGGTAGAGAATCAATGTGACCGGAAGATAAAGTTCCTACGATCAGATCGTGGAGGGGAATATTTAAGTCACGAATTTGGTACGCACTTAAGGAAATGTGGAATCGTTTCACAACTCACGCCGCCTGGAACACCTCAGCGTAACGGTGTGTCCGAACGTCATAATCGCACTCTATTGGATATGGTGCTGTCTATGATGTCTCTTACCAATTTACCGCTATCATTTTGGGGATACGCTCTAGAGACAGCTACATTCACTTTAAATAGGGCACCGTCTAAATCCGTTGAGACGACACTGTATGAATTATGGTTTGGGAAGAAACCTAAGCTGTCGTTTCTAAAAGTTTGGGGATGCGATGCTTATGTGAAGAAACTTCAACCTGAAAAGCTCGAACCAAGTCGGAAAAATGCGTCTTCATAGGATACCCCAAGGAAACCATTGGGTATACCTTCTACTTAAGATCCGAGGGCAAGATCTTTGTTGCCAAGAACGGATCCTTTCTGGAAAAAGAGTTTCTCTCGAAAGAAGTAAGTGGGAGGAAAGTAGAACTCGATGAAGTACTACCTCTTGAACAGGAAAGTAGTGCAGCTCAGGAAAATGTTCCTGTGATGCCTACACCAACTAGAGAGGAAAATAATGATGATGATCAAGGTACTTCGGATCAAGTTTCTACTGAACTTCATAGGTCCACAAGGACACGTTCCGCACCAGAGTGGTACGGCAATCCTGTCTTGGAAATCATGTTGTTAGACAACGGTGAACCTTCGAACTATGAAGAAGCGATGGCAGGCCCATATTCCAACAAATGGCTTGAAGCCATGCGATCCGAGATAGAATCCATGTATGAAAACAAAGTATGGACTTTGACAGACTTGCCCGATGATCGGTGAGCGATAGAAAACAAATGGATCTTTAAGAAGAAGACGGACGCGGATGGTAATGTTACCATCTATAAAGCTCGACTTGTCGCTAAGGGTTATCGACAAGTTCAAGGGGTTGACTACGATGAGATATTCTCTCCTGTAGCGAAGCTGAAGTCCGTCCGAATCATGTTAGCAATTGCCGCATACTATGATTATGAGATATGGCAGATGGACGTCAAAACGGCATTCCTTAACGGACATCTTAAGGAAGAACTGTATATGATGCAGCCGGAAGGTTTTGTCGATCCTAAGAATGCTAACAAAGTATGCAAGCTCCAGCGATCCATTTATGGGCTGGTGCAAGCATCTCGGAGTTGGAACATTCGCTTTGATGAGATGAGCAAAGCGTTTGGGTTTATGCAGACTTATGGAGAAGCCTGCGTTTACAAGAAAGTGAGTGGGAGCTCTGTAGCATTTCTCATATTATATGTAGATGACATACTCTTGATGGGAAATGATATAGAACTTTTGGACAGCATTAGGGCCTACTTGAATAAGTGTTTTTCAATGAAGGACCTTGGAGAACTCTTACATATTAGGCATCAAGATCTATAGGGATAGATCGAGATGCCCCATAGGTCTTTCACAAAGCACATACCTTGATAAGATTTTGAAGAAGTTCAAAATGGATCAGTCCAAGAAAGGGTTCTTGCCTGTATTGCAAGGTGTGAGATTGAGCTTGGCTCAATGCCCGACCATGGCAAAAGATAAAGAAGAGATGAGTGTCATCCCCTATGCTTCAGCCATAGGATCTATTATGTATGCCATGCTATGTACCAGACCTGATGTAAACCTTGCCGTAAGTTTGGTAGGAAGGTACCAAAGTAATCCCGGCAAGGAACACTGGACAACGGTCAAGAATATCCTGAAGTACCTGAAAAGGACAAAGGACATGTTTCTTGTTTATGGAGGTGATGAAGAGCTCGTCGTAAAGGGTTACGTCGACGCTAGCTTCGACATAGATCTGGATGACTCTAAGTCACAAACCGGATACGTGTATATGTTGAATGGTGGAGCAGTAAGCTGGTGCAGCTGCAAGAAGAGCGTCGTGGCGGGATCTACATGTGAAGCGGAGTACATGGCAGCCTCAGAGGTAGCGCATGAAGCAATTTGGGTGAAGGAGTTCATCACCGACCTAGGAGTCATACCCAATGCGTCGGGCCGATCAAACTCTTTCGTGACAACACTTGGAGCTATTGCCCTTGCCAAGGAGCCCGGGTTTCACAAAAGACCGAGCACATCAAGCGTCGTTTCAACTCCATCCGTGAAAATGTTCAAGATGGAGACATAGATATTTGCAAAGTACATACGGATCTGAATGTCGCAGATCCGTTGACTAAACCTCTTTCGCGAGCAAAACATGATAAACACCAGAACTCTATGGGTGTTCGATTCATCACAATGTAACTAGATTATTGACTCTAGTGCAAGTGGGAGACTGTTGGAAATATGCCCTAGAGGCAATAATAAAAGGATTATTATTATATTTCCTTGTTCATGATAATTGTCTTTATTCATGCTATAATTGTATTATCCAGAAATCGTAATACACGTGTGAATACATAGACCATAATATGTCCCTAGTAAGCCCCTAGTTGACTAGCTCGTTGATCAACAGATAGTCATGGTTTCCTGACTATGGACATTAGATGTCGTTGATAACGGGATCACATCATTAGGAGAATGATGTGATGCACAAGACCCAATCCTAAGCATAGCACAAGATCGTGTAGGTCGTTTGCTAGAGCTTTTCCAATGTCAAGTATCCTTTCCTTAGACCATGAGATCGTGTAACTCCGGATACCGTAGGAGTGCTTTGGGTGTACCAAACGTCACAGCGTGGCGGGTGACTATAAAGGTGCACTACTGGTATCTCCGAAAGTGTCATTGGGTTGACACGGATCGAGGCGGGATTTGTCACTCCGTATGACGAAGAGGTATCTCGGGCCCACTCGGTAATGCATCATCATAATGAGCTCAAAGTGACCAAGTGTTTGGTCACGGGATCATGCATTACGGTACGAGTAAAGTGACTTGCCGGTAACGAGACTGAACGAGGTATTGGGATACCGACGATCGAGTCTCGGGCAAGTAACGTACCGATTGACAAAGGGAATTGTATACGGGTTGATTGAATCCTCGACATCGTGGTTCATCTGATGAAATCATCGTGGAACATGTAGGAGCCAACATGGGTATCCAGATCCCATTTGTTAGTTATTGGCGGAGAGCTGTCTCGGTCATGTTCGCATGATTCCCAAACCCGTAGGGTCTACACATAAGGTTCGGTGACACTAGGGTTATTAGGAAGACTTGTATGTGATTACGAATGTTGTTGAGTCCGGATGAGATCCCGGACGTCACGAGGAGTTCCGGAATAGTCCGGAGGTGAAGATTTATATATAGGAAGTGCTGTTTCGGCCATCGGGAAAGTTTCGGGGTAACCCGATATTGTACCGGGACCACCGGAAGGGTCCCGGGGGTCCATCGGGTGGGGCCACTTATCCTGGAGGGCCCCGTGGGCTGAAGTGGGAGGGGAACCAGCCCCTAGTGGGCTGGTGCGCCCCCCTTGGGCCCCCCTGTGCCTAGGGTTGGAAACCCTAGGGTGGTGGTGGGGGGGGGGCGCACCACTTGCCTTGGGGGGCACTCCACCCCCCTGGCCGCCGCCCCCTTGGGAGATTCCCATCTCCAGGGCCGGCGCCCCCCCGGGGGCCTATATAAAGGAGGGGGGGAGAGAGGGCAGCCGCACCCTGAGTCTTGGTGCCTCCCTCCCCCTGCTACACCTCTTCCTCCTCCCTTGTTGCTTGGCGAAGCCTGCCGAGAATCTTGCATCTCCACCACCACCACGCCGTCGTGCTGCTGCTGGAGCCTTCTTCCTCAACCTCTCCTTCCCCCTTGCTAGATCAAGAAGGAGGAGACGTCATCCACTCCGTACGTGTGTTGAACGCGGAGGTGTTGTCCGTTCAACACTTGGTCATCGGTGATTTGGATCACGGTGAGTACGACTCCATCATCCCCGTTCTCTTGAACGCTTCCGCTCGCCATCTACAAGGGTATGTAGATGCACTCCTATCACTCGTTGCTTAGATGAACTCATAGATGGATCTTGGTGAAACCGTAGGAAATTTTTTAATTTTCTGCAACGTTCCCCAACATATGATATATCTTAGATATATATTCTGTCTTGGGTTTGACTTATCGGGAGATTGGAGTGATCTTCAGGAAGCGATTGCAGCTAGAGCATCTTTAGCAGATCTTTCAAAAGTCATAGTTGAGCCGAAACTTTCTAGTGTAGGGGCATCTCCAACGGCAACCCGCAAATTTCCTCTCGCATTCGTCTGCGGATAGGGGGACCAGTCCATAGACAGGATGCTGGTGGCTTTCATCCAACACTACTCGCATACATTTCAACTTGCATTTAAAACAAATCAGACAAAATTCATGCAAACCGTCCAATGTTCATTCGGATAGAAAATAGTACAAATCATTCATACATAGCATGCAAATTAAGTCTAGTACAATATTTTCTCAAATTCGACTAGATTCTGGATGCCCAACAAGTTTTTCGTCAACGGATCATGTCGTTTCACACATACTTCTGCTTCATCTTCATCGAACAGTGTGTGAATGTAAATGGCCACCCCTCTAGCCTGTGGTACACCACGACAGCGCTTACAGGCTACATATAATGTGTAGACCAACATTGAGTGAATGAATCAATAAACAAGTTGAGCAAGAGAAAACAAAACTTACGATCTCGTCCTCCGCCGTGTGCAATGGACACCTTGCCTCGAGCTGAAGAACCATGTCACAAAACTTGGTAACACTGGTCTGGATAGTGTACTAGTGATACGATAAGGACCTCACGTTGCGTTGTTGAATGCTGTACATGTTGTAGAGCACAATGTGCTTTCGTGCGTGAAACTTTTCATGCACTTGCTACCAGAAGGTTGCCCCTCTGCTCCTGCCTACGAAATCTGCGGATACAGTCAATCACGCATCACACAACAATTCATCCTCCATGGTCGAGTAGCTCACCATCCTTCATACTCTAAAAAATGACATAGCATTTGAAAAAAACTCAATGACATTTGACCGAACACCTGCCGGGCATGCAGTACGCCATGGAGGTCACAAGGGCAGAGTGTACCTAGGACAAACGGCTCCAGGATGGACAGCTCCATCGTAAAGGCAAGTGGATGCGTCAGTGATGGTTGCAGACGTTTGGCAATGCCTCTGTGGCCGAATACGTAGAACAACGACAGCGGAGGCCCAGGGTGCGTGCAAAGTAAGGGGGAGAAGGGGCGGACTGGAAAGGAAATGAGACTGGGAGGGGGGATTGGGTGGGACGGGGGTCTCGAATTCCTACGTGTCTGCTATCGAGCCTCCTGCAAATCTCCCCCACTTTGTCTTCATATTGAGAGAGAAAACGTGTTCGGACCGTGCCGTGGGCCGACATAGGCCCTCATTTGATGGCTTCTGCAATCCAGAAAGCACGGTCTGGACGGATGCAGGCGGTTTGTGGGTCCGCCTTGGAGATGCCCTATGAGATCGGACTTAGTAGATCCTTTAAACATTATCGAGTTTGTAGGTATGAGTGGTGGCTTCGGGTTGTTTGATGTATGTCTCGCCAGACCTTTGTTGAGTAATTAAGTATGCATCTACTGCTGCAAAGGCCGAGGGTTTCAACCTTCTTTAAAAAAAGATCCTTCAAACATTTAGATCCTTAAAATTATAACTTTTATCTACTTTTACTTCGGGATTAGGAGTGGCAACTCTCAGGATAAATGAGGATCTGCCCACAATAATGGTCGAGTGGCCGACACACCACCCGATTCGACCACCATCGTTTATAAGTCCCATCAATGCGCCCCTCAAACTCTAGACACCTGCCCAACCAATTTCCTCTGCCGCCCCCATCAGTTAGGGCCTCCACTGACCCCGATTCAGGATGTCGCCGACCCCTTGATCGAGCTTGAGCTTGTCTCCACCCCCGAGCACCGCTGGATCCCGAGCTCCGCATCGCCTCTGTAAGCTCCTACACCTCCTCCCCGAGATCCGCGCCACCTCCCGTCACCAACCCAACTATTTCCGTTGCCTTCTTCTTTGTTGCCGCCCATGCCTTCTTCCCGAGCACCGCGTTGCCATGGTTGGCGACATGGTTTGTGGAGGAGCATCGGTTAGCCGAGATGCAGCTCAACGACGACCACGCCAATGTCGACGTTGTAGCCTTTATTGTGGCGAATCCGGATACTATCGCTGAGAACCACACAATCTCAAGTCGTTGGAGTGCACACAGAAAAAAAAGCACAGGCGGCCCAAGCGCATTTGTTGGAACATCGAGTTTGCGGTGTTGTGCAAGGACATCAAAGGTGAAATCACCGACAAGAAGGAGGAGGAGGAGGTGGTGGACGCCAATGGGTTCGCCTATTTCGTGGATTTGGCCTGCCGCCCAAGAAGATGAGGCCAGTCCCCTGGCGGGGGGTGATCAACATCCACTCCGACTTGGAGTAGATTCTATTATCATGTAGTGATGTTTTAGCTACTTCAATGTCGATGTAGTGGTAATGTACTAAGTACACGAACGGTTCTACTATGCTAGGTTTGATGTTAAAGTAGTACCGTTGTTTAATTATGAAATAAAGTAGGTTAATTATGTGATTCAAATGAATTTGTATGCGCAAATATGTATTTGATTTTTTTGGGGATTAATTTTTAGGGGATGTGCTAGGTGAAGAATTTTTTAATCCAAATATCGACAAGGTGTAGAACTCTCCTGCGGCCAGCATCACTAATAGCAGAGCTCTTTAAACAGAAAATTTCGACGTGGCACTTTCCCCACACCACACGTATGATATGCTTAGATTCGTCAGGCCAACTTACTGACTGGAGTAGCGACTACTGTTATACCAAGTGCGGGGTATGTATCTACATTATTTGTTTCTGGTCTGCAAATTGATCATAGAATTAAGTGACTCCAGTGTAGATAAAGGATCTTAGGGCATCTCTAACGCGCACTCTTAAACCACCCGCAACCATACAGTATGGTCTGAACGTGTTTTTGTCATCCAACTCGATTCTGTATACGCCCGCTTGGTAATCCAAACATCCTTTTTCTCGAAAATAGAAAACAAACCGGAGGGTGGGGGGCTATGTTGGCGTTTGGACCGCTGCCACACCCGCTTTCGAAAAACCTGCTCCACCCAAACTCCTCTCCCTCACCAGCGTTCTTTCCCGCCCGAAGCGGTCAGCGCTGCTCCAGTGCCACATTCATGCCGACCGATAGCACATGCGACCTCACATGCCGCTCCGGCCGAAAGCGTCGCTCGCACGTCGCTTTTCTGGCGCATGTGACTGCTCTGCTTTCAAATGATAGCCCGTCTGTCCGCCTACCTACATTAAACATGTGCGGATACCGAGGAACCTGCTCCGGCACCACCTGTCTATTCGTTTGCCGCTCACAAATTAACCACTTTGCAGGTTGCACTGCTATCCACCCGCTATTTAAACTCTAGCCCGGCCATAACCGCATCCAACCGCCTCCGCTCCATTTCTCCTCTCGGCACCACACCCGCCATGACCTGCTCTAGCTCCAAAGCTATTTGGGACAACCTCTCGTCCAAGCAGAAGCAGGAGATCGCCGTTATTGCAGCTGGCTGGCATGCCGGTAGGCAGACGGAGGCAAGCGCCGCAGACGCGCCAATGGAGGAGGCGGACGACAACGAGCCGACGCCCTCATCATGGCCGTCAATGCCGACAACACCATGGCGCGAGGCCCGTGCTCAGTACATCGAGATGGTGTTGGAATAGCGGGAGGACGCGTTTTGGCAGGCACATGCCGACCAGAAGCACAACCTCTGCCTCCTCGACGAGCACCAGCGCGCGGAGGAGCAACTCGTCGCCGATACGGCCATCACGCTGGAGATGGACGTGGCTGAGCAGGAGGCGCTGCTTGACTCTTACCGCTTCGCCTGCGAGATCCGCCGCGACCACTGGCGGTACCGCCTCCATCAGGCGGAGTTAAACACCGCCTTCAAGGAGATCGACGAGGTGGCAGAGGAAGTGTACATCAAGAGCGAGGACAGGGACGACGTCGCCAGGTCCACCACGGCCAGGCCCCGCCTCCACAGCCACAAAGCCAACACGTCCGCGGGCACCGCCGACAACGAGGAAGAGTAGAGCATGGGGAGGACACCACACTTTCACTCCCACTAAAGCCAAACTTGGCGAGCTCACATCGTCGGCCCATTAGCCGCTTGCAGGCTGCGGAGGCGGAGCTTCATTTTCCGGAGCTCATGGCCGACCGGACATGGAAAATGGGCACCGACGGTCATATAGACTAGGTTTAGTTGAAATATGTCGAATAGTAATGACTTTGCTCTGATTTAGATGAACAACATCCTGGTTTATGTAGAAGCTATCCAAGTTTCAGTGAATATCGTCCGGTTTGTTTAAATTTGCATCAAATATGTTAAATTTCTTCCGAAATATAACTGGGCATGTGCGGATAGCTCTGAATGACCGACTCCTGCATCGATGCCCACGGACTGATCCCCCAAGTCCACGGACGGATTGGGTGTTCGGTTTGGGTGTCGGCATGCCCTTATTATACTCAATAATTGTGTATTTGTTAGTTGTGCACCTACTACGTACACTTGCTTAGATAATAATTATCCACCTAATTGCGTACTCCTTGAACAAAAAGCTGCAGAAATAATGGGGTAATAATTGAGTAAAGTCTATCAAGAACCGATCGAGGTCGTATGGCTCGTGAGTGCCATGTTGAATCTAGGGAAGACATCATTTTCTTGTATTAGCAGGTCGAAAGACTTATTGCAAGAGATGAGATCTGAGTGCGTGAGAGAGCCAGAGCATGCACGGCTCCGATCAAGTTCCAACACCTAAATGACCAGGCCGATGATAGTAATTATTAAGCACATGAACACAATTGATCATGTGTACGCTACGCATCCAGGGAGGAGTAATCATTATGCAATTCTTCACTACTGCCCTTTCTAAAATACTTGAAGTTCTAAGTTTGTCCTAAGCCAAATATACCTTTATGTTCTGACTGATTCTATAGAAAAATACACCAACACGTACAACTTCAATTATATATAGTATATTTTATGGTGAGTTTGTAATATTTTTCTATAGTCTTGGTCCAACTTAAAGATGTTTGACTTAGGAAAAACCTAGAAGCTAAGGTATTTTGGAACGGTTGTAGTTCTGAAGGCTATACTGTCGTAGTTAGCCGAAATGCAGGCAGATGTACGTCATGTGTCGTCTGTGCAAGAGAGTCGGTGATCTCGGGAGTCACCACATCTGGGCGAAGATCCAACAGTGATAAGAGCATTCGAAGTAGGTTAGAGTAGCTATCAGGATTGTCGTCAGTCTGTCCTAAAGTTAAAGCCGCTTGTGATAGGTCTACCATAGTCTATTCAAATAGTTTACGAACCATCTTCCATAAACCTAAGTTGATTCTAAGCTTAAAGCTCCATGTGATCTGGTTTATGAACTGTCTGCCATAACTCTATCATAATCGGCACCAATGATTTATTCTAGAACCAAGGATGTATTTCCTTCTTGTTCTCTATTTTACTTATTTCCAATCAGTATTAGATTCATTCCCAAATCAAACATCAACACGTGCAACATAAATATAATTATATAAATAGGTCATCAGTTTCGTGTTACAAAGATCCAATCAAGGAACCTTCTCTCACTTTGTTCCTTGCACTGCCATCTTTTGTCCTCCTACCACACAACACATGTACCACTCCCACGGCATGGTAGAAGCATCTCTACGGTCAATACCATTATGTACAACGACTCATCATTCCAACAACAAGGATAGACATGTCCTGCAGACAAGGAGACCCATTGTATGGGTTTCAGATAGTCTCATGCGATTCTTCACTTTCTTGTTCACAAAAATCATGGAAAATACGGCAATCATTAAGTAAACTAGGCATTCCTATATTTTGAATAAACTTAAACGTAATGCAAGTGGCAAAATTTTCAAGTAAGCACAACGACAACATAACTAATGTTTGCATTACAAAAAAAAGACACTTCCATGACATTATGGCCCGGATTGAAAAAACATCTATCATGGATCTGACACTTCCATGACGTAATTGTGACAAATACACATATCATCATAGATGTGGTGGGCTCCTATTTCTATGGCAAAAAATTATGATGGAAAATGGGCTTTTCGTCATGGAAGGACCAGGTGCGCACCTGCATGATATTCTTTAAGCCGTCCATAATGTAAAAAATCATGATAGAAGTGAGGGCGAGGAAATTTTCAGCGAGTTGCCGGTATAAGGTGGGTGGTCGGGGCCGAGCGATGCAGTGGTGTGCGCATTTCTCCCATACGTGTGCGTGTGCGAGCCCTTCACTAACTGAACCCGAGCGAGCCGTTCACTTACTAAACCCGAGCGAGCCATTTGGTTACTGAACCCAAGCGATCGATATCGATCCCTCTCGCAGTATGTACTTAACATGAGCGATTGATCCCTCGCACTACGTACTGAACCCGATCGATCCCTCGCACGACCTACTGAACCCGATCGACCCCTTCACCGCTAACTGAACTTGATTAATCCCTTCGCTGCTAACTGCACCCGAGCAATCGATCCCTTCGCTGTGCTTACTGAACCGGATCGGTCGGTGCGTTGTATCAAGCCCCCACACGAGACGTGAGTTGAGCTAGCCGGTTGGTTGCCTCTCGAGGAACAGTGCCCCTTGCTACCTCGCGCGCGATACGTAGTAGATCGAGTCGAGACTTGCATCGATTGGTCCCCCTGGCACGAGACGTGGTGAGTTGACCTAGCCGGTTGGTTATGGATGGAAAGTTCCCATTGTTGTTGCCCGCTCGTACACCCCACCCCAACCAATGGGGGTTGGATGAGCAGTGATGGATTCATGTACCTAGGGTAGGGTCATAGGCCTGACCTAAACGTCCTACCCAAGGGTACTCGTAGAAGAGATCATCTTCCAGTCGACCAAAGAGGAATCCACTCGACCAGACTGGAAGGACTCGACCATGGAAGACTCACTCGACCATGAAGACTCACTCGACCACCAGAAGGTCAGGAGGCACTCCGCAGCGCAACGGTTTGCTATTGAATAGACTTAATGATAGTTAAAGCACCTTATGAGGGGCGTTACCAGTAACCCCCCTGGCTTAATGTACTTTAATCCCTCCTTTATGTGGGCCGGCTGGGGTCCTGGCGCACTCTATATAAGCCACCCCCCTCCACAGATAGAAGGGTTCCGCTTCTTGTAATACTCATACTCATAATCCACTCGACCGCCTCGGGGCTCCGAGGCGAGGGCTGTTACTTCCTCCGAGAAGGGCTGAACTCGTACATCCTTTGTCTCCACAACTGCTCCATAGCTAGGACATCGCCTCTCCTTAACCTACCCCTACTTCTCTTGTCGGACTTAGAACCACGACGGTTGGCGCCCACCGTGGGGCAGGTGTTTTAGCGATTTGTGGAGGAGTTGCAGATACTTCAGTACCTTCATCATGATGATCGCTGGAGTTTTGGGTGAGGGCACGAGATCCGTCTCGGTGCTCTCACTTTTGTCGCCGACGACTCCGCATGGCTCGGGAGGCCCTCTTGACATCGAGGCGCTCCCGTCCTGGGCGGCGACTTTGTGCATGTGTTCGCGGCGTTTTGCTGCGGCAACCGTCGACTCCGTGTCGGTCGACTCCCTATCGGTCGCCCGCCAGATCTCCCACCAGCGCAAGCGCTCTGGTCGATCGAGGCTTGGCGGTGGGTGAAGCACGCGGTGGCTCGCCAGACAGCTACCGCCCAGTCGCGCTATCGAGCCCAGCGAATCCCTCTACGGCCTATTCGATCATCGACCGGCTCCGTAGAGGCGCATCCGAGTGTGATAGCAGTGATCCAGTGGCGGAGATCCTCATGGTCGACGGCCCTCGCGATCCTCCGGCCGCCACGGCGGTGGGGCCGGAGGAGGTGACCCGTGCAAGAACACGAGGAGTACCAGCCGAGACACTCGACTCTCTGCAGAGAGAAGAGCTTCGTCGCGAGAACATGGATGCACTACATACTCCTATCGCGGAGAGACCCCGAGGCTCGTGCCTTGGAGGAAGCACGTTTGGCCAATGTGGTGAACGCGCTCGCTGGAGAATCTTCAGCGAGCACTCGACGAGCAGCAGCAACGACTCCACGAATCCGATCGGCGTCGGCTCTTCCGCCGACTCGGGTATACCGCACGCCAATTCAGAATTTAGCGGCTGCAACTCGCATAGCGAGTCTATCCAGCCGTCGGTCGGAAGCTGGAAGAGGCTTGCAGCAGATCGAGATTTACTCCGAGCGGCAAAGCGACGAACTCAGCCGTATCGCGATCGCGCAGCAGATTCACGATCGATCCGTCGCTGCGAACAACATCGGTCGGCTCACAGCCCCAGATCGCCTCCGCGGCGGGAAGGGCGCGACAACCGCGAGAGCAGCTCGGAGACCGATTCGACCGAGATGGCAGCGTCGAATGCCCCTTTCCTCCGAGGAAGGGTCATATGCTCCTCGGCGGCAAGTTGATAGACGACGATTCGAAGATAGGCGAAGGGTTCCAATCGACCCTGTGGAACCAGGCTTTGATGCGCGATCCATTATCGTGCAAGGCTTGGTCGACGGAGCAGAGCCCATCGAGGAGGACTCGAGAGGATGCACCCACCAGCGATCGAGTGCATGTCTACGGTCCGGAGTGTTTTAGCAGGCTATCGAGAGCCGATGATCCCCCAATTTCAGATTGGCAGCAGGAGTCTGCAAGTTCACTGGGAATCTAAGCTCGAAACTTGGCTCGAGGATTACCGAGTGGCTGTTGATTAGTGGAGGGAATGATGAGGTGGCCATGAAGCATTTGCCCCTCATGTTGGAAGGTTCTGCCAGAGCATGGCTGAGTCAATTACCTCACAGCAGCATATATACTTGGGAAGATTTGTCCCGAGTGTTCGTCAGGACTTTTGAAGGGACTTGCAAGCGACCGGCTGGTTTGACAGAGCTGCAAGTTTGTGTGCAGAAGACCAATGAAACTCTCCGAGAGTACATTCAGAGGTGGATTACCTTGCACAATACTGTGGAAAATGTGTCTGACCATCAGGCGGTTTGCGCCTTCAAGGACGGCGTCAAAAACAGAGAATTGAGTCTGAAGTTCGGTCGAACAGGGGACATGACCCTGAGTCGAATGATGGAGATTGCTAGCAAGTATGCCAACGGCGAGGAAGAAGACCGACTCCGAAGCGGCAAGTACAAGCCGAGCCAGTCGGAAAAGGGCAATTCAATGGAGCGAACGCAAAGCCGAGCCAGCAGCTCTGGAGAGGCCACGGCCGTCACTCGTGGGAAGTTCAAGAAACCCAAAGGATCCGGAATCGAAGAAAGTGAAAGATAAGGAAGGAAATGGCGTGATGGATATGCCATGCCATATTCACACGAAGAAAGATGAAGAGGGCAACATTATTTACCCGAAGCACACCACTGCCGATGTCGACTCTGATCCGGCGGCCAGGAAAAGCAGTCTAAGGACAAGGAGAAGGAGCCGACAAGGCGGAGATAAAGAGGACGGTGAGGAGGAATACCGCATGTCAACTCCACTCGATGATCTTCGCGGATGTGGAAAGCAAAAGTCGTGAAAGTCATCAACCGAGAGGTGAATATGGTTGCCCAGTTAAGCCAAGTTATGTGAAGTGGCCCCGGACACCCATCACATTCGACCAATCGATCACCGACTCACATTGCCACCCGGGCGGCAAGCGTTAGTGGTCGATCCGGTTGTCGAAGGCACTCGGCCGACAAAAGTGCTAATGGATGGTGGTAGTGGGCTGAATTTGTTATATCGGATACTTTGAAAGGGATGGGCATTCCGATGTCCCGATTGGCGCCAAAGACAATATGAGTTTCCACGAGTCATACCGGGGAAGAAGGCCAACTCACTCGGCCAAATAGCCACGGATGTGGTTTTGGTGATTCCAAGCACTTCCGCAAAGAAAAGTTGACCTTTGAGGTGGTGGATTTTCAGAGTGCATACCATGCCATTTTGGGAGGCCGCCACGCACGCGATTCATGGCTCGACCATGCTACGTGTACCTCAAACTGAAAATGCGGGACCCAAGGGAGTGATCACCATCACCGCGATCGGAAGAAGGCGAAGAGTGCTTTCGAAGGGCTCAAAGATTGCCGACTCCCAAGTGACAGCGGTCGAATTCGACGAGTACATGCAAAACGCAGATCCGAGTGATTTGCTACGATCTAAGAGGCCAGCCACAGAGTCTGCATTCAGATCGTCCGTCGATCCAAAGCCTTTACCGTTATCAATGGGCAGTTATATAGAGAAAGCCCAACGGGAGTCAGACAAAAATGCATAACGCCAGAAGAAGGTCGAGTCATACTCAATGATATCCACTCGGGGACTGTGGTCACCATCGTCCTCTCGGACCATTGTAGCCAAAGCATACCGGCGGGATTTTCTTGCCGAGAGCAAATGAGATGGCGAAAGAAATAGTGGACAAGTGCGAAGGATGCGGTTCTACTCCAATATGTCACACAAGCTGCGTCGACCTTGAAGACCATTCCACTCGTCGGCCTTTCGCAATATGGGGTTGGACATGATCGGTCCCTTGCGAGCGGGTCGGAGCGGTTTCACGCATGTCTTGGTAGCGGTCGACAAATTCACCAAGTGGATTGAGGCTAAGCCAATCAAAAACTTGATCTTTGATCGATGTTTCCTTCGTCGAGGGTTGGCGTTCGGTATGGAGTCCCGCACAAGTATTATCACGGACAATGGGTCGAATTTTGACTCGGAAGAATTCAAGGATTTTCGCAACTCCCAAGGCACACGAGTCGACTACGCTTGATCGCCCATCCACAATCGAGCGGACAGGCGAGCGAGCCAATGGATTGATCCTCAAAGTGCGAAGCCCGTTTGATGCGAGATCTCAAGCATGCGGCTGGAGCTTGGGTCGACGAACTTCCTTGAGACTTTGGGGTTTGCGGACCACGCCTAATCGGTCGACTGGGAGAACTCCTTTTTTCCTGGTCTATGGGGCAGAAGCAGTTTTACCGAGTGATCTCCTTCACAATGCTCCACGAATTGAACTTTATAACGAAGCAGAAGCTGAGCAAGCGCGTCAGGATGCAGTCGACCTCCTGGAAGAGGAAAGGGAAATGGCTCTGATCCGCTCGACCATTTACCGACAAGACTTGCGCCGCTTTGTCGCCGAAATGTGAGAGGTCGAGCCTTCCAGGAAGGAGATCTGGTCCTTCGGGTGGATCAGCAGAAGCAACATAAGCTTGCTCCCTCATGGGAAGGTCCCTTCATCGTCACAAAGGTTCTCCACAATGGGGCATATCGTCTCTACAATGTCGAACACGATATCGATGAGCCCCGGGCTTGGAATGCGGATCTGCTCCGCCCGTTTTACACTTAAGGTTTTTTCACTCGGAAAAGTTGTAATAAAGTACTCCTGTAGCTCACGAGCTTTGAAGTAATAGTGTCATAATTCCTTCATAATTTTTGTCACTCTTTATTTTTCTTCGAGTAAAATTTTCACCTCCCCCAGTGGGTGGCGCGAATCCGTTCCGCCTAAGTTATTAAAATCCTACCGAGTGGTAAGCCAGACTTCCACTCGGGGGCTTAGCTGCAGCCCAGTGCTCGCCTAAGTTATTAAAATCCTACCGAGTGGAGAGCAAGACTCCCACTCGGAGGCTTAGCTGCAGCCCAGTGCTCGCCTAAGATATAAGAAATCCTACCGAGTGGAGAGCAAACCTCCCACTCGGGGGCTTAGCTGCAGCCCAGTGCTCGCCTAAGTTATTAAAATCCTACCGAGTGGTAAGCCAGACTTCCACTCGGGGGCTTAGCTGCAGCCCAGTGCTCGCCTAAGTTATTAAAACCCTACCGAGTGGAGAGCAAGACTCCCACTCGGAGGCTTAGCTGCAGCCTAGTGCTCGCCTAAGATATAAGAAATCCTACCGAGTGGAGAGCAAACCTCCCACTCGGGGGCTTAGCTGCAGCCCAGTGCTCGCCTAAGTTATAAGAAATCCTACCGAGTGGTAAGCCAGACTTCCACTCGGAGGCTTAGCTGCAGTTCAAGAACTCGCCTAAGTATAAAGTGTACTAGCAAGGAAAACGAGGCGCAGGTCGACTGCGACCCTCTCTTCCGAGCTACACCATAAGTATGATGTGCGATTGCAAGGAAGACGAAGTGCAGGTCGACTGTGACCCTCTTCTCCGAGCTTCGACACAAATACAAAAGAAATCCTACCGAGTGGAGAGCAAACCTCCCACTCGGGGGCTTAGCTGCAGCCCAGTGCTCGCCTAAGATATAAGAAATCCTACCGAGTGAAGAGCAAACCTCCCACTCGGGGGCTTAGCTGCAGCCCAGTGCTCGCCTAAGATATAAGAAATCCTACCGAGTGGAGAGCAAACCTCTCACTCGGGGGCTTAGCTGCAGCCCAGTGCTCGCCTAAGTTATTAAAATCCTACCGAGTGGAGAGCAAGACTCCCACTCAGAGGCTTAGCTGCAGCCCAGTGCTCGCCTAAGATATAAGAAATCCTACCGAGTGGAGAGCAAACCTCCCACTCGGGGGCTTAGCTGCAGCCCAGTGCTCGCCTAAGTTATTAAAATCCTACCGAGTGGTAAGCGGACTTCCACTCGGGAGGCTTAGCTGCAGCTCGGTGCTCGCCTAAGGAATAAGTCAAGTGCATGGGCATCTCATTGTTAACCCGCAAAGAGCAATTCAAGCCGAGAGCAATCATTTCCAAACATCAATCTAAATTTAGGTCGACGCCTAAAATAACCGAGAGTGCTCAGCGCTAAGCTGTTAAAGTTTTATCGGTTACAACTCCACTCGGCATACCGAGGCAAATTTAAGGTCAAGGAAAGTTTTTACCCCTCCGTGGAGGGCTGGATGGAACAACGAACTTCGTCAAGGTCAATCACAGCCGGCAATCCGCGTGGCTGCAGCAATGAAGGTCTCCATGAAGGTCCGAAGTCGTGCTTTTTGGTGTTGGCCACTCGAGAGCCGCCACTTATCTTCTCGAGCTTCCTTGCAATGGACTCGCGCCGGACATTGAGGCAACGTCTCGCACCGCACCGAGCGAAGATTTCTTCCACTCTTGCACTCGGTCGGGGCGGCGTTCGATCGAGCCATCAATGACTCAAGGTCATTTTGGAGTGTCTCATTGGGCGGGCGTCGAGTCGATGCGGGGCGTAGCAACCTTGATCTTGCGAGATAATCCACAACAGCAACAACAGGACTCGGTCGGAAGATGTTCATGGCAGTTTCATCGTTCACCGGGGAATTGACAGGGTCAAGGTTCGTCTCCAGCTGGCTGGTTTCTTCTTCGAAGTTGCGGCAGAACTCTGCAAAGACAAAACCCCGAATCAGGAAATAGTCGAATGGAAACATAACAGTTGGAAGAATTGGTCGAGTGAAGAAGGTTACCTTCGAGCTTAAGGAACAATTTTTTAGCAAGGCCGCCCAAGAAGCTTTCCAGCTCGTTCCTCTTCCCAGCCATTTGGAGGACTTCTCAGTCAGATTCTTCTTGTCAGCCTTCATTCGCTCAACATCCTTGCTGGCAGTGGCCAAAGCAGTCTTCAGATTGGCGTTATCCTGTTCGAGCTTGGCGACTGAGGCCAGTTTTTCATCAGCAAGCTTGATCTTCTCAGACAGCTCGAGCTCCTTCTTCCTTTGAGCCTCCTTCACCTTGTCTGTAAATCGCAGCAAAGTCAAACTTGAAGCAAATGAGGGGAGAAAAGAGTTGTCGAAATCTCACCAAACATACCTTTGGTCTCCTCCTTCGCCTTCGTCAGGTTCTCTTGCACTAGCTTCAAATCCAACTCGAGCTAAATATGCTTCTGCTCCAGTTCAGTGTAGCATGCCGCAAGATCACAAGATTTCTACGAAGGGTCAGTTGCAAAAGTATCAGGGATAATCCACTTCCGAGTGAATAAAGAAGAATAGTGCGTTTCTAAGACTACAGTCGAATGCGAGCATTCGACCGTAGTCTCGGGGACTACACCCAGTGGGTGCACTCAGCGTGCCCCCACTGGTCTTATTCAAGACATAGTCGACCAGTCGACCAGTAAAAAAAAAAGAGAGAACGAGTCGACCAGTCGACCGAAGCTTCTTGATGTAATCAGCGCCAGCGATCGACCACAGTCTCGGGGACTACACCCAGTGGGTGCACTCAGCGTGCCCCCACTGGCCTCAGAAACCTAGTCGTTCCATTCGGATAATGATCAACATCTACTTAGTAAGCCTAAGACGACCGCCGCGATGACCTTAGCCTTGGGGACTACACCCGGCGGGTGCACTCAGCGTGCCCCGCCAACACGGGGGTTTTGCCAACACACCTTTGGGTGACTGCTATGTATTTCAGAAAGAAAAGTTTTGATAGCATATCCTATGAGTAAGGTGGTGGTCGATCGACTGAACATTGCTCTGAAGAAGCGGTGGCGTCATAAGCTGCTTGGCTCGCTTCGGCGATCTTCACTGCTCCATCATAATCCCCGCTTGACGGATCGCCTCTTTAGCAAACATCGGCTGGTCCTCCGGGGCGTGGTGCGTGGTGAAGATCGAAGGCTGTCCGGCACTTTCGGCGAAGTGGGTCGAGCACTTTCGTCAACGGATTCGCAAAGGATACAGTATGTCGAGTGCCGACCTCTCCTTCCGTCACAACGGTCTCGGGCACCGTCACACCTTGGGGTTCCCTGCCAGTAGACGCCTTCCTGCTCCTCCTAGTCCTCAATGGCTCCTCATCTTCATCATCGTCGTCAGGAAGAGTGATGATGTCATTAGTTGGAGCTTCAGAAAAGAGTTAAAGTCAGAAATCTTGAGTCAGGCGACTAAGAACAAGAATTAAGGATATAGTACCAGGATTTGAGGTGGCGGCGTCCTCCATCTCATGGTCGTCAGCCTTAGCTGAAGTTTCGGAAGTCGCAGCGCTGAAGATCCAAAGAATCAGTCGACCGATTCAAGTATCAACCAGAGACAAAATTTATATAGAACAAGAAGATTTAAGCAATATGTTTACCCTGAGATGGTGGGGATGGACACTTTCATCTTTGGCAGAGGCTTGGTTGTCCTCGACGGAACTACCTTCGCCTGCTTTGGCACTTTCTCAGTCGGCACCGGAGAAGCGGTCCGAGGGCGTTTGGTCGATCATGAGGCGATCGCGACTCCCTTACCGCGTTCAGTCGAAGGGTCGTGCACAAGTTTTGACCGCCTTTCCAAGCGCGGTGGTGCGACTTCCTCCTCCTCATCCTCGTCATCATCGTCCTCGTCATCGTCATCATCATTAAGTAAATGCGTCGTCTCCTGCAGCATCTGAATCCCATTCCTCCTGGCTCTCACCTCCACTGGCTTCCCCCTCCTCAGTCGGAATCTGGGCGCCGTTGGGCATTGAGTATAGCTCTGTGAGGGCCTGGAAGTATCAAAGCAAAGTTCAGTCGACCAAGCTACAGAAGCGCACTCGACAGACATACAACGGAAAACAGAACAAGTGTACCTTATCCGAGCAGCTGTCACGATCAAGCGGAGAAATCCTCCGGGATCGCGAGGATTGTCCTTGTTTCCGATGATCGAAGCCATCCATCTCTCCACTACGGCATCGTCGGCGCCTCCGGGTGGGCGCGAGTTTCGTCTTGGTGCCGCAATACAACCACATCTGATGACTCCGGGCTGAAGGGGCTGGATTCGCCTCCGAAGAAAAACCTCCAGGAGGTCCATGCCAGTCACTCCGTCCCTAACCAGCTGCACCACGCGGTCCATCAGCATCTTCACTTCAGCCCTCTCTTCAGGAACAACCTTCAGGGAGGAGGGTCTATTCACTCGACTCATGGTGAATTCAGGGAGGCCAGTCGACTGCCCCGGCGTCGTCTCATTCCGGCAATAGAACCAGGTCGACTGCCAACCCCTGACCGACTCGGGAAAATGCATAGCTGGGAAGGTGCTTTTGTTCCTCAACTGGACTCCTAAACCACCACACATCTGGACTACTTGGGTCTTCTCGTCACCAGGGCTTGCCTTCTTCACAGTCTGAGAGCGACATGTGAAGATGTACTTGAACAAACCCCAGTGCGGTCGACAACCCAGGAAGTTTTCGCACATGGACACAAATGCGGCAAGGTATGCGATGGAGTTTGGAGTAAAATGGTGGAGCTGGGCTCCGAAGAAATTCAGAAAACCTCGAAAGAAGACACTCGGTGGCAACGAAAAACCTCGGTCGACATGGGTGGCCAAAAGCGCACTCACCCTCTTACGGTTGAGGCTGCCACTCTCGGCGAAGTCTCATGGCGCCGTGGGGAATCAATCCGTCGTCGGCCATATCGAGGAGATCCTTCTCCCTGATCGTCGACTGGATCCAGTCTCCCTGGACCCAGCCTTTCGGCAGTTTGGATCTCGACGAAGAACCACCGCGACCGGTGGATCTCCCCTTCGCCTTCTCGGCCGCCGACGCCTTCTCCGCCACCGACGCCTTCTTCGCGCGCTCCAACATCGTCGTCTTCTCTTTGCCCATGGCCGCCGGCGGAATGCGCAAGGGGAGAGATGGCGAGGGAGCAGCAGCGGGGGCGGAGAGCGGAGACAGAGAGAGCTAAGGAGGAAGAACAAGGTACTGTGCACGAGCCTCCGGGAGTTGCATTTATAGCGTCCCTTCCGAGTGGATGACAGGTGGACCCAAGCAATCCAATCATATCCCGAGCAGCCGCCTTTGCGTGATCGTGGCGGAAAAAGCGGCACGGAGATCGGCGTCCCATAACGTCCCATCCTAGCGCCGCAGTCCGTTCCGTTTCGCGCGCTACCCCAAATTTCGTACCCCGCGAGATCCGCGAGCGACAGATCGGTCTGTCAAGTGCGAGATCTCCTGCGATCTGTTACTCAGGTATAGCAAAGGAAGTCACTCGACTAAAGAACAAGAATGGATCAAGTCGACTGAAGGAAAGTTTCTTGTTATCAACAGAGAAGATCTTGATCCAAGACAACACATGATCAGAATGCAAAAGGCAGTCGGAAACAACGTCAACTTCTCCTTCATTCAAGCCTCAATCCATTCGGGGGCTAATGATGGATTCATGTACCTAGGGTAGGGTCATAGGCCTGACCTAAACGTCCTACCCAAGGGTACTCGTAGAAGAGATCATCTTCCAGTCGACCAAAGAGGAATCCACTCGACGGTGGAAGGACTCGACCATGGAAGACTCACTCGACCATGAAGACTCACTCGACCACGGAAGGTCGGGAGGCACTCCATGGCTAGCGGTTTGCTATTGAATAGACTTAATGATAGTTAAAGCGCCTTATGAGGGGCGTTACCAGTAACCCCCCTGGCTTAATGTACTTTAATCCCTCCTTTATGTGGGCCGGCTGGGGTCCTGGCGCACTCTATATAAGCCACCCCCCTCCACAGATAGAAGGGTTCCGCTTCTTGTAATACTCATACTCATAATCCACTCGACCGCCTCAGGGCTCCGAGACGTAGGGCTGTTACTTCCTCCGAGAAGGGCCTGAACTCGTACATCCTTTGTCTCCACAACTGCTCCATAGCTAGGACATCGCCTCTCCTTAACCTACCCCTACTTCTACTGTCAGACTTAGAACCACGACAAGCAGAACCCTGGTTGTGTAGGTGGTTGGCGCTGGATGAACATGACCCAGAGGAGGCGGTGCCATGGTACACTACACCCCAGCTGGTTGAGGGTGGATGAACAGGACCCCATGGAAGCCGTAGGTAGTTGGCGGATGAACAATAGCCCGTGGAGGCACGGTAGGAAGTTGACGGTGGATGAACAATAACCCGCGGAGTCCCGTTTTGTGGTACGCCACACCCCTCCCGATGAACATGACCATGTTTCGACCATAGGCAGTCGAAGAGAACTCCGTTTCCTCCGTTTTGCGGTACGCCAGACCCCTTCTGATGAGCAGGACGCTGTTTCGACCGTAGGCGTTTGAAGAGAAGTCCGTTTCCACTGTTTTACGGTACGTCGGACCCCTCCTGATGAACATGACCCCATTTTGACTGTAGGCATTTGAAGAGAACTCCGTTTCGTCCGTTTTGCAGTACGCCACACCCCCAGCCGGTGGGGGGGTCGATGAAGAAGACCCCGTTTTGGCTGTTCCGTCCAATCCAGTTGGCTCCCGATGAACATGACACATTCTGACCTAGTCGTTTGGCTCCCGATGAACACAACGCTGCAGTTTCCTTCATTCCGACCCAACAGGTTGGCTGCTGATGAACCGGATGCCGTTGCTTTCGTTCGTTGCCTCTCCATGTATACGAGCCCTGACCACATGTATCCGCGGGTACGCGTTCGAGACCCGTTCTGTATGTACGTATGTGGTCGTATATTTGTAGTGTGGCTGTACGTACATGTACATGATTTAGACGGGGGTGCGTGACATGCTATGTCAGGGTTCTACTGCGACATGTGACGTTTCTTACTATGCCACGGTTCATCGTTACAGGAAGACTGATCTACTAGTATGTACATATATGTTTTGCGACTAGACAAATGACACTATGTACACTTCGACCTGGTGGGTCCCAACTGTCAGGGAAGATCATTTTTTTGCACGTAATAAGGAGATGCTTATATGCGCGCGAAGATGTAGCTGGTGGGTCCCTGCTATCAGGGGCACGAATCATTTTTTGCGTGTAATAAGGAGACATTTTCTTCCGTGAGAAGATATAGCTGTTGTGTCCCGGCTGTCATGGGCAGTAATTAATTCTTGTGCTCGTAATAAGAAGGCACTTCATTGCATGCGAAGATATAGCTGGTGGGTCCTAGCTGCGAGGAAGAGGAATTTGTTTTTCTGTGTAATAAGGAGGCACTTACTTGTGTGCGACCATGTATCTGGTGGGGCCAAGCTGTCAGGAGCAGGAATCGTTTTTTGCGCGTAATAAGGAGACACTTCCTTATGAGCGACCTTGTAGCTGGTGGGTCCTAGCTGTCAGCCTCTCCATGTATAAGCCTCTTCTGATGGTTGTTGTTTGTTGACCACGTTGACCGCATCGCACTGAGAGCACCAAGGCATGGACGATGACGAGGCCTAGGAAGGGAATGAGCTGGAGCCAGGGAATAAGCGGCAGGGGATGCCCATGCGAAGGGGAGTAAGAGGGTTGACTGGTTAGGCTGTGGGGTTCGGCTGCCATCGTCGGAGAATAACAGAAGGTGTAGGTGACTAGAGGGATGACCTGACCAACCGTGAGGCCTGCGCGGCAGCACAACCAGCCACGGGAGACGGGAGCAGACGGTCCCGCCAACGTTAGTTTGGGTAATTTGGAGTAGGAAGATTAGAGATTGAAGAAGCATGATGACCTTTGGATGGACATCCAACAGTCACTACTCCTAAAATTATGTGTTGAGTATAAGTTGAGAAAGCCTTATGTACGCGTCAACTTAGTAGACATTCCGTTTGCTACTATTTTTATAATCTGCAACCATTTTCTACTTCTTATGGAATTTATTGCAACCCATTTTTGTTTTTTAGAATTACCGCCCATTTTCTAGTCAGGAACAGGGTAAAAAAAGTCAATGAAATTTACATATTTTGGTGGAGTCCAAACTATTTTTAATCCCAAAGTGCCAGATTGAAACTAATTTTAATTAATATTATATTAAAATCCTATGAAATTTGAAATCTCAAAGAAGAAAAAAATTGAAATATGAAACTAATTGCCCATTTGTTGTGTTTTTAATATTTACAACCCATTTTATATTACTTTTAAGATCTACAGCCCGTTCTGGCCAGGCCGAATGCATACCTTCTCGTTTTGAAAGAATTGCAGCCTAGCAGGTCGGAGAAAAAGAATATTGGCCAAGGTTGGGTATTCTTCAAAAAATTATGGTGGGCCACCCATTTTCACAGAAAAAAGAGGTAGGCTGGTCATGTTGTTAAACAAGCCACATACGACGTTTTCCAGTTTATACACTGATCCGTCTGAACAACAAAAAAACCGCTTGAGCTGCTAGATCCCAAGTGTCAGTCGCTCCTTGTGCAATTCTGTCGTTAATTAACTATACATTGACAATGTTGTGGGTCCCATGATGATCTGGAAGTGCACAAGGTTTAGTTATAGCCTTTTCAAAGTAAGAGTATCGGTTTCATAGGGAGCACACAGTACTAGGGGAAAACCCTATAGGTTGATATGTAATAGCAGCGCGAGGCTAACGAGCCACACTATTGCTAACTAGCAGTAGCGTGGGACTAAAACAGGCGCTGCAAGTGCCCATTAGCAGTAGCGCTGGCCCACCAGGTGCTACTACTAAGTGGGCTCCATAGTGCCCCTACGGGCTGGCCATTAGCGGTAGCGCGGAACAGTAACACGTGTTGCTACTGTGGCCAGCCAATGCCCAACTCCCATGCCCCACTTAGCAGCAGTGTGGGCCTTGACCCCGCGCTATAGCTAATAGGCTTAGTAGTAGTGCCGGCCCGCTGATGGCCCTACTGCTAAGCCAGCCATATCCTCTTCGTCTGCGGCCTGGCCACTACCTTTTTCTCAGTCTCCCTTCACACTCTATCGCTCCCTCCCTTTGCCATCGCCATCGCCCACTGCAGCCATCGCCTGTCATCGCCACCGAGGTATCTCTCTCGCTCGTTCCTCCTCTCTCCACCCACCATCCTCCTCCTCCGGACGCCCTCCTCTACCCTTCCTCCTCTCGTCGCCCGTCGTCCTCCTCCAGAGCCCTACCTCCCTCCTGCCTCCCTTCATGTTGGCCTCCTCCTTCTGTTTTTGTAGAATGTAGGTTTATTTTTATTTTTTGAATACAATAGAATATAGATTATTTGAATGGAATAAAGTTTTTCAGTAAATATAGGTCTTTTGAATAGAGTAGAAAATTTTCAATAAATATAGGTGTTTTGAATAGAATAGAAAATTAGTAAATGTAGGTCTTTCAAATAGAATAGAATATTAAGTCTCCAATAGAGTAGAAAATTAGAAAACATTCAGTAAATGTAGGTCTTTTGAACCAAATACCTTTCAGTATTTGAGGTATCAAATAAAATATAAAATGTTGTTGCCAATTATATTGAAATTTTTTATGTCATGCTCACATTGCCAAATGTAGAGAGAGAGAGAGAGAGAGAGAGAGAGAGAGAGAGAGACCTACTTTCTTGAAGAACAAGCATATTTAGTTATGCTTGTTGTCCAAATGAAATGTTAGGGTTATAACATATATTGAAATATTTTTGTAAATATTGAATCATTGAAATGCAATGAGCACCAAGTTTGAAATTTTCTATATAAATGCTCATGTGTGGCGTAGAGTAGATCATCAATGAGCCGGTCGACGATGCCTAGAAGATCACCGACGACACCCGCATTGTCGACATCCATCGTCTATAGTGAGTAAACATGGTATATGTGGTTGCTTAAATATGAAGATGAAGGATATGTGCTTTCCCAAGTCTCCTATGTTTGCAGGGAACACCTCCGAGTGGCTTATGTTTTGCTAGAGTGTTGATTCAGTTCCATTCTAGTAAATTTCAGGCGCTCGATTTGTCCTATTTTAGCAAAGGTCATGCCGGAATTTTCCGTGAATTTTAGCATGACATGAGCTAGAATATAGGAAATATCGAGTGCCCTGGATTTGCCGGAAATAGAACTAAACGACATTTCGGGTTGACTTTAAGTCTGTTGGGGCTCCACACATGATGGTCAAAAAATCAGTGAGGGAGAGTGTCCACCATATATGAGAGAAGAAGAATGTCGACTATTGTCGCGGGGGTCACTCTTCCTTTTCTTTCTCGTGATATACCTTTTGGTAATGCACTGGAAGGAAGAGAAGAGAGACCATCACCGACGGTCGAAAGATTAGTGAAGGAGTGTCCACCATATACATCAGTGAGGAAGAAGAATGCCGATTGTTGTTGTCAGGGTCGCTTCTTCTTCTTTTGCAGGTGCTAGACATTTTGGTGTAATGCACTTTTGAAATAAAGGAGTGACTATCACCTACGGTCGCAATTATCAGAGAGGAAGAATCCCAACTATGGTCGTGGGGGTTGCTTCTTCTCATTCGTTCCCATGTGCTAGAAATTTTAATGTAATGCACTCGGGAACGAAGGGAGGAGCGACCATCACCGACAGTCGAATATGTCAGAGAGGGAGTACCCACCATGTACACACCACGTGATATGAGAGTTTTCAAGGAAGACTCGATAGATCAAGAGTCAACCATGCGGAATAGTGATATGTGTGTTGAGTTTCTATTAATTGCCATTGATTTATAATCTTTGAATTATGAACATACACTACTACAGGAGGGTCCAAATGCGACAGTCCAATCAGAGGTCCTTCGACCTAACTTTGTGTGATGCATTAATCACAAATGGTGGTGTAAGAAAACCGTAAAAAATGACACGAGCTGTTTGCGATGGCGCAAACATCAAACAAGATTCAGATCAAAGCTGCGTGTGCGATGCGTGGCATACGGTTAATCCATATGATCTATTTGTGATGATCCAGAACAACATAAACAGTCAGCCAAATGAGGGTGTGTGCAATATATGCATACAGTTCACTAGGATGAACCGTGTGTGATTAGGCAACACAATAGAAGTGGTTAGCCAGATCAAGGTGTGTGCTATGGAGGGTGAGGGAGTCTTGGATTAAGGGGTCCTCGGACAGCCGGACTATATACTTTGGACGGACTGTTGGACTATGAAGATACAAGATTGAAGACTCTGTCCCGTGTCCGGATGGGACTCTCCTTTGCGTGGAAGGCAAGCTTGACAATTCGTATGTATAGATCTCCTTCTCTGTAACCGACTTTGTGTAACCCTAGCCCCTCCAGTGTCTATATAAACCGGAGGATTAAGTCTATAGGACGACAACAATCATAATAATAGGCTAGCTTCTAGGGTTTAGCCTCTATGATCTCGTGGTAGATTAACTCTTGTAATACTCATATCATCAAGATCAATCAAGCAGGAAGTAGGGTATTACCTCCATCGAGAGGGCCCGAACCTGGGTAAAACATCATGTCCCCTGCCTCCTGTTACCATTTGCCTTAGACGCACAGTTCGGGACCCCCTACCCGAGATCCACCGGTTTTGACACCAACATTGGTGCTTTCATTGAGAGTTCCACTGTGTCGTCGCGACAAGGCTTGATGGCTCCCTCAATCATCTTCAATGACGCAGTCCAGGGGGAGGCTTTCCTTCCCGGACAGACCTTCGTATTTGGCGGCTTTGTACTACGGGCCAACTCACTTGGCCATCTGGAGCAGATCGACAGCTACGCCCCGGCCATCAGGTCAGGTTTGGAAGCTTAAACTATACTGCCGACATCCATGGAGACTTGATCTTCGACGGATTCGAGCCCATGTCAGGTGCGCCGAATGGTCACGACGGGCATGACTTTGATCTGCCATCGGACAGTATTCGGGAGATCGCGCCTATGGCGGCGCTGGGAATCAATCCGGAGCAGATCATGCATTCTGAGGATGGGTGGATGGACCCCACCACGGAGGCCGCACACTCATCGGCGTCGGAGCCGAACACTGATCCCACCTCGTGTGAGGGTGGAGTCATCGGACCCTCGGACTCGTCTCCGGCTACAGGATCCGAACCGCGTGCGTCCGTGCCTATCGAATCTGATCGGGCACCGGTCATGGAGTTCACCGCCGCGGATATTTTTCAGCACTCGCCCTTGGGTGACGTGCCGAACTCATTAAGGTCTCTTTCCTTGTCGAGAGATTCTTGGCCGAACTATGTCCGGCTCGAGTGGGAAGCAGACGATGAAGAAATTCGTTCCCCACCCACCACCCACTTAATAGTCACTGTCGATGACTTAATCGACGTGCTTGATTTCAACTCTGAAGACATCGACGGTATGGACGACGATGCAGGAGAAGAACAGGAACTACCGCCTATAGGGCACTAGAAAACCACCTCATCATATGATATATATATGGTGGACACCCCCAAAGAAAGCAATGGTGATGAGGCAACGGAAGATAACCCATTGGAGAAGCAATCTAGACATCGGCGTCATAGGCGCCGCTCCAAGCCCCGCCGTAGCAAAAATAGCGATACTGGCACAAGAGATAACAATCCGGATGGTGCCGAAGACGAAAACAATGCTGCCCAGCCAGGCTTCGAGCAGGCCGAGCAAGAAGATGGGCAAGCTAGACCTAAGGAACAGGCGACAGATGGAGAATTAGAGGACGATAATTACATGCCTCTCTCCGAAGACGAAGAGAGCCTTGGTGATGAAGAATTCATTGTGCCTGAGGATCCCGTCGAGCAGGAGCGCTTCAAGCGCCGGCTTATAGCTACTGCAAAAAGCCTGAAGAAAAAGCAGCAACAGCTTCAAGCCGATCAAGATCTGCTAACTGATAGATGGACCGAGGTCCTGGCTGCCGAGGAATACGGACTCGAGCGCCCAAGCAAGAGCTACCCAAAACGGAGGTTGCTACCTCAACTCGAGGAGGAGGCTTTAAAGCCCATGCTACCAGCACATGATGCGGCTGATCGGCCACCCCGTGGCCGCGACAAAGCGGCGTACTAGCCCGAAGTCCAGCCCGCACCCCAGCGCCAAACAAACAGTAAAACTAAGGCCCGGGACTCCACGCATGATCTACGAGACAAATCGAAAAGCAAAGCAGGACAATCAAGGTCTCTACGGATCAAGGGGGCGTGCCCCAATGCGTGATGAGGATCGTCACGCCGGACACACTAACAAATCCGGCCGGGCCGAACACAATGCAGCCCGACACAGAGGCGCCGCACATCCCCTATGCTTCACTGATGAAGTAATGGATCATGAATTCCTAGAAGGGTTTAAACCCGTGAACATTGAATCATACGACGGTACCACAGACCCCGCGGTATGGATAGAAGATTTTTCCTCCATATTCACATGGCCCGCGGAGATGATCTACACGCTATCAAGTACCTCCCACTAAAACTAAAGGGACCGGCTCGGCATTGGCTGAATAGCTTGCCGGCAAACTCCATCGGGAGTTGGGAGAACCTGGCAGACGCATTCCTTGACAACTTCCAGGGCACTTATGTGCGGCCACCGGATGCTGATGATTTAAGTGACATAACCCAACAGCCCGGAGAGTTAGCCAGGAAATTTTGGACCCGGTTCTTAACCAAAAGGAACCAAATTGTCGACTGTCCAGATGCCGAAGCCCTAGCGGCCTTAAAGCATAACATCCGTGACGAGTGGCTTGCCCGACATCTCGGCCAAGAAAAGCCAAAGTCCATGGCAGCCCTCACAACACTCATGACCCGCTTCTGCGCGGGCGAGGATAGCTGGTTGGCTCGTAGTAACAACACAACAAGCAATCCTGGCACATTGAAAGCCAAGGATAGCAATGACAAACTACGGCGCAACAAACACAAGCGCCGAAAAAACAGTGATAGTGCCGAAGACACGTCAGTCAATGCCGGATTCAGTGGCTCCAAGTCCGGTCGGCGGAAGAAGCCATTCAACAAAAACAATTCAGGACTGTCCAGTTTGGACCGCATACTCGACCGTCCATGCCAAATTCATGGCACCCCAGGAACACCAGCCAACCACACCAATAGAGAATGCTGGGTCTTCAGACAAGCCGACAAGTCAGATGCTGAAAACAGGGGGAAGGGGTCTCAAAGCGACAATGACGACGAAGAGCCCCGATCACCGAATACAGGAGGACAGAAGAAATTCCCTCCCCAGGTGAAAACGGTGAATATGATATGCGTAAGCCACATTCCCAAGTGGAAACATGCACTAAGGGAGGTCTATACAATCGACCCAAAATTTAACCCATGGTCCTCTTGCCCGATCACTTTCGATCGCAGGGACCATCCTACCAGTATCCGTCATAGCGGTTCGGCCGCACTGGTCCTCGACCCTATCATTGATGAATTCCACCTCACACGAGTCCTTATGGACGGAGGTAGCAGCCTGAACCTGCTATACCAGGATATAGTGCGCAAAATGGGCATCAACCCCTCAAGGATCAAGCCCACAGGAACCACCTTTGAAGGTGTCATACCAGGGGTAGAGGCCTAGTGCACGGGCTCAATCACACTGGAAGTGGTCTTTGGATCTCCGAACAATCACCATACCGAAGATTTAGTCTTCCACATCGTCCCCTTTTGCAGTAACCATCAAGCACTGCTCGAACGAACCGCGCTCGCTCGGTTCAACGCGGTACCACACTATGCCTACCATAAATTAAAGATGCCCGGTCCGCGCAGCGTCATCACGGTTAATAGCAGATCCGAACTCCCCCTCACTGCCGAAGAGTCTACTACCGCTTTAACAGCAAGAGAAACGGATGTCACCTTCCAGCCGAACCTCGAGTCGACGGCCAAGCTCCCGGAAACCGCCAAAGGAGTCCAAACTACTGGGCGGCAGGATAGCCCGGCTCTCCCGGGGCTTAATTAAAAGCACTCCGGAAAAAGATAATATAAGCCACATACTGCGGCTCAACCGCTCTGTGGCGGCTAACCATTTTTTTGCATTTTCTTTGCAGATTCACGCTTACGCAGGCCAGGATGGGTTGCGTGGGAACAGTTCGAGCACGTAAGGTAATATCTAGATACTCCCCTCTACGATCATCCGACTACACCCCGGGTCCAAACACAACTTCCCCACGCCTGGTATCAGCAGGTTCCGCAATCATATTTCTTTTTATCACATCATCCGTACTCATACGCATTGACGTATTACTCAAATACAACATGTGGATTTATGTGATGCTCATCTACTGCTATTTCTTATTTAAAAATATTTTGTTAAAAGGCGGCTGCTTATCGCGATATGCCTTAATATGCCAGGGGCTTCATCAGGCCAATACTACGGCAAAAAAGTTCGAACACCTTTACGGCAGTTTGGCACCCCGAACTTATAACATTATATGCATCAGCTCCGAATCATGTCTTGGGTCAATAGTTGGGTTTGCCCGACTCCTATGTTTTGGTACAGTACGTTCCGCTATATCGGCTAAGGTAGCACTTGGAGAACTACTGCGATTGTGTCCTGGTTCTTCCGTACGAGCACCTCAGTAGAGAAAGCCGAGAACTGGCTGTCATGATGTAGCGAGAGCTGGTCAGCTGTTCGAGAGGTTCTAAAATCTTTAAGGATTTCTTCCGCAATGCAGTGTGCGACGGATCGGCCTTTTCTGATCAGGCGCTTATAGAGCTCCTCGTGCGGTCTTCCGAACACCAGGGGCTGCGCCTACCTTCCTTGTAAAAAACTCCATGGCTAAGTGAGAGCAATAAAGCCCTATAGTGCGATTGCCTGGTCTGCTGTGTTGAGCACCTCCTTTAGGGACCCAAAACTGGGATAAAGAGTGATCAAGTTTATCCCAAACACCCCCCTACTTACTACATGGGGGCGGAAGCCGACGATTGGCCAACTCTCAGGATTAATATATAAAACGACCGCACGGGAGGAAAAACTTTCATACAATAAGCAACAAATAATAGAAAATGACCTTGTTCAAATATTACAACGGACAAACATGACCGCATTGCTCCGCCGCAATGCAGGCTCCTTGCAAGACACCTTCATAATATAGTTCGGGCTTGCGGTGCTCCTTCCCCTTCGGCGGTCCCTCGGTCATCAGCTTTTCTGCATCCATCTTCCCCCAATGCACCTTGGAGCGGGAGAAGGCCATTTGCGCACCTTCTATGCAGACCGACCGCTTGATGAACTTGATTCGAGGGCAGGCACTCACAAGCCGCTTCACGAGCCCGAAGTAACTGCTTGGAATCAGCTCAGCAGGCCACAACCGGATAATTAAATCCTTCATGGCTAGCTCGTCCGCCTTATGCAGTTCGACCAGCTGCTTCAGTTGATCGGAGAAAGGCACCGGATAATTCGGCACCAGATACTGCTTCCAGAAGAGCTTATCCGCAGTATTCCTCTCTTTGGCTTGGTAGAATTGGGCGGCATCAGATATGCTACGCAGCAGCTCCGCAAATACCCGTGTATACATCAAAACTCAAGTTATCAAACTTGATTTTCTCATCTCAAATACCCGCTTTGTATAGAAAAAGCCTTACCAGCCGCAATCTTTCTCGCCTCCTGAATTTCCTTCAGGGTACCCTGGGCTTCCCCCTGGGCATCACTGGCGGCTTGGCGAGCCTGGGAGAGTTTGGATTCTTTCCCTGATAAACTCTGCTCCAAGGACTCGCATTTTTTCACGGCCTCCTCAAGCTTTCGCTCAACTTCAATAACTCTGGCCTCGTGCTTCTCACGGAGAGCCTGCTTTGCGGCTGCCTTCTTCTCGGCTTCGGCCACAGCCTTCTTCAGGGCCTCAATTTCGGCCGTCGCCCCTAGAGGACATTATCAAAATATTTTCATCATGCACACTCATTCATTCGTGCTAAATAAACAAGGTTTCTGCATACCTTGGTTACCCTCCAGCTGTTTCTTCACTTGGCCAAGTTCTCCTTCGGCCTGCACCTGACTATGCCTCAGTCCGGATACTTCCGCAGCATGAGAGGCGGCAGCCGGTACAGACGCCTGCTTATAGAAAAAAGTGATAGATGTCATTAAGTGAGTCTCCTGCGAACATAAATTCGATCATGTGTCCGGTTCTTTCTTTCACCGAACAGTGTATCAGGGGCTGCTATCTATACCATGACACTTCCAAACTTCATAAAACATACCTCAAAGCCTCTTATAAGGCTGATACAGGATTCATTCAGTCCTCTCTCAGCAGACTGAATCTTCTCAATCACCGCACCCATAAGGGCACGGTGTTCATCAACAATGGAGGCACCCTTCAGCGCCGCCAGTAAAGCATCCGGCACCTATGGTTGGACAGAGGTTGCCAGTGGAACAGACATACCTCCTCCAGCTGGTGAAGGTCCCCTACCTGACCCTACGACCTTACGGGTCTCCAGAATTATGTCCGGCTGGGGGCCGGATTCAAGATAACCCCCGCCGTCGATGTTTTTGGGAGCCTTCTCTCCCGTATGTTCGGACCCTGAAGTCTGGCCTCCTGGCACCGCCTTTGCGATCTTTTCCCCTCCCTGGCCTGGGTCCTTCTGGGACAAAACCTCGGTTTCAGTCATATGTTTGGGGGAGGGGGCCTTCGGGGGTGTCCCGCTTTCCATTGGATCTGAACCCAGCAAATCCTCTAACAACGGTTGTTCGGCGCAGGACCTCGCTGGACTGAAAAAAGTACGACTCAGATTAAAATATGGCGTCGTGACAATTCTGGACACATGCATGAGCGTGTTCGGATTTTATGCTCACGAGTTCACCAGGGGCTCGGCCCTGGGATCCCACTCCGGGCTGCTATCGGCGGCGGCGGTGGACTCCTCTTGAAGAGGAGTTTTTCCCCTCTTAGGCGAATCGGCCTCCAAGGATGTGGAGGCCGTCCTTTTCTTCTTTCCTCCCGCGGGGGATTCTTCTTCCTCCTCCTCCCTGTCCTCTTCGGAGGAAGAATGGGCATCGGAGTCTTCAGATTTTGTGTTCGAGGCTCCACGATGACGGAGGCCACCCCTGGTCTTCTTGGCCTCCTTTTCGGTTTTGTTCTTCGGCGCCTTATAAGGCGCCGGGACCAGCATCTTCATCAGAAGTGGGCCGGTCGGTTCTTCTGGTAGCGGGGCCCGACAGTAGATCCGCCCCGCCTTCTTCGCCCAGCCCTAGGAAATTTATGGGAAATGCATTAAGTATTTTCCTGAGGATGTGCAGATAAAACACATGAATTGTCAAACATACAATTACTTACCAAACTTGCGGGGCAGGACAATTGGTACCTGCGGTCCTCGGTGGAGTCCGACGACGGTTTGCTGGACTTAAAAAGCACCTTCCAGATGTCTTTATGCGTAGAGCCAAAGAGCTCTAGCAGGGACTGGTGCTTGGCCGGGTCGAACTCCCATAGATTGCAAGCCCGGTGTTGACATGGTAGAATCCGGCGAATCAACATCACCTGGACTACATTGACGAGCTTGATGCTCTTGTCTTCCATGTCTTGGACGCGCGTCTGGAGCTCTGATAGCTCGTCAGACGAAGCCCAATTCAGGCCTTCTTGTGCCAAGACGTAAGTCGCAGGGGGGAAATGGATCTGAACTCTGGAATGGCGGGCCATTCCTTGCCACGCGACTCGGTGATGTAAAACCACTACTGCTGCCACTGCTTGATGGAATCATTGAAAGTCCATGTCGGCCATGTAACATTGGGCATCTCGCTCACCATGGTGCCTCCGCATACGGCATGCTCGCCACTCACTACCTTGGGCTTCACATTAAAAACCTTCAGCCATAAGCCGAAGTGCGGCGGGACACGGAGAAAGGCCTCGCACACGACTATGAATGTCGAGATGTTGAGGAAGGAATTTGGGGATAGATCATGGAAATCAATCCCGTATTATTACATGATGCCACGAACGAACGGATGAAGGGGAAACCCTAGCCCGCGGACAAAATGAGGGAGGAATACCACCCTCTCGTGGGGTTCCGGAGTGGGGATGATCTGTCCCGCTGTCGAAGGCGGTGGCCAATTCTCTTGGCCAGATACCCGGCCCCTCGAAGGTTTTTGATATCCTTCTCGCGGACGGTAGAGGCCATCCACTTGCCTCCTGCTCCAGATCCAGACATCTTCGGGAAGCCTTTTTTGGGCGGAGAAGAGGAGCGCTTGGGCACTAGGGCTCGAGCGGAAAGGAATGGATGAGTAGAGGAGGGCGTGGGTGAAAAGGGGAGTTCTTGTCCCCTTATAAAGGCCACAGAGATCCTGCGGCTCCCCACTTGCTCGCTAAAAACGCTTATTCCCCCAAGCACCACGATTGATGGAACGGTTAGGTTACCCACACCCGTATTGATGAGAATCCCGTGATAAGGAGTCACGATCTCTGCTTCGATGAGACGTGCCGATAAAGCTGCCTCGCGATATGTGCGATGGCAGGTTGTGAAGAACGGTTCGAGTGGAGACTGGACCACAGCGTGATAAAAAGCCGTCAGCAGATCAGATCTTGGAATATTGTGCGCTCTACGGTGGTATGTGGAATTTGTTTTGCAGTGCCGGACACGATCCTCATGTTCAAAATCTTCTATGGATTATTCGGAGAAAGAACCCGCGTTGCAATGCCGAAGACAATCTGCGCGCCGGACTCATCGTCATTGAAGCCTGGTTCAGGGGCTACTCAGGGAGTCCTGGATTAAGGGGTCCTCGGACAGCCAGACTATATACTTTGGCCGGACTGTTGGACTATGAGGATATAAGATTGAAGACTCTTTCCTGTGTCTGGATGGGACTCTCCTTTGTGTGGAAGGCAAGCTTGGCAATTCGGATGTATAGATCTCCTTCTCTATAACCGACTCTGTGTAATCCTAGCCCCCTCCGGTGTCTATATAAACCGGAGGGTTTAGTCCATAGGACGACAACAATCATAATCATAGCCTAGCTTCTAGGGTTTAGCCTCTACGATCTCGTGGTAGATCAACTCTCATAAAACTCATATCATCAAGATCAATCAAGCAGGAAGTAGGGTATTACCTCCATCGAGAGGGCTCGAACATGGCTAAAACATCGTCTCCCCTGCCTCCTGTTACCATTAGCCTTAGACGCACAGTTCGGGACCCCCTACCCGAGATCCGCCAATTTTGACACCGACAGATGGCATATAGTTCACTTGGAAGAACTGTTTGCGATGAGCCAAGACAACATAAACAATTCAACTAAACAAGATGTGTGTGATATGCGACAAACATGCCTGTAATCATATATGTGTGCGAAGAACAATAATAACACAGACGATTGCTGCTAATAAGCTGTGTGATTCGCTCTATCTATAGAAGAACAACATATATATAACTAAAATAAACATCCAATTACATAAGTGACTATGCAGATTATTCACACACACCTCAATAAACAATCGCATGCATTCTAAACTAGGAGAAATGATCGCCTAGTCATCTACTTCTTGTGACGCTCCTGCCACTGCTCCGTGGCTTGATCCTTCATTTTGGCAGGACGAAGACACTTCCTCATGTCAACGATCTGCCTATACATCTCGTAGCTTGTGTACGCGTCCTTGTCCGCATACTTGACGTGTTCTTCATCCAGTCTCTGATGCCAGGCACTATGCCGGGCGTTCTTGTCCTTCTTACTCTCATATTTCATCTTCATGTGGTAGGGTCGATGATGGCCGTGGCGAGGTCAATTAGGGAGCTCTGTTTGTTGTTGGTGCTGCTCTAGACCTTGTAGTGGTCAAGGATGTTGACAAGATTCTGGAAGGTCAAGCCCAAAACCTTTTGCGGTTTTAGATCATTGGTGGTGTCCACCAAAGTAAAACTATAGTCGGAGCTGTTGATAAACCTGGAGAAACGCTTGCAAGGTCTTGTGGCCAGGTGGTAGTGGTAGATGAGGAGGTCATGTCGCACGCACAGCTGGGCGACAACAACCTTCTGATCTTGCCCGGCACGACCGCTGGTGAACTCGAGGTTGAAGCCGACCACTTGGTACTTGTCCTTAGCAAGGAACTGCTCCATTTTGGATGGATCTCTCCATTGAGACCGAATCATTCGTGTACACCATTGAGAGGCCCTTCTCCCTCATGTGGGTGTCCACTATGTGATGCATGGTGAACTGTCACCCATTGTAATCGTCGGCCGCTGGGAGCACCACTAGAGCCACGGGGAGCGCCATTGGAACCGCCAGATGTCCTTTGTATGTATGTGTGTGTGTGTGTGTGTCATCGTGGGTGTGCTTATTGTGTCGTGTGGCGCAAGAGATGAAGGAAAATGACTGCAGGAATAAATGGGGGCCGGGCGGCCTGGATTCTCGGCACGTACGCATGGCAGCTTTTGCAGCGGGTAACTGCATCGTGGCGCCGCGCCTGGCACAACCGCATTGATACGTCCATTTTGCATCATGTTTTCCTACTATTATCTATGTTGTTTTATTGTACAATAATGCTTTTTCGAGTAATTCTAATGCTTTTCTCTAATAATATGCAAGGTATGCACCAAGGGGGAGAATTCTGGCAGCTGGAAATCTGGACCTGAAAAAGCTACGTCAAGCTACCTATTCTACACAATTCCAAATGAGCTGAAACTTCCCGAGGATTTTTATGGAATATTTAAGGATTATTGGAGCATATAAGTACCAGAGGGGGGCACCAGGTGGGCACAACCCACCAAGGTGCACCAGGAGGCCCAGGTGCACCGTGGTGGGTGCTGCCCTCCTCGGCCCACCTCAGGCGCCCCTCTTCTGGTATATAAGTCATTTTGACCTAGAAAAAAATGGGGGAGGACTTTCGGGATGAAGCGCCGCCGCCTCGAGGCGGAACTTGGGCAGGAGCTGCCGGGGGAGATCTGCCCGCCGCGGACACCTATGGGGCCGGGGCCCCTTGTGAGTCTTGATCGAGGCGGAGGGACTTGAGAGAGCGGATCGAGGCGAGAGCAGGCGGATTTTACCCAGCCGGAGCTCTCGGGAGATAAAACTCCTCTGCTGCTTTGTATTTTGTATTTGATCTTGCTCGAGAGAGCGGCGTATGGTGGTGTTGTGGCGTCGAATGAATCGGACCAGCCGAACCCCTTCTCGTGCGCATGGGCCTCCCTTTTATAGTCGGAAGGGGCGCCAACGGTGGCAGCGTGGGAGAAAGGGTAAAAGCGAAAAAGAGGTGGTAGTTGGAGCAGTGCGGGAGCGGTGAAGCTACTGATTGCATGAGCAGTGGTCTCTACCTACTTTTGACGATGGGGACAAGGGCATTTAATGCCGTCGCCGTCGACCCCAAAAGCTCCCGCCCTTGCGTCTCCAAATGCCACGGTGATGGATCCACCACCGTGAAGTGCCACCGTGTCCCCAGGCTGCCTGACCATCCGCCACGCGTCCTGGAAAGGCCCAGGCGGCGTGGGCGGATGAGCTGAGCCTTGAGCACGGCGCAATCCTCCGGCAAGCACCTTGCGGGGCCTTGATTCTAGCCGGGCCCGGAGCTTGCGGGCTCTGTAACTGCCGCTCCCGGGCCCTCGCCGGGGCGCACATAGCGCCGAGGCGTGTCTTCTATGATGTGATCTCCTAGTCTTCCCGGCGAGCTCCTCTCGGGGCCTTCTGTGAGTGATATAACCTTGAGCACAGGGGCGGCCTTCCGGCAAGCTCCGCTTGCCGGGGCTCGATCTTCTGTCTTGTATACTTTGTCTTTGAATGGCTTGACATGAAGCGGGAAGGTCTCCGGCAAGCACGTGGTAGACCTGCCGCGGGGAAGCTGCATCGCTGCCGTGCACAAGTTGGGGTCTTGAGGTACCCCTACCTTAGTACACCGACAGAGAGCCCGGGCTGGGCCACACGGTGCCAGCGCTGTTGGGCCAGGCCCAAAAAATCTGCAGACATCTACGCGCCCTCGGCGCGTCGAATCTACTTCCGCATCCGCCACATCCCCCCCGTAACGGCGCGCGTTGATTGCGGCGTCGTGGGAGACGTGGGCGGCGCGTGCGGTCTTTAGGGCATCCACACCCGTGATCGTGGTGCAGGGCGAGGTCACTTCACCCGTCGCTCCGGCCCCGCTTTTTCGCCACGCGGCCCTCATGCATGGGTGTCGTGGGCGGCGAAGGTGGGAGACCGAGCCGTCACGGGCGGAGAAGGCGAGTCGGCCCCGCTCCTCTGCCCTCCTCGCTTCCTGATTGGTCGGGCAGGGCGGTTGAGCCCCCACCTCGCCCTTTAAAAGGAGTGGAAAGGGAGCACAATGGCCTCACACTTCCTCTTCTCTCTTCGTCTTCAGTTTCCGTTCTTCTTTCTGCCATGGAAGGAGGAAATCCCAGTTCCTCAGCGGTGGCAGCGAGGGTCGCCTCGGGCAGCGCACTTCTTCCTATCCGCACCCGTGGCGGCGGAGCCGGCCACGAGGGGGAGAGGGAGGGGACGAGGCCGCGGACGGGGCCGAGGGCGTGGCCGAGGCGGTCGGGGGAGAGGCGGTCGTGGCGACGCGCCTCCCCATCTCCTCCGGCGGCTCCTGTCCTCGGCGGTCCATCTTGAGAGCGATCCACAGGAGTTCTTCATCAAGCTGCGCCGGCGCCTCGGCGTCGCCTCGGCTGCCGGCCCGTTCATGGCGCGATGGAACCGGATCCGCCGAGATGATGGAGTTGCGCGCGAGGGGCTGTGGGATCAGCGGCACTCGAGTGAGTGTCGTGTCCCCAGCCCCGGCGTCATGTACTTCGATCGAGGGTGGAAGGCGTTCGCCGGATCCACAGCTTGGCGGCGGGGTTTACCCTCCATTTCAAGTTAATGGAGGCGGCGTTCTCATTGTCAAGGTCTTGAGGACTCGGGACCCGGGCGAGATCTTGTGTGGACAGCTCCTCCGACAGCAAAGGTCCCTCCTCGGCGAGTAGCGAGGAGGGGAGCGGCGGCGGCGAGGGATGGCGGGTCCGACTAGGCGTCGGACGCTGCCCAAGGCCACCGGCGACCCCATCATCCGGGTCGCCGGCCTTCAACTCCCGGGGCCGTCTCCTTGGGCGGTGGCGTAGGAGGCTGCGGAAGAGGAAGAGGGGTGGCGGCAAGGCCGTTCACGTGAATACGAGGCGAGAGCCCTCGTCGGCGTCTTGACGCCCCAAAGCACCCGTCTTCAAGCTCTGCCTCCGGCGCCTCCGTCTCCGCCAAGCTCCTGGCCGGCTCCCGGGGTGTTCTCTTGGTGTCTTCTGGCGCCCGTAGCTCACCTAGGCGCCCCTTTTGCCCTTCCCGGCAAGCTTCTCTTGCCGGGGACTCCTTGACCTACCTCCTGAACTCCTGAACAGAGAAACAGGAGAGGGATTACGGGCATCTTATCTTTCAATTTGTAAGCCCTCGGGCCTTAGTTGCATCTAAAATATGTAATCCTCTCTATCATGTTTTTCATCCTCTATGGACTTGTACTAAACTAGGATGTTTTTAATGAAAAGAGGGGAAAGCTTGTCGGAGCGCGTCCTTTACTTGACTTCGCGTCTTATATGTTCATCCTGCGCTTTCGGGGAGCTTGCCGGCGCGAACACGCTTGCTGAGTGCGGGACATCAGCAGCCCGCTGGCGGTGTTGCTTCCGGCAAGCAACCTTGCCGGGCCAATTGCAGCGCACTTGTGTTTGTTGAGCGGACTCGGAAACGAAACAAGGGCGCGACACTTGTCGCAGCTCACTTAAATCGTTGAGCGGGCTCGGAAACAAACCAAAGGGCGAATCGGGCCACGACTTGGCTCCTCCGCACATGGGTTTTACAAGACACGCTTCGTTCAAAGACGCAGCTCCGCTTTCCCGGTCCATGAGAGGATGCATGACGAGGATGAAAAACTTATCTGATTCGCAGCCCCGCGACTCTAACTTGCGGGAAGGAACCTTGGCTTTCGCAGCCCCGGCAAATCTGGCTCCGCCAAAATCCAGGTGTTGGTGTGCTCTTCTGGTTTCTCCTTGTTGCTGTAATTTCAGCCATGAAAACAGCTGAGCTAGTTCTGCAACAGTTTCATTATTCACATGTATATGTATATAAATCCTTTCTGTGCAACTTTGCAATGCGATGCCGTGCCTTGCCCTTCGTATGTTTATACTCTACGCTCTCGGGAAGCTTGCCGGCGCGAACACGCTTGCTGAGTGCGGAACATCAGCAGCCCGCTGGCGGTGTTGCTTCCGGCAAGCAACCTTGCGGGCGATTCTGCGCCAAGACTTGTGTTTGTTGGCGGACTCGGAAACAAACCAAGGGTGCAATCAGGCCACGACCGCCTCCTCGGCGCACAAGTTTTTCATACGAAGGGCATCTTACGGCAGGGCTTGCTCGTTACACCCTCTACTTTGCATCCTTTGTGCGCTTTTACCCTCGCTTCTAGGAAACTGCGGTAAAGGGGCCCTTGTCGCATGGCCGAGTGCTGAACTCGAAGCAGCCTGGCTGGCCAAGGTCTTACCGGCAAGCAACCTTGTTGCTGCTAATCGCGACGCACTTAGCCTGCTGAGCGGACTCGGAAGCGAAACAAGGGCGCGACACTTGTCGCTGCTCACTTAAATCGTGAGCGTGCTTGGAAGCAAGGTAAGGGTGCGGCTTTCCACGGTAGGTTCCTCCAGCGCGCAGGTATTGCGTACAAAGGACGAACATACGAGGACATAACATAAAAACATGGAACTACGGAGTGCTCTGTACAAAAGCTCGGGTGACTTAGCTTTTCCGCCTCTGCGATCCGCAAGGCCGCACTTCTCCCTTGATTTCCTCCCTTGTATGTTTTCACCCTCACGCTTCGGGGAACCTGCCGGCGCAAACACGCTTGCTGAGTGCGGAACATCAGCAGCCCGCTGGCGGTGTTGCCTCCGGCAGAAGAACTTGTCGGGCTAGTTGCGTAGCGCCTTCATCGTTGAGCGGACTCGAAGCGGATCGGCGCAACTTAGCCACGACTCGACCCCCATGCGCATGCAGTTCTCCATACAAGGTACGGAATTTCAGGAATACAACTCAAAAGTTTGAAGCTGGCTGGTGGAGCTCGATGGCACGTCCTCGACGGCGGCACTCGAGAGAGGTGCGCTTGCGGAGTAGGCACCGAGCTGTTCTTGCTGCTTTCCTTGCCCTCTTGGCAGGTGGAGCTCAATGGCACGTCCTCGACGGCGGCGAAGCACTCCGGAGAGGTGCGTTTGCCGGAGCGTGCGCCAGAGCTGTTCTTGCTGGGCTTAGTCTGCGAGCTCGATGGTGCGTCCTCGGCGGCGCGCAGCACTCGGAGAGGTGCGCTTGCGGGCGAGCACGAGCACTTGCCGGACTTGGTCTTCGTCCTCTTCACAGGACCTCCGTGGCCTTCTGGAACTCCTGCTCACTGCCATCCTCATCCTCCATATCTTCGTCATCGCCTTCTTCATCTTTGTCGCGGCCCCGGGGAGGTCGATCACCTTGCCGCTGCTTAGCCTTGTCGCGACGTCCTCCCGGCCATTGAGCGGCGCTTCTTGCTCGGTTCTCCTCCGCCACCTTGGGCCTTCTCCTTGTCACGCCTCTCGTACTCAGCTTTTGCTGCTCGGCGAGGTACTCGGCGCTTGCAGTTGGTGAGATCGTGGCCCTTAGTGCGGTGGATTTTGCGATATTGCTTGTCGGAGCCGCCACGCTTGTCGGCTGCCGCTTCTGAGGCGAGCTCCTTGCGGAGAAGCAACCCTGCGTTTGCTTGGCGGGAGCCTCCTTGCCGGGCTTCTCGGCGGCAAGCACCTCTTTCTTGTTCTTCCTTGGTTGTTCCGCCCGGCTCTTGTTTGCCGGGCGGTGTCGTCATGTCGCTTTCTCCTGCGCCAACATCCTCCCGGAGTCTCCTCCCTCTTCCGTCGCGCACTTGTCGCCGAGCATAGAGCTCGTGACATCCCGAATCTTGGTCATCGCCATCTCTTCACGCATGCGGTGATTCGCGACGTTCGGTGGAACACGCCGATAACCGCGGCAGGGTGGACATCGAGGATGTTGTCTTTGCACGGTGAAGCGTTGGATATACTTGCGCGAGGATTCTCCTTCCTTCGGGCCAAAATGTGGAATCGCTCTCTGGCCGTGGGGTTTGTGGCCGCCGGTGAAGGCGCCAACAAACTGATGGCAAAGGTCAGTCCAAGAAGAAATGGAGCCTTCGGCAAGTGCATAAGCCAGAACGAGCGTTCGGCTTAAGCCGAGCGGGAAATGGTCGCCAGAATCTTGTCGTCGCGCCCCGCAGCTGCACGCGATGGTGTAGACACCGAGGAACTCCGAGGGTGCGTCTTGCCGTCGTACTTCTCGATGCGTCGGGCTTGAAGTTCTTCATGCTGGAGCCCCTTTGGACGCGCCGTAGCTCGCGGGTGAACGCAGGGCAGCCTGTAGCGTACGGCAAGTCGCCTGGTTCACCGGGCGCGTACGCGTCGACAGCGTTTCCAGCTCTCCGGTCTGATTGTCGCCGAGCTTCTCGGCGGCGCTCGATCGTGGTCCGAGCGTCTTCTTGTCGCCGGTCGTCGAGGACCTGGCGTTGATCCCGACGAGCTCGCGGATCCGACGACGCCGTGGAGCCGTCGTCGGCATTGTTCCAGCAGGGACGGCGTCTTTTGCTTCGCGGCGGGGAGTGCTCGGTGGTTGCACCCGGCGGTCTTGTCGCCGTTAGCGCCGTCTTCTCAGCTTGCGCCGCGAGGTCGCCGGCTGCTGTGAAGGGTCGTTATTGGCGGCGACCAGGCTCTTGATGGTAGCCCTCCGTCTTGGCCTTGTCCGCCGCTGAGGGAAGTCGAGCGATTGCGCCCTTCTGGCGCTTCTGCGGAGTGGAAGGGAGGCGGAGCGCGGCGGTGCGAGGAGCAGGTAGGCTCGGACTCCTAACGATGTTAGAAGGGCGAGGTCCTGCCCGGCGCTTTCGCTTTGCTTTCGTGTCCGGACGTTGGTCCGGAACATCCCGCGAGCCTCCGGTGTGTCCTTGCCCGGCGGCGGATACCACCTCCGTGGTATGGCGCTGCTGAGTCGTTATCTTGTTGAGATGGACGCGGAATGTCCACGGAGACCGAGGCGCGGTCGTCCGTCTTGTCCTTGGATCTGGTGGTGCCGCGAGCGTCCTCGCCGGCGGCCACCCTTCCGTCGGCGTCTCCTCCGCCCACCGTTGGCTCCGGTGGCGGCGGAAGAGACGCAGACGGGCCTGCAACCTCCGAAGCCTTCTTCTTCGGGGCCATGGCGTAGTTGCTAACGAAGTTGCTGATGAAATTGGAGAGGTTGATGACGAGCGCGCCCGCGCGGACGCCGGATCAGATCCGCACAACCTCGACGCCCCCTACCTGGCGCGCCAAAGATGCCGGGGGAGATCTGCCCGCCGCGGACACCTATGGGGCCGGGGCCCCTTGTGAGTCTTGATGCGAGGCGGAGGAGGCACAGAGAGCAGATCGAGGCGAGCACGCGCTGGCGGATTTTACCCAGCCGGAGCTCTCCGGGAGATAAAACTCCTACTGCTGCTTTGTATTTTGTATTTGATCTTGCTCGAGAGAGCGAGCGTATGGTGGTGTTGTGGCGTCGAATGAATCGGACCAGCCGAACCCCTTCTACTTGCGCATGGGCCTCCCTTTTATAGTCGGAAGGGGGCGCCAACAGGTGGCAGCGTAGGAGAAAGGGGTAAAAACGTAAAAGAGGTGGTAGTTGGAACAGTGCGGGAACAGTGAAGCTACAGTGCATGAACAGTGGTCTCTACCTACTTTTGACAGTGGGGGACAAGGGCATTTAATGCCCGTCGCCGTCGACCCAAAAGCTCCCGCCCTTGCGTCTCCGTGCGCCACGGTGATGGATCCACCACCGTGAAGTGCCACCGTGTCCCCGGGCTGCCTGACCATCCGCCACGCGTCCACAGAAAGGCCCAGGCGGCGTGGGCGGATGAGCTGGAGCGCAGCACACTGGCGCAATCCTCGGCAAGCACCTTGCGGGGCCTTGATTCTAGCCGGGCCCGGAGCTTGCGGGCTCTGTACTCTGCCGCTCCCGGGCCCTCGCCGGGCGCACATAGCGCCGAGGCGTGTCTTCTATGATGTGATCTCCTAGTCTTCCCGTGAGCTCCTCTCGCCGGGCCTTCTGTGAGTGATATAACCTTGAGCACAGGGCGGCCTTCGGCAAGCTCCGCTTGCCGGGGCTCGATCTTTGTCTTGTATACTTTGTCTTTGAATGGCTTGACATGAAGCAGGAAGGTCTCCGGCAAGCACGTGGTAGACCCTGCCGCGGGAAGCTGCAACTGCCCGTGCACAAGTTGGGGTACTGAGGTACCCCTACCTTAGTACACCGACAGGAGCACTTTTGCCCTTTGGCAGAGTGATTCCGCCGGGGGAACTTCCCTCCCAGAGGGGGAAATCATCATCATCATCATCACCAACAACTCTCCCATCTTGGGGAGGGCTATCTTCATCAACATCTTCAACATCACCAACTCCTCTCAAACCCTACTTCATCTCTTGTGTTCAATCTTTGTACCAGAACTATATGGTTTATTTGGTGGAAGATTATATGTTCAGATACATTATGCTATTTAATACCCCTCTGATCTTGAGCACGATTGAGGTCCCGGGAGAAATCATGTTGCAAGTAATCATGTGAACTTGATATGTGTTCGATATTTTGATGATATGTATGTTGTCATTCTCTTAGTGGTGTCACAGCCCTAGAGTTTGCTTGTAACTAGTGGCATTGCATCCATGCATCATGTTTAAATTTCATGAAATTTGAAATGGGGATTGATCCAAGCCCTAGCACCAAATGAATTCAACTAGGTTCAATAAAAAAAATATTTTCAATGATCCCAAATGCCCTTTAGAAAATTCATGATTTTTGTCAAAGGTGAAAACACCTGCCAAAAGTCATGCACATATTTCTAGGCCATTCTGGATTTCTGAATTAAATCTTATAATATTTGCATTTGGGATTTAAATGCTATAAAATATTTTAAATGCTCAGATAATCATAAACTAAAATGTTTACTGTTGGATATATTCTAAACAGTAGCCATGATTAGTTTCATGATTTTTGGGAATGCCCTGGCATTTTTAGTAAAGCCCTGAAGTTACAAAATAATAGAAAACAGGAAATAATACAAAGAAAGGAACTTACCTAGCAAAGCCCACCTGGCCGGGTACTGTAGCAGCCAGCTGGGCAAAGCCAGCCTAGCCCACTAGGGCTCCTCCCTGTCATCTTCCACCTCCTGCCAGTAGGCAGGAGGGCGTGTGGCCGCCGTGCACGCACATGCGCCCCGGCCACCTCCTTCTTGCCGCTTTCCCCCTCGTCGCCCTGGACCTCCCTCGCGACGCCACACACCCTCCCTGGACACCTCTCACTCTCTCCCGTGCTTCTCCCCTTCCTCTGCTCTCTCCCGCGCCACACCCGAGCGCACCCGACGCCGCCGTTCATTGCCACCACGGCCATCGACCACCCCTTGCCCTGCCGATGAGTCCAGAAGCTCCGCCGCGTCGTCCTCGACCTCCTCGCTGAGCTATGCAACGCCGGTCGCCCTGAAGCCTCGCTAATGCCGCTATTTCTGACCTCGATTGCCAGAGATCCCCGTCGTCGTTTCGCTGGACCCTGTGCCTCCCCTGCCTCGCCAGAAGCACCAGAAGAACCGCGGTGAGCCTCTGTACCGTTTCTCCCATGACCCGTAGCCTACTTCGCTCTCTAACCACATCAGCCACCGGAGTCGAACGCTCCCCGCCGCCGGCCATGGCGCCGCCGTAGCTAGAGCGCACCCACGATGCATTCGAGCCTACCCCCGTGCTCAGTGAGTCCGCAGGACTCCGTAGCAACCCGCAGCTCGTCCTCCCGTGCACCAAAACGTCGTGTCCGAATGTGCCCGAACTCCGGCCGCCGCGAAAGTGCTCGCCGCCGTCAACCCCGGCCATCCCAGCTGCTGCCGGTACCACCACTAGATGCGCGAGAACGCCAGGAAGCCGTAGTAGCAAACCTCGCCTCAAACCATGGGCTGTAGCGAGATCCCGACGATCTCTGCCGCACGAAATGGTCGTCGCCGGCGAAACTCCGGCGACTGATGACATGGCTCATCATTAGCCACTAATGACCCAGCTAAACCACCTCTAGAGCCACTGCCATGTGGGCCCCAGTGTCTAATTAGGTTAGTCTAATTTTCCTGTTTAGATTAGTGTTAATCTGCGGACCCCACGTGTCAATTTGACTTTGGCCAAGTCAGCATTGGCTGGTCCCACATGTCAGTGACCTAAACAGCCCTGTGTCACTGACGTGTGGCCCCCACACGTCAGGTTTGACCTGGACTGGGTCAGTTGACTGCTGATGATCATAGTGATGCAGTGCTGACGCAGTAACTCTTTTCTTTTACAGGAAATTCCAGAAAATAGCCAAAACTTCTAAAAATCATATAAATCAAACGTAGCTCCAAATCAAATAAATTATATATGAAAAATGATCAGAAAAATGCAATCTATCCATCTGTACCATTTTCATGCATGTTAGAACATTTCAACCTTGCTGTTTAGGTGAAACAATGTAATGCACTAATATGACCTCTTAAAATGGGTTTGCATTTGAATCTTTGGTTCAAATGGACTCATCTCAATCTGTTCTAGCTTGCATTAGCCCAAAACACATTCATATTGCCATGTCATAGCATGCATCATATTGTGCATTGCATTGATCGTGTTTCTTCTCTGTTTGCCGGTGTTGTTCCCCCTAGGTAGACGTTGTACCAACGTTGTGATCGTTGGCACTGATGAAGACTCAATGCTATCTTCAGAAGTGCCAGGCAAGCAAAACGATCTTGTTCATTCCGATACAATCCCACTCTCTCGCTCCTGCTCTCTTTTACTGCATTAGGACAACAGCAATTCATCTGTTACTTGCTGCGGTAGCTGAACCCCTTTATCCTCTGCATGACCTGTCATTGCCACAGTAAATAGATGAAACCCACTAGCATGAGTAGGAGTTTTTTGAGCCCTGTTGTGCCTACTCATTCATGCTTATTTGTCATGCCTGCTACTGCTTAGAGTTGAGTCAGGTCTGATTCATCGGGGATGAATTAGAGGTGTGTGAACATGTCCTACTGTGCGTGAGGTAAGTGTGTGAACACGATATGGTAAAGGTAGCGGTGAGAGGCCATGTAGGAGTACATGGTGGGTTGTCTCATTGAAGCCGTCCTCAGGAACTGAGTTCTGTGTTTGTGATCCATGAAACAACTACTACCATGCATTGGGCCCTGAAATATGACCCCGCTCAACTTCTTAATCACCCTTGTCCTCTATCCAGGAGTTGCAAGTAGTTTCTGGTGTTTGTAGTATGCTGGAGGCCGTGCACAACACTGACCGAAGGGGTGGGCTGTGATGCGGTAGGCACGTGGCACGGTGTACCGGGTGCCCGTTTGGTGTCTCGGGAACCCTGCACCCATCGTTCAGGGCCGTATGTGGAAACTTCGGCCGGACTCCCTGCAGATGGAACCTGAATAGGCGATAAACCTGGACTAGAGACTTGAGTATTTAGGTAGGTCGTGGTCTACACCCACGTCGGCTTTTGCTTGAAGTCTGCCGAGCACATGTCGTGTGTAGACGCTAAGTGGTGGAAACATGTATGAAGAAGTACACCCCTGCAGGGTTAACATCATCTATTCGAATAGCCGTGTCCGCGGTAAAGGACTTCTGGGTTGCTTATAACAGTTCATAGACAAGTGAAAGTGGATACTCTAAAATGCGCAAGATAAGCGTGAGTGCTATGGATGGCCTTCTCGTAGGGAGACGGGAGCGGATCCATAGTGGTGTATTGATATGGTGAATATGTGGACTCATGTGCGCCACCTCAAAAGAGTTGCTTGCAGTCGTAGTTTAGGATAGCCACCGAGTCAAAGCTGGCTTGCTGCAGTTAAACCCCACCATCCCCTTTGTTGATAATGATGCATATGTAGTTAGTTCTGATGTATGTCTTGCTGGGTACATTTGTACTCACGTTTGCCTATTTTATGTTTTTGCAGAGAGACTTCAGTCTCGCTAGTAGTTCCGCTTGGACTTCGACGTTTAGCTTGTTACCTCAGCTACGATCTTGTGCCCTCGACAGGATCTGGCAGATAGTCAGGCTTCTCAGCCTTTTTCATTTGTAGTTGTCTGTACTCAGACATGTTTGAGCTTCCGCTTGTGCTTGACTTGTATGCTCTGAATGTTGGGTCGTAAGACCCATGTTTGTAATATCTCGCTCCTCGGAGCCTATTGAATAAAATACTTGAGTTGTAGAGTCATGTTGTGATGCCATGTTGTATTTGCACATATCGAGCATATTGTGTGTATGTTATTGAAATGCTTGGTATGTGTGGGATCTGACTATCTAGTTGTTTATCCTTAGTAGCCTCTCTTACCGGGAAATGTCTCCTAGTGCTTCCACTGAGCCTTGGTAGCTTGCTACTGCTCCGGAACACATAGGCTGGCCGGCATGTGTCCTTCTTCGTTCTGTGTGCATCCCTTCGGGAAATGTCACGCGATAAATACCGGAGTCTGTTAGCCGCTATAGCCGGTTCACGGAGTCTGCTAGCCCAGTGCTACAGCACTGGATTAACTTCGTCGATGACCGACACGTTCGATCTTTGGGTCATGGATGCTGTCCTGTAAGTTTGTGCCACTTTGGGTTTACGACTAGCCATGTCAGCCCGGGCTCCTTATCATATGGATCCTAGCGACACTATCATATACGTGTGCCAAAAGGCACAAACGGTCCCGGGCAAAGGTAAGGCGACACCCGTGGGAATACCGTGCGTGAGGCCGCAAAGTGATATGAGGTGTTACATGATAGATCGATGTGGCATTGAGTCGGGGTCCTGACAAGTGGTGTCATGTGAACATCGACTACATGACACTTCACCATATTTGGGCCTAAGGGAATGCATTATGGAGTAGTTATTAGATGGTGGGTTGTGAGAGTGATAGAAGCTTAAACTCTAGTTTATGTGCTATTCTGTAATGGACCAATTGGATCCAAAAGTTTAATGCTATGATTAGAATTTGTTCTTAATACTTTTCTCGTAGTTGCGGATGCTTGCGAGAGGGTTAATCATAAGTAGGAGGTTTGTTCAATTAAGAACAACACCTAAGCACCGGTCCACCTTGTTAGGGAACGCGGTAATTTCAAAAAAAAATCCTATGATCACGCAAGCTCTCTCTAGGTGATGCATAACAACGAGAGGGGAGAGTGTGTCTACATACCCTCGTAGACCGAAAGCGGAAGTGTTTCAATTACGCGGTTGATGTAGTTAAACTTCTTCATGATCCAACCGATCAAGTACCGAACGTACGACACCTCCGCGTTCAGCACATGTTCAGCTTGATGACGTCCCTTGTGCTCTTGATCCAGTTCAGGACGAGGATGAGTTCCGTCAGCACGACAGCATGGCGACAGTGATGATGATGCTACCGGCATAGGGCTTCACCTAAGCACTACGATGGTATGATCGAGGTGTGTAACTGTGGAGGGGGCACCGCACATGGTTAAGAGAAACTTGTATGTCCTAGGGTGCCCCCTTCCCCCATACATAGAGGAGGGAGGGGGAGACCGGCCGGCCCTATGGCGTGCCCCAAGAGGAGAAGTCCTACTAGGACTTCCTAGGATTCCCCTCCAAGGAAGAGAGGGGGAAGGAAGGAGAGGAAGAGGGAGTAGGAAAGGGGGGCGCTGCCCCCTTCCCCTAGTCCAATTCGGGCCCAAGGGAGGGGGGGGGGGGGCGGCCAGCCCTCCTGCGGCCCTCCTATCTCTCCACTAAGGCCCATGGTGGCCCATTAGTTCCCTCGGGGGTTCTGGTAACCCCTCCGGCACTCCGTTTTTACCCGAAACTATCCGGAACACATCTGGTGTCCGAATAACATGGTCCGATATATCATTCTTTATGTCTCGTCCATTTAGAGACTCCTCGTCACGTACATGATCTCATCCGGGACTCTAAACAAACTTCGATCATCAAAACACATAACTCATAATACATATCGCCGTCGAACGTTAAGCGTGCGGACCCTACGGGTTCCAGAACTATGTAGACATGACCGAGACACATCTCCGGTCAATAACCAATAGCAGAACCTGGATGCTCATATTGGCTCCTACATATCTACAAAGATCTTTATCGGTCAAACCGCATAACAACATATGTTGTTCCATTTGTCATCGGTATGTTACTTGCCCGAGATTCGATCGTCGGTATCATCATACCTAGTTCAATCTTGTTACCGGCAAGTCTCTTTACTCATTCCATAATACTTCATCCTGCAACTAACTCATTAGTCACATTGCTTGCAAGGCTTATAGTGATGAGTATTACCAAGAGGGCCCAGAGATACCTCTTCGAAACACGGAGTGACAAATCCTAATCTCGATCTATGCCAACCCAACAAACACCTTCGGAGACACCTGTAGAGCATCTTTAAAATCACCCATTTACGTTTTGACATTTTATAGCACAAAAGGTGTTCTTCCGGTATTCGGGAGTTGCATAATCTCATAGTCTAAGGAATATGTACAAGTTGTGAAGAAAGCAGTAGCAATGAATCTGTAACAATCATAATGCTAAGTTAACGGATGGGTCATGCCCATCACATCATTCTCCTAATGATGTGATCCTGTTTATCAAATGACAAGACATGTCTATGGTTAGGAAACATAACCATCTTTGATTAACGAGCTAGTCAAGTAGCGGCATACTAGGGACACTATGTGTTGTCGTATTCACACATGTACTAAGTTTCCGGCTAATACAATTCTAGCATGAATAATAAACATTTATCATGAAATAAGGAAATAAATAATAACTTTATTATTGCCTCTAGGGCATATTTCCTTCAGTCTGCCACTTGCACTAGAGTCAATAATCTAGATTACAAAGTAATGATTCTAATACCCACGGAGTTTTGGTGTTGATCATGTTTTGCTCGTGGAAGAGGCTTAGTCAATGAGTCTGCAACATTCAGATCCGTATGTATCTTGCAAATCTCCATGTACCCCTCCGACACTTGATATCGGATGGAATTGATGCATCTCTTGATGTGCTTAGTTCTCTTGTGAAATCTGGATTCCTTTGCCAAGGTAATTGCACTGTTATTGTCACAAAAAAATTTCATTGGACCCGATGCACTAGGTATGACACCTAGATCGGATATGAACTCCTTCATCCAAACTCCTTCATTTGTTGCTTCTGAACCAACAATATACTCCGCTTCACACGTAGATCCCGCCACGACGCTCTACTTGGAACTGTACCAACTGACAACTCCTCCATTCAATAAAAATACGTATCCGGTTTGCGACTTAGAGTCATCCGGATCAGTGTCAAAGCTTGCATTGACGTAACTATTTACGACGAGCTCTTTCTCACCTCCATAAACGAGAAACATATCCTTAGTCCTTTTCAGGTATTTCAGGATGTTCTTGACCACTATCCAGTGCTCCACACTGGGATTACTTTGGTACCTCCCTGCTATGCTTATAGAAAGGCACACATCAGGTCTGGTACACAGCATTGCATACATGATAGAACCTATGGCTGAAGCATAGGGAATGACTTTCATTTTCTCTCCATCTTCTGCAGTGGTCGGGCATTGAGTCTGAATCAACTTCACACCTTGTAACATAGGCAAGAACCCTTCCTTTGACTGATCCATTTTGAACTTCTTCATAACTTTATCAAGGTATGTGCTTTGTGAAAGTCCAATTAAGCGTCTTGATCTAACTCTATAGATCATGATGCCCAATAAGTAAGCAGCTTCACCTAGGTCTTTCATTGAAAAACTCTTATTCAAGTATCCCTTTATGCTATCTAGAAATTCTATATCATTTCCAATCAACAGTATGTCATCTACATATAATATTAGAAATGCTACAGAGCTCACACTCACTTTCTTGTAAATACAGGCTTCTCCAAAAGTCTGTATAAACCCATATGCTTTAATCACACTATCAAAACGCTTATTCCAACTCCGAGAGGCTTGCACCAGTCCATAAATGGATCGCTGGAGTTTGCACACTTTGTTAGCACCCTTTGGATCGACAAAGCCTTCTAGTTGCATCATATACAACTCTTCTTCCAGAAAACCATTCAGGAATGCAGTTTTGACATCCATCTACCAAATTTCATAATCATAAAATGCGGCAATTGCTAACATGATTCGGACATACTTAAGCATCGCCACGGGTGAGAGAGTCTTATCATAGTCAACTCCTTGAACTTGTCGAAAACCTTTCGCAACAAGTCGAGCTTTGTAGACAGTAACATTACCATCAACGTCAGTCTTCTTCTTGAAGATCCATTTATTTTCTATGGCTTGCCGATCATCGGGCAAATCCACCAAAGTCCACACTTTGTTCTCATACATGGATCCCATCTTAGATTTCATGGCCTCAAGCCATTTCGCGGAATGTGGGCTCATCATCGCTTCCCATAGTTCGTAGGTTCACCATGGTCTAGTAACATGACTTCCAGAACAGGATTACCGTACCACTCTGGTGCGGATCTCTTAGTTGACAATATTGATGGGCATATTATTTACTTCTGTGATGAAGCTTCTAGAATTGCCAAACCTGATAAAAAGGATAAACATATACCAGTTGTTGGCATGCCTGTTGTCTCAGTTAAGATAGGAGATCACTGTTATCATGGGTTATGTGACCTAGGTGCTAGTGTGAGTGCTATTCCTTTTTCCTTATATCAAGAAACTAGAGATGAAATAGCACCTGCTGAAATGGAAGGCATAGATCTATTGGGATTCTTAGAGAAGTTGAAGTCTTTTGTGGGAAAATAAAATACCCTACTGATTTTCTTGTTCTTAGCTCCACACAAGATGAATTTTATCCCATTATTTTTGGTAGACCTTTCTTGAACACCGTAAATGCTAAAATAGATTGTGAGAAACAAATTGTCGGTGTTAACTTTGGTGATGAATATCATGAATTTATTTTTTCCAAGTTTAGTAGACAACCTCATAAGAAAGATCTTCCTAGTAAGGATGAAATTATTGGTCTTGCTTCTATTGTTGTACCTCCTACTGATCCTTTGGAACAATATTTGCTAGACCATGAAAATGATTTGCATATGTGTGAAAGAAATGAAATAGATAGAATCTTTTTCAAACAACAACGTCTGCTTAAACACAATTTGCATATTGAAACTCTAGGAGGTCCTCCTCCACCTAAAGGTGATCCTGTGTTTGAATTAAAACATTTGCCACACACTTTGAAATATGCTTATCTTGATGAGAAAAAGATATATCCTGTTATTATTAGTGCTAACCTTTCAGAACATGAAGAAGAAAGACTATTGAAATTTCTAAGGAAGAACATGGCTGCTATTGGATATACTCTTGATGATCTTAAGGGCATTAGTCCCACTATGTGTGAGCACAAGATTAATATGGAACCTAATGCTAAACCCGTTGTTGATCACCAACGTCAGTTAAATCCGAAAATGAAAGAAGTGGTAAGAACGGAAATATTAAAACTTCTGGAAGCAGGTATAATCTATCCTATAGCTGATGGTAGATGGGTAAGTCCTGTTCATTGTTTCCCTAAGAAGGGAGGTATTACTATTGTTCCTAATGATAAGAATGAGCTCATTCCACAAAGAGTTGTCACAGGCTATAGGATGGTAATTGACTATAGAAAATTAAATAAAGCAACTAGAAAAGATCATTACCCTCTGCCTTTTATCGATCAAAAGTTAGAAAGATTATCTAAGCACACACATTTTTGCTTCCTTGATGGATATTCTGGCTTTTCACAAATACCTGTTTTACAACCTGATCAAGAAAAGACCACTTTTCCTTGTCCTTTTGGAACTTTTTCTTATAGACATATGCCTTTTGGTTTATGTAATGCACCTGCTACCTTTCAAAGATGCATGACTGCTATATTCTCTGGTTTTTGTGAAAAGATTGTTGAGGTTTTCATGGATTACTTTTCTGTTTATGGGAAGTCTTTTGATCATTGTTTAAGCAATCTTGATTGAGTTTTGCAGAGATGTGACCAAACAAATCTTGTCTTGAATTGCGAGAAGTGCCACTTTATGGTTAATGAAGGTATTGTTTGGTCCATAAAATTTTTGAGAAAGGCATTGAGGTGGACAAAGCCAAGGTTGATGAAATTGAGAAAATGCAATGTCGTAAATATATCAAAGGTATTCGTAGTTTCCTTGGTCATGCTAATTATATTGTTGCTAAATACATACCACCTAGCTTCACATACCAACAAAATAAAAAATTCTTCTATGATTTAAGACATTACTTTTGGGATGACCCACATCTCTATAAAGAAGGAGTAGATGGTATTATTAGAGGTTGTGTACCTGAGCATGAACAGGAACAAATCCTACGGAAATGTCACTCTAAAGCTTATGGAGGACATCATGCGGGAGACACAACCGCTGATAAGGTATTGCAATCTGGTTTTTATTGGCCTACTCTCTTCAAAGATGCCCGTAAATTTGTCTCGTCTTGTGATGAATGCCAAAGAATAGGTAATATCGGTAAGCGTCAAGAAATGCTTATGAATTATTCACTTGTTGTTGAACCATTTGATGTTTGGGGATTTGATTTCATGGGACCTTTTCCTTCCTATAATGGGTATACACATATTTTGGTTGCTGTTGATTATGTTACTAAGTGGGTAGAAGCTATTCCAACCAGTAGTGCTAATCACAACACCTCTATTAAAATTCTTAAGGAAGTTATTTTCCCAAGGTTTGGAGTCCCTAGATATTTAATGACTGATGGTGGTTCACACTTTATTCATGGCACTTTCCATAAAATTCTTGCTAAGTATGATGTTAACCATAGAATTGCATCACCTTATCATCCTCAGTCTAGTGGTCAAGTTGAACTTAGCAATATAGAAATAAAGCTAATCTTACAAAAGACTGTCAATAGGTCCTGGAAGAATTGGTCTAAGAAATTAGATGGTGCACTTCGGGCTTATAGAACAGCTTACAAAAATCCTATGGGTATGTCTCCATATAAAATGGTTTATGGAAAAGCTTGTCATTTGCCTATTGAGTTAGAACATAAAGCATATTTGGCAATTAAAGAACTCAATTATGATTTCAAACTTGTTGGTGAAAAGAGGTTATTTGATATTAGCTCATTAGATGAATGGAGAACCTAGGCTTATGAAAACGCAAAGTTATTTAAAGAAAGAGTTAAAAGATGGCATGACAAAAGAATCCAAAAGCGTGAGTTCAAAGTTGGAGAATATGTTCTTTTGTACAACTCTCGTTTCAGATTCTTTGCAGGAAAACTCCTCTCCAAATGGGAAGGACCCTATATCATCGAGGAGGTCTATCGGTCCGGAGCTATCAAAGTAAATAATGCCGAAGGCACTAACCCGAAGGTTGTCAATGGGCAACGAATAAAACACTATATCTCAGGTACGCCCATTAATGTTAAAAGCAATATTATCCAAATTTGACACTAGAAGAGCACATAAAGGAAACCTTCCAGAACACTCCAGAATCATGAAAAAAATGGGAGGTACATGATACGGTAAGTAAAGGGACTCCGAAAATCCGCAAAAATATTGTTTGTCGGTTTTGGAATATTTAAAAATTTAGGAAAATAAGAAACTTCCAGAAAATTGACCTTGGTGGGCACGATACACCAGGGCGCGCCTGGCATGCCAGGCGTGCCCAGGTGGGTTGTGCCCACCTCGGGTACTTTTCGGACTCCGTTTTTCTTCCGTTCTGCTTGTTCCCCAAGATAAGAAAAATCTTTATATACCTCCCTGATATCTGCTAGAACTACGTCGGTATTTCCCCAAAGAGGAAGGGATGATGCAGTATAGCGATGGTAGGTATTTCCCACAGTGATGAGCCCAAGGTTATCGAACCAGTAGGAGAACCTCCTCACGCCACGTAAACACACCTGCACACAAATAACTAATACTCGCAACCCGACGTGTTAAAGGGGTTTTCAATCCCTTCCGGGTACGGCGCCTCAAGACAGGGAAATAACGTGAGGTAAAAGTGGTAGATGGGATAAATAGATCGCGGAACAAATAAATTGCAGCAAGGTATTTTTGTAATTTTTGGTTTAATAGATCTGAAAATAAATGCAAACGCAAATAGATCGCAAAGGCAAATATGATGAAAAGATACCCGTGGGTCGTAGGTTTCCTAGTGGCTTCTCTCGAGAACAATAGCAAACGGTGGGAAAAAATTACTGTTGGGCAATTGATAGAACTTCAAATAATCATGACGATATCCAGGCAATGATCATTATATAGGCATCACGTCCAAGATTAGTAGACCGACTCCTGCCTGCATCTACTACTATTACTCCACACATCGACCCCTATCCAGCATGCATCTAGTGTATTAAGTTTATGGGAAAACGGAGTAATGCAATAAGTACGATGACATGATGTAGACGAGATACATTTATCTATTGCGGAGATATAGATCTCATCTTAGTAGCAACGATACATACGTGTCGGTTCCCCTTCTGTCACTGGGATCAAGCACCGTAAGATCGAACGTACTACAAAGCACCTCTTCCCATTGCAAGATAAATAGATCAAGTTGGCCAAACAAAACCCAAATATTGGAGAAGAAATATGAGGCTATAAGCAAACATGCATATAAGAGATCAAATAAGCCTCAAATAACTTTCATGGATAAAAACATAGATCTGATCATAAACTCAAAGTTCATCGGATCCCAACAAACACACCACAAAAAGACTTAAATCATAAGGATCTCCAAGAGACCATTGTATTTATAATCAAGAGAGAGATAGAGAGAGAGGAAGCCATGTAGCTACTAACTACGAACCCGAAGGTCTACGAAGAACTACTCACACATCATCGGAGAGGCACCAACGGAAGTGGTAAACCCCTCCATGACGGTGTCTAGATTGGATCTGGTGGTTCTGGACTCTGCGGTGGCTGGAACTGATTTTCGTCGACTCCCCTAGGGTTTCTAGAATATTGGGGTATTTATAGAGCAAAGAGGCGGTTCAGGGGGCGCCCGAGGTGGGCACAACCCACCAGGGCGCGCCTGGGCCTCCCGGCGCGCCCTGGTGGGTGCTACTCCCCTCGAGCCACCCCCAGGTTCTTTCTTGGCCCATTGGATGTCTTCTGGCCCAAAAAAATCCTCCAGGAGTTTCACTTCTTTTGGACTCTATTTGATATTGATTTCCTGCGATGTAAAAAACATGCAGAAAACAACAACTAGCACTGGGCACTATGTCAATAGGTTAGTACCAAAAAATGATATAAAATGATTGTAAAACATCCAAGAATGATAATATAACAACATGGAACAATAAAAAATTATAGATATGTTGGAGACGTATCAGCATCCCCAAGTTTAATTCCTGCTCGTCCTGGAGTAGGTAAATGATAAAAACAGAATTTTTGATGTGGAATGCTGCCTACCATTTTCATCACATTTCTTTTCTTTATAGCATGGACATATGGACTTTTATATGATTCAAAGCAATGGTCTAGTTTTGACATTAAGACTTTATTACTCAAGAATACCAACAAGAAACCATGTCTTTAAAAATATCAACACTAAAGCAAGTTATCCCTAGCCCATCATGCTCAATCATTGATCCATTCATGAAACACACTTGAATATTAGCTACACCCAATGCTCAAATACAATCATAGTGCCCCTTAGTTGGTGCTTTATAAGAGAAGATGGAGACGCAAGTTCGAAATAAAAATTTGCATAAGTAAAAGAAAGGACCTTCGCGGAGGGAAGTAGTGATTTGTAGAGGTGCGAGAGCTCAAAGCTTAAATTGAGAGATAAAAATTATTTTTGAGTGGCATACTTTGCCCACCAACGAAAATGACTTGGAGCATCCCAACACTTTCCATGCTAGATACATCATAGGCGGTTCCCAAACAGAAAATAAATTTTATTCCTTTTCCACCATTACTTTCACTTTCCATGGCAAACCATATCCACGGGTGCCCTCCATACCAATACTTTCCAAGGAATTTATTATTTGACAACATAAAGTAAATTCATTATTCATTTCGGGACTGGGCATCCCTAGTACCTTTGCCGTACTCTCGTGCAATGATAATTGAATAAACACTCATTGTGAGAATAACACTCATCGTGAGAGCACACAAAAGAGAAAATTATTTTTAACATTAGAGATGGCACATGCAAATTTGCTTAGAACGGCATGGAAATACCGCATATAGGTAGGTATAGTGGACTCATATGGCAAAACTGGTTTAAAGGGTTTTGGATGCACAAGTAGTGACCATACTTAGTGCAAAATGAAGGCTGGCAAAAATATTGAGAGGCGACCAACCAAAAAGCGAAAAATCTCTTACCCAATCATTAAGCATAAGTAACACCAAATAATGCACCATAAGTAGGATATAAATTTCATTGCATAACTATTGACTTTCGTGCTTGCATGGGGAATCACAAACCTTAACATCAACATTCTTACTTAAGCACAATTACTCATCAACATGACTCACATATCATATCGTCATATCTCAAAACTATTACTAAGAATCAAGTTTATTTTTTCCAATGATCTTCATGAAAGTTTTTATTATATACTCCTTGGATATCTATCACTTGGGACTATTTCATATGTTGCTTTTGATAAGCTCAAACAAATATAAGTGAAGAACATGAGCATAATTTTTTATCTCAAAATAATCTAAGTGAAGCAAGAGAGAATTTCTTAAAAATGTACTAACTCCCAAACAAATCTAAGTGAAGCATGAGATCATTTCTTCAAAATTAACAAAGCACACTGTGCTCAAAAAGATATAAGTGAAGCACTAGAGCAAATCCATGGCTCTAAAAATTTAAGTGAAGCATAGGAGCAAGCATAGCATAATTTTTGGCTCTCTCAAAAAGGTGTGTCTAGCAAGCATTCAATACTTAAAACACAAAGCAAAACAAGCAAAGACTCATATCATACAAGACGCTCCAAGCAAAACTCATATTATGTGACGAATAAAAATATAGTTTCAAGTAAAATACCGATGGTTGTTAGAAGAAAGCGGGGATGCCACTCAGGGGCATCCCCAAGCTTAGTTGCTTGCTACTTCTTTGAATATTATCTTGGGGTGCCTCGGGCATCCCCAAGCTTAGCATTTTGCTTATCCTCATTCCTTCATCCATCATAAGATAACCCAAAACTTGAAAACTTCAATCACACAAAACTCAAACAAAACCTTCGTGAGATCCGTTAGTATAACAAACCAAACCACTACTATAAGTACTGTAGAAAACATGTTATTATTTTGTTTTTGCATTATATCTACTTTATTCGAAATTTTCTATGGCAAAAACTCATGAAAGAAAAACCATAGAATCATCAAAACAAGCACACAACGCAAAGAAAAATAGAATCTGTCAAAAACAGAACATTCTGTAGCAATCTGAATATTTCGAATACTTATGTAATTCCAAAATTTCTAAAATAAATTGGTGGACGTGAGGAATTTGTCTATTAGTATTCTGAAAAAAACAATCAACTCAAAATACTCATCAAATAAAACTGACAAATAATCCCGTGAGCGCAAAAGTTTCTGTTTTTCAGCAAGATCAAATAAACTTTCACCCAAATCTTCCCAAAGGCCTTGCTTGGCACAAACACTAATTAAAACACAAAAAACACAATCATAGCAGTATCATAATTGTACTAACACTCAATAACAGGAAGCAAAAAGCAATAAAATAAATTTTATTAATTGGGTTGCCTCCCAACAAGCGCTATCGTTTTACGCCCCTAGCTAGACATAACGCGTAGGATCTAAGTGTTGTCATCTTTGGTTATAGATCCATAAGATGCCCTCATGATTGATTCATATGGTGGACTAATTCTTGTTATAGGGAAGTGTTCCATTCCCTTCCTTAGTGGAAATTAAAATTTAATATTGCCTTCTTTCATATCAATCACGACACCAGTAGTACGCAAAAATGGTCTACCAAGAATAACTGGACAAGACGGATTGCAATCAATATCAAGAACAATAAAATCTATGGGCGCATAATTCCTATTTGCAAGAATAAGAACATCATTAATTCTTCCCATAGACTTTTAATAGTAGAATCCGCTAAGTGCAAATTTAAAGAGCATTCTTATATATTGGTAAGACCAAGCACATCACATAAAGATTTCGGAATTGTAGAAACACTAGCACCCAAGTCACATAAAGCAAAACACTCATAATTTTTTATCTTGACTTTGATAGTAGGTTCCAATTCATCATGCAATTTTCTAGGAATTGAAACTTCTAATTCGAATTTTTCTTCAAAAGCTTTCATCATGGCATCAACAATATGCTTAGTAAAAGCTTTGTTTTGTTCATAAGCATGGGGTGAATTTATCATGGACTATGAAAAAGAAATACAATAACAAAAGAGAAACTATCATAATTAAAGTCTTTGTAATTCAAAATAGTGGGCACATCACTAGTTAAAGTTTTGACCTCTACAAACCCACTTTTATGAATTTGTTTCAACAAGATTTTCACCCTCCAAATCATAGGGACGCCTTCTAACTAAAGTTGACTCTTCTCCAGTCCCTATTTCACCAATCTTAAATTTACTAAACAAAGAATCAATAGAAGAAACACCAATCATTTTAAGATCTCCATCACCTTTATGACAGTAATCACTAAAAACACTATTTCTAAAAATTCTCTTTTAGCTCTAAATATAGCGGTTCTTTTCTTACTTTCATCCATAGAAACATAAAGAGCTTTAATTGATTCTTCAACTTTAGGCACAAAAACTTTCATCTTGAGAGTTTCTACATCATGAGAAATTCTATCAACACTCCTAGACAAATCATTAATTTTATTCAACTTTTCTTCTATCGAAGTGTTGAAAGCCTTTTGTGTATTGATAAATTCTATAATATTGCTCTCAAGATCATAGGTGTTTCTATTATTATTATAGGTGGGATTACCATAGGAATTACCATAATTATTAGAGGAATTACTAGGAAAAGGCCTAGGATTAAAATTTCCTCTATAAGCATTATTATTGAAATTGTTTCGCGAGATAAAATTCACATCTATTGCATCACTATTTTGCTCAATCAAAGTGGACAAAGGCTGTAGCGACCAGACCTCAAATAGTCTGATCTCTGTGCTCAGTGTCATCCCTGGATCAGTAATGCTGACACCACACAGTACTTGGAGGATTTATAACAGAGTAGCAATCACACACTTATTACATCGAATGTCTCAAAAGAGAAACTTATTGAAATAAATATGGCTTAAGGCCATCTAAAACGATAACAGCGGAAGGCTTGGAAGATAAGCGAGTCCATCAACTCCAACGGCATCACTGAGTATAGAACCACGACCTAAAAGCACCTTACTCGTTGTCTGAAAAGTCTGCAACATGAAACGTTGCAGCCCGAAAATGGGTCAGAACATGGAATATGCCGGCAATGTAACACATACAGAATAACAATGGATATAGGCTATACTACATGCATATTTGGCTGGTGGTAAAGCTCTATGGTTACAGTTTTTGCATAAAGCCAATTTTTCCCTACTGCAAAGGAATACATTTATTTAACTATCATGGTGGTTGTTAAACATTGAGAGTGGTTGACAACATTCTCAATCCCAATTAAAAAGTACTCATTAAACCCAACAATATTAATTAAAGTAACATGATGACATTCACATGATAATCAAGTACTAGATACTCAAGATGTCCATAACCGGGGACACGGCTAACCATGATTAGTTTATACACTCTGCAGAGGTTTGCGCACTTTCCCACAAGACTCGATCGCCTCCGTTTGATTCCTCGCACTACATGATGTTTGAGAAACGGATGACCGAGACATAGTCTTTCGGAAGCACTAGCACCTTACATGTGGGTAGACCGGCACACCTACTTTCCCCTACATCTGCTAGTCTACCCGTAAGAGTTCGCACAACTTAGTCAACTATGCTAGAGCCCATAATGGCTTGTGGCTGCACACGTAAGTTTCTAGTTTGAATAATCTCATGATCCCTTTGAACCTAGGTGGCGGTCCGAAGAAATACAGGCAAGTCCTGCTAGAAAACAGGTGCCTCAATCCACCCAGATGTGTATTCAAGTTGCCACCTTAAATAAACCATTAATTAACAATCTTACATCTGTCATGGATACACTCACCCAATCCACGTCTACTAGCATAGCATGGCATAATAAGCAAACGTAGAAGTAACTCCCAAAGGTTTGATAATAAAGCAGGTAATAGGTACTACCTCATCTACATCCCATCCCACAATTTAATTAGATCCTAATCATGCAATGTTTGAGGATAGATCTAATGCATAAAAACTAGGTAGTAGAAAGGTATGATCAAGTGTTACTTGCCTTGCTGATGATCCGCGAGACCTAGAGACTCGAAGTAACAGGCGGCGCACTCCGGGTATTCTATCGCAGACAAACAAACAAGCATACAATAAGTACTCATCTAATGCATAGGTAAAACTCAAATAAAAGATCCAACCAGAATGTTCAACTTAAGAACTCCGGTTTGCAAAAAGAATCAAATCAAAAGAAGCAACGAAAGTCAAACGGCGAAAGAAAACAGCTTCGTTTTACTAATCTGGATCTAAGTCAAATTTTATAGAAGCAAAAACTTGCTTAAGTAGATTATTCGGAAAGAGGGTTTCGAGACGAAACTCCAGGCGCTTGAATCGCCTGATTCCGATAAATGAGCGAAAAGTTATACTAAATCGAAAATCGGATCACAAATCGCAATCAGAAAATAACCGCGGAAAATCCGAGAAAAAGAAAAATGACGAACAGATTAACGAACGAACGTTCGTTAACCTAACGAATCTGACGAAAAGCATTCGTTAAAATGAACTAACGGACGAACGTCCGCTAATTAACCTAAACCGAAAAAAACCGAAAACTAAACTAAAACGAATCTAAAAAAACCGTAAAGAAAAACCGCCCGGTTTTTAAGAAAACCGGCGGCACGCGATTCGAGGCGGCGGCGAACCTCGGGATGCGGGCGTCGGCTCGCAGCGGCGTCGGCGGCGGAGGCGGCGGTGGCTGCGCTCGTCGGGCGGGGGCAGGCCGGCGGCGGTAATGGCTAGCGGCGGCTAGGGTTAGGGTTCTTGGGTGAACCGGGCGGCGTAACGGGCTGGCGGGGCGGGGCGAGCTGGCGGGCTGGCGGCGCGGTCCCGCGCTTTATAAAGCGCCCCCCGAGCGGAGTCCCGCTCGGGTACGGCCCGGAGTCGGTGCGCGCGTTTTTTTAAACATTACGCTCGGTAGAAAAATAAAAGGAAATACTAAACGGACTCCAAAAATGCCGAAATAAATTTTCCCCGACTTCTAAACTCAAGCCGGACTAGATGAACATTTATTTGGGGCCTAAATGCAATTTTGAAAAACGCGCATTTTTCCTAAATTCAAATAAAAAGCGAAAAACTCCAAAATAAACCTTATTTGATTTTTTATTAAATCTTCATTATTTCTTTATTTTGGGAAAGTCATTTTATTCCCTCTCTGAATTTTTGGTAGTAGAAATAATTGAAGATAAAATAATAAAATCAATGATCCTATTTTCAAAATTTGAGAAAAACCACAAATATGAAAATAACGAAATCCCCAACTCTCTCCGAGGGTCCTTGAGTTGCGTAGAATTTTCTAGGATCGAGCCAACAATGCAATAAAATATGATATGCATGATGATCTATGTATAACATTCCAAATTGAAAATTTGGGATGTTACAAACCTACCCCCCTTAAGATGAATCTCGCCCTCGAGATTCGGGTTGGCTAGCAAATAGGTGAGGGTGGTCCTTGAGCAGATCTTCCTCTCGTTCCCAGGTGGCTTCCTCCTCGGTGTGGTAGCTCGGTGTGGACAAAACTTGATAACCTTGCTGCGGGTAACTCTGCTGGCATAATCCAAAATGTTAACAGATTTCTCTTCGTAGGTCAGATCTTCTTTCAACTGAATCGTTTCCAATGGCACCATATCTCTCAGTGGTATATCAGCCATCTCTGCGTGACACTTCTTCAACTGTGAAACATGGAACACATCATGAACTCCTGACAACCCCTCAGGTAATTCCAACTTGTATGCTACTTCTCCCATGCGTTCCAAAACCTTGTATGGCCCCACAAAACGTGGCGCTAACTTTCCATTAACTCCAAAACGTTTAATTCCCCGAAGTGGAGATACTCGAAGATAAACTCTGTCTCCGACTTCGTATTCTATCTCCTTGCGTTTGAATCTGCATAGCTCTTACGCCTTGACTGAGCTACCTTGAGCCTGTTGCGAATCAACTTTACTTTCTGTTCAGACTCCTTAATCAAATCTGGTCCAAACAACTGGCGATCTCCAACCTCATCCCACAACAATGGGGTTCTGCACCTCCTTCCGTACAAGGCTTCGAAAGGGGCCATCTTCAAACTGGACTGATAACTGTTGTTGTAAGAAAACTCCGCGTATGGCAGGTTGTCATCCCAACTTGATCCGTAATCCAAAACACAAGCTCTAAGCATATGCTCCAAAATCTGATTGACTCTCTCGATCTGTCCATCTATCTGTGGGTGGAAAGCTGTGCTAAACTCCAGTCTGGTTCCCAATGTTTCGTGCAACTGCTTCCAGAACTTCGAGGTGAATTGGGTTCCTCTATCTGATACGATACTCCTCGGAACTCCATGCAAACATACAATCCTCGTCATGTATATCTTAGCCAATTTGGCACTGCTGTAGGTAGTCTTTACTGGGATGAAATGAGCTACCTTCGTCAAACGATCAACTACAACCCAAATTGAGTCATAGCCTGAACGAGTCCTGGGCAATCCCGTGATGAAATCCATGCCTAGTTTATCCCACTTCCATTCGGGTATAGGCAATGGCTGCAACAATCCAGCTGGCTTCTGATGTTCTGCCTTTACCCTCTGACATACATCACAAACTGCTACATACTCTGCGATATCCTTCTTCATTCCGGTCCACCAGAATGTTTCCTTCAAATCCAAATACATCTTTGTGTTCCCGGGGTGAATTGAATATGGTGAATCATGTGCCTCTTGCAGAATCAACTTCCCGATCTCCGGGTTATTGGGCACATAAACACGGTCCTCAAATCGTAGGGTATCGTACTCATCCTCACGAAATCCCTTAGCCTTTCCTTTGCTCATCCGTTCCTTAATAGTAGCAACCTCCGTATCTGCCTTTTGAGCTTCTCTGATTTTATCCATCAACGTAGACTGAATCTCCAATGCTGCTACATAGCCTCTCGGAACTATTTCCAAACATAGCTCTCAAAGGTCCTCGGCTAACTCCTTGGGTATTTCTCCCGTCATTAGAGTATTGACATGGCTCTTGCGGCTCAACGCGTCTGCTACAACGTTAGCCTTCCCGGGGTGATAATGCAATCTCATATCATAATCCTTAATAAGTTCCAACCATCTCCTCTGCTCGAGATTTAATTCATACGTGTGAAGATGTACTTCAAACTCTTGTGATCCGTGTACACCTCACAATGATTTCCAATGAGAAAATGTCTCCATGTTTTCGATTGCATGCACTACGGCTGCTAACTCCAAATCATGAGTAGCATAGTTCAACTCATGGGGCTTAAGCTGTCGTGAAGCATCTGAAACAACTCTCCTTCTGCATCAAGCCTTTGCTCCAAGTCCTCTACGTGAAGCGTCGCAATACACTTCATAATTCTTAGTCTGATCAGGCAGAATTAACACTGGTGAGGTAACCAATCGTTACATCAACTCCTGGAAACTAGCCTCACACTCCTTAGTCCAAATGAACTTAGTATCATTCTTCAACAACTCCGTCATAGGCTTCGCAATCTTCGAGAAATTTTCAATGAATCTTCGGTAGTATCCTGCGAGTCCAAGGAAACTCCTGATCTCTCCAACTGTGGTTGGTGCTTCCCAGTTTGTCACAGTGACTAATTTAGTGGGGTCTACTGCGATGCCTTCTCCGGATATAACATGTCTGAGAAATCCAACTTCCTTCAACCAAAACTCACACTTGCTGAACTTGGCGTATAGCTGATGTTCCCTGAGCTTCTTGAGTACTAATCGCAAGTGCTCCTTGAGTTCCTCTCCATTCTTCGAGTAAGCCAAGATATCATCAATGAACACTACGACGAACTTATCCAAAAACTCCATAAACACCTTGTTCATCATGTTCATAAAATAGGCTGGGGCGTTAGTCAGACCAAATGACATAACTATATACTCATACAGCCCGTACCTGGTGGTAAAAGCCGTCTTCGGTATATCTTGCTCCCGAATCTTCAACAGATGGTACCCTGATCGCAAATCGATCTTGGAGAACACCTTAGCTCCTTGCAACCAATCAAACAGATCATTAATCATTGGTAGTGGGTGTCGGTGTACTAAAGTAGGGGTACCTTAGTACCCCGAACTTGTGCACAGGCAGCCGCAGCGTCCCGCGGCAAGGCTTGCCGGGCGTCCGCCAAGACCCTTCGCTATTCATATTACTGCCATTCAAGAACAAAGTGTTAACTGAGAAGACAAGGCCCCGGCAAGAGAAGCTTGCCGGGAAGGACAAGACCCCGGCAAGAGGAGCTTTCCGGGAAGGCCAAACAAGGCACTTCAGAAAACTTGCCGTGACGCACCGCGCGTCCCGGCAAGACCCGGCGAGCGGCAAGCTTGCGGGTGCGACAAGATAACAACCGCGACAAGGTGCTTGCCGCGGTGAAGCCACCACTCTACGCCCACGCTCCAGCACATCCAACGACGTGTCGCCGCAGGATCGGTCCTGGTGCACGTGGCGGGTAGCTGTGCAGCCCAGCGGTGCGAGGTGGCAAGCGAAGGTGACTAGGAGGCCATCGGTGGCGCCCCTAACGGTCGTTTCCTGCACTGTTGGGGCGACCGGACGGGCATTAAATGCCCTTGTCCCCTGCCGTCAGAGTTAGGTAGGGGGCACTGTTGATAGCGGTTGTACCAACCCGCGTTTTTACTTTTTTACCCCTCTTTCCACGTTGCCACATGTCGGTGACCCCTTTAGACTATAAAAAGGAGGCCCATGCACACGTAGAACGGGTTCGACTCATTCGAGACTACAACATACCCACGCTTTCGAGCAAGAACAGAATAGAAACACAAAGCAGCAGTAGGAGTTTTATCTCTCCGGAGAGCTCTGAAGCTGGGTAAAATCCCTCGCGTGCCCGACCTCGATCTGCTCTTCGTGCGCCCTCCGCTCCCTGCCGGACCAAAAAGGGGCCCCGCCCCATAGGTGCTCGTTTCCACCACAACATCTTTGGCGCGCCAGGTAGGGGCGCCGAGGTTGTGCGAACCTGATCCGGTCTTCACGCGCGCTACATCAACATCTTCATCGACATGCCACCGAAGAAGAAGACTTCGAAGGTGGCCGCTCCGTCTACGTCGATTCCACCGCCGCCGGAGCAAACGGGCGGTGGGGTAGATGCCGGCGGAGGAGCGGGCGCCGACGGTGGGACTCACTTCATCACCAGGTCCAAGGACAAGGCCCCGCAAGCTTCAGCGTCTGTACATCCACCGCACCCTTCCCAGGAGGTGCAAGATCGACAACGCCACGATGCTCCTAGCACCGTGCTCGCGTTAGAACAAGGCCAAGCCGGCGGATCGCGGGACGTTCAAGGCCAACCTGCACGCCAACACGCTGGCACGAGCGCAGTACGGTCGCCTGGGCGAGATGTTGCTCCTTCTAACACTGTTAGAAGTTTGAGCATATCCCGCACCTCGCGCCGCTCGCCACCGCCGCCCAAGATTCCAGAGGAAGCACTGGCCCGAGCCCAGCTGCTTCTAGATTACCCTCCAGCACCAGACAAGATCGACGACTGGAGGATGACCATTCATAGCCTCATCGGCTTCGCCAACGGCGACAAGCCCCGGCAACCGAGCACATCGAAGCCCCGGCAAGACGCCCGGGCGCAAGCCGACACCGACAAGACCGCCGGGGGTGCCACCACCATGCACTCCCCGCACCGAAGGCCAAGATCGCCGACTCGCCGGGCCAACCTCGACACCGACTCCACTGCATCGTCGGACCCGCGAGCTCGCCGCGATCAACGCCAAGTCCTTCAAGAACGACGACATGAAGACGCTCGCACTCGCATAGAGCGTCGGAGAGAAGCGCGACGTCAGTCTGACCAGCGCGCTGGGCCCACTGTTGACATGCATGCACCAGGGGAACCAGGCGACTTGCCGTACGCGGTAGGTTGCCCTGCATTCACTCGTGAGCTGCGGCAGGTCCAGTGGCCCAGCACCAAGAACTTCTAGCCAGACGTACCCGAGAAGTATGATGGCAGGATACATCCGTCGGAGTTCCTTAGCGTCTACACCATCGCGGTGCAGGCTGCCGGGGGGCGCGACGAGAAGATCCTCGCCAACTACTTCCCGCTGGTGCTCAATCCCAATGTCAGATCTTGGCTCATGCACTTGCCGGACAACTCCATTTCTTCGTGGGCGGACCTGTGCCATCAGTTTGTCGGCGCCTTCACAGGCGGCCACAAGCCCCATGGCCAGGAAAGCGATCTTCATTTGCTTGCCTAGAAGGAAGGAGAACCCCTGCGCAAGTACATAGAGAGATTCAGCCAGGTGCAGTGCAAAATCCCAGACGTCCACCCTGCCGCGGTTATTAGCGCGTTCCATCAGAACGTGCGTAACCGCAGGATGAGGGAGGAGATGGCGATGTGCAAAATCAGAGATGTCAGCGAGTTATATGCTCTGGCCCACAAGTGCGCACGGGCTGAAGAGGGGAGGAAACTCCCCTGAGAAAATGTAGGAGCAGAGGGATCTGACAGTGAGGACGCCCCTCCGGCGAAGAGGAACCGGAGGCGGAATAACAGAAACAGAAAGGCTAAGGATGTGCTAGTCGTCGAGCAGTCCGGCAATGGAGGCGGCGCCGAGAAGGCCAAAGCTGGTGACTCCGGCGAGGCTGTGGTGGCCGCCGACAAGCAGGACGGTTCCGGCAAGCAGTACTGCAAGATCCATCGCACCAAGGGCCATGACCTCCAAGCATGCAAGAAGGTTGAGCAGATGGCAGAGCTACAGAAAGCTGAATATGAACGTTGCGACAAGGAGAAGGCCCAGGAAGGTGGCAGGGGATCCGGCAAGAAGCGTCCCGCCCGGGGAGGGCGCCACGGCAAGGCCAAGCAGCGGCAAGGAGACAGACCTCCCCGTGGCCGTGACAAGGACGAAGACGAAGATGAGGATGATGAGATGGACGAGGATGAGACCGACGAGCAAGAGTTTCAGAAGGCAACGGAGGTTTTGTGCGTTGACGGTGGTGCTTCTCTGCACACCTCGCACCGCCAACTCAAGCAGTGGGTGCGGGAGGTAAATGCAGCAGAACCATCAGTCGAATCGCGCAAGCCCCTGAAGTGGTCCAGCATGCCCATCATCTTTGATGTCGAGGATCACCCTGATCACATCACTGCGGTCGGGTGCTTGCCGATGTTGGTTTCGCCAACCATCCGCAACATCAAGGTCACGAAGATGTTGGTTAACGGCGGGGCCGGCCTAAATCTGATCTCTTCCGCGGTGCTCAACAAGCTCCAGATCCCCGACAGCGAGCTCGAAGAAACTGGTACCTTTCAAGGAATTAACCCGGGAAGGCGCTGGATCTGAAGAGATACCTATCCTCAACTCCAACACTTGTCGCACCTAAGCCACAAGAGAAGTTGTTTCTATATCTGGCGGCAACCAATCAAGTGGTTAGTGCTGCGTTAGTAGCGGAGAGGGAAGCGGATGATGAGCCAGCGATCATGCAAGCGAGTCTGGCGACAAGCGGGGCTTCACGACAAGTTTTGGCTCCGCAAGGATGGATCTGCGAGCCACAAGAAGAGAAACGAAGAAGATGGTGCAGCGCCCAGTTTACTTTGTCGGTTCCCTTCGCGGGGGCTAGATGAGGGTACTCGGTGTGCGAAGTTGCTTTTCGCCTTCTCATGGCCTCGAGGAAGCTGCGCCATTACTTTCAAGCACATGAGATCACAGTTGTCACTCGCTTTCCGTTGAAGAGGATCTTGCAAAATCCGAAGCAACAGCAGGATTGTCGAGTGGGCACTAGAACTGTCAAGCTTTGGCCTCAAGTTTGAAAGTACTTCAACTATACAGAGCCGAGCATTGGATGAATTCATAGCAGAGTGGACGCCAACACCCGATGAAGAAATTCCGGAGAAGAGCATCCCCGACAAGGAAGCGAGCAAAGAATGGATCATGTACTTTGATGGTGCCTTCTCGCTGCAAGGCGCCGGTGCGGGCGTGCTACTTGTCGCACCCACCGGAGAGCACCTCAAGTACGTGATCCAAATGCACTTTCCCAAGGAACAAGCAACAAACAATACTGCAGAGTATGAAGGCTTTCTTGCCGGACTCAGGATCGCGGCCGAACTTGGGATCAAGAAGCTTATTGTCAGGGGTGACTCACAGCTTGTCGTCCGCCAAGTTAATAAAGGTTACCAAAGTCCGTTGATGGAAGCCTACATTGATGAAGTGAGGAAGCTGGAAGAGCATTTTGACGGCCTGCAGATGGAACATGTTCTAAGAGCGAGAACGACATTGCAGATGGCCTGTCAAAATGCACCACACTTAAGTTGCCTGTGGAACCAGGGATTTTTGTGCTCAAGCTGACCCAGCCATCTGTAACACCATCAACTGGACAGAGCAGGAAGAGAAAGTTGGTTACTGGCGACTACTTTCCGGCAAAGCTCCCCGAAGCCGCCACCAAGAAGGTCTCCAGGATCAACACAGAAAGTGCTGAGGAGCAGTCTGCTCCGACAAGCCCTAGGGTTTGTTTCGTTGAAGCAGACGCTCCCGGCAAGCTGTGTCCTGACACGCTTGCCGGGGAGCATTACGCTCCGGTAGGATCACAGATTCTTGCCGTAGAAGCGGATGTTCCCGCAGCAGCATTTGCGCCTTTAGTCCTTGTTATTGAGCCACAAGCTCCGACATGGGCACAGCAGATAGTCCATTTCCTTCAAACAGGAGAACTTCCCGAAGAGCAAGAAGAAGCAGAGAAAGTAGCCTGACAATCAAGTATGTACCAGTTTGTCGATGAGATACTGTACAGAAGAAGATTCAACGGAGTGAAATTGAAGTGCATTTCTCGGGAAGAAGGACAAGAGCTGTTGGCGGAGATACACGGAGGCATATGTGGTCACCACATTGGCGCAAGAGCACTTGCCGACAAAGCTCTCCGGCAAGTTTTCTTCTGGCTGACAGCCCTCCAGGATGCAACTGCACAAGTAACCAAGTGTGAAGCGTGCCAGTTCCACTCCAAACAGATTCACCAACCAGCTCAAGCTCTCCAAACAATCCCTTTATGCTGGCCATCTTCGGTCTGGGGGCTCTACATTCTTGGCCCCTAGTTCTCCCCACAGAACTCGTATACGGATCGCCTCGAGTGCTCGCTTATGATGAGCTAGAGCAAGAGCAGCTGCGGCAAGATGATGCACTGGTCCTCGAGGGGGATCGTCTTCAGGCTGCGGTACGAGATGCTCGCTACCGGCAAGCTTTGCGCCGCTACCATAGCCGCAAAGTTAACGCCGGAAGCTTCGAGAAGGAGAAGATAATGAAGTGGATATGGCGTCGTTCAAAGAAGTACAGCCTTGCCGGGACACGGACGACAGAAAAGCTAAGTTGCCAAAGTTTGAGCACAGTCAGTTTTTAAATTTTTTAAGTTATATTCCTTGAACGACTGTGCCTTGTATGGAAAACCTGTGCGCGGAGGAATCGACTCATGGCTAAGTTGCGCCCTTAATTTGTTTTGAGTCCGCTCAACAATGAAAGTGTGTTGCAACTAGCCCCGACAAGGTTTCTTGCCGGAAGCAACACCGCCGGCAAAGTCTGATGTTCAGACTCAGCGCTCATGACAAGCGTGTTCCCACCGGCAAGTTCCCTAAAAGCGTAGGGTAAAGACATACAAGGGATGGAATTGAGTAAAGGATGTAACATAGCAAGCATCCTCTTTTCATTAAAAAACATCCCACTCAGGTACAGTCCATAGAGGATGAAAAACATGAAAGAGAGGATTACAAGTTTTACATGCACTAAGGCCCGAAGGCTTACAAATTAAAAAGATAAGATGCCCGTAATCCCTTTCCTATCGCTCTCTTCAGGAGATAGGTCAAGGAGGCGAAAAGGGCAAAAGGGGCGCCTAGGCGAGCTACAGGTGCCAGAAGACACCAAGAGAACATCCCGGGGGCCGTCCGGAGGCTGGACGGTGATGGCAGCGCCGGAAGCGGGGCTCGAAGACGGGGCGGCAGGACGTCAGCATGCTGTCGAGGGCACTACGCCCTCGTACTCCGACTTGACGGCCTTGTCGCCAGCCCTCTTCCCCTTCCGCAGCCTCCCTACGCCAGCCGCCCAAGGAGACGACCCCGGGGAGTTCAAGGAGCCGGCGACACGGATGATGGGGTCACCGGTGACGCACGAAGCGGCGCCCGACACCTAGTCGGGCCCGCCATCCCGCCGCCCGCTACCCTCGTCGTCGCTGTCGCTCTCCTCCTCGTCACTCTCGCTCGAGGGGGAATCTTCGCTATCGGAGGAGCTGTCCACGCAACACTTCGCCCGAGTGCCGAAGCACCTGAAGACCTTGACGGAGAGGAGGTCGCCCTCCATTAACTTAAAATGGAGGGTAAACCCCTCCATCAGGCTGTGGATACGGGCGAAAGTATTCCACCCGGGATCAAGATACATCACATTAGGGACTGGGAATACAACGCGGACTCGCGTGCCGCTGATCCCACAGCCCCTCATGTGCAATCTCAGCGTCTCGGGCGGGTCCAACTCCATCGCGCTCGCAAACGGAGATGGAAGCCGGAGGCGACGACGAGGCGCCCGGCGCAGCCTGACGAAGAACTCGCAAGGGTCGTCCCCTGTATGGACCGCCGTGGGGAGCGGAACCGCCGGCGGAGGCGAAGCTGGCTCGCCACCCCGTCCGCCTCTTCCCGGCGCCGACCTCGCCCTCGACCTCGCCCACGACCTCGCCCCTCCCTCTTCCCTTATGGCTGGCTCGCCACCACGGGCACGGGATAGGGAGGGGCGCTGTCTGGCGGCGACCCTCGCCGCCACCGATGAAGAGCTGTGGTTCCCTTTCTCCATGGCGAACGAGAGAAAGGGAGCAAGTCAAGAAAGGAGAAGATGAGAGAGTGCGGGCCTGCGCTGCCCTCCGCTCTTCTTAAAGGAGCGGGTGGGGCTCGGCCGCCCGCTCAGCGAATCAGGCACGGAAGAGCAGGAGTCAGGCCGACCCGCTGCCTCTGCCGCAATGGCCCGCCTCCGCTTCCACCGTCCGTGACCCCAAGCGCATGGGAGCCGCGTGGCGGGGATGCAGAACCGAGGCGAACGTTACGCATTTCCTGAGTTAAAAATTTACCCACGATCTCTCCCACGACGCCACGATTGACGCATGCCGTTACGAGAGGACGCGGTGGATACGGAGTGGATTTGGTTTGGACCCAGGCCGCGCGTGCCCGTGCCCTGTTTTGGGCTTGGCCCAACAGCGCTCGGCATCGTGTATGGCCCAGGCCCGGGGGCTCCTGTCGGTGTACTAAAGTAGGGGTACCTTAGTACCCCGAACTTGTGCACGGGCAGCCGCAGCGTCCCGCGGCAAGGCTTTCCGGGCGTCCGCCAAGACCCTTCGCTATTCATATTACTGCCATTCAAGAACAAAGTGTTAACTGAGAAGACAAGGCCCCGGCAAGAGAAGCTTGCCGGGAAGGACAAGACCCCGGCAAGAGGAGCTTGCCGGGAAGGCCAACCAAGGCACTTCAGAAAACTTGCCGTGACGCACCGCGCGTCCCGGCAAGACCCGGCGAGCGGCAAGCTTGCGGGTGCGACAAGATACCAACCGCGGCAAGGTGCTTGCCGCGGCGAAGCCACCACTCTGCGCCCACGCTCCAGCACATCCAACGACGTGTCGCCGCAGGATCGCTCCTAGTGCACGTGGCGGGTAGCTGTGCAGCCCAGCGGTGCGAGGTTGCAAGCAAAGGTGACTAGGAGGCCATCGTGGCGATCAGTGGCGCCCCTAACGGTCGTTTCCTGCACTGTTGGGGCGACCGGACCGGCATTAAATGCCCTTGTCCCCTGCCGCCAGAGTTAGGTAGGGGACACTGTTGATAGCGGTTGTACCAACCCGCGTTTTTACTTTTTTACCCCTCTTTCTGCGTTGCCACTTGTCGGTGACCCCTTTAGACTATAAAAAGGAGGCCCAAGCGCACGTTGAAGGGGTTCGACTCATTCGAGACTACAGCATACCCACGCTTTCGAGCAAGAACAGAATAGAAACACAAAGCAGCAGTAGGAGTTTTATCTCTCCGGAGAGCTCCGAAGCTGGGTAAAATCCCTCGCGTGCCCGACCTCGATCTGCTCTTCGTGCGCCCTCTGCTCCCTGCCGGACCGAAAAGGGGCCCCGCCCCATAGGTGCTCGTTTCCACCACGACAGTGGGTACTTGTTCTTAATGGTTACTTCATTCAATCCGCGATAATCAACAACCATTCTTAACGATCCATCCTTCTTCTCCACTAGAAGTACTGGCGATCCCCAAGGAGAAGAACTTGGGCGAATAAAACCTTTATCCAACAACTCCTTAATCTGCTTCTTAATTTCCTCCAAATCTTGGGCTGGCATCCTGTAAGGTCTCTTGGATATAGGCCCAGTGCCTGGCAGTAGCTCAATTAAGAACTCAATGTCTCTATCCGGTGGCATGCCTGGCAACTCTTCAGGAAATACATCGGGGAAATCCCGTACCACTGGTACTTCTTCCTACACAACTCCTGATAAGGAATTTACATGCGCTCTCCTCGGCTCATGCCGTGATACATACTTGATCCTTATCCCTTCTGGTGTTGTAAGCAAAATTGTCTTACTGGCGCAATCAATGTTCCCTCCGTACATCGACAGCCAATCCATACCAAGAATTACATCCAATCCTTGGGATTCCAATATAATCAAATCCATGGGGAAAACATGCCTTCCTATACTCAACGGCACCTGGAAGCATCCTTGACTGACCATAAACTCAGCTCCCGGTGAACTTACTAGCATGGGTGTCTTAAGAGTCTTAGTGGGCAGGCTAAACTTATTCACAAATCCCCTTGATATGTATGAATGCGATGCACCAGTATCAAAAAGAACAACTGCAGTAAATGCCTTAACCAAAAACTTACCTATTACTGCGTCTGGCTGAGCTTCAACCTCCGCCACGGTAACGTGGCTCACTTGCCCCCTGTTGAAAGGGTTCGGCTTCTTTCCTGAGCTTCCATTGCCATTTCCATTTTGGGCTTCTGGGCAATCATTTGCATAATGCCCCGTCTTGCGGCACTTATACCAAGTGATATGGCTCAGGTCTACCTTGGATGGTGTTGACGGGGTGGTGCAGCTTTGTCCATTGCTTCCTCCATTCCCGTTTCCATTCTTTGCGCCATTGTGATTGTGCGAGCTGCCTCCTCCACGAGTATGCTAAAAATGTCCTCCTGACTTTGGGGTAAAGCGTGGCTTCTAATGAGCTCCAGAATTATACTTCCCCTGTGCATACTTCCTCTTACGATTATCATTCTGCTGCTGCTTCCCTTCAATCATAAGAGCACGATCTACTAACTCCTGGTAATTATTGAAAGTGTCTACCATCAACTGCATGCTCAGCTCATCATTCAGGCCTTCTAGAAACTTCTCCTGCTTAGCTGCATCCGTAGCAACGTCATCTGGGGCATAACGTGCTAGCTTACTAAAATCATCCACATACTGGCCAACTGTCCGTCCTCCTTGGCGTAAGTTGCGAAACTCACGCTTCTTCATGGCCATAGCTCCTGCTGAAACATGGGCAGTACGAAATGCTTGCTGAAACTGATTCCATGTGACAGTGTCTACAGGGTAAGTGGCTGTAAAATTCTCCCACCATGCTGCTGCGGGTCTATCAAGCTGATGCGCGGCAAACTTCACCTTCACTCAAAGAAGAGAACCAAATTTTTGCACGATCTCGCAAAGAAAACGGAAATAATTTCAACTTCACAACATCATTGTCCACATCTTTTTTCTTTTGCATATCGCATAATTCCATGAATGTGTTAAGATGGGATGCGGCATACTCATTAAGAGTACCAGCAAATTGGTCTTTCATGACAAGATTCAGCAAAGCAGTATTAATATCACAAGACTCCGCCCTAGTGTCGGGAGGAGAAATTGGAGTGCTAATAAAATCATTGTTGTTGGTTTTTGAGAAATCACACAACTTGGTGTTCTCTCGAGTCATGATGACTACGCAACAAGATTGCACTCAAAAACAGATCTGACGAGAAAACAGTGAAGGAAAAGGAGGGCGAATAAAAACGGCAATTTTTTGTGAAGTGCGGGAGAGGACAACGAGAGGCAAATGGAAAATATTGTAAATTGCGAGGAGATGAGATTTGTGATTAGGAACCTGGTTGATGTTGAAGATCCTCCCCGGCAACAGCGCCAGAAATTCAGTTTGATGTCTGCTAGAACTACGTCGGTGTTTCCCCAAAGAGGAAGGGATGATGTAGTATAGTGACGGTAGGTATTTCCCTCGGTGATGAGACCAAGGTTATCGAACCAGTAGGAGAACCTCCTCACACCACGTAAACAACACCTGCACACAAATAACAAATACTCGCAACCCGACGTGTTAAAGGAGTTGTCAATCCCTTGTAGATACGGCGCCTCAAGATAGGAAAACAACGTGAGGTAAAAGTGGTAGATAGGATAAATAGAGAGCGAAAAAAATAAATTGCGGCAAGGTATTTTGTATTTTTTGGTTTAATAGATCTGAAAATAAATGCAAAGGCAAATAGATCGCAAAGGCAAATATGATGAAAAGAGACCCAGGGGCCATAGGTTTCACTAGTGGCTTCTCTCAAGAACAATAGCAAACGGTGGGAAAACAATTATTGTTGGGTAATTGATAGAACTTCAAATAATCATGATGATATCCAGGCAATGATCATTATCTAGTGTATTAAGTTCATGGGAAAATGGAGTAATGCAATAAGAACGATGACATGATGTAGACGAGATCCGTTTACCTATTGTGGAGATACAGATCTCATCTTGTTATCCTTAGTAGCAAAGATACATGCGTGTCGGTTCCCCTTCTGGCACTGGGATCAAGAACCGTAAGATTGAACCCACTACAAAGCACCTCTTACCATTGCAAGATAAATAGATCGAGTTGGCTAAACAAAACCCAAATATCGGAGAAGAAATAAGAGGCTATAAGCAATCATGCATATAAGAGATCAAAGAAGACTCAAATAACTTTCATGGTTAAAAACATAGATCTGATCATAAACTCAAAGTTCATCGGATCCCAACAAACACACTGGAAAAAGACTTACATCATATGGATCTCCAAGAGACCATTGTATTGATAATCATGAGAGAGAGAGAGGAAGCCATCTAGCTACTAACTATGGACCCAAAGTCTACAAAGAACTACTCATGCATCATCGGAGAGGCACCAATGGAAGTGGTGAACCCCTCCATGACGATGTCTAGATTGGATCTGGTTGGTCTGGACTCTGCGGCGGCTGGAATTGATTTTCGTTGACTCCCCTAAGGTTTCGGGAATAATGGGGTATTTATAGAGCAAAGAGGCGGTTCAGGGGGCACCCGAGGAGGGCACAACCCACAAGGGCGCACCTGGGCCTCCTGACGCGCCCTGGTGGGTGGTGTTCCACTCGAGCCACCCCCAGGTGCTTTCTTGGCCCACTGGATGTCTTCTGGCCCGAAAAAATCCTCCAAGAGTTTCGCTGCGTTTGGACTCCGTTTGATATTGATTTCCTACGATGTAAAAAACATGCAGAAAACAGCAACTGGCACTGGGCATTATGTCAACAGGTTAGTACCAAAAATGATATAAAATGTCTATAAAAATGATTCTAAAACATCCAAGAATGATAATATAACAGCATGGAACAATCAAAACTTATATATACGTTGGAGACGTATCACTCCCGAACCTGTTGACCTCCCTATCGCGGAGAAATCTCCTGTTTTCTTTTCTTGCTGTTTTCTGTCAGATCTGTTGATCCAGGCATCATGTCTTCTCCCTCCTCCAAAACTGAAGAAGCTGAAGCTTGGTTGCTTCAGGTAGAATCCAGGGAGAGGAATTTGAAGATATCACTATGGATCAGGATGAGGGGGACTCATTTGGAATTCACCCTCCGGCCTCTGAGAGAGGGACTCTGGCTGGCATCTCCACCCATCCTAACCCCCATCAAGCCATGAGGTCCCTAAACAATCGAGAAGGCCCAAGAGAGCAGGAAGAACTCCCTACAAGGAGGCCTCTACACAGGTTACATCAAAACAATTTTCACAATTTGGTTCATAATTATGGTTCGAAAATACTCCTCGTATGCATATACCGTCCAATTGGGACATATCTCGTCCAAGAGAAAGTGATGCAGGGACAAACTCTCGGGGTCCGGAAAATAAACATATCATGGTTGAAGTAGAGAAGAACACTGAGTTGCTTCATCAAGCTCTTTGAGAGATTCACAACTTAAGGGATACACTCAAAGATGTATTGGACCGGATCACTTCTACTTCATCACCACCACCTTCTTCTTCACCACCAAAAGAAAACTGAGTATCGGGTATGGACACTCTCCTTGGCTTTCGCCAAGCTTAGGGGAGGTGCCCCAGTATCATATCATCTCCACTATCTTTTGCCTTTACTTTCTTAGTTCGTTCCATGGTTATCTTTTGCTATTAGATGAATAAAAATTTAGTTCGATCCTTTCTTTTCAAGAGTTTGCTTAGTGATCAATCTCTGTAATCGTGTGGGAGATATATAATAAAGTTTAGTTTGAGTTTTGCCTTCTTTTCTCTCTTGTTTCAATAAAAAAGAAATAAAAGAAAAGAAAAAGATCATATGCTAATCTTATGGTAAGTGATGACATTACACAAGGAAAAGTATAAGTAGAAAATTTTATTGTAGATTGACAAACATAGCATTGGTCAATGATGCAACTCATGAAAGAATTAATAAGGGAAGAGAGGATTCACACATAAATATACTATACTGGAAATCTTTTATGATTGTGAGCACCCATCGAAATATTATATGCCAAAATTGTTGACGTTGGACAAGGAAGACAACTTAATGATTTATGTTTGTTCATATTCACATAGAAGTTACATTGTCATAGATCCTTCAACATGTGGTGCTTGCCCCTATCTTTGCTAGCCAAAAACTCCGCACTAAGTATAGATACTACTTGTGCATTCAAAACCCTTAAACCCAAATCTTGTTTGAGAGTCCACCATACCTACCTATGGATTGAGTAAGATCCTTCAAGTAAGTTGTCATCGGTGCAAAAAGGGCAATAAAAATTGCTTCTAAAAGTGTGAGATCATTTAGTGTAAGGGAAAATTGAGTGTTGGACGACTTGTGATGGTGAAGAATAAAAGCGACAGATTACATAATAAAGGTTGCTATCACAAGGTGCAATATAAAGTGACGTCCTCTTGCACTAACGGGTTGAGCATACAAACAAAAAGTGCATGGCAACCTCTGCTTCCCTCTGCGAAGGGCCTATCTTTTACTTTCATGTATTTACTTTCATGCAAGAGTCAAAGATCTAGGCACATATATCCAGTTGATTATGGGCAGCATGAGTTATTATTGTCGACATCACCCTTGAGGTGAGTGCGTTGGGAGGCAAAACTATAAGCCCCTATCTTTCTATGTGTCCGGTTGAAACGTTTTGCTCATGTGTACTCGGTGACTGTTAGCAATCATAGAAGACTAAATGATGGTTGAGTATGTGAACTTCCCTAAAGGCTCCAATATGTGACCTTTCCTGAAAAGATGATGAATTGTAGTTGCAAAGTTGATTGAGGACATAGTTTGTTAGTTTCCAATTGAGTTTATGCTTTATACTTCGATGTTGTGATGAATTGTCACTTGTTCATGAGAAATCTATGATAAAAGTTCGATGATAAAAGTATTATATTAAAATTGGTTGCTGTTATGATAAGTCGCATGATGCTTCTATGTCCGTATTTTTTTTTATTGACACATCTCTCTCTAAGCATGTGGACATGTTTTTCGATTTTGGTTTTCGCTTGAGGACAAGTGAGGTCTAAGCTTGGGGGAGTTGATACGTCCATTTTGCATCATGTTTTCCTACTATTATTTATGTTGTTTTATTGTATAATAATGCTTTTGGAGTAGTTCTAATGCCTTTTCTCTCATAACATGCAAGGCATGCACCAAGGGGGAGAATTCTAGCAGCTGGAAATCTGGACCTGAAAAAGCTACATCAAGCTACCTGTTCTACACAACTCGAAATGATCTAAAACTTCTCGAGGATTTTTTATGGAATATTTAAGGATTATTGGAGCAAATAAGTACCAAAGGGGGGCCACCAGGTGGGCACAACCCACCTGGGCGCGCTAGGAGGCCCAGGCGCGCCCTGGTGGGTGCTGCCCTCCTCGGCCCACCTCCGGTGTCCCTCTTCTGGTATATAAGTCATTTTGACCTAGAAAAAATAGGGGGGAGGATTTTTGGGACGAAGCGCCATCGCCTTAAGGCGGAACTTGGGCAGGAGCACTTTTGCCCTCCGGCGGAACGATTCCGCCGGGGAACTTTCCTCCCGGAGAGGGAAATCATGGTCATAATCATCACCAAAAACTCTCCCATCTTGGGGAGGGCTATCTTCATCAACATCTTCAACAACACCAAGTCCTCTCAAACCCTAGTTCATATCTTGTGTTCAATCTTTGTACCACTATAGATTGGTGCTTGTGGGTGACTTGTAGTTGATTACTATATGGTTTATTTGGTGGAATATTATATGGTCAGATCCATTATGCTATTTAATACCCCTCTTATCTTGAGCATGATTATCATTTGTGAGTAGTTACTTTCGTTCTTGAGGTCGAGGGAGAAATCATGTTGCAAGTAGTCATGTGAACTTGATATGTGTTCGATGTATTGATGATATGTATGTTGTCATTCTCTTAATTGTGTCATGTGAACGTCGACTACATGACACTTAACCATATTTGGGCCTAAGGGAATGCATCGTGGAGTAGTTATTAGATGGTGGGTTGCAAGAGTGACAGAAGCTTAAACCCTAGTTTATGCGCTATTCTGTAAGGGACTGATTGGATCCAAAAGCTTAATGCTATGGTTAGAATCTATTCTTAATGCTTTTCTCGTAGTTGCGGATGCTTGCAAGAGGGTTAATCATAAGTAGGAGGTTTGTTCAAGCAAGAACATGATTGTTTTTTTTGCCACGACACCCACGAATGTTGTTCCCTGATGAAACTTGGCAAGCACTTAGAACATTTGTTGTTCTTTGCCACCATATTTTTTTGGATTTTTTTGAATTTCTTTTGGTTTTACTATTCATGGTGGAATCAAAAGAGCTAAAACTCGGATTTGCACTTTCCAACACTTTTTTCATGAATGCAAATGACACTGACATATAGGTGATGCTTTTTTGGACATTTTGATATCTTATTTGTATTTTTTTGATTTAGTATGAATTAGTTATGAAGTTTTTAAACTAACGGTCAAATGGTCAAAGGGAAAAACCATTAGAGGAGCAAAGTGACTTGGACAGAACCGGTGAATTTTTTAAATTAGGGGTAAAACAAACGAGTAGGACACAACTAGGGGCATAAATCTAATTATCCCTAATAAATTATATAATTGGAAACTATGTTCAAATACAAATCCAATGATATAATCTTTGGCGACATGCATACCTATTTTATTAGTTAAATTTCTAGTCAAAAATTGGCACAAAAATACAAAGAGGACTTATAAACCAGGATGGGGTAGTTTGTAATTAAATTGCAAACATTTTTTTAATAACCGTATGTGTACGTGTCGTTTCGTTCTCCTCTCGCACGTCTTGTCAACCTGCCGTCACAGACAGCTTCGAGCGCAAGCTTGAGCAGTGCGCGGGGGTGTTCTTTTGGCCAAATGGTGGCTCACAGAGGCTCCAATGAATCGTCGGTGAGCCTATTCCTGCGCAACCTCGCAGGTTCCCACGCATAGCCGCGCAAGCTTCCCGCCCGACTCGGTGAAACCCCTAAAAATCTCAATGCTTATCGACCTGCTATATAAACCATCACGGTCGGCGAGTCCTGCGTCGCATTTACCCCTCCCTCCCCGTAGCTTATCTCGTCTGCTTCTCCCACAATCGCCAATGGCACCGGTCCGTCGTCATCGCTCAGCTACTGCTAGGAGGCTAGACCATGGCGGCGGTGTAGTATAGTGTGCGTGGCATCCCTATTGGGTGTGCACGCAACACCCACCACACGCTCCGCCACTTCCTGTTAGCAACTGTTGCTGACGTCCATTGCTGCCACCCCACCGTCTGCCGCCGTGGCCACCACATCACCGTTGAAAGCCAGGGCCATCACCCGCTCCGCCACCGTGGCCCGAAGGTGGGAGGTGGCCGTTGCTACGTCTTGAGATAGCGTTGGTTTTCCTTGAAGACGAAAGGGTGATGCAGCAATAGTAGCATAATTATATCCCTCAGTTTTTTAGAACCAAGGTATCAATCCAGTAGGAGGCTCCTCAAAAGTCCCACGCAGCTACACAAACAAACAAAGAACTCGCAACGAACGAAATAAATGGGTTGTCAATCCCTTCACGGCCACTTGCGAAAGTGAGATCTGATAGAGATAGTATTATAAGATCAATATATTTTTGGTATTTTATAATATAGATGCGAAAAGTAAAGATGCAAATAAAAGTAGATTGAAAGCTTATATGATAAAAGATAGACCCCGGGGCCATAGGTTTCACTAGAGGCTTCTCTCAAGATAGCATAAGTATTACGGTGGGTGAACAAATTACTGTCGAGCAATTGATAGAAAAGCGAATAATTATGAGATTATCTAGGCATGATCATGTATATAGGCATCACGTCTACAACAAGTAGACCGGCTCCTGCCTGCATCTACTACTATTACTCCACATATCGACCGACTCCTGCCTGCATCTAGAGTATTAAGTTCATAAAGAATAGAGTAACGCATTAAGCAAGATGACATGATGTACAGGGATAAACTCAAGCAATATGATATAAACCCCATCTTTTTATCCTCGATGGCAACAATACAATACGTGCTTTGCAACCCTTTCTGTCACTGGGTAAGGACACCGCAAGATTGAACCCAAAGCTAAGCACTTCTCCCATGGCAAGAAAGATCAATCTAGTAGGCCAAACCAAACTGATAGTTCAAAGAGACTTGCAAAGATAACTCAATCATACATAAAAGAATTCAGAGGAGATTCAAATATTTCTCATAGATAAACTTGATCATAAACCCACAATTCATTGGATCTCGATGAACACACTGCAAAAGAGTTTACATCGAATAGATCTCCACAAGAGAGGGGGAGAACATTGTATTGAGATCCAAAAAGAGAGAAGAAGCCATCTAGCTAATAACTATGGACCCGAAGGTCTGTGGTAAACTACTCACAACTCATGGAGGGGCTATGGTGTTGATGTAGAAGCCCTCCATGGTCGATTCCCCCTCCAGCGGAGCGCCGACGAAGGCTCCAAGATGGGATCTCACGGATCTGTAGGTTCTGATGGTGGAAATTGTGTTTCGTTGGCTCCCTGGATGTTTTCGGGGTACGTAGGCTTATATAGGAGGAAGAAGTACGTCAGTGGCCGCCCGAGGGGCCCACAAGATAGGGGGCATGCCCAGAGAGGGTGGGCGCGCCCTCCTGTCTCGTGTCCGCCTCGGCTGCTTCTTGACTTGCACTCCGAGTCCTCTGGATCACGTTCGTTCCAAAAATCACGCTCCCGAAAGTTTCATTCCGTTTGATATTCCTTTTCTTCGAAATACTGAAATAGGCAATAAAACAACAATACGGGCTGGGCCTCTGATTAGTAGGTTAGTCCTAAAAATGATATAAATGTGTAAAATAAAGCCCATAAACATCCAAAATGTGTAATATAATAGCATGGAACAATAAAAAATTATAGATATGTTGGAGACGTTTCAAGCATCCCCAAGCTTAATTCCTGCTCGTCCTCGAGTAGGTAAATGATAAAAACAGAAGTTTTGATGTGGAATGCTACCTATCATAATTCTCCATGTAATTTTCTTTATTGTGGCATGAATGTTCAGATCCAAATGATTCAAGATAAAAGCTTATAAAAGATAAAAATAATAATGCTTCAAAGCATACTAACAAATAATCATGTCCTATCAAAATAGCATAGCCAAAGAAAGCTTATCCCTACAAAATCATATAGTTAGGCCATGCTTCATTTTCATTACACAAAATACTCCCATCATGCACAACCCCGATGACGAGCCGAGCAATTGTTTCATACTTTTTAACGCGCTTCAGCTTTTTTCAACTCTTACGCAATACATGAGCGCAAGCCATGGACATAGCACTAAGGTGGTATAAGGTGGTGGTTGTGAGGACAAAAAGAGGGAGAAGATAGTCTCACATCAACTAGGCGTATCAACGAGCTATGGAGATGCCCATCAATAGATATCAATGTGAGTGAGTAGGGATTGCCATGCAATGGATACACTAGAGCTACAAATATATGAAAGCTCAACAAAAGAAACTAAGTGGGTGTGCATCCAACTCGCTTGCTCACGAAGACCTAGGGCATTTTGAGGAAGCCCATCACTGGAATATACAAGCCAAGTTCTATAATGAAAAATTCCCACTTAGTACATGAAAGTGACAACATAGGAGACTCTCTATCATGAAGATCATGGTGCTACTTTGAAGCACAAGTGTGGAAAAAGAGATAGTAGCATTGTCCCTTCTCTCTTTCTCTCTCTCTTTTTCTTTCTTTTCTTTCTTTTTTTTTCTTTTTTTTTCTTTGGCCTTTTTCTTCTTTTTGGCCTTTTTCTTTTTTTCTTTTTTTCTTTTTGTAAAGTCCGAAGTCTCATCCCGACTTGTGGGGGAATCATAGTCTTCATCATCCTTTCCTCACTGAGATAATGCTCTAATAATGAAGATCATCACACTTTTATTGATTTACAACTCAAGAATTACAACTCAAAGCTAGAACAGGATATGACTCTGTATGAATGCCTCATGGCGGTGTACCGGGATATGCAATGAATCAAGAGCGACATGTATGAAAATTATGAAGGTGGCCTTTCCACAAATACGATTTCAACTGCACGATCATGCAAAAAGCAATATGACAATAATGGAACGTGTCATAATAAACGGAACAGTGGAAAGTTGCATGGCAATATATCTCGGAATGGCTATGGAAATGCCATAATAGGTAGGTATGGTGGCTGTTTTGAGGAAGGTAAATAATGGGTTCATGATACCGGCGCGCGGTATAATAGAGGCTAGCAAAGTGGAAGGATGAGTGTGCGTATATCCATGGACTCACATTAGTCATAAAGAACTCATATACTTATTGCAAAAGTCTACTTAGCCCTCGAAGCAGAGTACTACTATGTATGCCCCTAGAGGGATAGATTGGTACGAAAAGACCATCGCTCGTCCCCGACTGCCACTCATAAGGAAGACAATCAAAAGAGCACCTCATGCAACAAATTTGTCACACAACTTTTACCATACATGCATGATACGGGACTTGCCAACTTCAACAAAAGTATTTCTCAATTTCATAATTACCCACTAGCATGACCCTAACATTACTACCTTTATATCTCAAATCAATTATCAAGCATCAAATTGATCATAGCATCCAATTCACTTCCTATGATAGTTTTTATTATACCCAACTTGGATGCTCATCATTCTAGGACCAAATTTGTAACCATAGCAAATACCATGCTGTTCTAAAAGACTCTCAAAATGATATAAGTGAAGCATGAGAGGCTAGCAATTTCTTCAAAATTATGCCACCGCCGTGCTCTAAAAGATATAAGTGAAGCACGAGAGCAAAAACTATCAAGCTCAAAAGATATAAGTGAAGCACATAGAGTATTCTAGCAAATTATAATCAAGTGGGCTTCTCCCAAAATGTGTGTACATCAAGGATGATTGTGGTAAACTAAAACGCAAAGACTAATATAATACATGATGCTCCAAGAAAAACACATATCATGTGGCGAATAAAACTATAGCTCCAAGTAAAGTTACCAATGAACGAAGACGAAAGAGGGGATGCCTTCCCAGGGCATCCCCAAGCTTAGGATTTTGGTTATACTTGAATATCTTGGGGTGCCATGGGCATCCCCAAGCTTAGGCTCTTGCCACTCCTTATTCCATAGTCCATCAAAGCTCTACCCAAAACTTGAAAACTTCACAACACAAAACTCAACAGGAAATCTTACAAGCTCTGTTAGTGAAAGAAAACAAAACCACCACATAAGTTACTGTAATGAACTCATTCTTTATTTATTTTGGTGTTAAACCTATTGTATTCCAACTTCTTTATGGTTTATAAACTATTTTACTAGCCATAGATGCATCAAAATAAGCAAACAACACACGAAAAACAGAATCTGTCAAAAACAGAACAGTCTGCAGAAATCTGTAACTAACGCAAACTTCTGGAACTCTAAAAATCCTACCAAAATAGGAATTCCTGGAAAATTTGTCTATTTATCAGAAGAAAAAAGAATCAATGAAAAAGCATGTTTCTGTGGTTTAACAAAACTAATTTCGTGCGTGCAAAATTTCTGTTTTTCAGCAGAATCAAATCAACTATCATCATAGGTTATCCTATAGGTTCTACTTGGCACAAACACCAATTAAAAGATAAAAACACATCTAAAAAGAAGGTAGATGAAAAACTTATTACTAAACAGAAACAAAAACAAAAAAACACAAATAAAATTGGGTTGCCTCCCAACTAGCGCTATCGTTTAACGCCCCTAGCTAGGCATTGATAATTTCAATTATGCTCACATGAAAGACAATAATTGAAGCACAAAGAGAGCATCATGAAACACGTGACAAACACATCTAAGTATAAAATACTTCCTATGCATAGGCATCTTATAGGAAAACAAATTATCAAGGCAAGCAAAAACTAGCATATGCAAGGAAGAACAAAGAGATGGTAGCAATCTCAACATGAAGAGAGGTAATTTAGTAACATGAAAATTTCTACAACCATATTTTCCTCTCTCATAATAATTACATGTAGGATCATAAGCAAAAACAAAATAGCTATCACATAAAATATTTTCAACATGATCCACACGCATGCGAAGTTGACACTCTTCCAAAATAGTGGGATTAAGATTAACTAAACTCATGACCTCTCCAAGCCCACTTTTATCTAAAATACCATAAGATTGATCAAAATCCAAATATGTGGGATCTAAAGTTGACACTCTTCCAAACCCACTTTCAATAATATTGCAAACACTATTATCTATCTGATATTCATCATGGGGCTTAAATAAATTTTCAAGATCGTAAAAAGAATCACCCCAATCATGATCATTGCAACAAGTAGTAGACATAGCAATCTTAGCATCCCCAAGCTTAGGGTTTTGCATATTATTAGCACAATTGACATCAAGAGAATTTATAATAACATCGTTGCAATCATGCTTTTCATCGAAGGACTATCAAGTATGGGTGCAATAGCAACAATCTCATGTTTAACATAAGGAACTATAGCAAGTTCATCTGCACAAATATTGGCATCATGGCCACAAGAATAGCAAGCATCATGTTCATCAAGGGATATTTCAATCAAATCATCGGAATCATCATTATCTATAGATTCATGCATATCATTATTTTCTTCCAAAGCAACGGTCATCCTCTCAATAAATTCTTTGACATGGACATTATGAGCATAGTTTTCATGGCAATATTTAAGTATGTCAAAATTTTCAGATTCGTAGAGAGTAATATCATACTTTTCAATCAAAGAAGCAACTTCATAAGCACCCTTGAAAGCAACAAATTCTTCAATTTGTTTGATATAATAGTAATTATAAACACCCTTTGCATAAGAAGATAAGATTTCATTTTCATGAAACTCACATAGGTAGGGAATGTGTTTTTTAGGGTTCTTAGAGCAACAAGTAATATCACAAATTTCACAAAGATTCCAAGCATAACACATCAAACGGTTTATTTGATCCCATAAGAGTACCCCTTTTTGTGACACACGATGACGCACAAAATGAGCATGCTCATCTAAAGATTTCCCATCAACTAGGCTAGTTGGGGTTTCAAAGACGAAAGATAAGGATCGAAGATGATCCAAGTAGAACACTTTAAGTGGATCCATATCAATAGATTTTTAGCAAGAAAAGATGCAAGCAAATATAAGGCACAAGCAAACACAAGATCAAATGGAAGAAGGGCGAATAAAACGGAAAGGGCGAAGTGGGGGAGAGGAAAACGAGAGGCAAATGGCAAATAATGTAAATGCGAGGGAGATGAGTTTGTGATGGGTACTTGGTATGTCTTGACTTGAGCGAAGACCTCCCCGGCAACGGCGCCAGAAATCCTTCTTCCTACATCTTGAGCTTGCGTTGGTTTTCCTTGACGAGGAAAGGGTGATGCAGCAATAGTAGCATAAGTATTTCCGCCAGTTTTTGAGAACCGAGGTATCAATCCAGTAGGAGGCTCCTCAAAAGTCCCACGCACCTACACAAACAAACAAAGAACTCACAACCAACGCAATAAAGGGGTTGTCAATCCCATCACGGACACTTGCGAAAGTGAGATCTGATAGAGATAGTATGATAAGATAAATATATTTTTGGTATTTTATAATATAGATGCAAAAAGTAAAGATGCAAATAAAAGTAGATTGAAAGATAGACCCGGGGGCCATAGGTTTCACTAGAGGCTTCTCTCAAGATAGCATAAGTATTATGGTGGGTGAACAAATTACTGTCGAGCAATTGATAGAAAAGCAAATAATTATGAGATTATCTAGGCATGATCATGTATATAGGCATCACGTCCGCAACAAGTAGACCGACTCCTGCATGCATCTACTACTATTACTCCACACATCGACCGACTCCTACCTGCATCTAGAGTATTAAGTTCATAAAGAATAGAGAAACGCATTAAGTAAGATGACTTGATGTAGAGGGATAAACTCAAGCAATATGATATAAACCCCATCTTTTTATCCTTGATGGCAACAATACAATACGTGCCTTGCAACCCATTCTGTCACTGGGCAAGGATACCGCAAGATTGAACCCAAAGCTAAGCACTTCTCCCATGGCAAGAAAGATCTATCTAGTAGGCCAAACCAAACTGATAATTCGAAGAGACTTGCAAAGATAAATCAATCATACATTAAAGAATTCAGAGGAGATTCAAATATTTCTCATAGATAAACTTGATCATAAACCCACAATTCATCGGATCTCGACAAACACACCGCAAAAAGAGTTTACATCGAATAGATCTCCACAAGAGAGGGGGAGAACTTGTATTGAGATCCAAAAAGAGAGAAGAAGCCAACTAGCCAATAACTATGGACCCGAAGGTATGTGGTAAACTACTCACAACTCATCGGAGGGGCTGTGGTGTTGATGTAGAAGCCCTCCATGGTTGATTCCCCCTCCGGCGGAGCGCCGGCGAAGGCTCTAAGATGGGATCTCGTGGATATAGAAGGTTACGGTGGTGGAAATTGTGTTTCATTGGCTCCCTGGATGTTTTCGGGGTACGTAGGCTTATATAGGAGGAAGAAGTACGTCGGTGGCCGCCCGAGGGGCCCACAAGATAGGGGGCGCACCCAGAGGGGGTGGGCGCGCCCTCCTATCTCATGGCCGCCTTGGCTGCTTCTTGACTTGCACTCCAAGTCCTCTGGATCACGTTCGTTCCAAAAATCTCGCTCCCGAAGGTCTCTTTCCGTTTGGACTCCGTTTGATATTCCTTTTCTTTGAAATACTGAAATAGGCAGAAAAAATAGCAATACGGGCTGGGCCTCCGGTTATTATGTTAGTCCCAAAAATGATATAAATGTGTAAAAAAAAGCCCATAAACATCCAAAAGGGGTAATATAATAGCATGGAACAATCAAAAATTATAGATACCTTGGAGATGTATCAGCCGTCGTGGCCGCCACCCCACTGTTGGCCATCATGGTCATCACCCGTTCCGCCGCCATGGCCCGAAGGAGGGAGGTGGCGGTAGGGGCCACCACCCCACCTTCAGCCGTCATGGTCGCCAGCCCATCGTCTTCCACCAGGGTCATCACCCGCTCTGCCAGCGCCACCCAAAGGCGGGAGCTGGAGGTGGAGCCCAGCATGTTCATCAGCGACCTTGCGTGCTACATCGAGTCCCTGCGAGAGGAGGAGGAACACCTCGTCGAGCACGCAAAGAGTCTTACCGCAATTGTGGCTGCAGCACACGCCACCGTGGAGGCGAGGAATGAGGAGTTCTAAGAGGAGTCTCGCTGCTTTGAGAGGGGTCTTCTGGATCAGTAGAGGGCGTTTGAGGTGAGCTTGCTAAAGGTGCAACAACGACGAACGCAGGATTGCAGTTATCCAGCTCGTCAGTAGGCTCCTCCTCCTCTACCTCTTACTGGGTGCGCTCAGCAGAGGAGAGACTGCTGGAAGTAGTACAAAGCCTCTTCGTAGTAATAGTATTTAGGGGCTATTTTGTTCAGTTCATCTGACTATAGATGTGGTCTAACTGTACAACGTACTTAAAATTACCTAGTATATATAGTTGAACTAGCTATTTCAGTACGTGTTTGGCAACAATTGGGGAAAAGTTTGGTCTGCTCAGCAGTCGAGTTGAACTGTTTGTATAAAAATGGCTGCTTAATCTATGAATGAAATCTATGCTTACTGAATTTTAGTTGCAAAAATTAGATAGTGCTAGTGATTTTTATGTGCAAATTTTGACAAATGGCTGTGTTACAAGATTGACAAAGGGCACTGCTACTAGATCAACAAATGTCAATCTTTCAAGTGTGACAAATGGCAATATACCCAATATGACAGATGCAAATCTTACCAAATTGTCTATACGTGGTTGCACATGGGTCATCTGAAAAAATCGTTTGTGTTGAAGGATGTACAAATCCTGCATGCCATATTTTCTCTTGGCTTAGCAGCGAAGGAACCATAGCTCTTGCTTTGCGAAGGAACCATAACTATTTGCGATGAAGAGATGCAGAAATCCTGTGCGGCAAATTTTCCCTGGGCTTACTGGGGAAGATCGTAGCTCTCACTTTGCATACGGGTGTTCTATCTAAAACGTTTGCAATGAAGAGCTACACAAATCCTTCTCGAAACATTTTCCGTTGGCTTACTTGGGAAGCCATCGGTTTGCATATGGGTGTTCTATCGAAATGTTTGCGATGAGTGTTTTAAATTTAAAAACCATTGACATTTTTATATGAATCGTTTAATAAGTCTGTACATTCAGAGAGAAAAACGTAAGTTTTCCTACACCATATGTTTCATTCAGTCACACTACGCATTTATATTCATACGATCGAGATACAATATTAAACCCATAAAAACTATTTCCGACAGCGGCGGAGCTGGCGTTCCACGCCAGCATTGTCGTCATCGTCCTTCGGGACGCCCTTGTTGATGTTTTCAAGGCAGCACCGAATGTTCTTCACTTGGATATCAAACATCCTGTCGTCACACATTTGACGGGTGGGACGTGGGAGGACGGAAACTCGCGGCGCTGTGAGGTTGCGGTCAACGGTGGCGTCCCATGACGCTGAGGGGGGCGCGCACACAGGCACATGCATGGTGGGTGCAGGAAAATGCACGGGGATCAGCGCCCGCGGTGGGTGCATGGGCGCGCATGGGAACGGGCACTGGCATGTACATGAGCTCACGCGGGTCCGTGGGGACCTTGCTGATGCCCGCAGCTTCCAGCTCTGCGATAGTGCTCGGTGTCGGTGTCAAAACCTGCAGATCTCGGGTAGGGGGTCCCGAACTGTGCGTCTGAGGATCGAAGGTAACAAGGAGGCAGGGGACACGATGTTTACCCAGGTTCGGGCCCTCTTAATGGAGGTAATACCCTACTTCCTACTTGATTGACTATGATGAATATAGGGGTTAAAAGAGTTGATCTACCTCGAGATCGTACTGTCTAAACCCTAGATGTCTAGCCTGTATGATTTTGTTCTTGCCCTACGGACTAAACCCTCCGGTTTATATAGACACCGGAGGGATCTAGGGTTGTACAAAGTCGGTTACAGAGGAAGGAAAGTATATGATCCGAATGCCAAGCTTGCCATCCATGCCAGGGAGAGGCCCATCCAGACACGGGGAAGGTTCTTCTATCTGGTATCTTCATGGCCCATTAGTATGGCCCACATCACATAGCCCGGACGTCCGAGGACCCCTTAGTCCAGGACTCCCTTAGTAGCCCCTGAACCAGGCATCAATGACGATGTGTTCGGCATGCAGGTTGTCTTCGGCATTAGAAGGCAGGTTCCTTCTTCGAATACTTCAACACAGTCCTCCACGCAAAACAACGGTATCCACCTATATTAGACAATTACAGTTTTAAGCTGTAAGAACAAAAAATATTTGAAATGAAATAAACCACGTCCACAGGCAATTTTTTCGGCGAGGAGTTATGTTGTGGCCGGGATAGAATTCTGAACTGTCTCACAACCTCGTTTCATATTTTGAGGCACTACCCTTGACACATTTTCTCAAAGGAGAGATCATGTCCCCTTATCACAGGATTTTCATAATGAGGGTTTGGGTTTTCCAACCGTGTCGTTCACACGTCCCCTTGGGAATAGGCGAGATTTAAGGCTTGCGAGGGGGCGCTTGACATCCACTGCATTAATAAGAAGATAAGAATACATCTTCTTATCCTACGCCTTCTTCATTCTCTTCCTATCCACCGTTCGAGGTCCAGTGCCTAAGTCCCAATCCTTTCCCTCACCTTCAAGCACTCATAGCCATGTCCGGATCTGGAGGGCATGGCAAGTGGATGGCCTCCTCTATTACAGAGGAGGACATCATGGAGCTCCGAGAAGCTGGGTACCTAGCCACGGACATAGCCCACCGGCTTCCTGCCAAAAAGCAGATCATCCCCACTCCGGAGCCTAACGAAAGGGTAGTGTTCATCCCCCATTTCCTTCGTGGACTAGGGTTTCCCCTTCATCCTTTTGTCCGTGGTCTCATGTTCTACTATGGACTAGTTTTTCATGATCTGGCCCCAAACTGTTTCCTCAAGATCTCAGCGTTATTATCATGTGTGAGGCTTTCCTCCGCATCCCTCCCCACTTTGGTCTATGGCTCAAGGTCTTCAATGTGAAGCCGAAGGTGGTCGAGGGCCAACACGCGGAGTGTGGAGGCGCCAAGGTGAGCAAGCTCCCCAACGTCAGCTGGCCAACAGGGACCTTTGTGGAGAGCGTCAAAGGATGGCAGTAGGGGTGGTTCTATATCACGGAACCCCGCGACGCCACAAGGGCCGCCGCACCTGACTTCAAATCTGGGCCTCCGATGCAGCTTACATCCTAGCTTAATAAAGGCCTAGATTGGGAATCACCTGACGAGGTGACAGCGCTGGAGAGCCGCATTAAGGGCATGATGAACAATAAAACCAGCCTCCCCAGCGTGATTCAGGTGATGCTTTTTTGCCGGATTCTCCCATGTCAACGCCGATCTCAATATATGTGGGAGTTCGACCCGACCGGTCCTTGGACTCTGCAGCGGTTCTTCACCACGATGCACGAGGACAGATGGAAGCTACTCTTCAAGACTCAGAAGTCGTGGCCAGAGTCGATCGAAGACCGCGGCTATAACTGCGCCCGTCCAGCTTCTCCCACAAGTTTTATAATAACTTTTATTTGCAATTCCAAGGAGTATATTGAACCCTCTCACTTCCACGGGGCTGGACAAAGAAGGCAGAGTAGATCAACTGTCTGGCTCCGTTGCCCGATGACCAGGCTACTCCCTTGCTGGCCAAGATGTTGGTTCCGGCACCGTATCAGGCGCCGGAGAAGAAGGCCAGTAGACCAGAAGTGGCCTCCGTCGTAAGGGTACTTCAGACGCCATGTCCGAAGACTTCGAAGCTTCATCCTCGCATGATGAGGATGTAGAGGAGGACGTAGAGGAGGACGGGAATAACTCTCCCCTAGGGGGAAAGAAGAAAAGGGGGCTCTCGCGAATCTAGACGTGGAGGCGGCCAAGAAGGGAAAACCCTCGTTTTCGGATGATTCCGAAGCGGATGCCGATGCCACCCTGTCGGTGGAAAACGACACCTATGGGATCACTGGAATCCCTACTATGGTCGGCGAGCGCGAGGTTGTGGAAAGAGCGGGTTTAGGAGTCAGCACAAAGATCGGGCGTGAGGATGCGTAATACCCTAGTCCTGCTGTGGTGTATATTTGAGTGTTCTTGAGTTCTTGTACTAGCTACGGCCCGTGGCTTGTTCAAAAGATCCGAATCCCTCTCCAGTATGCCTCGGGCTTCCTTTTTTAGTCAAAAGGGGCTTCCACAGTGGCATATAGGAGGTGGAAAGTTGTACAGTAGTTGGGTCTATCTTCTGGCGACGTAGGACAAAACGCATTTAATGCCCTGCCGACGTGCCCTTCTTTCTTTATCGGGGACGGCGAGGAAGCTCGTCCTAGTTGTCTCCACCTCGCCTCGCCTCGACGCACGTCCGAGCTGATGGGGCGTGAAGTGCCACGATGGTTGGCTGGCTGCTGAGTTGATGCGTGGAAGAGTCTCCTCGAAGATCTGCATGCCACCACGCAGGTGCTTGCTGAGGTGAACTGGAAACCGCACGTCGCCACGCAGGCGCCTTCCTAGTTGGTGGGCTGGCAGCTGTATGGGAATGGCGGTGGAGTCTTGGCAGGTGTGGACCTGGCTGCGGCCCCGCAGATATCCCCGGAAGAGTCTTGCTGGGGCCCTGGCAAGGGTCTTGCCGTGGCATCACAGTCGTCCCCGGCAAGGATCTTGCCCGAGGTCTCATGGATTTCCTCGGCAAGGATCTTGCCTAGGATCGTTGTCTTCTGGTCCTCATCTGATCTTGTGTGCTTATGATCTTCACGAAGATCTATATGCCACCATGGAGGCACCCCCCAAGCCTTGGTTCCGATGTGGCTGAGGGCCTCGGAACTCTCAGGCTCAAAGGTGGCAGCTCCGCTGGCGTTTGGGCAAGTTGCCACGGCAAGGTTCTTGCCAGGGCTGTGGAGGCCGCCCCGGCAAGGATCTTGCCGGGGGAGTCCACCTCACCCTTCTTCTCTTTTATGCTCCTGGCTTGGCTTTGATCTGGTTGCTTCGTGCCTCTGCTTCCTCTGCCCCGCCAAGCTTGGCCAGGGGTGTGGGGCTACGACTGTCCGCGCACAAGTAAAGGGTTATAAAAAGTGACCCCTACTTTTGTACACCGATAGGAGCCCCCGGGCCTGGGCCACATATAAGTGCGGGAGTTATTGGGCCAGGCCCAGAAGGCTGTGCGGGCGCACGAGCGGCGGAGTATTTACCGTGGTAACTCCCTCGCTTGTTGCGCTTCCCCACGACCCGCGTTGAATGCGTGACGTGGGGATCATGTGTGGGGTGACCGAAGCATGCCTGCGTCATCCCGTGGTGAATAGTAAGGAGGAGGCTTGCGTGTCCCTTTAAAACTGCAGGGCCACTACTCATTTACTTTCTCCGCCTTGGAACCGTCGTTCCATGTTTCCCACTATGCCCGCCCCCTTGCGCTACATACGCTGCATGCACGGCGTGGGGTAGGTGACAGACGCACGGGATATGGGAAGGTGCGCGGTGGTCAATACTCACGTGCCTTGATTGGGCGGAGAGGGCAGTCGATGGCCTCGCTCGTTGCCACTTAATGAGCCAGACCCGAGCGGGCTCTTCAGAGGCGCAGAGCTAGTCTTTTAGCCTTCTTCGCTCAGCTATAAAAAGGGGACTCAGGAGGAGGAGGAGCATCCCCTCGCGTCTCCCCTTCGTCTCCATTCTCCATCCATTGCTATGGCAAGAGGGCGCGCCGGTGCTCCGATGGCGGCGGCGAGGGTCTCTGCTCGATAGCGTGCCCCTCCTTCCCAAGAGCTCGTGGCGGCACAGCTGGCCATGAGAGGAAGGGGTAGGGGCGAGGTCGAGGCCACCCTGGCGCTCGGGGAAGAGGAGGACGGGGCGGCGCTCCGCCTTGCCTCCGCCAGCGGCCCCTCCCCTAATGGAGGATCACGTTGGAGACCAGCCCCGCCAGTTCGTCATCAGGCTTCACCGGCCAGTGCGTCATCGTCTTCGTCTCCCTACTCCGTTCGCTCGGGAGATGGAGCTCGACCTGCCACGAGCTCTGAGGTTGCATATGAGGAGCTGCGGGAATGGCATCATGTGGGTCGACGTTGACTTCCCTCCCCTCACGTCATGTATCTTCGTCGCGGATGGAAGGCCTTCGCTCGTGCACACAGCCTGTCGGAGGGGCTCGTTCTCCACTTCAAATTAATGGAGAATGGCCTGCTCTCCATCCAGGTCATTGGGAACTTGGGAACTCGCCTAAGGTGTTGCATGGAGAGCTCCTCCGATGATGAAGACTCCTCGTCAAGCGAGAGTGGCGAGGAGGACAGCGACAGCGATGACGAGGGCGCAAGCGGGAGGATGATGGGTCCGACTAGGCGTCGGACACACCGTCCCCGGGCGGCGCCGGTAGCAGCATCATCTGCACCTGGCCCTTCCTCCTGGCAGAGCAATTTGCCGGGGATGGGGCCAGCTCCTTGAACTTCTCGGGGTCGCCTCCTTGGGCGGCTGGCATAGAAAGGCCGGAGAAGACGAAGAAGGTAGGTGGCGGGCCATCAAGTCGGAGTACGATGGCACTGATGCCTTCATCTCATATAGCCGGCCCGCTGCCTCATCTTTCGGCTCTTCTCCCGGCACCATCATCACCAGCCCTCTTCCGTACGGCCATTGGGATGTTCTCTTGGTGTCTTCTTCTGCTCGTACCTCGCCTAGGCACTCCTTTTGGCCTCCTGCCATCTTGTTCCGTTTCCTGGGGACAGGGACAAGAAAGGGATTACGGGCATCCTATATCTTTTTAGTTTTTAAGCCTACGGGCACTTGGTTAAATTTAAAACTTGTAATCCCCTTGCTCATGTTTACATTCCGTACGAACTGTACCTGTATGGGACATTGTTGTCTACTACACAACCTTCTTCTTGTAGACGTTGTTGGGCCTCCAAGTGGAGAGGTTCGTAGGACAGTAGCAAATTTCCCTCAAGTGGATGACCTAAGGTTTATCAATCCATGGGAGTCATAGGATGAAGATGGTCTCTCTCAAGCAACCCTGCAACCAAATAACAAAGAGTCTCTTGTGTCCCCAACACACCCAATACAATTGCAACTTGTATAGGTGCACTAGTTCGGCGAAGAGATGGTTATACAAGTGCAATATGGATGGTAGACATAGGTTTTTGTAATCTGAAAATATAAAAACAACAAGGTAACTAATGATAAAAGTGAGCACAAACGGTATTGCAATGCTAGGAAACAAGGCCTCATACTTTCACTAGTGCAAGTTCTCTCAACAATAATAACATAACTGGATCATATAACTATCCCTCAACATGCAACGAAGAGTCACTCCAAAGTAACTAATAGCGGAGAACAAACGAAGAGATCATGGTAGGGTACGAAACCACCTCAAAGTTATCCTTTCTAATCTATCTATTCAAGAGTCCGTAGTAAAATAACATGAAGCTATCTTTTCCGTTTGATCTATCATAGAGTTCATACTAGAATAACACCTTAACACACAAATCAACCAAAACCCTAATGTCACCTAGATACTCCAATGTCACCTCAAGTATCCGTGGGTATGATTATACGATATGCATCACACAATCTCAGATTCATCTATTCAACCAACACAAAGTACTTCAAAGGGTGCCCCAAAGTTTCTACCGGAGAGTCAAGACGAAAACGGGTGCCAACCCCTATGCATAAGTTCATTGAACATGCAAGTTGAACACCAAAACATACATCAAGTAGATCACGTGAATACCCCTTTGTCACCACAGATAAGCACGGCAAGACATACATCAAGTGTTATCAAATCCTTAAAGATTCAATCCGATATGATAACTTCAAAGGGAAAACTCAATCCATCACAAGAGAGTAGAGGGGAGAAACATCATAAGATCCAACTATAATAGCAAAGCTCACGATACATCAAGATCGTATCACCTCAAGAACACGAGAGAGAGAAAGAGAGGGGTGCCCGAACAGGGTCCCGATTGGTTTTTGGTGGCTACAGAGGCTTGCGGCGGCGGAACTCCCGATCTACTGTGCTCCTGGAGGTTTTTTGGGTATATAGACATATATAGGCGAAAGAAGTCGGTCAGGGGAGCCACGAGGGGCCCACGAGGGTGGGGGCGCGCCCAGGGGGTAGGGTGCGCCTCCCTACCTCCTGGCCACCTTGAAGCTTCCCTGACTTCCACTCCGAGTCTCCTGGATTGCTTCTGTTCCAAAAATAACTCTCCTGAAGGTTTCATTCCATTTGGACTCCGTTTGATAATCCTTTTCTTCGAAACACTGAAATAGGCAAAAAAAATAGCAATTTGGGCTGGGCCTCCGGTTAGTAGGTTAGTCCCAAAAATGATATAAAAGTGTAAAGTAAAGCCCATAAACATCTACAATGGGTAATATAATAGCATGGAACAATCAAAAATTATAGATACGTTGCAGACGTATCAAGCATCCCCATGCTTAATTCCTACTCGTCCTCGAGTAGGTAAATTATAAAAACAGAATTTTTGATGTGGAATGCTACCTTGCATAATTCTCAATGTAATTTTCTTTATTGTGGCATGAATGTTTCAGATCCAAACGATTCAAAATAAAAGTTCATATTAACATGATAAACAATATTACTTCAAGCATACTTAACAAAGCAATCATGTCTTCTCAAAATAACATGGCTAAAGAAAGCTATCCCTACAAAATCATATAGTCTGGCTATGCTCTATCTTCATCACACAAAGTATTTAATCATGCACAACCCCGATGAGAAGCCAATCAATTGTTTCATACTTTAGTATTCTCAAACTTTTTTTTCACGCAATACATGAGCGTGAGCCATGGACATAGCACTATATGTGCAATATAATGGTGGTTGTGGAGAAGGCAAAAAAAGGAGAAGATAGTCTCACATCAACTAGGCATATCAACGGGCTATGGAGATGCCCATTAATAGACATCATTGTGAGTGAGTAGGGATTGCCATGCAACGGATGCACTAGAGCTATAAATGTATGAAAGCTCAATAAAAGAAACTAAGTGGGTGTGCATCCAACTTGCTTGCTCACAAAGATCTAGGGCATTTTGAGGAAGCCCATCATTGGAATATACAAGCCAAGTTCTATAATGCAAAATTCCCACTAGTATATGAAAGTGACAACATAGGAGACTCTCTATCTTGAAGATCGTGGTGCTACTTTGAAGCACAAGTGTGGTAAAAGGATAGTAGCATTGTCCCGTCTCTCTTTTTCTCTCATTTTTATTTATTTATTTGGCCTTTCTCTTTTTTTTGTAAAGTCCGAAGTCTCATCCCGACTTGTGGGGGAATCATAGTCTCCATCATCCTTTCCTCACTAGGGACAATGCTCTAATAATGAAGATCATCACACTTTTATTTACTTACAACTCAAGATTACAACTCGATACTTAGAACAAGATATGACTCTATATGAATGCCTCCGGCGGTGTACCGGGAGATGCAATGAATCAAGAGTGACATGTATGAAAGAATTATCAAGGTGGCTTTGCCACAAATATGATGTCAACTACATGATCATGCAAAAGCAATATGACAATGATGGAGCGTGTCATAATAAACGGAATGGTGAAAAGTTGCATGGCAATATATCTTGGAATGGCTATGGAAATGCCATAATAGGTAGGTATGGTGGATGTTTTGACAAAGGTATATGGTGGGTGTATTGTACCGACAAAAGTTGCGCGGCACAAGAGAGGCTAGCAATAGTGGAAGGGTGAGACTGCGTATAATCCATGGACCCAACATTAGTCATAAAGAACTCATATACTTGTTGCAAAAATCTGCAAGTCATTGAAACAAAGTACTACACGCATGCTCCTAGGGGATAGATTGGTAGGAAAAGACCATCGCTCGTCCCCGACCGCCACTCATAAGGAAGACAATGAATAAAAAAATCGTGCTCCAACTTCATCACAAAGCGGTTCACCATACGTGCATGCTACGGGAATCACAAACTTCAACACAAGTATTCCTCAAATTCATAATTACTCCACTAGCATGACTCTAATATCACGATCCTCATATCTCAAAACAATTATCAAGCATCAAATTGACCATAGCATCCAATTCACTTTCTATGATAGTTTTTATTATACCCAACTTGGATGCCCATCATTCTAGGACCAATTTTATAACCATAGCAAATACCATGCTGTTCTAAAAGACTCTCAAAATAATATAAATGAAGAATGAGAGATCAATACTTTCTACAAAATAGAACCACCACCGTGCTCTAAAAAATATAAGTGAAGCACTAGAGCAAATGACAAACTACTCCAAAAGATGTAAGTGAAGATAAATGAGTAGTCCAATAATTATGTAACTATGTGAAGACTCTCTAACACTTAAGAATTTCAGATCTTCGTATTTTATTCAAAATGCAAGCAAAACAAAATAAAATGACATGACGCTCCAAGCAAAATACATATCATGTGGTGAATAAAAATATAGCTCCAAGTAAAGTTACCGAGGAACGAAGACGAAAGAGGAGATGCCTTCTGGGGCATCCCCAAGCTTAATTAGGCTCTTGGTTGTCCTTGAATATTACCTTGGGGTGCCTTGGGAATCCCCAAGCTTAGGCTCTTGCCACTCCTTATTCCGTAGTCCATCGAAACTTCACCCAAAACTTGAAAACTTCACAACACAAAACTCAACACAAAACTCGTAAGCTCCGTTAGTATAAGAAAATAAATCACCATTTAGGTACTTCTGTGAACTCATTCTAAATTCATATTTGTGTAATATCTACTGTATTCCGACTTCTCTATGGTTCTGTTGGGGAACGTAGTAATTTCAAAAAAATTCCTACGCACACACAAGATCATGGTGATGCATAGCAACGAGAGGGGAGAGTGTTGTCCACGTACCCTCGTAGACCGTAAGCGGAAGCGTTATGACAACGCAGTTGATGTAGTCGTACGTCTTCACGATCCGACCGATCCAAAGCACCGAACGTACGGCACCTCCGTGTTCTGCACACGTTTAGCTCGATGACGATCCCCGGACTCCGGTCCAGCAGGGTGTCGGGGATGAGTTTCGTCAGCACAACGGCGTGGTGACGATGATGATGTTCTACCGACGCAGGGCTTCGCCTAAACTCCGCGATGATATGACGAAGGTGGAATATGGTGGAGGGGGGCACTGCACACAGCTAAGGAACGATCACAATGATCAACTTGTGTGTTCTAGGGTGCCCTCCTGCCCTCGTATATAAAGGAGCAAGGGGGGAGGCCGGCCGGCCCTTGTGGGTGCGCCAAGGAGGAGGATTCCTCCTCCTAGTAGGAGTAGGACTCCCTCTTTCCTACTCCTACTAGGAGGGGGAAAGGAAGGGGGAGAGGGAGAGGGAAAGAGGGGGCGCCGCCCCCCCTCTCCTAGTCCAATACGGACCAGAGGGGGAGGGGGCGTCCGGCCCATGCTGGCTGCCCCTATCTCTCTCCACTAAAGCCCATAAGGCCCATTACTTCTCTGGGGGGGGGGGTTCCGGTAACCCTCCGGCACTCCGGTTTTCTCTGAAATCACCCGGAACATTTCTGGTGTCCAAATATAGTCGTCCAATATATTGATCTCTATGTCTTGACAATTTCGAGACTCCTTGTCATGTCCGTGATCACATCCAGGACTCCGAACAACCTTTGGTACATCAAAACTTATAAACTCATATTAAAACTGTCATTGTAACGTTAAGCGTGCGGACCCTACGGGTTTGAGAACTATGTAGACATGACCTAGAACTGTTTCCGGTCAATAACCAATAGTGGAACCTGGATCTTCATATTGGCTCCTACATATTCTACGAAGATCTTTATCGGTCAAACCGCATAACAACATACGTTGTTCCCTTTATCATCGATATGTTACTTGCCCAAGATTCGATCGTCGGTATCCAATACCTAGTTCAATCTTGTTACCAGCAAGTCTCTTTAATCGTTCCGTAATACATCATCCTGTAACTAACTCGTTAGTTACAATGCTTGCAAGGCTTAAGTGATGTGTATTACCGAGAGGGCCCAGAGATTCCTCCCCGACAATCGGAGTGACAAAACCTAATCTCGAATTACGCCAACCAAACATGTACCTTCGGAGACACCTGTAGAGCACCTTTATAATCACCCAGTTACGTTGTGATGTTTGGTAGCACACAAAGTGTTCCTCCGGTAAACAAGAGTTGCATAATCTCATAGTTGTAGGAACTTTGTATAAGTCATGAAGAAAGCAATAGCAACATACTAAATGATCAAGTGCTAGGCTAACGGAATGGGTCAAGTCAATCACATCATTCTCCTAATGATGTGATCCCATTAATCAAATGACAACACATGTCTATGGTTAGGAAACATAACCATCTTTTATTAATGAGCTAGTCAAGTAGAGGCATACTAGTGACATTATGTTTGTCTATGTATTCACACATGTATCATGTTTCCAGGTAATACAATTCTACCATGAATAATAAACATTTATCATGATATGAGGAAATAAATAATAACTTTATTATTGCCTCTAGGGCATATTTCCTTCAGCCTCCCACTTGCACTAGAGTCAATAATCTAGATTACATAGTAATGATTCTAACACCCATGGAATCTTGGTGCTGATCATGTTTTGCTCGTGGAAGAGGCTTAGTCAACGGGTCTGCAATATTCAGATCCGTATGTATCTTGCAAATCTCTATGTCTCCCACCTGGACTTGGTCCCGGATGGAATTGAAGCGTCTCTTGATGTGCTTGGTCCTCTTGTGAAATCTGGATTCCTTTGCCAAGGCAATTGTACCAGTACTATCACTGAAGATCTTCATTGGTCACGATGCACTAGGTATGACACCTAGATCAGAAATGAACTCCTTCATCCAGACTCCTTCATTTGCTGCTTCCGAAGCAGCTATGTACTCCGCTTCGCATGTAGATCCCGCTACGACGCTTTGTTTAGAACTGCACCAACTGACAGCTCCACCGTTTAATACAAATACATATCCGGTTTGTGATTTAGAATCGTCCGGATCAGTGTCAAAGCTTGCATCGACATAAACCTTTACGACAAGCTCTTTGTCACCTCCATAAACGAGAAACATATCCTTAGTCCTTTTCAGGTATTTCAGGATGTTCTTGACCGCTGTCCAGTGATCCACTCCTTGATTACTTTGGTACTTCCCTTCTAAACTAATAGCAAGGCACACATCAGGTCTGGTACACAGCATTGCATACATGATAGAGCCTATGGCTGAGGCATAGGGAACTCCTTCCATTTTCTCTCTATCTTCTGCAGTGGTCGGGCATTGAGTCTGACTCAACTTCACACCTTGTAATCTGTGCAAGAATCCTTTCATTGCACGATCCATATTGAACTTTTTCAAAACTTTATCAAGGTATGTGCTTTGTGAAAGTCCAATCAAGCGTCTTGATCTATCTCTATAGATCTTGATGCCCAATATGTAAGCAGCTTCACCGAGGTCTTTCATTGAAAAACTTTTATTCAAGTATCCTTTTATGCTATCCAGAAATTCTATATCATTTCCAATTAACAATATGTCGTCTACATATAATAGCAGAAATGCTACCGAGCTCCCTCTCACTTTCTTGTAAATACAGGCTTCTCCAAAAGTCTGTATAAAACCAGATGCTTTGATCACACTATCAAAGCGTTTATTCCAACTCCGAGAGGCTTGCACCAGACCATAAATGGATCGCTGGAGCTTGCACACTTTGTTAGCTCCTTTAGGATCGACAAAACCTTCCGGTTGCATCATATACAATTCTTCGTCCAGAAATCCATTCAGGAATGCAGTTTTGACATCCATTTGCCATATTTCATAGTCATAAAATGCGGCAATCGCTAACATGATTCAGACAGACTTAAGCATCGCTATGGGTGAGAAGGTCTCATCATAGTCAACCCCTTGAACTTGTCGAAAACCTTTTGCAACAAGTCGAGCTTTGTAAATAGTAACATTACCGTCAGCGTCAGTCTTCTTCTTGAAGATCCATTTATTCTCTATTGCTTGCCGACCATTGGGCAAGTCAACCAAAGTCCACACTTTGTTCTCATACATGGATCCCATCTCAGATTTCATGGCTTCAAGCCATTTTGCGGAATCTGGGCTCACCATCGCTTCTTCATAGTTCGTAGGTTCACCATGATCTAGTAGCATGACTTCCAGAATAGGATTACCGTACCACTCTGGTGCGGATCTTACTCTGGTTGATCTACGAAGTTCAGTAACAGCCTGATCTGAAGTTTCATGATCATCATCATTAACTTCCTTACTAATTGGTGTAGGTGTCACAGGAACCGATTTCTGTGATGAACTACTTTCCAATAAGGGAGCTGGTACTGCTACCTCATCAAGTTCTACTTTCCTCCCACTCACTTCTTTTGAGAGAAACTCCTTCTCTAGAAAGGATCCATTCTTAGCAACGAATGTCTTGCCTTCGGATCTGTGATAGAAGGTGTACCCAACTGTCTCCTTTGGGTATCCTATGAAGACACATTTTTCTGATTTGGGTTCGAGCTTATCAGGTTGAAGCTTTTTCACATAAGCATCGCAGCCCCAAATTTTCAGAAACGACAACTTTGGTTTCTTGCCAAACCATAGTTCATCAGGAGTCATCTCAACGGATTTTGATGGTGCCCTATTTAACATGAATGCGGCCGTCTCTAAAGCATAACCCCAAAATGATAGCGGTAAATTGGTAAGAGACATCATAGATCGCACCATATCTAGTAAAGTACGATTACGACGTTTGGACACACCATTACGTTGTGGTGTTCCAGGTGGCATAAGTTGTAAAATTATTCCGCATTGTTTCAAATGTAGACCAAACTCGTAACTCAAATATTCTCCTCCACGATCAGATCGTAGAAACTTTATTTTCTTGTTACGATGATTTTCAACTTCACTCTGAAATTCTTTGAACTTTTCAAATGTTTCAGATTTATGCTTCATTAAGTAGATATACCCGTATCTGCTTAAATCATCTGTGAAGGTGGGAAAATAAAGATATCCGCCACGAGCCTCAACATTCATCGGACCACATACATCTGTATGTATGATTTCCAACAAATCTGTTGCTCTCTCCATAGTACCGGAGAACGGCGTTTTAGTCATCTTGCCCATGAGGCACGGTTCGCAAGTACCAAGTGATTCATAATCAAGTGGTTCCAAAAGTCCATCAGTATGGAGTTTCTTCATGCGTTTTACACCGATATGATCTAAACGACAGTGCCACAAATAAGTTGCACTATCATTATCAACTCTGCATCTTTTGGCTTCAACATTATGAATATGTGTATTACTACTATCGAGATTCATCAAAAATAGACCACTCTTTAAGGGTGCATGACCATAAAAGATATTTCTCATATAAATAGAACAACCATTATTCTCTGATTTAAATGAATAACCGTCTCGCATCAAAAAAGATCCAGATATAATGTTCATGCTCAACGCTGGCACCAAATAACAATTATTCAGGTCTAAAACTAATCCCGAAGGTAGACGTAGAGGTAGCGTGCCGACCGCGATCACATCGACTTTGGAACCGTTTCCCACGCACATCGTCACCTCGTCCTTGGCTAGTGTTCGCTTATTCCGTAGTCCCTGTTTCAAGTTGCAAATATTAGCAACAGAACCAGTATCAAATACACAGGTGCTACTGTGAGCTCTAGTAAGGTACACATCAATAACATGTATATCACATATACCTTTGTTCACCTTGCCATCCTTCTTATCCGCCAAATACTTGGGGCAGTTCCGCTTCCAGTGACCAGCTTGCTTGCAGTAGAAGCACTCAGTTTCTGGCTTGGGTCCAGACTTGGGTTTCTTCTCTTGAGCAGCAACTTGTTTGTTGTTCTTCTTGAAGTTTCCCTTTTTCTTCCCTTTTCCCTTTTCCTTGAAACTAGTGGTCTTGTTGACCATCAACACTTGATGCTCCTTCTTGATTTCTACCTCCGCAGCTTTTAGCATTACGAAGAGCTCGGGAATTGTCTTGTTCATCCCGTGCATATTATAGTTCATCACGAAGCTCTTGTAGCTTGGTGGCAGTGATTGGAGAATTCTGTCAATGACGCTATCATCCGGAAGATTAACTCCCAGTTGAATCAAGTGATTACTATACCCAGACATTTTCACTATATGCTCACTGACAGAACTATTCCCCTCCATCTTGCAGCTATAGAACTTATTGGAGACTTCATATCTCTCAATCCGGGCATTTGCTTGAAATATTAACTTCAACTCCTGGAACATCTCATATGCTCCATGACGTTCAAAACATCGTTGAAGACCCGGTTCTAAGCCGTAAAGCATGGCACAATCGAACTATTGAGTAGTCATCACTTTGCTCGCCAGACGTTCATAACGTCTGGCATTGCTCCTACAGCAGGCTGGCACCCAGCGGTGCTTCCAGTACGTAATTCTTCTGTGCGGCAATAAGGATAATCCTCAAGTTACGGACCCAGTCCGTGTAATTGCTACCATCATCTTTCAACTTTGGTTTCTCAAGGAACACATTAAAATTCAATGGAACAACAGCATGAGCCATCTATCTACAACAAACATAGATAAGCAAAATACTATCAGGTACTAAGTTCATGATAAATTTAAGTTCAATTAATCATATTACTTAAGAACTCCCACTTAAACAGACATCCCTCTAGTCATCTAAGTGATCACGTGATCCAAATCAACTAAACCATAACCGATCATCACGTGAGATGGATTAGTTTTCAATGGTGAACATCACTATGTTGATCATACCTACTATATGATTCACGCTCGACCTTTCGGTCTCCATGTTCCGAGGCCATATCTGCATATGATAGGCACGTCAAGTTTAAACTGAGTATTCTGCGTGTGCAAAACTGGCTTGCACCCGTTGTAGATGGACGTTGAGCTTATCACACCCGATCATCATGTGGTGTCTGGGCACGACGAACTTTGGCAACGGTGCATACTCAGGGAGAACACTTCTTGATAATTTAGTGAGATATCATCTTAAAATGCTACCGTCAATCAAAGCAAGACAAGATGCATAAAGGATAAACATCACATGCAATCAATATAAGTGATATGATATGGCCATTATCATCTTGTGCTTGTGATCTCCATCTCCGAAGCACCGTCATGATCACCATCGTCACCAGCATCGTAGCATCGTTGTTGTCTCGCCAACTATTGCTTCTCCAACTATCGCTACCGCTTAGTGATAAAGTAAAGCAATTACAGGGCGTTTGCATTTTGTACAATAAAGCGACAACCATATGGCTCCTGCCAGTTGCCAATAACTTGGTTACAAAACATGATCATCTTATACAATAAAATATAGCATCACGTCTTGACCATATCACATCACAACATGCCCTGCAAAAACAAGTTAGACGTCCTCTACTTTGTTGTTGCAAGTTTTACGTGGCTGCTACGGGCTGAGCAAGAACCGTTCTTACCTACGCATCAAAACCACAACGATAGTTCATCAAGTTAGTGCTATTTTAACCTTCGCAAGGACCGGGCATAGCCACACTCGGTTCAACTAAAGTTGGAGAAACTGACACCCGCCAGCCACCTGTGTGCAAAGCACGTCGGTAGAACCAGTCTCGCGTAATCGTACGCGTAATGTCGGTCCGGGCCGCTTCATCCAACAATACCGCCAAACCAAAGTATGACATGCTGGTAAGCAGTATGACTTGTATCGCCCACAACTCACTTGTGTTCTACTCGTGCATATAACATCAAAGCATAAAACCTGGCTCGGATGCCACTGTTGGGGAATGTAGTAATCTCAAAAAAATTCCTACGCACACGCAAGATCATGGTGATGCATAGCAACAAGAGGGGAGAGTGTTGTCCACGTACCCTCGTAGACCATAAGCGGAAGCGTTATGACAACGCGGTTGATGTAGTCGTACGTCTTCACGATCCGACCGATCCAAGCACCGAACGTACGGCACCTCCGTGTTCTGCACACGTTCAGCTCGATGACGATCCCCGGACTCTGATCCAGCAGGGTGTCGGGGATGAGTTCCGTCAGCACGACGGCGTGGTGATGATGATGATGTTCTACCGACGCAGGGCTTCGCCTAAACTCCGCAACGATATGACCGAGGTGGAATATGGTGGAGGGGGGCACCGCACACGGCTAAGGAACGATCACGATGATCAACTTGTGTGTTCTAGGGTGCCCCCGTATATAAATGAGCAAGGGGGAGGCCGGCCGGCCCTTGTGGGCGCGCCAGGGAGGAGGAGTCGTCCTCCTAGTAGGAGTAGGACTCCCTCTTTCCTACTCCTACTAGGAGGGGGAAAGGAAGGGGGAGAGGGAGAGGGAAAGAGGGGGAGGGGGCGCGCGGCCCATGCTGGCTGCCCCTCTCTCTCTCCACTAAAGCCCATAAGGCCCATTACTTCTCCCGGGGGGGGTTCCGGTAACCCTCTGGCACTCCGGTTTTCTTCGAAATCACCCGGAACATTTTTGGTGTCCGAATATAGTCGTCCAATATATCGATATTTATGTCTCGACCATTTCGAGACTCCTCGTCATGTCCGTGATCACATCCGGGACTCCGAACAACCTTCGGTACATCAAAACTTATAAACTCATAATAAAACTGTCATCGTAACGTTAAGCGTGCGGACCCTACGGGTTCGAGAACTATGTAGACATGACCTAGAACTGTTTCCGGTCAATAACCAATAGTGGAACCTGGATGTTCATATTGGCTGCTACATATTCTACGAAGATCTTTATCGGTCAAACCGCACAACAACATACGTTGTTCCCTTTGTCATGGGTATGTTACTTGCCCGAGATTCGATCGTCGGTATCCAATACCTAGTTCAATCTCGTTACCGGCAAGTCTCTTTACTCATTCTGTAATACATCATCCTATAACTAACTCATTAGTTACAATGCTTGCAAGGCTTAAGTGATGTGTATTACCGAGAGGGCCTAGAGATACCTCTCCGACAATCGGAGTGACAAAACCTAATCTCGAATTACGCCAACCCAACATGTACCTTCGGAGACACCTGTAGAGCACCTTTATAATCACCCAGTTACTTTGTGATGTTTGGTAGCACAATAAGTGTTCCTCCGGTAAACGGGAGTTGCATAATCTCATAGTTGTAGGAACTTTGTATAAGTCATGAAGAAAGCAATAGCAACATACTAAACGATCAAGTGCTAGGCTAACGGAATGGGTCAAGTCAATCACATCATTCTCCTAATGATGTGATCCCATTAATCAAATGACAACACATGTCTATGGTTAGGAAACATAACCATCTTTTATTAATGAGCTAGTCAAGTAGAGGCATACTAGTGACATTATGTTTGTCTATGTATTCACACATGTATCATGTTTCCGGGTAATACAATTCTAGCATGAATAATAAACATTTATCATGATATGAGGAAATAAATAATAACTTTATTATTGCCTCTAGGGCATATTTCCTTCAGGTTCATACCCTCCGATACTACTCATAGATTCATCAAAATAAGCAAACAACACATAGAAAACAGAATCTGTCAAAAAGCAGAGCAGATTGTAGTAATCAGATCAAACGATATACAGAACTCCAACAATTCTGAAATAAATTGGTGGACCTGAGCAATTTATCTATTAATCATCTTCAAAAAGAATCAACCTAAAATCATTCTCCAGTAAAAAAATGGTAGCTAATCTCGTGAGCGCTAAAGTTTCTGTTTTTACTGCAAGATCATAAAGACTTCACCCAAGTCTTCCCAAAGGTTCTACTTGGCACAAACACTAACTAAAACATAAAACCACATCTAAACAGAGGCTATATGAATTATTTATTACTAAACAGGAACGAAAAGGAAGGAATAAAAATAAATTGGGTTGCCTCCCAACAAGCGCTAACGTTTAACGCCCCTAGCTAGGCATGATGATTTCAATGATGTTCACATAAAAGATAAGAACTGAAACATAAAGAGAGCAACATGAAGAATATGACTAGCACATTTAATTCTAACCCACTTCCTATGAATAGGGATTTTGTGATCAAACAACTTATGAGAACAATAATCAACTAGCATAGGAAGGCAAAACAACCGGAAGTTTAAAACTTTAAGCACATAGAGAGGAAACTTGATATTATTGCAATTCCTACAAGCATATATTCCTACATCATAATAATTTTCAGCAGCATCATGAATGAATTCAACAATATAACCAGCACCTAAAGCATTCTTTTCATGATCTACTTGCATAGAAAATTTACTACTCTCCACATAAGCAAAATTCTTCTTATTCAGAATAGTGGGAGTGTCATAAGAGACTCGAATACTATAAATTGTTTCCACATTAAAAGAGTAATGTTCAGATAAAGGGTAATCATAATCATGACAAGTTTTATAAATATAATCATTATCACTTTTATAGCATAAGTTTCATCACAGTAATCATCATAAGTAGCAACTTTGTTCTCATCATAATCGATTGAAACCTCTTCCAAGATAGTGGAATCATCACTAAATAAAGTCATGACCTCTCCAAATCCACTTTCATATTCATCACAATAAGATTCAACATCCTCAAAAATAGTGGGATAATTACTTCCTAAAGTTGACACTCTTCCAAACTCACTTTCATCAATATAATCATCATAAGTAGGAGGCATGCTAGCATCATAACAAATTTGCATATCAAAACTTGGGAGGCTAAAAATATCATCTTCATTAAACATAGCATCCCCAAGATTAGGACAAACATTAATTGCGGCAAATATATTCTCAAACATGTCATTCTCATCAAACGTAGCATCCCCAAGCTTGGGCCTTTTCATATCATAAGCATAATCACTCTCCTCATTAATAGTATGGATAGCACCAATAGTATAGCACTTATCATCATCACAATGAGTAATAGGAGAAACATCAATTGGGAGGGATACCTTTTTACCTTTGCTTCTCCATCTTTTCTTGTTCTTCTTCACATCATGTGTGGGTTTAATCCTCTTCTTTGAGCTCCTTATTAATGAGATTGGTTGAATAGATGGCTCCTCCTCGTTACCTACTTCATCATAAGAAATAATAGGAGGATATTGGGAAGTCTCTTCCCTTTCATTAGTATTCTCTTAATCTTCTATTTGCTTTCTTGATTTTATGTAATTGGCAATATAAGGATTTTCAATGCAATTCACCGCACAATACATATAAATTTCCTCTAGATCAAAATCAAAAACTTTTTTAAGGGCAAATTCTGGAAGATTCTTAGTTAAACGTTTCATTTCTTCATAACCCAAAAGCAAACTAAGTTCATTATGATGTGCAAGGGAAATCAAATCGTCACAATTTTTGGACACGATTCGATCACGAAACAATTTGCAACACAGATGTAAATGACCATGTTAATTGCAAAGTTCACAAGTACGGCAAAGAAATTTTAAATTTTCAGCACAAACATCTAGCCTTTCTTGCAACCATTTAGTTTCTAAATACTTATGCCTCTTGCAAAATCTATCTTCCCTATTTGGTGTGTACTTGCAAACTCTATGCACTCCACAAAAGTTGACATGCTTATAAGAGACATTTTCATCATAACTAGTGCAATCATCATTAGTACTATGGATATTCAAAGAGTTCATACTAAGAACATTGCAATCATGCTCATCATTCAAAGATTTAGTACCAAACATTTTATAGACTTCTTCTTCTAGCACTTGAGCACAATTTTCCTTTCCATCATTCTCACGAAAGATATTAAAAGGATGAAGCGTATGAGACAAACTCAATTCCATTTTTTTGTAGTTTTCTTTTATAAACTAAACTAGTGATAAAACAAGAAACAAAAAGATTCGACTACAAGATCTAAAGATATACCTTCAAACACTCACCTCCCCGGCAACGACGCCAGAAAAGAGCTGGATGTCTACTACACAACCTTCTTCTTAGACGTTGTTGGGCCTCCAAGTGCAGAGGTTTGTAGGACAGTAGCAAATTTCCCTCAAGTGGATGACCTAAGGTTTATCAATCCGTGGGAGGCGTAGGATGAAGATGGTCTCTCTCAAGCAACCCTGCAACCAAATAACAAAGAGTCTCTTGGGTCCCCAACACACCCAATACAATGGCAAATTGTATAGGTGAACTAGTTCGGCAAAGAGATGGTGATACAAGTGCAATATGGATGGTAGATATAGGTTTTTGTAATCTAAAAATATAAAACCAAAGGTAACTAATGATAAAAGTGAGCACAAACGGTATTGCAATGCTAGGAAACAAGGCCTAGGGTTCATACTTTCACTAGTGCAAGTTCTCTAAACAATAATAACATAATTGGATCATATAACTATCCCTCAACATGCAACAAAGAGTGACTCCAAAGTCACTAATAGCGGAGAACAAACGAAGAGATTATGGTAGGGCATGAAACCACCTCCAAGTTATCCTTTCTGATCTATCTATTCAAGAGTCCGTAGTAAAATAACATGAAGCTATCCTTTCCGTTCGATCTATCATAGAGTTCGTTCTAGAATAACACCTTAAGACACAAATCAACCAAAACCCTAATGTCACCTAGATACTCCAATGTCACCTCAAGTATCCGTGGGTATGATTATACGATATGCATCACACAATCTCAGATTCATCTATTCAACCAACACAAAGTACTTCAAAGAGTGCCCCAAAGTTTTTACCGGAGAGTCAAGACGAAAACGTGTGCCATCCCTATGCATAAGTTCATTGAACCCGCAAATTGATCACCAAAACATACATCAAGTAGATCACGTGAATACCCCATTGTCACCATAGATAAGCACGGCAAGACATACATCAAGTGTTCTCAAATCCTTAAAGACTCAATCCAATAAGATAACTTCAAAGGGAAAACTCAATCCATTACAAGAGAGTAGAGGGGGAGAAACATCATAAGATCCAACTATATTAGCAAAGCTCGCGATACATCAAGATCGTATCACCTCAAGAACATGAGAGAGAGAGAGATCAAACACATAGCTAATGGTACATACCCTCAGCCCCGAGGGTGAACTACTCCCTCCTCGTCATGGAGAGTGCCGGGATGATGAAGATGGCCATTGGTGAGGGATCCTCCCTCCGGCAGGGTGCCGAAAAAGGGTCCCGATTGGTTTTTGGTGGCTACAGAGGCTGGCGGCGGCGAAACTCCCGATCTATTGTGCTCCTGGAGGTTTTTGGGGTATATGGACATATATAGGCGAAAGAAGTCAGTCAGGGGAGCCACGAGGGGCCCATGAGGGTGGGGGCATGCCTAGGGGGGTAGGGCGCGCCTCCCTGCCTCGTGGCCACCTTGAAGCTTCTCTGACTTCCACTCCGAGTCTCCTGGATTGCTTCTGTTCCAAAAATAACTCTCCTGAAGGTTTCATTCCATTTAGACTCCGTTTGATATTCCTTTTCTTTGAAACACTGAAATAGGCAAAAAAACAACAATTTTGGCTGGGCCTCCGGTTAATAGGTTAGTCCCAAAAATGATATAAAAGTGTAAAGTAAAGCCCATAAACATCTAAAACGGGTAATATAATAGCATGGAACAATCAAAAGTTATAGATACGTTGGAGACGTATCAGACATATTAATGAAAAAGGGTGCTTGTCGGGTTATTTGTGCGTGAGCGAAGCCCATGCCAAGGAATGAATCCTTGTTATTTTTAAGATAAACATTGTCGCTCGGGAACAGGCCTTGCCGTCCCCTTAATTCATTCGACCATACTCACGCTCTTGGCGGAGGCAGGGGCGAAGTATTGTGAGGCCCTTCGTTTGCTTCCTTGTCACTGCGACTACAACCAAGTTCTGACCCAGGGAATAGTTCTTGGGTATAGGAAAAGGGGAGGATGGTAGCCTAGGAATAAGAGGTGGTTTCATACGTCCCAATTCAATACAGAAATGCACAATAGGGGATAAACGACTTACCTGAATCTGTAGCCGCCGGCAACCTTGGCTTGCCGTGGTTAGACCCTTGTGTCTGCAGCCCCCGACAACCTTGGCTTGCCGGGACCGGAGCGCCGACTTGTTCTCTTTCTTCCAAATAGCTCAGCAGAAATGTCCATGTACCCTGCGAACGAAATAGGAAGGAAAGGAACAGAGAGATGCACACTCGACCTCTATGCTAGTGGTTAGTCGCCGCTAAGCACTATCAACCCTAACCGAGGGAGAGCTTAACCTAGCATGCATGTTATAACTTAGGGTACCAGCGCTTCATTTATTTATGCTCAGGGTCTGCGCCTGGCTTTGGACACAGGGTTACATGCCTTGCCGGCAAGGCTTGTACAAAAGATGGTTTGCCGGGGTGCCCGGCAACCACGCCTTATGGGTAAAACTTACGAAGATGTTCGATGTTCCAGGAGTTGCTTACTGCAATGGCATCTTCGGTCTCCAGGCGGACTGCGCCGGGCCTGGTGACTCGTATTACCAGATAAGGGCCTTCCCACTTTGGCGTCAACTTGTTGGAATTCTTGGTCGATTGAACGCGCCGAAGAACAAGGTCGCCTTCCTCAAAGCTTCGGGCATGAACCTTGCGGCTATGGTAGCGGCGCAAGGCTTGCTGGTAGCACGCTGCTCTCACAGCTACCCGAAGACAATCTTCCTCGAGGAGCATTGCGTCATCTTGCCGCAATCGCTCTTGCTCAAGCTCGTCATAAGCGAGCACTCGAGGTGACCCGTATGTGAGTTCCGCAGGGAGAACTGCCTCTGCCCCGTATACCAAGGCAAAGGGTGTCTGGCCGGTGGCTCAATTTGGCGTCGTTCTGATCGACCAAAGAACCGCCGGCAACTCATCAATCCAGCGCCTTCCGCTCTTGTGCAGCCTATAAAAAGTCTTTGTCCTCAGGCCTCGCAGTACTTCCGCATTTGCCCTCTCTGCCCGGCCATTGCTCCGTGGGTGCGCCACGGAAGCGAAACAGACCTTGCTGCCGAAGTCTTGGGTGTATTGCATGAAGGTGCTTCTTGTGAACTATGTGCCATTGTCGGTGATGACTCTGTTTGGCACACCAAAATGGCAGACTAGCCCCTTGAAGAATTTGATGGCTGACTACGCTATCACCTTCCTCACTGCTTCCACCTCCGGCCACTTTGTGAACTTGTCGATTGCAATGTACTAGTACTCAAAGCCCCCGACAGCATGGGGGAAAGGGCCCATTATGTCGAGCCCCCAGACCGGAAATGGCCAGGAGAGAGGGATTGTTTGAAGGGCTTGAGTTGGCTGATGAAGCTTCTTTGAATGGAACTGACATGCTTCACACTTGGTTACTAGTGGCATTGCATCCTGGAGGGCAGTGGGCCAGAAGAAACCTTGCCGGAAGGCCTTGCCGGCAAGGGCCCTCGACCCTATGTGGGAGCCACATATACATCCATGTATCTCTGCGAACAGCTCAAGTCCTTCCTCCCAGGGAATGCACATCAATTTCACATCGTTTGATCTTTTTCTGTATAGAACGTAGTAAACGAGATGATACATGGCAGAACGACGGGCTACATTCTCCTCTTCTTCCTGCTCCTCAAGAAGCTCCCCTTTTTGGAGGACTCAAAGGTATGTTGTGCCCATGCCGGAGCCTGGGGCTCGACGGCAAGGACTAAAGGCATTTCCTCTGCCATGGGAGCGGCTGTCTCTACGGCTAGGACTTGACGCCCTATCGGAGTTGGTTGTCCCATGGCAGGCTCAGTGTCCACGGCAACATCTTTGCCAGCGACTCCTGGGAGCTTGGCAGGAAAGTATTTGCCGGGGCCTGATCTCCTTCGCTTGTTCTGCTCTGTTGATGGTTCAACGGATGGTTGAGTTAACCGAAGCACAACAGTACCTGGTTCCACAGGTACTTTGAAGGCAGCGTGCTTTGACAGGTAGTCGGTGTCGTGGCGGATGCTGTGGGCACGAGCACCTATGGGGCAGGGGGGCCCTTCTAGTCCGGCAAGGGAGCGGAGGGCGCACGCAGAGCAGATCGAGGCGACGGCACGCGGGGGCTTTTTACCTAGCTTCGGAGCTCTCCGGAGAGATAAAACTCCTACTGCTGCTTTGTGTTTGTATTTGTTCTTGGTCGAGAGCGCGAGCGTGTAGTGGTGCTGGATGTGTCGAATGGACCGAACCCCTTCTACGTGCGCATGGGCCTCCCTTTTATAGCCTAAGGGGTCACCGCGGTGGCAGCGAGAAAGAGGGGGTAAAAGAGTAAAAACGCAGGTTGGTACAACAGTGTCCAATAGTGTCCCCTACCTAACTCTGACGGCAGGGGACAAGGGCATTTAATGCCCATCCGGTCGCCCCAACAGAGCAAGGAAACGACCGTTAGGGGCGCCACCGATCGCCACGATGGCCTCCTTGTCAGCTTCGCTTGCCACCTCGCACCGCATGGCTGCACAGCGCCTCGCCACGTGCTCCTGGGATGGCCCTGGGGTGACACGTTGTTGGATGCGCTGGAGCTTGGGTGCAGGGTGGCGGCCTAGCCGCGGAGAGCGCCTCGCCGCGGCCCTTCTCTTGACGCACCGGCAAGCTTGCCGGTCGTCGGGCCTTGCCGGGACGCGCGGGGCGTCGCGGCAAGTCTTCTGGAAGCGCCTTGGTTGGCCTTCCCGGCAAGCTCCTCTTGCCGGGGCCTTGTTCTTCCTGGCAAGCTCCTCTTGCCGGGGCTTTGTCTGCTTGGTTGACACTTTGTTCTTGAATGGCAGTAAGTGGAAATGACGGAGGGTCTTGGCGGACGCCCGGCGAGCCTCGCCGTGGGGTGCTGCAACCGCCCGTGCACAAGTTCGGGGTACTAAGGTACCCCTACTTTAGTACACCGATAGGAGCCCCCGGGCCTGGGCCATACACGGTGCCGAGCGCTGTTGGGCCAGGGCCAAAACAGTGCACGGGCACGTGCGGCCTAGGTCCAAGAACCGAATCCACTCCGTATCCACCGCGCCCTTCCGTAACGGCACGCGTCAATCGCGGCGTCGTGGGAGGCGTGGGTGGCGTGCGCGATTTTCGAGGCGCCCTCCCTCGTGATCACGGGGCGGGGCGAGGTCACCTCATCTGTCGCCTCGGCTCTGCATCCACGCCACGCGGCTCCCATGCGCATGGGGACGTGGGCGGTGGAGGCGGAAAACCGAGCCGTCACGGGCGGAGGCAGCGGGCCGGCCCTGACTCCCTGCTCTCCCCGTGCTCTGATTGTCCGAGCGGGGCGGCCGAGCCCCCACCTCGCTCCTTAAAAAGGCCGGAAGGGGAGCGCAAAAATTCCCGCACTTCCTCATCTTCTCCTTTCTTCAACTTCTGCTCCCCTTCCTCTCATCCGCCATGGAGGAAGGGAACCCTGGCCCTTCGTCGGTGGCGGCGAGGGTCGCTGCCAGGCAGTGCATCCCTCCCTTTCCCGCGCCCGTGGTGGTAGAACCAGCCCCAAGGGGGAGAGGGAGGGGGCGAGGTCGTGGGCGAGGTTGAGGGCGAGGTCGAGGCACGCGGGGAAGAGGCGGCCGGGGCGGCGCGTCGGCTTTGCTTCCGCCGGCGGCTCCTCTCCTCCCGGCGGTCCACACGGGGGATGACCCTTGGGAGTTCTTCGTCAAGATGCGCCGGGCACCCCGCCGTCGCCTCCGTCTTCCGGCTCCGTTTGCGAGCGCGATGGAGCCGGACCCGCCCGAGACGCTGGGACTGCGCATGAGGGGCTGCGGGATCAGCGGCACGCGAGTCAGCGTCGTATCCCCAGCCCCCGGCGTGATGTATCTTGATCGAGGGTGGAAGACGTTCGCCCGCATCCACAGCTTGACGGTGGGGTTTACCCTCCATTTCAAGTTAATGGAGGGCGACCTCCTCTCCGTCAAGGTCTTCGGGGACTCCGGCACCCGGGCGAGATGCTGCGTGGACAGCTCCTCCGATAGCGAAGACTCCTCCTCGAGCGAGAGTGACGAGGAGGGGAGCGACAGCGACGACGAGGACGGCGGGTCCAACAAGGCGTCAGGCGTCGCTTCGTGCGCCACCGGCGACCCCATCATCCGGGTCGCCGGCCTCCTGAACTCCCCGGGGTCGTCTCCTTGGGTAATTTGGCGAGGGAGGCTGCGGAAGAGGAAGAGGGTTGGCGGCAAGGCCGTCAAGTCGGAGTACGAGGGCGTGGTGCCCTCGACAGCATGCTGACGTCCTGCCGCCCCGTCTTCGAGCTCTGCCTCCGGCGCCTCCGTCTTCGCCAAGCTCCCGGCCGGGCCCCGGGATGTTCTCTTGGTGTCTTCTGGCACCCGTAGCTCGCCTAGGCGCTTCTTTTGCCCTTTTCGCCTCCTTGTCCTACCTCCTGAAAAAGGGGGACAGGAAAGGGATTTACGGGCACCTTATCGTTTCAATTTGTAAGCCTTCGGGCCTTAGTTGCATCTAAAACTTGTAATCCTCTCTCTCATGTTTTTCATCCTCTATGGACTGTACCCAAATGGGATGTTTTTTTTAATGAAAAAGAGGAAGCTGCGTTACATCCTTTACTTGTTTCTGTGCCGTGTATGTTTTTACCCCACGCTCGAGGAACTTGCGTATGAACACGCTTGCTTGAGTGCGGAACATCAGCAGCCCGCTGGCGGTGCTGCCTCCGGCAAGAAACCTTGTCGGGGCCAGTTGCAGCTCACTTGTATTGCTGAGCGGACTCGAAAACAAATCAAGGGCGCAACTTAGCCACGAGTCGATTCCTCCGTGCACAGGTTTTTCACACAAGGCACAGACGTTCGAGGAATATAACTTCGCGCTCCTCAGTCCATAAAAGGATGCATGATGAGGGATGAAAAACTTATCTGTTATCGCAGCCCCCAGCAACTCGGGCTTGTCGGGGATGAGTCTTGGTACTTGCAGCCCCCAGCGACGTTGGCTTGCCGGGGCCCAGGTGCCGGCGCACCTTTCTTCTCTTTCCTTGTTCTCGCCGCTGCTCGATGTGTCATAGGAACAATCTCTTAGAGCGCGGCAAGTTATTTACCGTAACATATAACTTTATTCTAAGCAAAGCTTGCTATGTCATGTCCTTTACTTGTTCCTGTGCCTTGTATGTTTTTACCCTACGTTTTGAGGGAACTTGCCGGCACGAGCACGCTTGCTGAGTGCGGAACGTCAGCAGCCCGCTGGCGGTGCTGCTTTCCGGCAAGAAACCTTGTCGGGGCTAGTTACAGCTCACTTGTATTGTTGAGCGGACTCGAAAACAAATCAAGGGCGCAATTTAGCCACGAGTCGGTTCCTCCACGCACAGGTTTTCCATACAAGGCACGGTCGTTCAAGGGACATAACTTTTAAAAATTTGAAATTGACCGCGCCCTATGGCAGTGATTTCTATGTTATATCCTTTATCCTGTCGCTTTCCTTGTATTCTCTACCCCACGCTTTTAGGGAACTTGCCGGCGCAAGCACACTTGCTGAGTGCGGAACACCAGCAGCCCGCTGGCGGTGCTGCCTCCGGCAAGAAACCTCGTCGGGCTAGTTGCAGCTCACTTGTATTGTTGAGCGGACTTGGAAACAAATCAAGGGCGCAACTTAGCCACGAGCCGGTTCCTCCGCGCACAGGTTTTCCATACAAAGCGCGGCAGTTCAAGGAATATAACATAAGAATTTGAAACTGGCTGGGCTTTGTGCTCAGATTTGGGAAACTTAGCTTTTCTGTCGTCTGTGTCCCGGCAAGGTTGCGCTTCTTTGAACGGCGTCGAATGCTATGTTATTTCCTTGACTTGATTCTATCCCTTGCATGTTTTTACCCCAATGCTTCGAGGGAACTTGCCGGCGCGAGCACGCTTGCTGAGTGCGGAACATCAGCAGCCCGCTGGCGGTGCCGCCTCCGGCAAGAAACCTTGTCGGGGCCAGTTGCAGCTCACTTGTATTGTTGAGCGGACTCGGAAACAAATCAAGGGCGCAACTTAGCCACGAGTCGATTCCCCCCGCGCACGGGTTTTTCATACAAGGCACGGTCGCTCAAGGAACATAACTTAGAAATATAAGAACGACTGCGCTTCTAGCTCGATGGTGCGTCCTCGACGGCAGCGCAGCACTTCGAAGAGGCGCGCTTGCCGGAGTGGGCATCAGAGCTACGCTTGCCGGACATGGTCTCTTGTGAAGCTGTCTTTGCCTTCTTGCACTTGCCGGTGGAGCTCGATGGTGCGTCCTCGACGGCAGCGCAGCACTCCGAAGAGGTGCGCTTGCCGGAGTGGGTATCAGAGCTACTCTTGCCGGACTTGGGTTTCTTCTTCCCCCGGGGAGCTTCAGCGGCAAGTGGCTTGCGCTCTGCTGCAGCTGCTGCTTCCCGGTAGATCTTGTCGGTGCAGATAAGTGCATCCTTCTTGTCGCCTTGGACAGAAATGACACTTATCGGACCAGGCATCTTGAGCACATTGTAGGCGTAGTGAGAGGCTGCCATGAACTTGGCAAGCGCTGGACGGCCGAGTATCCCATTGTATGGCAATGGGAAATCAACAACATCAAACGTGACTCTCTCTGTCCTGAAATTCAGCTCACTGCCAAATGTCACTGGCAGTGTTATCTTCCCCTTCGGCTTGCTCCTTCCTGGATTTATTCCTTGAAAGGTACCAGTCTCTTCGAGCTCGCTGTCGGGGATCTGGAGCTTGTTTAGCACTGCGGGGGAGATCAGATTCAGACCGGCCCCACCGTCAACCAACATCTTTGTGGCTTTGAGGTTGCGGATAGTTGGTGAGACCAACATCGACAAGCACCCGACCGCAGTGATGCGGTCAGGGTGGTCCTCAACATCAAAGACGATGGGCGTGCTGGACCACTTCAGGGGCTTGCACGATTCGACTGAGGGCTCTGCTGCGTTCACCTCCCGCACCCATTGTTTGAGTTGATGGTGCGAGGTGTGCAGAGAAGCACCGCCGTCAACGCACAAAACCTCCGTCACCTTCTGAAACTCTTGATCATCGGTCTCATCCTCATCCATCTCATCATCCTCATCTTCTTCTTCGTCCTTGTCGCGGCCCCGGGGAGGTCTGTCACCTTGCCGCTGCTTGGGTTTGCCGTGGCACCCTCCCCGGGCGGGAAGCTTGTTGCCGGATCCCCCGCCACCTTTCTGGGCCTTCTCCTTGTCGTGGCGCTCGTACTCAGCTTTCTGTAGCTCCGCCATCTGCTCAACTTTCTTGCAGGCTTGGAGGTCATGGCCCTTGGTGCGGTGAATCTTGCAATATTGCTTGCCGGAGCCTTCCTGCTTGTCGGCGGCTACCACAGCCCCGCCGGAGTCGCTGGCTTTGGCCTTGCCGGAGCCGCCTTCGTTGCCGGACTGCTCAACAACTAGCACATCCTTAGCCTTTCTCTTTCTGTTGTTCCGCCTCCGGTTCTTCCTTGCCGGAGCGGCGTCCTCTTCGCTGTCAGATCCTTCTACTCCTGCAGTCTCTCCGGGGATTTTCCTCCCCTCCTCAGCCCGTGCACACTTGTCGGCCAGAGCATAAAGCTCGCTGACATCTCTGATCTTGCACATCGCCATCTCCTCTCTCATCCTGCGGTTACGCACGTTCTGATGGAACGCGCTGATGACCGCGGCAGGGTGGACGTCTGGGATGTTGCGGTGCACCTGGCTGAATCTCTGTATGTACTTGCGCAGGGGTTCTCCCTCCTTCTGGACGAGCAAATGCAAATCACTCTCCTGGCCATGGGGTTTGTGGCCGCCTGTGAAGGCGCCGACAAACTGATGACACAGGTCCGCCCACGAAGAGATGGAGCCGTCCGGCAAGTGCATGAGCCAAGATCTGACGTTGGGCTTGAGCACCAGCGGGAAGTAGTTGGCGAGGATCTTCTCGTCGCGTCCTCCGGCAGCCTGCACCGCGATGGTGTAGACGCTGAGGAACTCCGATGGATGTATCCTGCCATCGCACTTCTCGCACGCCCGCTTGAAGTTCTTGGTTCGGGCCTTTGGACTTGCCGCAGCTCACGGGTGAACGCAGGCACCTCGCCGCGTCTGACAAGTTGCTGGTTCTCGGGCGCTGCCTATCGACAGAGGGCCCGGTAGCGCTGGTCGATTGACGTCGCGCTTCTTCGACGCCAATGCGAAGTTCGGGCGTCTTCGTGTTGTCGTTCTTGGATGACTTGGCGTTGATCGCGGCGAGTTCGCGGGTCCGACGACGCAGTGGAGTCGGCGTCGAGGTTGGCCCGGCAAGCCGGCGACCTCGGCCTTCGGGGCAGGGAGTGCATGGTAGTGGCACCCCCAGCGGTCTTGTCGGCGTTGGCTTGCGCCTGGGCGCCTTGCCGGGGCTTCGATGCGCTCGGTTGCCGGGGCTTGTCGCCGTTGGCGAAGCCGATGAGGCTATAAATGGTCATCCTCCAGTCGTCAATCTTGTGTGGCGCCGGAGGGTAATCTAGAAGCAGCTGGGCTCGGGCCAGTGCTTCCTCTGTAGTCTTGGGTGGCGGTGGCGACGAGCGGCGCGAGGAGCGGGATGTGCTCGGACTCCCAACTGGATTGGAAGGAGCAACACCCCGTCCGGGCGACCGTACCTCACTCGCGCCAGCATGCTGGCGTGCATGCTGGTCTCGAACGTCCCGCGACCCACCAGCTTGGCCTTGTTCCAACGCGAGCACGGTGCTAGGAGCACCGGGGCGTTGTCGACCTTGCACCTCCTGGGAAGGGCATGGTGTCTGCACGGTTGCCGACGCTTGCGGGGCCTTGTTTTTGGACCTGGTGACGATGTGAGTCCCACCGTCGGCGCCCGCTCCTCCGCCGGCGTCCACTCCACCGCCCGTTTGCACCTGCGGCGGTGGTAGAATTGATGTAGACGGAGCGGCCACCTCCGAAGGCTTCTTCTTTGGTGGCATGTTGATGAAGACATTGATGTAGCGCGCGCGGAGACCGGATCAGATGCTCACGACCTCGACGCCCCCCTACCTGGCGCGCCAAAGATGTCGTGGCGGATGCTGTGGGCACGAGCACCTATGGGGCAGGGGGCCCCTTCTAGTCCGGCAAGGGAGCGGAGGGCGCACGCAGAGCAGATCAAGGCGACGGCACGCGGGGGCTTTTTACCCAGCTTCGGAGCTCTCTAGAGAGATAAAACTCCTACTGCTGCTTTGTGTTTGTATTTGTTCTTGCTCGAGAGCGCGAGCGTGTAGTGGTGCTGGATGTGTCGAATGGACCGAACCCCTTCTACGTGCGCATGGGCCTCCCTTTTATAGCCTAAGGGGGTCACCGACAGGTGGCAGCGTAGAAAGAGGGGGTAAAAGGGTAAAAACGCAGGTTGGTACAACAGTGTCCAATAGTGTCCCCTACATAACTCTAACGGCAGGGGACAAGGGCATTTAATGCCCGTCCGGTTGCCCCAACAGTGCAAGGAAACGACCGTTAGGGGCGCCACCGATCGCCACGATGGCCTCCTTGTCAGCTTCGCTTGCCACCTCGCACCGCATGGCTGCACAGCACCTCGCCACGTGCTCCTGGGATGGCCCTGGGGTGACACGTTGTTGGATGCGCTGGAGCTTGGGTGTAGGGTGGCGGCCTAGCCGCGGCGAGCGCCTCGCCGCGGCCCTTCTCTTGACGCGCCGGCAAGCTTGCCGGTCGCCGGGCCTTGCCGGGACGCGCGGGGAGTCACGGCAAGTCTTCTGGAAGCGCCTTGGTTGGCCTTCCCGGCAAGCTCCTCTTGCCGGGGCCTTGTTCTTCCCGGCAAGCTCCTCTTGCCGGGGCTTTGTCTGCTTGGTTGACACTTTGTTCTTGAATGGCAGTAAGTGGAAATGACGGAGGGTCTTGGCGGACGCCCGGCGAGCCTCGCCGCGGGGTGCTACAACCGCCCGTGCACAAGTTCGGGGTACTAAGGTACCCCTACTTTAGTACACCGACAGTCGGCGATGTCGTTCTCCACTCAGGGAACATGCTCCGCCTGTATAGCATCAAAATGCTCCTCCAGCTTCGTCACCTCATCTACGTAGGCCTCCATCAACGGGATTTGATAATCCTTGTTGACTTGCCTGACGACAAGCTGTGAATCACCCCTGACAATGAGCTTCTTGATTCTGAGGTCTGCCGCGATCCTGAGACCGGCAAGAAATCCCTTGTATTCAGCAGTGTTGTTAGTCAACATCTCCCTGGGAAAGTGCATCTGGATTACATACTTGAGGTGCTCTCCGGTGGGTGCGATGAGCAGCACACCAGCACCGGCGCCTTGTAGCGATAAAGCCTCGTCAAAGTACATAATCTAGTTGCGACTTGTTTCCTTGCCGGGAAGAGTGGTCTCTTGGATCTCTTCATCGGGCGTCGAGGTCCACTCTGCAAAGAACTCTGCCAAGACTCTGCTCTGGATCATCGAAGTACTTTCAAACTTCGAACCAAAACTCGACAGTTCCAAGGCCCATTCCACAATCCTCCCGATTGCGTCCGGATTATGCAGTATCCGTTGCAACGAGAGGCAGGTGACGACGGTGATCTCGTGTGCTTGGAAGTAATGACACAGCTTCCTCGAGGCCATAAGGAGGCTGAAGAGCAATTTCTGCACACCGGAGTACCTCGACCTAGCCCCTTGCAAGAGGGAGCTGACAAAGTAAACCGGGTGCTGCATCATCTTCTTCTTCTGCACCACTTCATTCGGTTGCGCAGGCCCTATCCCGCCAGCGTCAGACCCTGCCTGGGGTCTCGCCTTGCCGGTACCAGGCCCTGCCGAGGGGAGCTCTGGCTTGCCATCCGCTAGTCCTGCCGTTGCCACTGCCCCTTCGTCGACCTCCCTCTGCGCCACTAGCGCGGTGCTGACCACTTGATTCGTTGCCACTAGATATAGCAGCAGCGGCTCTTGTGGTTTAGGCGCAACCAGTATCGGTGTGGAGGAGAGGTATTTCTTCAAATCCTATAGTGCTACTTCAGCCTCTGGGGTCCATTCCATTGGGCCCGCCTTTTTCAGGATTTTGAAAAAGGGAAGGGCACGCTCGGCAGACCTGGAGATGAATCTGCTCATGGCGGCAACGCAGCCAGTGAGCCAACGCACGTCCTTGATCTGCCTAGGCACCTCAATCTGCTCAATGGCCTTGATCTTGTCTGGATTTGCCTCGATCCCACGCTATGACACAAAGAACCCGAGAAGTTTTCCAGACGGAACACCGAAGACACACTTCTCAGGGTTCAGCTTGAGGTTGATCTTGCACAAACTTGCAAACATCTCTTCCAAATCTTGTACAAGTGTTGCCTTGTCCTTGGTTTTGACCACTATGTCATCCATATACGCTTCCATATTTCTATGTAGCTGGGGCACAAAACCAATTTGGACTACTCTTGCAAACATTGAGCCAGCACTCTTCAACCCGAAAGGCATCCATAAAAAGCAATACGTACCACACGGGGTGATTAATGTTGTCTTCTCTTCATCTTCTCTCGTCATGAAAATCTGGTGGTATCCTGAGTAGGCGTCAAGGAATGATAACATGTCACACACGGCCATGGAATCAACAATCTGGTCAATGCGCAGCAATGGGAAAGGGTCTTTTGGTCAGGCCTTATTGATATCTGTGTAATCAATACACAGTCTCCACTTCCCATTTGCCTTGCGCACCACCACCCGATTGGCCAACCACGTCGGATGGAGTACTCCTCTCACCAAGCTTGCCGCTTCCAGTTTCCTGATCTCCTCTGTGATGAACTCCTGCCTTTCCAAAGCTTTCGTCCTGACCTTCTGCTTGATGGGTCATGGATGAGGATAGACAACGAGATGGTGCTCAATCACCTCCCTAGGAACGCCGGGGATGTCGGATGCTTGCCACGCAAACACATCGACATTCGCCCGCAGGAAACTGACGAGCACGCCTTCCTATTTGCTATCGAGGGTGGAGATTATGGTGAAAGCCCCTCCCGGGCCATCCTCCTTGACGGACACCTTCTTGGTCTCTGGTGGTGCGGCTCTGGATTTCTTGATCTTGCCGGTGGAGCTCTCTGACACATCCTCGACGGGAGCACAACACTCCAAAGAGGTGCGCTTGCCGGAGTAGGTGTCGGTGTCAAAACCGGCGGATCTCGGGTAGGGGGTCCCGATCTGTGCGTCTTAGGCTGATGGTAGCAGGAGGCAAGGGACACAATGTTTACCCAGGTTCGCGCCAACTTGATGGAAGTAAAACCCTACTTCCTACTTGATTGATATTGATGATATGAGTAGTACAAGAGTAGATCTACCACGAGATCGTAGAGGCTAAACCCTAGAAGCTAGCCTATGATGATTATGATTGTTATCGCTCCTCTAAGGACCAAACTCTCCAGTTTATATAGACACCGGAGAGGGCTAGGGTTTACATGGAGTCGGTTACAAAGAAGGAAATATAATACCCGGATCGCCAAGCTTGTCTTCCACGCAAAGGAGAGTCCCATCCGGACACGGGACGGAGTCTTGAGTCTTGTATCTTCACACTCCAACAATCCGGACAAAGTATATAGTCCGGCTGTCCGGATACCCCCTAATTAAGGACTCCTCAGTAGCCCCTGAACCAGGCTTCAATGACGATGAGTCCGGCGCACAGTCTTGTCTTCGGCATTGGAAGGCGGGTTCCATCTCCGAATACTCCAAAATACCTATTACGACGAATAGTGTCCGGCTTCCCATCAATGTTGTACTCCCCGGCTTCTGCGCCTCAATAATGACCATCTCCACATGTCGAGAGAATGCGAGGAACCGAGGCATTTTTGCATTTTCCACCCCCCGATCCGGCAGGTTAACTGTCTATTTGAAGAGACGGGGATTCTCAGATCCAAACCTCATCCTCTTCCCTCGAGCAAGCATCCAACAGAGTGCGCTCCGGAAAAACCATTCCAACATGGCTGGTCACTGCAGCTCTTCTTCCCGCTCTCCTTGCTACAAGCCGGGTGACTGGGAAGAGCGTTTAGTTCCTCACAGCCGTTTAATAGAGTTACAGACCCAAGGGTTTCTCCCACCGGCATTCATGGTCCCCGTCCGAGCCGGAATAGCCACCAATAATGGCGGGGAGCAAGAGGAGGGATCTCCTAATCCTTCCCCAGAGGAATATGCCTCATCCCACATCTGCTAAGGGGCGTCGGGCTTCCTATCCACCCATTTCTTCGCGGGCTCCTGGAGTTCTACGGCCTCCAGTTGCATAACTTCACCCCTGCCTCCGTGCTACATATAGCGGGATACGTCGCCCTTTGTGAGCTATTTCTAGGCTGCGATGCTCACTTTGGGTTATGGAAGAAGTTGTTCTGCCTTGTCCCCCACAACCAGGGAGAATCCCTATGTCAAGTGGGCGGAGCCGAAGTATGGCGCATCGGCGAGACCGGATACCTATCCGGTACTCCCAAGAAGGCACTGGAGAACTGGCCTTCGGAGTGGTTTTATGTCCATGACGTTCCCCTTCCGGATCCAGTCCGAATAGGCCTCCCTAAGTTCAATAACGCTCCACTGAAGGCACGTCGAACCTGGCGTCCTCTGGGCCCCCAAGAGGAGGATACCTGAGAAATACACTTTCTGATGAGCAGGATAAAGTTACTGGCCAAATCCGGGCTGACAATAGTCGAGGTCATGGCAATATGCATAATGTGGGGAGTGCAGCCTCTTCAATATCGGGGGAAGCCCATGTGGCATTTCAACAAGGAAGATGATGCCACTCGCTATGGCCATAAAGGTCCGGACTCTGCCACGGCTCTGGCGAGGATATTGTTTGATTTATACACAGGAGAAGAGGAAGAATTCCTTCACATTAAACCACGGGATGGATTCTCCATGTACAACCCCCCAAGCTGGGTAAGTCATTATTCTTTTCCCCGCTTCACTTATTGTCGCGTTCTTCGCTAAGATTATCTGCCTCGATATTTCCGAGCAGGAACTGAGGTGGGTCGTAGAAGGAATCTCCTGCCCTTCCCCGCAGCCAGAGGACCCCGGAAGGGCCCTTGATCTTGGACTCGAAGAAGATCCGGATATTACTATGGAGCTCGTCAACGGGATATTTTATCAGGGGAGCTGCGATAGCGCCTCAGTGGCTATTATCGCCGACTATCCCAGACTGCTACCTATGTCGCGTGTAAGCCAAGCCAAAAACCCTATCCTCCGAAGAGGACTCCTTTTTGATTTCATGCATTACCCATGAAGTGTCGTGTTTTTGCAGAGACGACAGTCAGAGCGCGGGGCCGAGCCCCTAGGGACCCGTCGGCAATAGGCGTCCGGATCGGGCAGGCTTAAGGGAAGGCGGTTAGGGTCGAAACGGCGCTACAGAGGTAAGGTAAAATACCTGTTCTATGGTTGTTGTATTTGAAGTGTAACAGCGCCCTTCGTGTCCTGGCAGGAAGAGGAGTAGCCGGACTATATCCGGGGATCCTGCCAATCATGCCTCCACCAGCCGGATTCCAGAACCGGCTTTGAGAGAGGAGGCGGGCGTGGGGCCGATGCCGCATAGTCCTCCGACAGAGGACGCAGATATGCTCTCTGCCACGAATTCCTAAGTAGAGAGCGCCATGAATCACCGGCACCGACGGGCCGTACTTCGCAACAACATCTTTTCCGAAGAGGCATTTAATGCTTTCAATTCTGGAGACGCATACATCCGAGCTGCTCAAGGCGGGCTTGCCCAAGCGACGGGCCAGTATACCAAAGATATACGGGTAAGAAAATTTGATAATCATGTATAGCAGTAGCCCTGAGACTTGAAATGGTTGGAACAACTGTTTTAAGGATCAATTTATACACATGTCCTTGTAGATAAGAATGAGCAATTGTCTCAGGAGCTGGAGGAGTGCAAGGCCCAGCTGAGGGCCACGGTTGCCAAGTTATAGGAATCCCAGAAGGCCTCACCTGGTAACCTTTGTCTCAATTGTACGAAGATGTACCAGTTAGTAAGTGGCTTGTATTAACAGAAAATTATGTAGACCATCCCGGGGTGAATCCGGAGGTCGTAGGAGATAACGAGTCGCATCTCCAAAGGCAGCTAAAGCTGGCGAGCGTGTTCTCATGCAAGTTAGGCAGGAGAAGAACAATCTTAAAGATGCCAATGTCCGGCTGGACGTCGAATTAAAAGATGTTCGCGCTCAGCTGGTGGACCCCGTGAGGGAGAACAAAAGGCTTTGACGCGACATTTATGGTAAGTGCCTAGACGAACTGCTGTATAGCTCGGCGAGGAAGCATATTGAAATTTTTTCTTATTTGTAGGTATGTTAACGGGCCGCCCTGAGGAGGAGGTGCCCGCGTCTATGGGCGATGTACTGCAGGACCTCTCACAACTGCACGAGCAAGCTCGGCATGTGATGCAGGGCATTGCGCAGGCCTTGTGGCCATCAAGCTTCCAGCCGAATGGCATGGGGGTGCTTGTGGACATGCTTCAAGGAGCACGGCGGCGCTTCCGTTTGTGGAAGATGTCAGCCTGCCGACAAGGTGCAAGAGAAGCCTGGGCTATGGTGAAGACATGCTACACCAAGCTGGACTCGAACCATATGGCCGAAGTCGGACCGGCGGGGCCAGATGGGCAAGAAATTCCCGTGAGTCTGGTGTATGACCAGGTAGCATTAGCCGCTAAGTATTCCCAACAGGATTGTAAGCTAGATAGCCTGTTGGATGGTATAGAGGAGGAATATAGTCAATCCAAGTGACTGTGTAATTCAATGGACATAAGTAGTCCCTAGCCGGATTATAATCATTTGTCATGGCGGACCATTTCGCTTCAGCCCCTGGATCCGATAGTACGGGGTGTATCCGAATACCCGCTCAGTTATACAAAACTAGGGAATGCATGGAAACCAGGCATAGGGGTCATAAGTGCTTGAACAGACAAGTACCCAACTAGTTATGTTATATTACATGGATAGTAAGAAACATCTTCCAGGGAGAATAGTTCCGTTAGGGGTTCCTTTCCCTGGGTACGCATGCGACGATGCACATGTCCGAACTGCGAACAAGGATGTAGGATACAAAACTTCTAGGGATTTACATTGTAATAAACAAAAACATCTTTTGTTCACTGACCGAATATTCCCTTAAGGACGCTAGCTTTCGGCTTCACCCAGTCTGAGGTACACATCCGGCTGAACTAGCTGGTAACAATCGCAGAGGTGCTCCCCTTATGCCCTATCCAAATTAACGGGAACGTAGGGCATCAACACAAGAGCCAGGCAACCCAGCATGGTCACATCTTAAGTCATATCGATGCATATAATGGTGAAGAAAAGGCACACATCACTACAGGAATCAGCTACTTTGCCGTCTGCCATGGCGGACGGCAAAGGCAGGAACGGCGGACGGCAAAAGGCTTCGGCAAAGTAAGGATCGGCAAAGAGCTACTTTGCCATCTGCTTTCTGAGGCTGACGGCAAAGGGGCCTTTGCCGTCAGCAGCTGACGGCAAATCAAGCAGATGGCAATAATTACGCTGTTAGTCCGTTAGGTGGCTAACGGCAGCCTTTGTCGTCCGCTGCTGTAGACAAAGCCTTTGCCGTCCTCCACCGTAGGCAGACTGACCAAATGGGTCAGCCCACCAGGAAGCACAGGTGGCTGCCGCGTGGCTTCTTTGCCGTCCGCGGCTGTCGGCAAAGGTGGCTTTGCCATTAGTGGCTGATAGCAAAGATCCTGCATTGCCGCTTTTTTCTGTTTTTTTAAATCCAACAATTTTCACAACAAATATATATGACATATATATATATATATATATATATATATATATATATATATATATATATATATTTCACAGAGGCTATTTAACAGCAAACATATGACAAATCTAGCACATAAGTTTCATCGTACATACATATACAGTTCCATACATTCATACATACCAAGTTGCGCATACACATTGTTCCATCCATACATATTACAATGCAAAGTTTCATCAAGATAGCAAGCTAGAAGAATACTTGAAGAGAATGAAAGAAAAAACAAGTACTCCATCATAGCAAGCTAGCTTCCGTGAAGTGAATGAAATCTGCAAAATGGCAAATAAGAAAGTTAGAAAAAGGTGACTACAAGAAGAAGAGTAGAACAAGAAGTATATGTCATTTATGAGCTAACTTAGGTGAAATGGATCATTTATGAGCTAATTTAGGTGAAATGGATCGTTTTTTAGCTAACTTCGGTGGAATGGATCGTTTATGAGCTAACTTAGTTGAAAAGGATCGTTTATGAGCTAACTTAGTAAAAAAACTTCATTTTAGAGCTAACCTACGTGTGATGGGTCATTTTGGAGCTAACCTAGGTAAGATGGGTCATTTTGGAGCTAACCTAGGTGAAATGGATCATTTATGAGCTAATCTAGGTAAAATGGGCCATTTTAGACCAACTTGGGTAAAATGCATCATTTTAGAGCTAACCTAGGTAAGATGGGTCATTTTGGAGCTAACCTAGGTAAAATGGGTCATTTTAGAGCTGATGTAGGTAAAATGGATCATTTAGGAGCTAATCTAGTTAAAATAGGTCATTTTAGATTAACTTGGGTAAAATGGATCATTTATAAGCTAAGTAAGGTAAAATGGGTCATTTTAGAGCTAACTTAGGTAAAATGGGATCATTTATGAGCTAACTAAGCTAATTATGCCATTTTTTTACATAAGTAAGCTAAGTACATATCGTTTTAGAGCTAACATAGGTAAAATGGATGGTTTTGGAGGTCAGTAAGCTTATTAAGTCATTTTGGAGGAAAAGAAGCTAACTCTAAGTCATTATAGTAAGCATATGGGAGGAAATAAAGCTAAGTCTAGGTCTTTATGCATTTGTTAAGCAAAATACTAGAGACACTTACCGTGATCATGGAGGTGTAGTAGCGGGGTGGCTCATGCCGGTAGCTGGAGAAGGATCGTGCGATGCTTGTCTGGAGTTACGCTGCACCAAAGATCATTTCCAATGTCTCGTTAGCATGATTACACTCAAATGTTAAGACTAGCAAGTAATGTCCATTCAAATTAAACTCACCGTGGTCCTAGGAGCAATCACTGGCGTCAGCGGAGCGGTCTGACCGGACTTCTCACACACAGACTGCACATTTGGTTTTGATGACTCAGTCATACTAGTGCTATGAGCGGACAATTCCGAAGAAATTGTAAGATATGGGTAAGAGTTCTCGCAGATCTTCCTATTACGGGGAAACCCGCAGATTAGTAATGAGACAAACACTACATGAATGTTTTGGCTAATGTGTAGAAAAAACTTACCACAAGGAGCTCATACATGGCCCTTACCTGCATGTCATTCCGTGCCCTCTTCTCCTCCCACATCTTTGTCGTCCTCTCCTCCAACTCCCACTGCCTCTCCGCCGGCTCCGCCAGAAGTTTCTCCATTCTATCTCTCTCACTTTGTATAGCAGCCTGCAACACCACTCCTCGTTACCATTTGTAATCATTGATGGAAGCGCACACAATGTAATGGAGAAAGATAGCTGAGTACGTATAACTAACCTTGAAGGCGAGTTGGACTAGCCGTTCACGAGGCCTTATCTCAGGAGCGGAGCTCGACTGGTGTGCCTTGATCTCCGGGAGAGTGCTAGGACAACGGATAAGTCCATCTCCCATGGCTATGGAGCCATGGGACCTCCCGCCACCAGATATCATCAGCAGCTCTGTATCAATGGGACCCTGGCTCGGATTAAAGTCCTCCCTTTCCTCGCCTTCCCCTCATCCCTATATTTCACAAGCTTGTCGTGGGAGGAGATGTTGGTGAAGTTTTTTGGATCGTTGAGGTCAGACGCAGAGAATGCCTTGACTTTCTAGTAAGAGCCAGTGTGGGCCATGGCATATAGGTCGTACACCTCTGGCACCTTATCCGCCTTATTGTAGCGTGTCTGAAAGAGAGAAACAAAGTAAATTAGTAATTAACTGGCTGAAGCTAGCATGACGAATGAATTGCATGAATCATGAGGCAAACCACATACCCAGTTCTGCCCGTACTGATATAAGTTGGAGCTGCCTTGATGGTGTGGCACATCTTCCATTTGGGCACGTTTTTCCTTGGCCTCGTTGTGGAGGGATAGCCATTCTTTTGAGCACCACTCATTAACCAACACCTCCCAACAATCCATCTGATCCGCACAACATCTCGGAGGGGCCTAAGTTAGGAAATAGAGAAGGCCTTAAGAATTACCTTCATGTAATCCTCCTTACTCAAGAACTTCTCGCGGCACGCCGGCTTGGTCTTCATGATACCACGCGAGGCGTAGTAGTCTCGAACAGCCTGCGCCCGAGCCTCGTGCCGTAAGTTCTGTAGTAGGCACTTGCAGACGTTATCGATAACATTTGCCGCCTCCTCCTCGTATCCCTCCTCACACCTGTAGAATGTCTGCAATCAAATGAGACAATATTTATTAGTACAATTAATAACTAGCTAGTTGAAGATTTTTAATTGTGTAAAGGAGAAATTACCCAGAACTTTCTAATCACCACGTTTGCCATCGTCTTGCACAAGACACCGTCGATAATCTCACCCGGCGGGGCCGAGGCAGCCAAGTAGTGCTCCCAACTCAATCCAAGCTCTGGAAGCCGACCCGCACTAGGCAACATGACAAACCCTAGGAAGTTTTGCCGACAAAGAACTCAAAGGACGGAGTTGGGCCGGCGGACACTATGATGGTGGTCCCAACCCCTGCAGCATGACAAGGACAACGCATTAGATATTTGAAGAAATGTGTAGGCAGAAGGGTACAAAAAGATTAAATGCACTTACCTCTCCCCATCAGAGAAAATCAACCACCTCTGCTCGCGGGTCGCCGGCACGTCCGGGAGCCGTGTACAACCACGCTGGTAGACGGTGCCCCCCTCCTCCTCAATATCAGTCGGCTCCCCGCCATCTTCAGCATGGCCACTTGGCCCCTCAGGCTGATCTGACTAGGTACCCCATCCAGACATGTGTTCCTCCGGGGTCTCATGGGCCGAACTCTCGTGGCCCGTCAACCCAAGGCTCATGGGCTGAAGGCCCGTGGACCGGAGGCTCGTGGACCGGAGTCCGTGTAGCCTCCTCCTCGGACGAGTCCACCCTAGTAGTCACGTGCTCAGGTGAAACAGCTGGGGGTGGCGGCGAGGAAGGCGCCCTTGCAGTCACCCTACCTCCTCTCCCGTGACCACGTGCTCCAGCTCCTCTCTTCTTCTTATCTTGTCCCCTGCTCGGCACCGCGGTCGACGAAGAAGGGCCTGGCGGTGTCGCCATACTATCCAGCAACGCTCGGCGGAGAGGTGCGTGTGGGAAGACCTCACACCATGCACCAATGAAGAAGGGTCCTCGGAGCGCTCCTAACCAGCGCCCACCATCTTTCAACACTTGCCATGACAAAGAGTAAATGAAATTAGTACAACATAAAAAAATACCGACATGAATACTAATATGTATATCACTTAAGTGTATCATCATCAAGGTGTCGGGGTGTGGTCTTGGGGTCGGGGTGTCGGGGTCAGGGGGTCGGGGTGTCGGGGTGTGGTGTCGGGGTCGGGGTGTGGTGTCGGGTGTCGGGGTGTCGGGGTGTGGTGTCGGGGTCGGAGTGTCTGGGTCAGGGGGTCAGGTGGTCGGGGTGTCGGGGTGTGGTGTCGGGGTGTCGGGGTGTGGTGTCGGGGTGTCAGGGTGTATTTTTTCTACTTCTTTTACTTCTTTTCTTTTCTTCTTTTCTTCTTCTTCTACTTCTTCTACTTGTTTTCTTCTTCTTCTTTTTTCATCTTTTTCTACTTCTTTTCTTTTCTTGTTTTCTTCTTCTACTACTTCTTCTACTTCTTTTCTTCTTCTTCTACTTCTTCTTTTCTTTTCTTCTTTTCTTCTTCTTATTCTTTTCTTCTACATATTCTTTTTTCTAACACTAACACTAAATCTTCTTGTTTTCTAACACTAAATCTAACACTAACACTAACACTAACAACTAAATAGCAATTAAACAACAAAAAAGAAAAAAAAAGAAGAAAAAATACTCACCGGGCAGGCGCAATGGCGTCGAGGTGGTGGGCGGGTGGGGGCGAGGCTCTGGGGCGGTGGGCGGCCAAGGGGGCGGGGTGGGGCGGCGGCGAGGCGGCGTAAGCGGGAGGCGTGCGAGCGGGCGTGATGGTGGGCGCGGCGTGTGGGTGGGGTGCGGCGGGGCGGTGCGGGTGGTGGCGATGGCGATGGCGGGCGGCGGGGGGGGGAAGGTGGGGCGGGTGGGGGGGGGGTGGCGGGCGGCGGCGGCGGCGGTGGCGAAGAAGGGGCGGCGGCGGCGGTTGGTGGATGTGGGCATCGGGGAGAGAGGAGAACAAAAAATAACGGCGCGGGGCTCGACCGTTAGTTAGGTTAGTTAGGTTAGCGTTTGTCATCCGCTTTTTTGTATCTTTGCCGTCCGCTGCGGACGGCAAAGAGGGGGGACGTTAACTTTTTTCGTTAGTGGGTGCCACCTCCGTCTTTGCCGTCGGCCAGCGGACGGCAAAAAATAACGATAGCAAAGACCTTCTTTGCCGTCGCGATTGTTTACCGTCCGCTTCTTGCGGTGATGGCAAAGACCTTCTTTATCGTCCGCTAGTGCGGCAAAGAGATGTGACAACAAATTCCTGTTTCGATGGTGTATGGAAAAAAACGCATATGTGATGGGCAAAAGCCATTAAAGTAATTATATTTAGCTTCCGTATAGGAAGCCCCCAGGTATTGCTTACACACGTAGTGCGGCCCGAATGATCCGGGCGTTCGTACTGTATTTAGTACTTTGTGTGAAGAGGAAAAAGGTCGAGAAAGGAAAAGGGTGGGAATATAATTAAAAGGGAGGGGTAAGGAGACGAACACCTGAGTTCGGCACTAGGCGTAGAATCTCTGGAGTCTAGCCGCGTTCCATGGGTTCGGCTCGAGTCTGTTATCGGATGCATTACGTAAGCGGTATGCTCCTCCGGTGAGAACTTTATCAATGACGAAGAGACCCTCCCACTTAGGTTTGATCTTGTCCTTCTTATTTTCTGGTAGGCGTAGAACGAGTTCGCCAATATTATAAGTTTTGGCCCGCACTTCTCTGTTTGGTACCGTCGAGCCTGCTGCTGATAGAATGCGGAACGGGCTTTTGCAATGTCGCGCTCCTCCTCCAGGGCATCTAAGTTATCCTGCCGATCTAAGTCGGCTTCCTTCTCTTCGTACATGCGCACGCGGGGCGAATCATGTATTATGTCGCAGGGTAGTACTGGTTCTGCGCCGTACACCATAAAAAATGGTGTGTATCCGGTGGTGCGATTCGGCGTAGGTCGCAGCCCCCAGAGTACGGAGTCGAGCTCTTCGACCCAGTGTGTGTCCGACTCTGTCAAGGATCGCACTAGTCTGGGTTTGATGCCGCTCATGATGATACCGTTTGCGCGTTCGACCTGGCTGTTTGTTTGGGGATGGTAGATGGAGGCGTAATCGAGCTTTATGCCCATGTTGCCGCACCAAGTTTTCACTTCATCGGCTGTGAAGTTTGAGCCATTATCGATGATGATCTTTGTGGGGGACGCCCGTATCGATTATGCGACCCGGATATGAACTCTATCACTGGTCCGGATTCGGCCGTTTTAACTAGTTTAGCTTCTATCCATTTGGTGAACTTGTCCACCATGACCAATAAGTATTTTTTTTCTTGTGGCTTCCCCCTTTAAGGGGTCCGACCATATCCAGCCCCGAGACCGCGAAGGGCCAGTTATGGGGATTGTTTGGAGAGCGGTAGGGGGCATATGACTCTGATTGGCAAAGAGCTGGCAACCAACGCAGTGTTGGACCAGGTCTTGTGCGTCAGATCGGGCTGTCGGCCAATAGAAGCCTGTACGGAAGGCCTTGCTGACTAGTGCTTGAGCCGCGGTGTGGTGCCCGCCCAGTCCGGCATGGATTTTAGCCAAGAGCTGCCGCCCTTCCTCTTCGGAGATGCACCGTTGGAGCACTCCAGTCACACTTCTCTAATAGAGTTCCCCTTCGTGGACTTTGTAAGCTTTAGAGCGCCGCACGATGCAATGTGCTTCGTTTTGGTCTTCGGGGAGCTCCTGCCTATTTAGGTAGGCCGAGAAAGGCTCAGTCCACAAGGCAATTATAGCCATGATTTCATGGGCCGAAGATGTTATTTCGGTGGTGGAGCCTCCGATTAGGTCTGATGGTTCGGAATCTGGGGATGTATTCGGATCCGTGCTAGTGTTGCCGGACTCCCCTTCCCATATCACGGATGGCTTGAATAGCCTTTCCAGGAATATGTTAGGTGGGACAGGGTCGCGTTTAGCACCGATGCAGGCGAGAACATCCGCCGCTTGTTTGTTTTCTCGATCCACATGGTGGAATTCGAGCCCCTCGAACCGAGCTGACATTTTGAGGACGACATTATGGTAGGCCGCCATTTTTGGATCCTTGGCATCAAAGTCTCCGTTTATTTGTGATATTGCGAGGTTTGAATCCTCGCGCACCTCCAGGCGTTGAATGCCCATAGAGACTGCCATCCGAAGACCGTGCAACAGAGCCTCGTATTCGGCTGCATTGTTGGAGTCTGTGTATAATATTTGGAGTACGTACTGGACCGTATCTCCGGTGGGAGACGTCAGGACTACACCTTCTCCCAATCCGTCCAGCATTTTAGAGCCGTCGAAGTGCATGATCTAGTTAGAGTACGTGCCGTACTCTTTAGGGAGTTCGGCTTCTGTCCATTCGGCGACAAAGTCAGCCAGTACTTGCGACTTGATGGCCCGCCGTGGCTTGTATGTTATGTCGAACGGAAGGAGCTCAATGGCCCATTTAGCAATCCGGCCCGTAGCGTCGCGGTTATTTATTATGTCGTTGAGTGGTACTTCGGTGGCCACCGTAATCGAACACTCTTGAAAGTAGTGTCTTAGCTTCTGGGATGCCATGAAGACCACGTATGCTATTTTCTGATAGTGTTGGTATCGGGATTTGCATGGGGTAAGGACCATGGATACGTAATATACTGGCTTCTGGAGCGGAAATTTGTATCCGTCAGCCTCTCGTTCGACGACGAGCACTGCACTTACAACTTGATGTGTTGCAGCTATGTACAACAACATAGGTTCGCCAATATTTTGGCGCTGTTAAGACTGGATTACTGGCCAATAAGGTCTTTATTTCGTCCAGTCCGGCCGCGGCTGCTTCCGTCCACACGAAGTGTTCGGTGCGCCGAAGAAGGTGGTAAAGAGGTAATGCCTTTTCTCCTAACTGGGAGATAAAGCGGCTTAAGGCAGCCACACATCCAGCTAGTTTCTGGATATGCTTGAGGTCTGTTGGGATAGCCAACTGCGACAGAGCTCTGATCTTTGCCGGATTTGCCTCAATTCCTCTATTGGAAACAATGAAGCCGAGCAGCTTCCCGAGGGTACGCCGAAAACACATTTTTCCGGGTTTAGCTTGATGTCGTATGTTCGGAGGTTGTCAAATGTAAGTTTCAAGTCGTCTATTAGGGTTTCGACGTGTCTTGTTTTTATGACCACATCATCCACATACGCCTCCACTGTTCTGCCGATTTGCTTTTCCGGGCATGTTTGAATCATGCGTTGATAGGTTGCGCCGGCATTTTTAAGCATGAAAGGCATAGTGTTGAAGCAGAAAGGACAATATAGCGTTATGAAAGCTGTTGCGGCTTGGTCGGACTCTGCCATCTTTATCTGATGGTATCCAGAGTATGCGTCGAGGAAACACACTGAGTCATGTCCTGCAGTGGCGTCGATGATTTGATCAATGCGAGGGAGGGGAAAGGAATCCTTGGGGCAAGCCTTGTTGAGGTCTTTGAAGTCGACGCATAGGCGCCAGGATTTGTCCTTCTTTGGTACCATTACCAGATTTGCCAGCCAATCCAGATGCTTGATATCTCTGATGAATCCGGCCTCGAGTAGCTTGGCTAGCTCTTCCCCCATGGCTTGTCGTTTGGCCTCTGAAAATCGCCTTAGAGTCTGCTTGACAGGTTTGTATCCTATTAGTATATTGAGGTTGTGTTTGGACAGTCTGCGTAGGATGCCCGGCATGTCCGATGGGTGCCAGGCGAAAATTTCCCAATTCCCGCGTAAGAAATCTCGCAGTGCGGCGTCCATTGCGGGGCTCAACTGTGTCCCGATTGAAGCTGTCTTCGTGGGATCCGTTGGATGGACCTGGAATTTGACTATCTCGTCTGCGGGTTTAAATGAGGTGGACTTGGGTCGCTTGTCGAGTATAACGTCGTCCCTGTCCATGATGGCACGCAGCGTTGTTAGTTCTTCGGCTACTAGGGCTTCGAATAATGCTTCCAGGGCTAGTGTTGCGGTTTTGTTTTCGGTCCGAAGTGTGACGTCCGGATCATTGGCTAGAGTGATGATTCCATTGGGTCCGGGCATTTTAAGCTTCATGTACCCGTAATGGGGTATAGCTTGAAAGCTTGTAAACGCGTCCCGCCCTGAAAGGGCGTGGTATCCGCTGAGCCACATGGAATGTGATTTCTTCGGGCCTGTAATTCTCCGGGGTGCCGAATACCATATCGAGTGTGATTTTTCCCGCACACCGCGCTTCCCGACTAGGGATAATTCCCCTGAAGGTTGTCCCGCTTTGTTCAATGCGGCTTTTATCAATTTCCATCTTGTTGAGTGTTTCTTCGTAGATCAAGTTTAATCCGCTTCCGCCGTCCATGAGTACTTTAGTGAGCCTAAAGCCGTCCATGATTGGGCTAAGGACCAGAGCGGCTGGTGCCCGGACGGTCTCGAATCAAGGTTCATCACTGGCATTGAAAGTTATAGCAGTGTCATTCCACGGATTTATTTTTGCCACATGGCAGATTTCAGCGGAGCTTCGATGAGCTCGCTTGCGCCTATTGTTTGAGGCGAAAGTCCCAAAGACTGTTAGCACCGTATTGTGTGCTTTGGCGGGGTGTTGTTCTGCTTTATGGCTTATAAGAAGATCCTCGCCACTTTTTGCTACCTGCCGGAGTATCCAACATGCCCTAAGGCTATGGGTTGGTGTAGTGACTGGCGTATTGTGGAGTTTACATGGCCCATTGAGCCATTCTTCCAATACGGTTCCACGCCCTGGGGTGGGCTTCAATTTCTTGGGGATTGGATCGGCCGACTTATGAGAGTTCGCCCGTTTAGCTCGGACAAAGGTTTTGGTGAGAGCCGGACTATCCCAAAATTCTGTTTGGGTTTTCCAAGCGCTTTCCATCGCACAGTACTTCTGTACTATGGTTGCCAAGTTAGCAAAGTGTACTATGTCATGACGACTTATAGCGTTAAGGATCCCTTTGTTCGTGCAGTTTTTGCAGAAAAGTGAGACTGCGTCCTCCTCACGACAGTTCTTGACCTTATTTAGCACAAGGAGGAATCTGGCCCAGTAGCGATGTACTGTCTCCTGGGGCTCTTGTCTGATGTGGGAGATACGGTTTAAGTCCGGGTGGGTGGGCATAGCTGAATCCGGATTCTGATCCGATATAGCGCCCTGGGGCAGGGGAGCTTTCGAGTTTGACAGCTCGGGATTCGGGGCGCTGCCCAATTTTTCTGGCCCAATACCCAATTCTAAGTTCGGGGTCTGGGTCATGTCTTCCCTTGAGCGGGTGTCCGGCTCAGGGAGCTTGGTGATCCAGACATAATTAGTCCTCAAAATAGAGGGGTGATCCGTATGTGGCTCCTCCACTACCGCTATCTCATGGGTGGCCGGCGGGGATTTAATGTCCCTTTGGTCGGGTTTAAGCCCGATCCGGTCATAGTCTGTGGCGACTCCCAAAGTGGCTATGCGATCCAAGAGCTCATTAAGGGAGGAGATCTCTATCGGATCCATCTATTTGGTGAGTTCCGAATTAATGTGGAGGCTATGCGCGATGGCTCGAGAGGTCATCGTCGGCGCGACAGCCGATGGGGCAGCCATAATGAAGCCGCCAAGTCGGAGAGTTTGGCCTACAGCCAGCGCTCCCCCAGAGGTGACGTTGTCCTTAACAACGAGACGGGCCATCGAGCCTTGCAGCGACGACACAAAGGAACTCTCAATGAAAGCACCAATGTTGGTGTCAAAACCGGCGGATCTCGGGTAGGGGGTCCCGATCTGTGCGTCTTAGGCTGATGGTAACAGGAGGCAAGGGACACAATGTTTACCCAGGTTCGGGCCCTCTCGATGGAGGTAAAACCCTACTTCCTGCTTGATTTATATTGATGATATGAGTAGTACAAGAGTAGATCTACCACGAGATCGTAGAGGCTAAACCCTAGAAGCTAGCCTATGATGATTATGATTGTGATCGTCCCTCTAAGGACCAAACTCTCCGGTTTATATAGACATCGGAGAGGGCTAGGGTTTACATGGAGTCGGTTACAAAGAAGGAAATATAATATCCGGATCGCCAAGCTTGGATTCCACACAAAGGAGAGTCCCATCTAGACACGGGACGGAGTCTTGAGTCTTGTATCTTCACGCTCCAACAATCCGGACAAAGTATATTGTCCGGCTGTCCGGATACCCCCTAATCCAGGACTCCCTCAGTGGGTGCGAGAGGTCTTGCCGGTCCTCTTCCCTCCCGGGGCTTCGGCGGCAGGAGCAAGTGCCTTGGCGGCAGGAGCTGCAACCGCTTCCTGGTAGAGTTGGTCAGTGCTGATTAGCGCGTCTTTCTTGTCGAAGGGGACAGTGATTATGGTCAGCGGCCCAGGCATCTTCAGCGTGTTATAGGCATAATGTGACGCTGCCATGAATTTGGCTAGTGCCGGGCGGCCGAGGATCTCGTTGTAGGGCAAGGGGATCTCGGCTACATCGAAGACAATCCTCTCCGTCCTGTAGTTCAACTCGCCTCCAAATGTCACGGGCAGCGTGACCTTACCTTTCGGCTGACTCCTTCCCAGGTTGACCCCTTGAAACGTGCCCGTCTCTTCGAGGTGTCAATCAGGAATCTGTAGCCTTTTGATCACAACTGGTGAGATCAAGTTCAGACCGGCCCCGCTACCAACTAGCAACTTTGTCACCTTGAGGTTGCGTATCGTTGGTGAAACCAACAATGGCAGACACCCGACCGCAGTTGTGCGATCAGGATGGTCCTCAGTGTAAAAAATGATAGGCGTGCTGGACCACTTCAGTGGCTTCGAGCGTCGAATGATCGCTGCGCCGCTGCGATCTCGCGCGCCCACTGCTTGAGCTTGCGGTGAGAGGTGTGCAGCGAGGCGCCACCGTCGACGCACATGTCCTCCATAGCTTTACGAAAATCAGGCTCGCCGAACTCGTCGTCCTCGTCATGATCATCGTCTTCCTGCTTCTTGTCGCGGCCCCGGGTGGGCCTCTCTTGCTGGTTATCCTTGCCGCGGCGGCCTCCTTGGCCGCCACACTTCTTGCCGGATCCTTCGGCACCGTCCTGACCCTTCTCCTTGTCCAGCCTCTCATACTCAGCTTTTTTCTTCTCAGCAAGCAGCTCAACTTGTCAGCAGTTCTGGAGGTCATGGCCCTTGGTGCGGTGGATCTTGCAGTACTGCTTGTGGGAGCTTCCTGGCTTGTCGGCAGTCGCCAAGGCCCGGCAAGTGGTGCACCCGGCAATTTCCTTGCCGGGGTCGTTTGCCTTGGCCTTCTTGGCAGCGCCGGTGTCGTCGGATCCCTCAACGGCAGGCACGGCCTTGCCCTTGCGCTTCCTGTTGCGACGCTGGCCCTTCTTCATCAGGGAGGTGGTGTCTTCGTCCGTGGAGTCGGTTTCCGCACCAGCGTCCTCGCCGGGGTACTTCCTCCCCTCTTCAGCTCGAGCGCACCTATCGGCCAGAACATAAAGTTTGGCCACATCTTTGACCTTGTTCATCGCTAGCTCTTCCCTCATCTTGCGGTTGCGCACATTCTGATGGAATGCGCTGATCACGGCGACGGAATGAACATCTGGGATGTTGCACTGCACCCGGCTGAACCTCTATATGTACTTGTGCAGGTTTTCACCTTCCTTCTTGGGGATGATATGCATCGCTTGCCTGGCCATGAGCTTGATGGCCCCCAGTGAAGGCGCCAATGAACTCATGACACAAATTCGACCAAGAAGAAATGGAATCCACCGGCAAATGCATCATCCATGACATGACATTGGGCTCAAGTGCCAACGGGAAGTAATTGGCAAGCACCTTGTCATCACGGGCTCCAGCAGCTTGCTTCTCGATGGTGTAGATGCCGAGGAACTCCGACGGGTGAGTCTTGCCGTTGTACTTCTCGCCAACGTCGGGCTTGAACGTGCGATGGGAGGGCCACTGGAACTGCAGCAGCTCATGGGTAAAGGCTGGGCAACCCACTTCATAGGGTAGGCCACCATAGCCTCCCGGTGTCAGGTGGTCCACAGTGGGCCCTATCCGCCTATCTAACTGGTGGCGCGCTTCACGCCGCCGTTTGATGGTGGTTCGAGCGTCTTCAAGGGTTCTCTCCCGAAGAACTTGGCGCTGATCGCGGTGGGTCTACGGGTCGGACGACACTATGAAATGTCATCACAAGCTTCATCATGACGGACCGACACTCACGGTAACTAGCGTGGGGGAGGAGAGTGCACCGTGGCTACATCACCTCCGGCCCTTCCACCGCTGGCATGTGGTAGCTCGACGGAGCGTCGGCCTAAGGGCCCCGCCAGTCGTAGCTCATCTTTGTTGGCGACGCCGACGAGGCTACAGATGGTGGCTCTCCACTCATCGAGCTTTTCCGCAGCAGGAGGAAAGTCGAGAAGCAGATGCACGCGTGCCAAAGCTTCTACTGGCGTGGGCGGCGGTGAAAGCTGCATAGACCGTGACACGTTCCAACTTCTAACCATGTTAGAAGGAGCTCTATCACGGCCTTGCGGCTGTACGCCATTTTCGCCAGCACTTCGGCGTGCATGCTGGCCTCCTTCGTCCCGCGAATGATGCACATGACTCTTCCCACGGCAGTGCCCGGGGTCACCAGCGTGGTGACGCTGCCATCGTGCATAACTTGGGAAGAGCACGTCGTGGGCGCCGGCGTAGGTGTCTTGGAGGTCGCCGCGCCGCCGATAGGTGGCACGGCGCCGCCATTGGAGGGCCCCGCGCCGCCTACGGGGGCCCCAGCTCCGTCTTTTGATTTGGCGGCGTGCGGCCCATCGTCTCGTGCATGAACGATGTCGCTCCCTAGGCTTTGACTGCCAGATTAATGTGGGTGTTCGCAGGCCGTGCCTCGGCTTCCGTTCGTGACTGCCCCACTACTCGCACGCACTAGTCTGGGCCATCCGGCTCCAGATGAAATGGTCGTCGTCGTGGTCTTCTTTTGGGAGCCATGGCGATGAAGAACTGCTAAACTAACCACTAAACCGGATTTTCACAACTGCGCCCCCTACCTGGCGCGGCAAAGATGTCGGTGGAAACTACACCTATGGGATCACTGGAATCCCTACTACGGTCGGCGAGTGCGAGGTTATGGAAAGAGCGGGTTTAGGAGTCAGTACAAAGATCATTTACCCAGGTTCGGGCTGCGAGGATGCGTAATACCCTAGTCCTGCTTTGGTGTATATTTGAGTGTTCTTGAGTTCTTGAACTAGCTACGGCCCGTGGCTTGTTCAAAATATCCGAATCTCTGTCCAGTACGCCTCGGGCCTCCTTTTATAGTCAAAAGGGGCTGCCATAGTGGCATACCAGAGGTGGAAAGTTGTATAGTAGTTGGGTCTATCTTTTGGCAACGTAGGACAAAACGCATTTAATGCACTACTGATGTGCCCTTCTCGCTTTATCGGGGACGGTGAGGAAGCTCGTCCCAGTTGTCGCTGCCTCGCCTAGCATGGACGCGCGTCCAAGTTGATGGGGCGTGAAGTGCCATGATAGTTGGCTGACTGCTGAGTTGATGCATGGCAGAGTCTCCTCGAAGATCTGCATGCCACCACGCAGGTGCTTGCTGAGGTGGCCTGGAAACCGCACGTCGCCACGTAGGTGCCTGCCTAGTTGGTGGACTGGCAGCTGTATGGGAACGGCGGTGTAGTCCTGGCAGATGTGGGCCTGGCTGCGGCCCTCTGGATGTCCCTAGCAAGAGTCCTGCCGGGCCCCCGGCAAGGGTCTTGCCGTGGCATCACGGTCGTCCCGGGCAAGGATCTTGCCAGAGGTCTCGTGGATTTCCTTGGAAAGGATCTTGCCGAGGATCGTCGTCTTCTGGTCCTTATCTGATCTTGTGTGCTTATGATCTTCATGAAGATCTGTATGCCACCATGGAGGCGCCCCCAGCCTTGGTTCCAATGTGGCTGAGGGCATCGGAACTCTCAGGCCTGAAGGTGGCAGCTCCGCTGGCGTTTGGGCACACCCCAAAGCGGCGCCCCAGGCCGAAGCCCCCGGCTGAATCGTAAGTATCCGAAGACACCATATATCCGATTTTATGCCTAACTATTTTATTATACTGAAGTGCGTATTACAGCTCGGCTTGCGATCTCCCCCTAAGGTCATCGTCATCTAGGAACTCGCTACGGACAAACGCGATGGAGAGTGAGTCACCTTCGCAGATCTCTCTACCCACTGCCCAGGATAACACCGAAGTGTTATCTCGGGAGACCGTGAAGGTGGTGGCAGAGGGTAACACCTCTGTTGCCGAAAAAAGGGGGAAATTAACCCCCATGGAGACCGGCGACGGGGGCAACGCTCAATTCGGCCCCCGATCGAATATTATTCCGGAGACCCATACGGCTCCAAAAGCAGGCCAGCAGCCTTCTTCAAGAGAAGGCGGCGCGCCGACTGCACCGCGTCCTCTGTCAATCCGGAGGCGCTAGACATCCTGACTGGAGCGCTTCAAAGTGCTTCCATTGTGGAGGAACGCCGTACCCATAGGTACGGTGGTTGACATGGTTCGGTCCGCGAAAAACGGATTGAACCAAGCTTACACCAGCCTTCTAACAGGCTTTGAGATACGTGAAGTAATGTATTTTTGGTTATTTGCAAAAGGAGTAACTGTGTATAGGTAGTATCCCCTGAGACTCTGTTCGGCGTTTCCCGAAGAAGGGCCAAGCAGAGGATTGAATAATATATCACAAGAGCTAACATGTATGTCTATTTTGATGAGCAGGCTGCGAAGTTGGCGGCAGCCTCGCATGCAGCCGAAGTCTCCAAAATACAGAGGCCGGAGGCAAAACAAGGTATGTTATACCGAAGCATACCTTAACTGATATGAGTTCCATTTTGTTATCCGACTGAGCTTTATATTTATGCTCATAGCTGACTCGTCGGAGGTCGAAGCCCTCAAGAGTGCGCTAGCCGCATCCAAGAAGGAGGCGGATGAGGAATGCACCGCTCGCCAAAAGCATGAGGCGAGGTTGGATGAAGTCCAACAAGAGCTCATAGACGCCATAAAGAAATGTGAGTCTTTGGAGCGCAAGGTGTCGGATCAAGAATCTGATCTTACTGCGGCGCTCCAAAGTGCAAAGGGGGCCCGGGCTGAAGCCCAAGGTGCCTATTAGGAGATCTGCGAGGCCAAGAAGATCGCAGCTGGTAAGACTTCTAATATGCAGACCATATATGTAAGGAGAAAGTATACCTTCTTGACACGCATTTGGAGTTCTCCATGAGCGTTTGCGGATTTGCCCCGAAGTGTTGCAGATGCTGCAGATTTCTTCCGAGCCGAGGAGGGGAGCTCAACAGAGAAACTGTTCTGGTCACAATACCGTGAGCCAGAGCAGCCCTTGCCCCTTAGTGATCAGCTGAAACAGCTGACCGGGCTGCATAGGATGGCCGAGCTGGCCATGAAGGATGTTATAATTCGTTTTTGGCAAGCCGAACCAATACCTAATAGCTACTTCGGGCTTGTGAAGCGGTTAGTCGACGCTTGCCCAAGGCTAGATGCTATTAAGTGGTAGGTCTGCATCGAAGGTGCCCGGATGGCCTTCGCCCGTGTCAAGGTACAATGGGCGAAGATGAATGCCACTAGTCTTGCAACCGAAGGACCGCCTGCAGACAAGGAGCATCGTACGCCAGAGAAGTACTTCAATGATGTCCTTGAAGGATCCCGTATTATAGAGGGCCTGTGCTCGAAGGACGTGATGTTTGAATGATTGTATCCTCAATGCCCAGACTGTGTAATGAAAACAAAGCGTTCATATAATGTTAGTCTTGTTTCATCTAAAATTATTTATCCTCCATTGCGGTCGTTTATTAAATCTAAGAGTTGGCCAGTCGTCGGCTTCAGCCCCTCACGTAGATATTACGGGGGTGTTCGGTACAGCACAGAACATGCTTAACCCAATGATTTGGTCCTTGAAGGAGGTGCTAGTACGGCCAATCAGGCAATCAGACTATGCGGCTTTATCACTCTCGCTTAGCCATAGGAGTTTGACAATAGAATTATGGGTGCAACCCCTAGTATTGATCGGTGATCCGAAATCGGGCACTATAAACACCTGACCAGGTTAAACTAGTCCTTCATGTGACACGAAAAAAATCGGAAGAGATTTATATTGAGTCACCGAATAGCTGACCAGCTCTCGCCACATCATGACAGTCAGTTTTTGTCTTTCTCTACTGAGGTGTTTGCTGGGCTAACCAGAAACACAATCGCAGTAGTTCTCCCTTTATGTCCTTAGTCGAACAATCGGAACGTAAGGTAGTAACCACAGGAGCCGGGCAACCCAACTATTGACCCAAGACATGATTCAGAGCTGATGCATATAATGCTAGATTCGGGACGTCAACTTGCACTTGTGAAAATGTGTGGACTTATAATAAATTTAATAGATGTACGCGGCTGAATGGAGCCCCTAGCGATTTAGGTCAGGATGAAGTGTACATGGCAATTAGATGAAAAAAAGAATACTGAAGGAGGAATATGCCAGTACCAAGTAATTTGGGCGAAAAACTATTTCCATTATAGTCTTATTGATACGTCAAAACGGACTTGTACAGATAATGCTATAAGCATCGATGCTATTTTACATACCGAGGGCAAGAGAAAGTTGTGTACAAGTATTTAAGAACATTGGGGGAGGTGATCCTGAAAGATCCTTTAGGTACTCCGCCGTACATATGCGCTTCTTTTCGCCTTGGTGTGTGATCCTTTGAGAGGATTAATGAAATAAGTTTTTGTAAGGGGCCGGAAAAGGGGCCCTTTGACACCATAAAAAGAGCGACGTAGGTTGTAACGATCCTGAAAAGGAAAACAAAATTAAGAAAAAGATAGATGGGGGTCCGGACATGGTTGAGCTGTATTGTGGACTTCATCCTCGATATGCCTCTATCGTTGCCCATGGTATTTTTAGTGCGTAATCGTGAGCACGCGGTACATATGCCGCTGTTTGGTTGGGGCGAAGACAGAGGCCAGATTGCTACTCGAGCTCCTGCTGGGTTGGACTATCATTCTGTGGGGTAGTTCGGACTCGTTTGGCAGGGTCCGGTGGCTTGGATGCCTATGTGGAATTCGGCTTGATAAGGCTGACCTGTACTTCCGCTGCGAGGGCCGCGGTGTGTTCATCAGTATGGAGGGAACAATCCATGTTTCCATGAACTGTTATAACACCGCGCGGGCCCGACATTTTGAGTTTTAGATAAGCGTAGTGCGGAACCGCATTGAAGCGGGGAAACGCAGTTCGTCCGAGCAGCGCGTGATAGCTACTTCAAAAAGAGACAATGTCGAAGATCAAGTCCTTCCTTCGGAAGTTGTCCGGCGAACCGAATACGACTTCTAATGTGATTGAGCCCGTGCAGCGGGCCTCTACACTAGGTATTACTCCTTTAAAGGTAGTTTTAGTGGGTTTGATTCTTGATGAGTCAATACCCATTTTCCGGATTGTGTCCTGATAGAGCAGATTAAGACTGCTACCGCCGTCCATGAGAACTCTTGTGATGTGGAATCCATCGATAATTGGATTGAGGACTAATGCGGCTGAACCTTCATGACGGATACTGGTCGGATGATCCCTGCGATCGAAGGTGATCGGGCATGCCGACCACGGGTCAAATTTTGGGGCGACTGGCTCTATCGCATAGACGTCTCTTAGCTCGCGTTTGCGCTCCCTTTTGGGGATGTGGGTAGCGTATATCATGTTCACCGTCTTGACTTCGGGGGAAAATTTCTTTTGTCCCCCTATGTTCGATGGGCGAGGCTCCTCATCGTCGTCCTCGCTGGGCGACCGTTTCCCCGTGTGTTCAGTGTTTAACTTGCCGGCCTATTTGAAGACCCAACAACTTCTATTGGTATGGTTAGCAGGCTTGTCAGGGGTGCCATGAATCTGGCAAGGTCGATCGAGTATTAGGTCCAGGCTAGATGAGCTGTCCTTGTTTCTTTTGAATGGCCTCTTCCGTTGACCGGGCTTAGGGCCACTGAATACGGCGTTGACCATCATGTCTTCGGTATTGTCAGCATTGCTTCGACGCTTGTTTTTGTTGCCTCGGGGCCTGCTGTTTCTGTTCTTTGCTTCGAAAGTGCCAGGATTGCTGGTACTGTTGCTGTTGCACGCAAGCCAGCTATCTGCGCCCCCGCAAAAGCAGGTCATGAGTGATGTGAGGACTGCCATAGACTTCGGCTTTTCTTGGCTGAGGTGTCGGGCGAGGCATTCATCACAGATGCTGTGTTTGAAGGCTGCTAGAGCCTCAGCATCCGGACAGTCAACAATTTGGTTCATTTTGAATAGGAACCGGGTCCAGAATTTTCTGGCTGACTCTCCGGGCTGCTAGACTATGTGACTAAGGTCATCGGCGTCCGGGGGCCGGATGTAGGTGCCCTGTAAGTTGTCTCTAAAGGCATCCTCTAGGTCTTCCCAACTCCCAATAGAGTTTTTTGGGAGGCTGTTTAACCAGTGGCAACCTGGTCCCTTAAGCTTGAGAGGGAGGTATTTGATGGCGTGTAGATCATCATTGCGAGGCATGTGAATAATGTGGAGAAGGAAATCTTCGATCCATGCTGTGGGATCTATCATGCCATCGTATGATTCGATGTTCACGAGCTTAAACCCTTCTGGGAACTGGTGTTCCATCACCTCATCAGTGAAGCATAGGGGTGCGCGGCACCTCTATATTGGGCCACGTCATGGCGTAGTTCGGATGGAGCACATATGCGGTTTTTAGCCTGGGTGAAGTTATGCTTGTCGCGCCAGGCTTGATGGCCGCCTTCTCGCGCTGGGGCTCGGCCCCTTGATCCGTATATTGATCTAGTCTGACCAGCTCTATTGTCCAGGTCCTGCCATAGGTCGTAAGTGTATCCCGCAACTGCTGTCTCTATACCTTTACGGCGGGGTGGTGCAAGCGGGTGTTTGGCTTGAGTTGCTGCTCTATCTCGTCCACTTGGTGGTCGGTTTGGTTCGTCAGTAGTTTTATGCTTGGGCGATATAGGCTCTGGGGCCTCGTCGTCGAATTGTGGTAGCAGCTTACGCTTCGGGTAACTCTTGGTTGGGCGTCTGAGGCCGTATTCCTTGGCTGCCAGGACATCAGTCCATATGTCATTGAGCAGATCCTGATTAGTTTGAAGCTGCTACTGCTTCTTTTTCAAGATTCTTGCAGTGGCTATTAGCCGGCGCTTAAAGCGCTCTTGTTCGAAAGGTTCCTCTGGCACGATTAATTCTTTGTTGCCGAGGCTCTCGTCTTCTTCGGAGATTGGTATGTAATCATCATCCTCCGAACCCTCGTTTCCAATGGGATTGTCGGGGTTGACTTGCCCCACCTCCCAATCATCGTGTTCGGATGTTGGTTCGATCGAGGCTTCTTGGTCTTCGGCATTATCCGGGGTATTGTTATCTTTAGTGCCGATATTACTGTCTTTTTCTCGGCGCGGTTTAGAGCGGTGCCACTGACGACGATGCTTTGGTGGTGCCTCAGGAGAATTATTCTCGACTGGGTCCTTCCCACCTTCACCGTCATCCTCTTTGGGTGTATCCACCATATACACGTCATACGTAGAGGTGGTCGTCTAGCGTCCGGTAAGCGGCGGGTTGTGGCCTTGTTCTTCTCGAGCATCGTCGTGCATGCCGTCGATGTCCTCGGAAGCGTAATCGAGCATGTCACTTAAGTCCTCGCTAGTGGCTATGAAGTGGGTGGTGGCTGGGACGTAAAGTTCCCTGCTCTCAGCCACTAGTGCGGGTTGGGCATAGTTCGGCAGCAATTCTTCCGTAATGGAGAGAGATCGCATTAGGTCCAGAGCCTTGTTTAAGGGCGAGGTATGGATGAAGAAGCGGGACTCCGTGGAGCGGGGTGGGGCAAGAGTCCCCTGGCCGAGCTCGTGCAACATAGACATCGAGAGTTCGGAGTTGGTGCGCGGAGGTGAGTCCGGCTCGGTGAGGATAAAGTGAGCCAGGAGTGATTCCGGACCGGCCGGTGAAGTGATTCCCTCCATATCTCTGGTGTTGAGCTCTATGGATGTGAAGAGCCCGACAAGATCTAAGCTACTGTCTTCGGACTCGCCGAGGAGTTCCGGGTCTGAAGCCAGAACTGTGGTTGACCGCGAACCCTTGGAAGATCAGGTCTCCTCGGATATCAGTGACGTAGTTTAGGTTTCCAAAACTGATCTGATGACCAGGGGCGTAGCTGTCGATCTATTCTAGCTGACCAATCTAATTGGCACGCCGTGCGAAGCCGCCGAATACGAAGATTTGGCCGGGGAGGAAAGTCTCCCTCAGGGTGGAATTGTTGTGGATGGTTGATGGAGACATTGAGCCTTCTGGTGACGACGCAGTGGAACTCTCAATGAAAGCACCAATGTCAGTGTCAAAACCGGCAGATCTTGGGTAGGGGGCCCTGAACTGTGCGTCTAAGGATCAAAGGTAACAAGGAGGCAGGGGAAACGATGTTTACCCAGGTTTGGGCCCTCTTAATGGAGGTAATACCCTACTTCCTGCTTGATTGACTATGATGAATATAGAGGTTACAAGAGTTGATCTACCTCAAGATCATAATGGCTAAACCCTAGATGTCTAGCCTGTATGATTGTGTTCTTGCCCAACGGACTAAACCCTCCGGTTTATATAGACACCGGAGGGATCTAGGGTTGTACAGAGTCGGTTACAGAGGAAGGAAAGTATATGATCCGAACGCCAAGCTTGGCATCCATGGCATGGAGAGTCCCATCCGGACACGAGGAAGGTTCTTCTATCTGGTATCTTCATGGACCATTTGTCCGGCCCACATCACATAGCCCGGACATCCGAGGACCCCTTAGTCCAGGACTCCCTCACTCGACGACCAGCTTGTCGATGCTATGGGGATGGTCGTTGGCGCAAGCGCGGGGATGGTCGCTGGGACGGGCGCGGGGGTAGCAACCGCTGCGGCCAGCTAGTTCAGGGCCGTGTCCATGAGACACCATTCCTCCTTATTTTCTATCTCATCCATCTCCGAGTCGACTTCACCAAATTGGAAGACTAGTGGCAGATGATCCTCCTACGCCATGGCATTGGTGGAGGTCTGCAGGAGGCGAATGGGAGGTGAACAGTAAGGCCGCATGTATTAAACAGTGGCTCATCCGCCATTAATGGAGAGGATGCTAGCAAGGCGGGCGGCCATGGAAGTCAAAGGTCTCTCTTTCCAGTGAGCATGCTGATAACCCACAAGAATAGGGGATCGTCTGTAGCCTTCTTTGATAAATAAGAGTATGAAACCCAACGAGGATCTAAAGGAAGAACAAATATTCCCTCAAGTTCTATCGACCACTGATACAACTCTATGCATACTTGACGTTTGCTTTACCTAAAACAAGTATGAAACTATTTTGCAAGAATAAAACTATGAGTACTTTGCAAGAATAAAACAATGAATAAAATGAAAGGTAATAAAAGTGGGTAGCTGTTGTCAACAAGAAAGTCATTTGTCCCTAGGCAATCGATAACAAGTACAAGTAATCATACTTGCAATTTTATATGAGGGAGAGGCATGAGCTAACATACTTTCTCTACTAGGATCATATGCACTTATGATTGGAACTCTAGCAAGCATCCGCAACTACTAAAGATCATTAAGATCATGAAACCCAACCATAGCATTAAGTAACAAGTCCTCTTTACTCCCATATGCCTTGACCCACATATCCGCGTTAAGGCTGCTGTCTGATACGTCTCCAACGTATCTATAATTTATGAAGTATTCCTACCATGTTTACAATAGAGTTATATGATTTTGGTATGACTTGATTAGAACTTACCCGGACTGACACTGTTTTCAGTAGAACTACTGTGGTGTTGTTTTCGTGAAGAAATAAAAGTTCTCGGAATGCGCTGAAAATCAACGGAGATTTTTTTTGGAAAATATAAAAATACTGGAACAAAAATCTACTAGAGGGGTGTCCCGAGGGGCCCACGAGGGTGGAGGGTGCCCCCCCTAGGGCACGCCCCTGTGCCTTGCGGACTTTCCGTGGGGGCCCCTCGACTTGTCCTCGATGCCAACCTCTCCTATAAATGCCCCAACCTCCAGAAAATAACCTAGATCGGAAGTTCCGCCGCCGCAAGCCTCTGTAGCCACGAGAAATCAATCTAGGACCTCTCGTGCCGGAGGGGGCCATCATCACCGAGGGCCATGGTGGAGGATCCCGGAGGGGCCATCATTGCCATGAAGGCCAAGATCCAGAGGGAGAACCTCTCCCCATCCAGGGGGAGGCCATGGAGGAGGAAGCACAACGGGGAGAACCTATCCTCCTCTCTCTCGGTGTCGCCAGAGTGCCATCGGGAGGGGAATCATCGTCGCAGTGATCGTCTTCATCAACATCACCATCATCATCACCATCCTCATCTCTTTTACGCGGTCCACCCTCCCGCACCTCGTTGTAATCTCTACTTGAACATGGTGCTTTATGCCACATATTATGATCCAATGATGTGTTGCCATCCTGTGATGTTTTGAGTAGATATCCTTTTTCCTTGGGTTGATTGATGATCTAGATTGGTATGAGTTGTATGCTTTATTTTGGTGCTATCCTATTGTGCCCTCCGTGTCACGCAAGCGTGAGGGATTCCTGCTGTAGGGTGTGGCAATACGTTCATGATTCGATTATAGTGGGTTGCTTGAGTGACAGAAGCATAAACCCGAGTAAGGGGGTTGTTGCGTATGGGATAAGGGGACTTGATATGTTAATGCTATGGTTGGGTTTTACCTTAATGATCTTTAGTAGTTGCGGATACTTGCTAGAGTTCCAATCATAAGTGCATATGATCCAAGAAGAGAAAGTATGTTAGCTTATGCCTCTCCCTCATATGAAATTGCAATAGTGATTATCGGTTTTGTTAACAATTGCCAAGGATAATTCTGCACACCGACCCATAATTATTCCACACTCGCTATTTATAATATTTGGTAATATATTCTAACTTTATGATAACAGCACCTAATTTTATATTTTAGCTCTCCGATGCCATGCATAGTTATCCTCTTTATACCCACAACATAGTTTTCTTTCTCGTTTCTAGTTGGAAGCAAACATTCGGTGTACGTAGAGTCGTATCAGTGGCAGGTATGACTTGAGAGAATATTGATCTTGCCTTTAGCTCCTTGTGGGTTCGATATTCCATACTTATCACTTTCACCTTTGGGAATTGCTACGATGATTACCTGCACTTGGGGATTATCAAGCTCTTTTCTGTTACCGTTGCCGGGGAGCAATAGCGTGGGGTTGATATTCTCATGTGTGCTTGTTTGCTTTCTTCACTAAGTAGTTTTGTTTTCCATTTTAGTTTTGCTTAGTTGTGGGTGAAACATACAAAAGAAATCAAAAAAATTAAAATACAAAAAGATTCACTTGCCTCATATGCCTAAAAAGCTTTTCAAAAAGAGAAGTGATTGGAAAGTTATGCATTGAAGAAGTGAGGGTCAACCTTGACCACTTGTGTTAATGCTCATGGAAACAATGTAGAATTTTTCATGGCAGTTTCTCTGAAAATAATTATCCCCTTGTATATATCCATTGTATTATCTTTCCCTAATAATAAAGCAAGGATTGACTCCTTGCACTACAGGAATCCAGTACTTTGCCGTCCGCCATGGCGGACGGCAAAGGCACGGATGGCTGACGGCAAAACACTTTGCCGTCCGCCGCGGACGGCAAACACTGACGGCAAAGGCAGGGACGGTAAACAGGTCCTTTGCCGTCTGCTATTCACGGCGGACGGCAAAGAACTCTTTGCCTAGAGCGGCGGACGGCAAAGAGGCGGGACGGCAAAATGTTGCACGTCCGCCAGCGTTACTCCGTTAGGCGGCTAACGGCGGCCTTTGCCGTCCGCCAGCGGACGGCAAATTTGAGGGCCTCTTTGCCGTCCGCCAGGTGACGTCAACAATACGTCAGCGCCCGTTTTTCTTTGCCGTCAGCTTTTCTTTGCCGTCCGCTTTTCTTTGCCGTCAGCTTTTCTTTGCCGTCCGCGCGGTAGGCAAATTGACCAAATGGTCCATCCGGGGAAGCAATGTGGGCGCCACGTGCCACCTTTTGCCGTCTGCCACCGACGGCAAGGTTCTTTGTCATTCGCCATGACTGACAAAAAGCCTACTCTGCCTCTTTTTCTTTTATCACAACAAAAATTCACAGCACATATATATCAATCACATAAGTATCCAGCACATATATATCCAACATAATAAATATCCAGCACATATATATCCATCCATACATACATAGTAGGTTGCACATAGTTCCATCGATCCATACATATTACAATATGCAAAGTTTCATCATAGCAAGCGAAGCAGAATACAAGAAGTGCATCAAAGGAAAAAATAGGAAAAAGCAAGCAATCCATCATAGGAAGTCTGGCTTCCGTGAAGTGAATGAAACCCGCAAAATGACAAATAAGAAAGTTAGAAAAAGAAGACTAGAAGAAGAATTAGACTAGAAGAAAAGAATAGAAGAAGAAGACTAGAAGAAGAAGTATATGCCATATATTAGCTAACTTAGGTGAAATGTATGGTTTATGAGCTAACCTAGGTGAAATGGGTAGTTTATGAGCTATCCTAGGTGAAATGGATCATTTTGGAGCTAAGTTAGGTGAAATGGGTGGCTTATGAGCAAACCTAGGTGAAATGGGTGGTTTATGAGCAAACCTAGGTGAAATGAGTTGTTTATGAGCAAACCTAGGTGAAATGGGTGGTTTATGAGCTAAGTTAGGTGAAATGAGTGGTTTATGAGCAAACCTAGGTGAAATGGGTCGTTTATGAGCTAAGTTAGGTGAAATGAGTGGTTTATGAGCAAACCTAGGTGAAATTGGTGGTTTATGAGCTAACCTAGGTGAAATAGGTTGTTTATGAGCTAACCTAGGTGAAATGGGTCATTTATGAGCTAACCTAGGTGAAATTGGTGGCTTATGAGGTAACCTAGGTGAAATGGGTGGCTTATGAGCTAACCTAGGTGAAATTGATCATTTTGGAGCTAACTTAGTTGAAATGGGTCGTTTATGAGCTAACTAAGGTGAAATGCCACGTTTTGAGCTAACTAAGGTAAAATGGATTGTTTTGAGCTAACTTAGGTGAAATGGGTCATTTTGGAGCTAACCTAGGTGAAATGGGTCATTTTGGAGCTAACCATGGTGAAATGAGTCATTTTGGAGGAAAAGAAGCTAACTCTAGGTCATTATGGTAAGCATATTGGAGGAAATAAAGCTAAGTCTAGGTCTTTATGCATTTGTTAAGCAAAACACTAGAGAAACTTACCGTGATCACGGAGGTGTAGGAGCGGGCTGGGTCGCGCGGTGTGGTGGAGAATGAGCGGGCTGGCTCGCGCCGGTGGCTGGAGAAGGATTGTGCGATGCGTTTCGGAGTTAAGCTGCACCAAAGATCATTTCAATGTCTCATTAGCATTATGACACGCAAATGTTAAGACTAGCAAGTAATGTGCATTCAAATTAAACTCACCGTGCTCCCGAGGAGCAATCATCGGCATCGGCGGAGCGGTCGACGGACTTCTCGCATTACAATCGCACATTTGGTTTTCTAACAGAGTCATACTAGTTAGTAATGAGACTCAAATGTTAAGACTAGCAAGTATGTCTGCAGAATGAACTTACCACAAGGAGCTCGTACATGGCCCTTGCACGCATGTCATTCCGTGCCCTCTCCTCCTCCAACATCTTTGTCGTCTTCTCCTCCAACTCCGCTGCCTCTCCGCCGCCTCCTTGAAGTTTCTCCGTTCTATCTCTCTCACTCTGAATAGCAGCCTGCAACACCACTCACATGACCATTTGTAATCATTGATGGAAGCGCACACAATGCAATGGAGAAAGATAGCTGAGTAAGTATAACAACCTTGATGGCAAGTTGGACTGGCCGTTCACGAGGCCTTATCTCAGAGGCGGAGCTCGTGGCGCGCCTTGATCTCGGGAGAGTCATAGGACAACGGATAAGTCCATCTCCCATGGCGGAGGCGCCATGGTACCTCCTTGACCAGATATCATCAGCAGCTCTGTATCAATGGGACCCTTGCTCGGGTTGAAGTCCTTCCCTTTCCTCGCCTTCCCTTGATCTCTATATTGCACGAGCTTCTCGTGGGATGAGATGTTGGTGAAGTTCTTTGGATCATCGAGGTCAGACGGAGAGAATGCCTTGACTTTCTTGTAAGGGCCTTTGTGGGCCATGGCATACTGGTCGTACACCTCGGCACCTTATCCTCCTTATGGTAGCGTGCCTGAAAGAGAGAAACAAAGTAAATTAGTAATTAAAGGGTTAAAGCTAGCATGATGAATGAATTGCATGAATCATGAAGCAAACCACATACCCAGTTCCGCCCGTACTGAAATAAGTTGGAGCTGCCTTGATGGTGTGGCACACCTTCCATTTGGGCACGTTTGTCCTTGGCCTCTTGGTGCATGGCAAACCATTCTTTTGAGCACCACGCATTGACCAACACCTCCCAACAATCCATTCGATCCGCACACCATCTCTTCGACCATGAAAAGACGTTGAAGTCTTGGTACGATTGGCATATACCGAAGAACATTAACGGGGATTTTGGTCTGTGTCTTCTCACCCATACCGTTGTCTACCACAATATACCTGGAAGACTTGCAAATGGGACAATAGTTCAAGTCCGCATATTCAAGCCTAAATAAGGCACATCCTTTCTCACAGGCATGTATCTTCTCATAGGGCATCTTCAGTGCACGGAGGATTTTGTCCGACTGGTACAGGTTTGCAGGCATTACATGGCCTTTGGGTAGAAAGCGTCCAAATCTTTGTCATAATTGCGTCATAGCATTCTCTTCCCAAGTTGAGGCCCGAGCCTTGAGCCATTACTTGTGATATGGCATCCAACTGACAAAGCTCAGTGTGCTCGTGGAGCGGACGTTTTGAAGACTCCAACATTTCATTGAAGGCCTTTGCAGATTCCTCCATCTCCTCGTCCGAATCCCGAGCATCATCATAGTCTTGCACCATGTTTCCCATCCCGGTACCATGCTCGTCGGTGCGACGACGATCCACCTCAGCTCGGTCACGTTGGGCAGACTCACCATGAAATGTCCACACCGTATAATCGGGCGTAAAACCACTCTTCTGCGGTGTTTGCCCATTTCAGCCTCTCATCTTCTTTTCCCAATTGCCGCACCGGAAACAGGGCACCATGTTTTCTTTGGCCATTTGCAAATGCGGCTTGCACAAACCCCTTGGTTTTGTGAACCATTCAGCGCTCCATTTGTTACGACCGGTGTGACGGTATACATCCACGCACGGTCACTCATCTTGACTTTCAGAGCTCTTGGACACACAACAATTATATATGTAATTCACCATGTATATATTCATCAGTTGATCTACTTTGTCAATTTTATTACGCCCCGCAACCTACACTCTAATAGGTAATGATAGGTCCTAATCCCACCCGTGTATGTGTAGATTGGGTTCATTTTCCCATGCTATGCTCCGGATCCGGCGCTTAAAATTTGGCAGCACCTCCCGCTGTTCTCGATACACGTCTCGCAATAAGCAGAGAGGATGTGTACCGGAGAACAACAGGGAGGCAACGGCAAAATATATGTCGGATCGAGCAAAGCATCGGGAAAACGAACCCAATCTACATACTGGCTATCCATGGATAGCGTTGGACAATTGAAAGAATCAAGGTTATAAATATGCAAATGCATGCATATTTATAACTATGATCTTTCGAGCGGAGACACATATTGGTTACATATCTTGATGATTCAAGACACATATATAGCTAGCTATCAAGTTTCATCGGAATAGATCAAATAATTAATTAATGGAGGAGGAGGACTTGTCATTTGTGCTCACCCACGAGCGAAGGCAGAGCTCGTCAAACGCACGGCGAGGTCGTCGAACACCAAACCTCGCAGCGAGGAAACAACTGCACATTTAAAACTACATGATCAAGACAATTATATATGATGTTTTTCATAACAAAATCGAAAAATATATGACCTAACTAATAATTCACAAATATATGACCCCGTCGGCCTCTAGAAGGCCAAAGAACACCTTTTCGGGAGGTGTCGGTGGTCGGGGTGTCCTGTCGGTGTCGGGGTGCCGTGTAGGGGTCGGGGTGCTGTTTCGGGGTCGGGGGGTCGGGGTGTCGTGTCGATGTCGGGGTAGTGCCGTGTCGGTGTCGGGGTGTTGTTTCGGGGTCGGGGTGCCGTGTCGGTGTCGGGGTAAGGGTGGGTGTGGTGTCAGGGTGTCGGTGTCGGGGTGTCGTGTCGGTGTCGGGTCGGGGTCTCGGGGTCGGGTGTCGGGTCGGGGTGCCGGGTCGGGGTCGGGTCGGGGTGCCATGTCGGTTTTTTCCTTCTTCTTCTTCTTCGGCCTCCTTTCCTTTTTCCTCTTCTTCTTCTCCTCCTGTCCTCTTTTTTCTTCTTCTTCTTCCTCTTCTTCTTTTTTCTTCTCTTCTTCTTCTTCCTTTCCTTTTTCCTCCTCTCCTCTTTTTCTTCTTCTTCTTCCTCTTCTTCTTTTTTCTTCTCTTCTTCTTCTTCCTTTCCTTTTTCCTCTTCTTCTTCTCCTCCTCTCCTCTTTTTCTCTTATTCTTCTTCTTTCCTCAAACTAAACTAAACCTAAAACTAAAACTAAAACAAAAACTAAAACTAAAATTAAATCTAAACTAAACATAAACCTAAAACTAATAAAACAGAAAAAAAAAGAAAATACTAAATCTAAACCTAAAACTAAACTAAAACTAAACCTAAAACTAAAACTAAATCTAAATCTAAACTAAAACTAAAAAGGAAAAAAAAAGAAAAAACAGAAAAAAAGGAGGGGGCTCACAGGCGGGGCGGTGGAGGGGAGGCGGGCGGTGGAGGAGGCCCCGGTGGAGGAGCTGCCGGGCGCTGGGGCGGCCGGGCGGGGGGCCGGCGGGGGGCAGGGGCGGGCGGCAGAGGCGGGGGCTGGGCGGCGGGGGGGGGGGGGGGGGGGCGGCGGGCGGGGCGGCAGGCGGTGGGCGGCGGGGGCAATGGGGGGATGGGGCGTGGCGGGCGGTGGTAGGGCGTGGCGCGGGCGGCAATGGCGACGGGCGGGCGGGGGGCGGGTGGTGGAGCGACGGGCGGGCGTGGTGGGCGGGGATGCGGCGGGCGGCAGCGGCGGCGGCGGGGTGGGAAGTGGTGGCGGGGCGCGTCGGCGAGGAATAAACAAGGAGTAACGGGCGGGGGGGCACGGACCGTTAGGTAGCACACTCTTTGCCGTCCGCCTCCCTTTGCCGTCCGCCCTTTTGCCTCTTTGCCGTCCGCTGGCGGACGGCAAAGAGGTGGGCCGTTAGGTTTTTTCCAAACGGGCGGGGGGTGGGGGCCACCTCTCTCTTTGCCGCTCGCAGCGGACGGCAAAGATTCTTTGCCGTCAGCTGGCGGACGGCAAAGAGCTGGCTGATGGCAAAGAGATTCTTTGCCGTCCGCCAGCTCTTTGCCGTCTGCTTTTTGGTAGCTGATGGCAAAGAACTTCTTTGCCGTCAGCTAGCAGACGGCAAAGAGCTGGCAGATGGCAAAGTAGCTGATTCCAGTAGTGTTGGGTTCACCGTCAGAATACGCATTCTTCTAATGTCATAATACGTTTTTACAATGTGTATAGGCAAAATCGTAATATAAACGAGGTGGTACTAATTTGGGGTCCGCACGTAGTTTTCGTACGTCGTTGGAGAAAAAATCACCCCTAGCTGTCCCAATAAGTTAACCCAAACCGGTACGCGTAAGGAAAGGAAATCAGCCCGCCCCCTCACGACAAATCCCATCTCCAGCTCCTGCCACGCCTTTCACTGTGCGCCATCGTGCGCCGCCACCGCCCACCCCACTGGCCCACCTTCCCCGACCCGACCGGCTACACGGGGATGAAGCTCAAGCACACCTTCTGGATCGGCTCAATGTGGCGGCTTGAGCGGTTGGGGATGGCACGGCTGCTCCATGTACAACGGCGGCGGCGACGGCTGGGGCTTGCAGGGGCGGATCCGTGCGTGGCAGGGGCTGGGGAGCTTGATCCGAAGGCGGGCGACGAGGTGGGCGTTGCCGTTGACAATGAGGAAGGACGGAGCAAGGGATCCGTTGACCTACGCAGGAGCTTGCCGGAACTGGGAGATGGAGGATGGGCAAGATCTGGAAGAACATAGTTGATAAGAAATATATCAAAAACTCCCCAAACATCTTTGCTAGTAAATCTCCTAATCCATCCAAGTTCTGGCAAGGAGTGCTCTGGGCTTGTAAAGCCCTGAAGTTTGGATGTAGATGGCAGGTAGGTAATGGAAAGAAAATCAATTTCTGGGAAGATACCTGGTATGGTACCTCCCCCCTTTCTGTCCAATTCTGGCCTCTTTACACTATCTGTGATCAGCATTGTGTTACCCTCTCTGATGTATGGGATGGTAACATCATTAAACTGACCTTTAGGAGGACTTTTACTGATAAAATGCTAGATTCTTGGATGTGCATAGAGCAGATCCTTCGTAGTGTCTCTTAAAATGGGGATGACGATGCGCTCATTTGGCAATATGACTCTAAAGGTATATATACTACTACCTCCTTGTACAACATCATCAACTTCAGGGGGGTTCAACCCATTTATATTCCTTCTGTCTGGTCCATTGTCTCCCCACCTAGAGTGCAAATTTTTCTCTGGCTCCTAGCCCATAACAAATTAATGACCAGAGATAATTTGGATAAGAGAAACATGAGGAAAACTTTGATCTGTGAATTTTGCACTGAGAATGAGAGCATTGACCACCTCTTCTTTGGGTGCGCTATAGCTCAAAGCATCTGGAAGGATGTGTCTGCTTTCTTTAACATTCCTGTAGGGCAAGACTACCTTTCTGTAGCAAGATTTTGGCCTGCTAGCAAGAAACAATGTGCTTTGAATTCCATCTGTGCTTGTATATTGTGGGGCATCTGGAAAACTAGGAATGCACATGTGTTTAATAATGCTATATGGTCTGATATTAAATAGGTTTGGAGACGTATCCTCTTGATGATCAAGAAATGGATGATCATGTTCAAAAAGGATTACCTCCCCCAGATTGAGGCATTCGTCCAGTGGGTCTCAGAGAAGCTCAAGAACCCCTTCCGACTTTCGATGGGGTGACACGTTGGACCCACTGGGGTGCTTAACATGCTCTCCCTGGGTGAAGCTGATGCATCAAGGAGCCCTCCACCTGCTGGGAGCAAGAAGCTGTCTGTGCTCAGCCCGACAACCCCGCTGGAGCTGCTGCTGCTGCCGCCATGCCCTGAACCTTCCCCTTTGAAGAAGGCCAGGTTTAAGACAGCAGATCCGGAGAAGTTGATCTCTGCCGCCTAAGCCTCTAGTCTTACGGAGTTCTGATAAAAATAGGGGACATCGCTCTGTAATAGGGATAACTTTCATTTTCCCCTTTGCTCATGCTTTTAGAGCAAATTTGGGACGTCTTCCCGCTGCTGTGTAGTATCATGTTGGATCTTTATGTTTTTTTTCTCTCGTGTGAACCTTATGGTTTCATATATATTGGAACCGGGAGGGCTTTGCCCCCTCCTGTTGCTCTAAAAAATGGAGGACGGGCGGGCGCGACGGGTGGATCCGGCGCGGCGGCGCGAATTCCTTGCAGGTAGAAGCAGCATCAGAAGGAGGATGGAAAGGCTGTAGCCACTGCAGAGAAGAAAGAGGTAAATGTAGGTCTGCACTTAGATGTGATTATGCAGTAAAATGTTATTTAGAGCCGAGGATTCCGTAGACGCACTTAGAATTGGAAGTAATGTGGTTCAACTGTCTCAGGTATGAGCTCACCTAAGGTTGTTTCAATATTTGGATCTAGAACATCATGTACATTGCTTATTCTTTGCTAATCTTGATGTACTACTGTCATCATTTGGTAATTACGCTTTAGCAGGAGGCAAGGATTGACCTAGCCAAATTTCCTTTTTGTAAACAGTATAAAAATCAGTATGATGTTTCCTATACAGAAGCCTTCCTATATATAATGCACACACTTTCCATTATGTGCAAATAAAATCCAAACAATGCTTTTGTTTTCATCCATTAAGGATAAGTAAAACACATGCGCACAACATTCTGGATAGGCAGTAGCAAGCAAGGCTCTGCACCAGTGAGTAGAAGAACACTTCTTCCGAATCAAATTGAACGATCATGTTTAGATGTTAGGATGATAGCTCTATTTATGTTGTGTCATTTACCAAGAATATTGTTTACAGAGATGTACTCTATAATTGTTTCTTAATGTGAAAAAAGATATTGTTTGTAATTTATACTTGTGTTCCAGTCGGCAAGAGTCGATAGACGCAGTTATTGTTTTATTTTAATTTATGTGACACATCCTATACATGAACCAAGTTTATATTTTTTGGGTTTTCATTTTTTTTACTATTTAATATTTAGTTATGCTTGATCTTCATCTTTTTATACATCACAACAATACCCATCCCCAACTAAAAGACATTATGCATTCCGTTGCAACGCACGGGCATATGTGCTACACTGGTGATAATATGTTTCCTGGTTCTTATAATTATTTAGTCGAGACACGTTTATTAGTTTCCTGATCATCAGTTACGCTACTCTGGAACTACCTTTAGTACATTACGATGCATATATTTGGTTTTCTGAACCTCATCCTAGATTGATCACATTTCTCTTATGTAGTTAATGTTTATTTTATATGTCTTCTCCCAAATTGGAAATGCTCTTCAGCAGCTTGTTCTGTGACTCGGCAGAATCGGAGAACTTTTCTAGTCATCCCGGTGTTGAGAGATGCCCATTCCTGGGGAACATCAATGGAGCCACAACCTTTTCATTTTCTTCTGCTTTGCCTGTAGATGTAAGATCTGCTTCTTATGTCGTTTGGTGACTCGCTGACCAAGGTAGTGCATTTTTCCTTGACAATTTGCATTATTTTGCAGGCTTGGGGAAGCAAGGGCCTGATCTTTGAGGATGAACCAGGCTTTGAGTCGGCATTCAAGATTTTTCCATGGACAGGATGGGATAGTTCCCCTTTCAGGAAGATCATATGTGCCTAATGAGAACCGTAGTGAGATCACTGATGTCAATCTTGAACCTGCTCTACCCTTTAATCCATTTTCTGCAAGAGCCACTACCATAAGTCTATCAGCATTTGGACCATTCAGGTTTAACTTCTATAATGGCAAGGGCAAAAAGCAGAACAAGAAGCCCAACAATCTAGACCAGTCACACAAGAAGCCCAACAAGCCAGATCAGAATTCCATGAAGGTAATGCCTCTGTTTTTTCTTCATTCTCCCTCTTAATTTGCAATTTTCGAGTGATTTCTTATTGTCTAACTTTCCTGCAAATAAGAAATCTTGAGCCACATGACACACAGCTATATTGTAATAAAAATGTAAAATGCTATTAGTTGATTTAGAAATAACAAGAAGCTTTTAGTACAACATAAATGCCAAGTTCTGATTGTTAAGTCTTCACTTCATACCACATTCAGATAGTCAACGGGGATGAATTTGACCATGTTTACAAGCTCTTAAATTACATCTTGATGAAAAGGTAGTCTTAGTTTCTAGAGCATAAAATTGATGGAGGCTACTACCAAATTGCCACTGTTCCAATTTGAAAATCATACAAAAATCTAATTACGCCATGTTTCAGTCTGTTAATTTGTTATTCAGACAATGCAATCTGTGACTGTTACTTTCATGGCCCCTTTTCTGCAAGGAACAAGGGAGATTTAGAATTCTATCTATTTCTGAAGTGCCTTGGGATGGTTGGTGCTTCATTAGGCAAGAGGCAGAAGCTGGAGCGACAGTCCTGGTGCCATGAAAGTGGCGTGTCATGGAGGCAGAGTTGGTTAGTGCAAAGTTGTGTGAAGCGAAGCCAGGCTGCACAGACAAGCAGGCCAAGGGCGAAGGCGGCCGGGTGCCACAGATGGAGGCGCCGGGACAGGGTGGTGAGGTGAAGAGGACGGGGTCGAGAGCAGCTACAGTGCGTGCATCTGTCCCCTCCTTTGTTTTTTCACCAAGCCTACGTAAAATCTATCAAATTATTCAGGGTAAGATAGCCGAATACATCTACCTATGGTTAATTTTATTTTTTAACATGCAAGTACTTTATTCAGTTGATCGGTCTTTTTTTACTTCCGTTCCTCAATTGTATTCATTGGCTGATCGCCATGCATTCGGAAGGTGATGTCCTGATGCATTTATCAACATGGGTTATAGACCGAATTATCAACAAGTATGGTGTTAGCCAGTGTTACCGTGCTCTAAAACTATGCAATAGTGGTCTCAAAGAACCATAAATATCCAACATAGTGGTGGACTTTGGCATTTTATATTTCTGTTATGACTTTCCTTTCAATATTTTGCTAATTTTCTAATTAATCTTTCCTTACCAGCACTGTCAGATTATGATTCCCTATGGAAAATTTGATTGAAGATCTCAATGATGGCAATTCTTTACATATGTACAGTTGTTTAGCTCCTGCTTTCTGACAACTATATAGGAAATTTGATTGAAGATATGATTGATGACGATTCTAGGTAAAGTTGTTCAGCTCCTGCTTTCTAACCCATCAAATATTTTGGTATGCATTTATTTTCCCCTCATTAGTCGGCTGCTTCCTGCCATTGGATTTACAGTGATATCATTCTTTATTTCATAAAAGTGATTGCTCCATCAGATTCACATAAAAAGAAATTGCACAACTGCACCATGGTTGTCCAGTATATGAAGGAAGCTCCGGTTCTGATATCAGATGCAGTCAAAGTTTCAGCTGAATATATTCTTAATGGAGACAAGGAACTAATTCTTGCATTTCTATGAAATATGTTCATTCATATACAGGTTAATCTACACATGTCGTTCAGTATCTCATTACTCATGTTGAAGTTTTATACTGTTATATTTCACCTTTCGTTTGTACTGAAGAGGTGGACTAATGGACTGACTTTTGTATTTTTCACTCACTTCATAGGCAGCATTAAAGTAGAGATATGTTGTACTTCTCAGCATTATGTTCTCTTCTCAGTTTGTTACTAATTATTATGTTCTTCCCTCAGTCTAATTAGTTAGTGTTAGTTGCCTAAATCAGAAGGGCCGCGGTAGCGAATTTTTAGTAAGCATGTGTATTCTTTGGGCTTTTGGTCATTACGTTGGTGTCTTTACTTCTTAAAATTGCTAATGCATTTTTTTGGCCCACTCAATTTTGATGATTTCTCGAACCCGTTGCAACACACGGGCTCTTTTGCTAGTAAAAATAATGTGCCAAGCTTTGGTTTTAGGATGATTAGATTGCTTGTTTACTATGTGCAGTACAAAAACAGAAACTTTGGCTGTAGCGCATGAATTTACATTTTTTTTACTGGAAAGTCAACAGAATCTTTTTGCACATTACTTCTGTAAAAATTGTTTAAATTGTCATATTTGTTTAGAAGTTTTTGGAGTTACAGAAGTTTACTAAATTTCCAGATTACTACAGACTGTCCTATTTTCGATAGATTCTGTTTTCTATGTGTTGTTCGCTTATTTTGATGAATCAATGGGTAGTATCGGGGAGGGGGGAGGTATGAACCATGGTGAAATTGGAATACAGTAGATAAAGTGTTAGTATGAAATTGTAATGAGTTTGCAACAGTACCTAAAGGTAGTGATTTGCTTTATTATCCTAATGGATCTCACAAAGTTTTTGTTTAGTTTTGTGTGGAGGAAGTGTTCGAAGAACAAGGAGTTACCGATGTGAGAAGAATAGAGAGAGGCAAGGGTTCAAGCTTAGGGATTCCCAAGGCACCCCAAGTAAATATTTCAAGGATAATAAAGCATCTAAGCTTGGGGATGTCCTGGTTGGCATCCCATCTTTCTTCTTCAACAATTGTCAGTATACCTTGGTTTTTGTTTTGTTCACATGATTTGTGCCCTTTGTGTTTTTCTTTTTCTTTAATAACCATGCTAGTATGACATAGCCCTTCCTTGATTTATAGAATGCTTCATGTGATTCACTTATATCTTTTGAGTATGATCTTATAGAATGCTCTTTGTGCTTCACTTATATCTTTTGAGTATGATCTTATAGAATGCTCTTTGTGCTTCACTTAAATCTTTTGAGTATGGTTTTATAGAATGCTTTGTGTGCTTCACTTATATATTTTGAGCTTGGATATTGGTTAGTCTATATTAGTTGTACAATGCTCCATAAACTTCACTTATATATTTTGGAGTATGAATAGTAATATCATCGAAAGTGAGTTTGGAGGAGTGTCAACTTTAGGAAGATCCCACTACTTTTGGAGGGTGTTGAATGTTAGTGTGATATTTATGGAAGTGGATTTGGAGAGGTCTGCTACCTGTTGAGCACTGCGTTGGTTTTCCCTTGAAGAGGAAAGGGTGATGCAGCAAAGTAGCGTAAGTATTTCCCTCAGTTTTTGAGAACCAAGGTATCAATCTAGTAGGAGGCTCCACGCAAGTCCCTCGTACCTACACAAACAAACAAGAACCTCGCAACCAACGTGTCGTGGGGAAACGAGCACCTATGGGGCGGGGCCCCTTTTCGGTCTGGCAGGGAGCGGAGGGCGCACGAAGAGCAGATCGAGGTCGAGCACGCGAGAGATTTTACCCAGCTTCGGAGCTCTCCGGAGAGATAAAACTCCTACTGCTGCTTCATTTCTATTACTCGTTCTTGCTCGGCGTGGGTATGCTGTAGTCTCGAATGAGTCGAACCCTTTCTCGCGCGCATGGGCCTCCTTTTTATAGTCTAAAGGGTCACCGGCTGTGGCAACGCAGAAGAGGGTAAAAAAGTAAAAACGCGGGTTGGTACAACCGCTATCAACAGTGCCCCTACCTAACTCTGACGGCAGGCAACAAGGGCATTTAATGCCCGTCTGATCGCCCAAACAGTGTCGGAAGCGACCGTTAGGGGCGCCACCGATCGCCACGATGGCCTCCTCGTCATCTTCTCTTGCCACCTCGCACCGCTTGGCTGTACAGCTACCCGCCACGTGCACCAGGAGCGATCCTGCGGCGACACGTCGTCGGATGCGCTGGAGCGTGGGCGCAGAGTGGTGGCTTCGCCACGGCATGCACCTTGTCGCGGTCGTTATCTTGTCGCACCCGCAAGCTTGCCGCTCGTCGGGTCTTGCCGGGACGCGCGGTGCGTCGCGACAAGTTTTCTGAAGTGCCCCGGTTGGCCTTCCCGGCAAGCTCCTCTTGCCGGGGTCTTGTCCTTCCCGGCAAGCTTCTCTTGCCGGGGTCTTGTCTTCTCAGTTAACACTTTGTTCTTGAATGGCAGTAATAGGAATGACGAAGGGTCTTGACGGACGCTCGGCAAGCCTTGCCGCAGGACGCTGCGACTGCCCGTGCACTAGTTCGGGGTACTAAGGTACCCCTACTTTAGTACACCGACAGGAGCCCCCGGGCCTGGGCCATACAAGGTGCCGAGCGCTGTTGGGCCAGGCCCAAAACAGGGCATGGGCACGCGCAGCCTGGGTCCAAACCAAATCCACTCCGTATCCACCGCGTCCTCTCGTAACGGCACGCGTCAATCGCGGCGTCATGGGAGAGATCGCGGGTAATTTTTAACTCCAGGAAATGCGTAACGTTCGCCTCGGTTCTGCATCCCCGCCACGCGGCTCCCATGCGCTTGGGGTCGTGGACGGTGGAAGCGGGAGACTGGTCCATTGTGAGCAGAGGCAGCGGGTCGGCCCTGACTTCCTGCTCTTCCCGTGCCCTGATTCGCTGAGCGGGGAGGCTGAGCCCCCACCCCGCTCCTTTAAGAAGAGAGGGAGGGGAGCGCAGAAGCCCGCACTCTCTCATCTTCTCCTTTCTTCAGCTTCTGCTCCCCTTTCTCTCATTCGCCATGGAGAAAGGGAACCCCAGCCCTTCATCGGTGGCGGCGAGGGTCGCCGCCAGACAGCGCATCCCTCCCTATCCCGCGCCTATGGTGGCAGAGCCAGCCACAAGGGGAAGAGGGAGGGGGCGAGGTCGTGGACGAGGTCGAGGTGCTCGGGGAAGAGGTGGACGGGGCGGCGCGCCAGCTCCGCCTCCGCCGGCGGTTCCTCTCCCCACGGCGGTCCATACAGGGGACGACCCTTGCGAGTTCTTCGTCAGGCTGCGCCAGGCGCCTCGTCATCGCCTCCGGCTTCCAGCTCCGTTTGCGAGCGCGATGGAGTTGGATCAGCCCGAGACACTGAGATTGCACATGAGGGGCTGTGGGATCAGCGGCACGCGAGTCCGCGTTGTATTCCCAGCCCCTAATGTGATGTATCTTGATCGTGGGTGGAAGGCGTTCACCGTATCCACACAGCGATGGCGGGGTTTACCCTCCATTTTAAGTTAATGGAGGGCGATCTCCTCTCCGTCAAGGTCTTCGGGTGCTTTGGTACTCGGGCGAAGTGCTGCGTGGACAGCTCCTCCGATAGCGAAGGCTCCTCCTCAAGCGAGAGTGACGAGGAGGAGAGCGACAGCGATGATGAGGGTAGCGGGCGGCGGGATGGCGGGCCCGACTAGGTGTCGGGCGCCGCTTCGTGCGTCAGCGATGACCCCATCATCCGTGTCGCCGGCTCCTTGAACTCCCTGGGGTCGTCTCCTGGGCGGCTGGCGTAGGGAGGCTGCGGAAGGGGAAGAGGGCCGACGACAAGGCCGTCAAGTCGGAGTACGAGGGCGTAGTGCCCTCGATAGCGTGCTGACGTCCTGCCGCCCCGTCTTCGAGCCCCGCTTCCGGCGCCGCCATCACCGTCCAGCCTCCGGACGGCCCCCGGGATGTTCTCTTGGTGTCTTTTGGCACCTGTAGCTCGCCTAGGCGCCCCTTTTGCCCTTTTCGCCTCCTTGACCTATCTCCTGAAGAGAGGGACAGGAAAGGGATTACGGGCATCTTATCTTTTTAATTTGTAAGCCTTCGGGCCTGAGTGCATGTAAAACTTGTAATCCTCTCTTTCATGTTTTTCATCCTCTATGGACTGTACCTGAGTGGGATGTTTTTTAATGAAAAGGGGATGCTTGCTATGTTATATCCTTTACTCAATTCCATCCCTTGTATGTTTTTACCCTACGCTTTTAGGGAACTTGCCGGTGGGAACACGCTTGCCGCGAGCGCTGAGTGCGGAACATCAGCAGCCTGCCGGCGGTGTTGCCTCCGGCAAGAAACCTTGTCGGGGCTAGTTGCAGCACACTTTCATTGTTGAGCGGACTCGAAACAAATTAAGGGCGCAACTTAGCCACGAGTCGATTCCTCCGCGCACAGGTTTTCCATACAAGGCACGGTCGTTCAAGGAATATAACTTAAAATTTAAAACTGATTGTGCTCAAACTTTGGCAACTTAGCTTTTACGTAAATCGTGTCCGGCAAGGCTGTACTTCTTTGAACGACGCCATATCCACTTCATTATCTTCTCCTTCTCGAAGCTTCTGGCGTTAACTTTGCGGCTATGGTAGCGGCGCAAAACTTGCCGGTAGCGAGCAGCTCGTACCGCAGCCTGAAGATGATCCCCCTCGAGGAGCAGCGCGTCATCTTGCCGCAGCTGCTCTTGCTCTAGCTCATCATAAGCGAGCACTCGAGGCGATCCGTATACGAGTTCTGTAGGGAGAAGTAGGGGCCGAGAATGTCGAGCCCCCAGACCGAAGATGGCCAGGATAAAGGGATTGTTTGGAGAGCTTGAGCTGGTTGATGAATCTGTTTGGAGTGGAACTGGCATGCTTCACACTTGGTTACTTGTGCAGTTGCATCCTGGAGGGCTGTCAGCTAGAAGAAAACTTGCCGGAGAGCTTTGCCGGCAAGTGCTCTTGCGCCAATGTGGTGACCACATATGCCTCCGTGTATCTCCGCCAACAGCTCTTGTCCTTCTTCCCGAGAAATGCACTTCATTTTCACTCCGTTGAATCTTCTTCTGTACAGTATGTCATCGACAAACTGGTACATACTTGATTGCCGGGCTACTTTCTCTGCTTCTTCTTGCTCTTCGGGAAGTTCTCCTGTTTGAAGGAAATGGACTATCTGTTGTGCCCATGTCGGAGCTTGTGGCTCGACAACAAGGACTAAAGGCGCAAATGCTGCTGCGGGAACATCCGCTTCTACGGCAAGAATCTAGGATCATGCCGGAGCGTCATGCTCCCCGGCAAGCGTGTCGGGACACAGCTTGTCGGGAGCGTCTGCTTCAACGAAACAAACCCTAGGGCTTGTCGGAGCAGACTGCTCCTCAGCACTTTCTGTGTTGATCCTGGAGACCTTCTTGGCGGCGGCTTCAGGGAGCTCTGCCGGAAACTAGTCGCCAGTAACCAACTTTCTCTTCCTGCTCTGTCCAGTTGATGGTGTTACAGATGGCTGAGTCAGCTTGAGCACAAAAATCCACGGCTCCTGAGCAACTTAAGTGCGGCGATTTTGTGAGCCATCTGCAATGTCGTTCTGAGCTCTTGGAACATGTTCCATCTGCAGGCCGTCAAAATGCTCTTCCAGCTTCCTCACTTCATCAATGTAGGCTTCCATCAACGGACTTTGATAATTATTAACTTGGCGGATGACAAGCTGTGAGTCACCCCTGACAATAAGCTTCTTGATCCCAAGTTCTGCCGCGATCCTGAGTCCGGCAAGCAAGCCTTCATACTCTGCAGTATTGTTTGTTGCTTGCTCCTTGGGAAAGTGCATTTGGATCACGTACTTGAGGTGCTCTCCGGTGGGTGCGACAAGTAGCACGCCCGCACCGGTGCCTTGCAGCGAGAGGGCACCATCAAAGTACATGATCCATTCTTTGCTCGCTTCCTTGTCGGGGATGCTCTTCTCCGCAATTTCTTCATCAGGTGTTGGCGTCCACTCTGCTATGAATTCAGCCAATGCTCGGCTCTGGATAGTTGAAGTATTTTCAAACTTGAGGCCAAAGCTTGACAGTTCTAGTGCCCACTCGACAATCACTGCTGTTGCTACGGATTTTGCGTTATCCTCTTCAACGGAAAGCGAGTGACAAGCTGTGATCTCATGTGCTTGAAAGTAATGGCGCAGCTTCCTCGAGGCCATGAGAAGGCGAAGCAACTTCGCACACCGAGTACCTTGATCTAGCCCCTCTGTAAGGGAACCGACAAAGTAAACCGGGCGCTGCACCATCTTCTTCTGTTTCTCTTCTTGTGGATGCGCGGATCCATCCTTGCCGGAGCCAGAACTTGTCGGGGAAGCCCCCTGCTTGTCGCTGCACTCGCTTGCCGCGGTCGCTGGCTCATCATTCGCCTCCCTCTCCGCTACTAACGCAGCACTAACCACTTGATTGGTTGCCGCCAGATATAGCAGCAACTTCTCTTGTTGCTTAGGTGCGACAAGTGTTGGAGTTGAGGATAGGTATCTCTTCAGGTCCTGCAGCGCAGCCTCCGCTTCCGGAGTCCATTTCATTGGACCTGCCTTTTTCAAAATTTTGAAAAATGGCAGGGCGCGCTCAGCAGACTTAGAGATGAACCTACTGAGAGCAGCAACACAACCGGCAAGTCTTCGCACATCCTTGACGCGCTTCGGTGCTTCGATCTGTTCAATGGCTTTGATCTTGTCGGGATTGGCTTCGATCCCCCGCTGAGATACAAAGAATCCGAGAAGCTTGCCGGAAGGAACTCCAAACACACACTTCTCGGGATTTAACTTGAGATTGATCTTGCGCACATTTGCAAAAGTCTTGTCCAAATCTTGGATCAAAGTTTCTCTGTCCTTGCTCTTGACCACTATATCATCCATGTAAGCTTCTACATTTCTGTGCAGCTGTGGCTCAAAAGCATGACTGACTACTCTTGCAAATGTTGAACCATCATTCTTTAGTCCGAAAGGCATCCGTACAAAGCCGTACGTGCCACATGGAGTAATAAATGCGGTTTTCTCTTCATCCTCTTCTGCCATGAAGATCTGATGATATCTCGAGTATGCATCAAGGAATGAAAGCAGATCACATCCCGCCGTGGAGTCGACAATCTGGTCAATGCGCGGCAAGGGAAATGGATCCTTGGGACAAGCTTTATTAACATCGGTGAAGTCAATACAAAGCCTCCACTTCCGTTCGCCTTGGCGCACGACTCATCGGATTGGCTAACCACGTTGGATGGAGTACTCCTCGAGCGAGGCCTGCTGCTTCCAACTTCTTGATCTCTTCTACAATGAACTCTTGGCGTTCCACCGCTTGCTTTCGACTCTCGCTTACAGGCGCGCTTGAGGACAGGCGGCAAGGTGGTGCTCAATTACTCACAGGAACACGGGGATGTCGATGGTTGCCATGCAAACACATCGACATTCGCCGCGAGAAAACAACGGCAGCGCTTTCCTATTTAGGGTCAAGCATGGGCGATGGTGAAGGTACCACCAGTGTCGTCCTCCTTGGCGACCACTTTCTTGGTCTCAGGTATCGCTGTCTTTGCCTTCTTGCACTTGCCGGTGGAGCTCGATGGTGCGTCCTTGACGGTAGCGCAGCACTCCGAAGAGGTGCGCTTGCCGGAATGGGCATCAGAGCTACTCTTGTTGGACTTTGTCTTCTTCTTCTTACCCCCGGGAGCTTTAGCGGCAAGTGGTTTGCGCTCTGCTGCGGCTGCTGCTTCCCGGTAGATCTTGTCGGTACAGATAAGTGCATCCTTCTTGTCGCCTTGGACAGAAATGACGCTTGTCGGACCAGGCATCTTGAGCACATTGTAGGCGTAGTGAGAGGCTGCCATGAACTTGGCAAGCGCTGGACGGCCGAGTATCCCATTGTAGGGCAATGGGAAATCAGTAACATCAAATGTGACTCTCTCTGTTCTGAAATTCAGCTCGCTGCCAAACGTCACTGGCAGTGTAATCTTCCCCTTGGGCTTGCTCCTTCCCGGGTTAATTCCTTGAAAGGTACCAGTTTCTTCAAGCTCGCTGTCGGGGATCTGGAGCTTGTTGAGCACCGCGGAAGAGATCAGATTTAGGCCAGCCCCGCCGTCAACCAACATCTTCATGACCTTGAGGTTGCGGATGGTTGGCGAAACCAACATCGGCAAGCACCCGACCGCAGTGATGCGATCGGTGATCTGAACATCAAAGGCGATGGGCGTCTTTGGACCACTTCGAGGGCTTGCACGATTCGGTGATGGTTCTGCTGCATTCACCTCCGCACTCCTTCGCTTGAGTTGGCGGTGCGAGGTGTCAGAGACTTACCGCCGTCAACGCACAAAACCTCCATTCCCTTCTGAAACTCTTGCTCGTCGGTCTCATCCTCGTCCATCTCATCATCCTCATCTTCGTCTTCGTCCTTGTCGCGCCACGGGAGGTCTGTCTCCTTGGCGCTGCTTGGCCTGCCTTGGCGCCCTCCCGGGTGGGGCGCTTCTGCCGGATCCTCCGCCACCTTCTGGGCCTTCTCCTTGTCGCGGCGCTCATATTCAGCTTTACGTAGCTCGCCATCTGCTCAACCTTCTTGCATTCTTGGAGGTCATGGCCCTTGGTGCGATGGATCTTGCAGTACTGCTTGCCGGAGCCGTCCTGCTTGTCGGTGGCCACCACAGCCTCGCCGGAATCACCAGCTTTGGCCTTCTCGGTGCCGCCTCCATTGCCGGACTGCTCGACAACTAGTACATCCTTAGCTTTCCTCTTTCGTTATTCCGCCCCGGTTCTTCTTTGCGGGAGGGCATCCTCACTGTCCGATCATACGCTCCTCGTTCTCTCCGGGAGTTTCCTCCCTCTTCACCCGTGCACACTTGTCGGCCAGAGCATATAACTCGCTGACATCTCTGATTTTGCACATCGCCATCTCCTCCTTCATCCTGCGGTTACGCACGTTCTGATGGAACGCGCTGATAACCGCGGCAGGGTGGACGTCTGGGATGTTGTGCTGCACCTGGCTGAATCTCTGTATGTACTTGCGCAGGGGTTCTCCTTCCTTCTGGGCAAGCAAATGAAGATCGCTTTCCTGTCCATGGGGCTTGTGGCCGCCTGTGAAGGCGCCGACAAACTGATGGCACAGGTCCGCCCATGAAGAAATGGAGTTGTCCGGCAAGTGCATGAGCCAAAATCTGACATTGGGCTTGAGCACCAGCGGGAAGTAGTTGGCGAGGATCTTCTCGTCGCGCCCCCCGGTAGCCTGCACTGCGATGGTGTAGACGCTAAGGAACTCCGACGGATGTATCCTGCCATCGTACTTCTCGGGTACGTCTGGCTTGAAGTTCTTGGTGCTGTGCCCATGGACCTGCCGCAGCTCACGAGTGAACGCAGGCAACCTACGCGACGGCAAGTCGCTGGTTCCCGGGCGCATGCATATTGACATGGGCCCAGCGCTGGTCGACCGACGTTGCGCCTCTGCGGCGCTTCGTCGCGAATCGCGGCGTCTTTGTGTCATCGTTCTTGAAGAACTTGGCGTTGATCGCGGCGAGCTCGCGGGTCCGACGATGCAGTGGACTCGGTGTCGAGGTTGGCCCGACGAGTCGGCGATCTTGGCCTTCGGGGCGGGGAGTGCATGGTGGTGGCACCCCCAGCGGTCTTGTCTGCGTCGGCTTGCGCCTGGGCGTCTTGCCGGGGCTTCGATGCGCTCGGTTGCCAGGGCTTGTCGCCGTTGGCGAAACCAACGAGGCTATGAATGGTCATCCTCCAGTCGTCGATCTTGTCTGGCGCTGGAGGGTAATCTAGAAGCAGCTGGGCTCGGGCCAGTGCTTCCTCTGAAGTCTTGGGCGGCGGTGGCGAGCGACGCGAGGTGCGGGATATGCTCAAACTTCTAACAGTGTTAGAAGGAGCAGCATCTCGCCCAGGCGACCGTACTGCGCTCGTGCTAGCGCGTTGGCGTGCATGTTGGCCTTGAACTTCTCGCGATCCGCCGGCTTGGCCTTGTTCCAACGCGAGTACGGTGCTGGGGGCACCGTGGCGTTGTCGATCTTGCACCTCCTGAGAGGGGTGCGGTGGATGTACAGACGCTGAAGCTTGCGGGGCCTTGTCCTTGGACCTGGTGACGACGTGAGTCCCACCGTCGGCGCCCGCTCCTCCACCGGCGTCTACCCCACCGCCCGTTTGCTCCAGCGGCGGTAGGATAGTCGTAGACGGAGCGGCCACCTCCGAAGCCTTCTTCTTCGGCGGCATGTCGATGAAGATGTTGATGTAGCGCGCGCGGAGACCGGATCAGGTTCGCACAACCTCGACGTCCCCTACCTGGCGCGCCAAAGATGTCGTGGGGAAACGAGCACCTATGGGGCGGGGCCCCTTTTCGGTCCGGCAAGGAGCAGAGGGCGCACGAAGAGCAGATCGAGGTCGAGCACGCAAGGGATTTTACCCAGCTTCGGAGCTCTCCGGAGAGATAAAACTCCTACTGCTGCTTTGTGTTTCTATTCTGTTCTTGCTCGAAAGCGTGGGTATGCTGTAGTCTCGAATGAGTCGAACCCTTTCTACGTGCCCATGGGCCTCCTTTTTATAGTCTAAAGGGGTCACTGGCAGGTGGCAACGCAGAAAGAGGGGTACAAAAGTAAAAACGCGGGTTGGTACAACCGCTATCAACAGTGCCCCTACCTAACTCTGACGGCAGGGGACAAGGGCATTTAATGCCCGTCTGATCGCCCAAACAGTGCCGGAAGCGACCGTTAGGGGCGCCACCGATCGCCACGATGGCCTCCTCGTCATCTTCTCTTGCCACCTCGCACCGCTTGGCTGCACAGCTACCCGCCACGTGCACCAAGAGCGATCCTGCGGCGACACGTCGTCGGATGCGCTGGAGCGTGGGCGCAGAGTGGTGGCTTCGCCGCGGCATGCACCTTGCCACGGTCGTTATCTTGTCGCACCCGCAAGCTTGCCGCTCGTCGGGTCTTGCCGGGACGCGCAGTGCGTCGCGGCAAGTTTTCTGAAGTGCCCCGGTTGGCCTTCCCGGCAAGCTCCTCTTGCCGAGGTCTTGTCCTTCCCGGCAAGCTTCTCTTGCCGGGGCCTTGTCTTCTCAGTTAACACTTTGTTCTTGAATGGCAGTAATAGGAATGACGAAGGGTCTTGACGGACGCCCGGCAAACCTTTCCGCGGGACGCTGCGACTGCCCGTGCACAAGTTCGGGGTACTAAGGTACCCCTACTTCAGTACAGCGACACAACGCGATAAATGGGTTGTCAATCCCTTCACGGCCACTTGCGGAAGTGAGATCTGATAGAGTTAATAAGATAAGATAAATATTTTTGGTATTTTTAGGATATAGGTTGAAAAGTAAAGATTGCAAAATAAAGTAGATTGGAAACTTATATGATGGAAAATAGATCCGGGGGCCATAGGTTTCACCAGTGGTTTTTCTCAAGATAGCATAAGTATTATGGTGGGTGAACAAATTACTGTCGGGCAATTGATAGAAAAGTGCATAGTTATGAGAATATCTAGGCTTGATCATGTATATAGGCATCACGGCCACGAAAAGTAGACCGACTCTTGCCTGCATCTACTACTATTACTCCACACATCGACCGCTATCCAGCATGCATCCAGAGTATTAAGTTCATAAGAACAGAGTAACGGATTAGGAAAGATGACATGATGTAGAGGGATAAACTCAAGCAATATGATATAAACCCTATCTTTTTATCTTTGATGGCAATAATACAATATGTGCCTTCCTGCCCCTGCTGTCACTTGGAAAGGACACCGCAAGATTGAACCCAAAGCTAAGCACTTCTCTTATTGCAAGAAAGATCAATCTAGTAGGCCAGACCAAACTGATAATTCGAAGAGACTTGCAAAGATAACCAATCATACATAAAAGAATTCAGAGGAGATTCAAATATTTCTCATAGATAAAGTTGATCATAAACCCAGAATTCATCGGATCTCGACAAACACACCGCAAAAAGAGTTACATCAAATAGATCTCCAAGAAGATCGAGGAGAACATTGTATTGAGAATCAAAGAGAGAGAAGAAGCCATCTAGCTAATAACTATGGACCAGAAGGTCTGTGGTAAACTACTCACAACTCATAGGAGAGGCCTTGGTGTTGATTTAGAAGCCCTCCATGATCGATTCCCCCTCCGGCAGAGCGCCGGAAAAGGCTCCAAGATGGGATCTCATGGGTACAGAAGGTTGCGGCGGTGGAAATAGGGTTTCGTGGTGCTCCTCGATGTTTTCAGGGTTCGTAGATATATATAGGTGAAGGAGGTCGGTCAGGGGAGCCACAAGGGGCCCACGAGGGTGGTGGTGCGCCTACCCCCCTAGGGCATGCCCTACACCCTCGTGGCCGCCTCGGCTGCTTCTTGATGTTCACTCCAAGTCTCCTGGATTGCGTTTGTTCCAAAAAGATCGCTCCCGAAGGTTTGGCTCCTTTTGGACTCCGTTTGATATTCCTTTTCTTCGAAACACTGAAATAGGCAAAAAAACAGCAATTTGGGCTCGGCCTCCGGTTAGTAGCACTACAGGAATCAGGTAATTTGTCGTCTGTGGATCCCAGACGGCAAAGACCAAACTACAGACGTCCAAGATTTTGCCGTCAGGAAGCAGACGGCAAAGTCAGACGGCAAAGACAAAGTTGGCAAAGAATACTTTGCCGTCAGCATTTCATCGGGTAGACGGCAAAGATTTTGCCGTCAGCCAACTACAGATTTGCCGTCTATCGCAAAAATAATAGACGGCAAAACCCTGTTCTTTGCCGTCAGTCAAAACTTGTTCTTTGCTGTCATCTAGACTAAAGTACAGCCGGCAAAGATTGGTTTTCATTTAAAAAAAGTGACATCAATGCAGAGCATCTCGTCGGACACATGAACGTCAAACCAAGACAACAGGTTCAGCTCAAGTAGATTCATAGAGTCCATACCGGTTCATACTCGTATCCCGGTTGGTATCTCTCTATTCCTAACTTACAATACAAGTTATACATCAGGCCGGTTTACGGCTACAGGTTCTAAACCGACTACAGGCCTTGGGCCTTCATCTGTTTATGCCACTAATGAAGTTAACCCGGCCCAAGCAGGCCGGTTTACGCCTAGTGGTAATATCCCCAACATTAGGCCCCAGATTGATTTGAACTGGTTCATGTCAATCCTTCACAAAATCTGGCATCTTGGACATCTTCGGGTAATTGGTAAACCGCCGTGTCGTCATCATTTCTGGTTGCTGTAAACCGGCATGACGTCATCATGAAATTTTATGATTTATAACGCCCTCTTTTAACAATTGCTCCTGGATCCGCGCGCTTGACCTAGCTCTGTTGCCTTATAAATAAGACCGAAGGGTCATTTCTTTTCCTTTCCCTTCGTCCCTTCTTCTTCGTCTTCCTCGCGTCGCCAGCCTTGGAGCTCCGCCACCGCCGTCGACCTCTGCCTCGTCTTGGGCCGCTGCATCAACCTGAACGTACCAGAGCATTGCGGCATCTTTCCGCATCTTCTCCGTTCCCGGTAAGCTTTCTCCTCTTCTTGACCTAGATCTGTTCTTAGGGTTCCATGTTCGTGTTGTGTTCATCGCGTGCTCATACCGGTTTTCTGACCTTGAACGAATCTGTGAATCCCTGCTGCGTTAATTAGTAATCTTTAAGCATCCGCCTGTAATCTCTCATCTAAGTCCATAGATCTCACGCACATACCCGCTCAATGGTTCACTTCTGTTCCGCCTTACCCTTCGGAATATTTTCTGTTTTTGTGAGCTCGTTGTAGATCCGCGGCTGTAATAAGATCTTGTGAAACTTGTTTCTGTATACCTAGTTGTCCATAGCTTCAATTGCCTCCGATGCTTAGATCAGGCGGTTTAACTTACCATAGAAAAAAGTTGCTAAACCGGTATATACCATTAGTCCCCTGGTTGAACCGCCAGAATCCACATAATGCCGCATTGTAGAAGACCGGTTTATAGGTACTGCCTCCGGTTTATCGTAGTTTAGATCAACGCCTTCTTTTATCCAGCGTGGTCTTGAACCGAATCACCTATTTCTTGTAGATCTCGCCATGGCCTAACAAGTGTATGAGTGCAATTGGGTTCCTTCTCGCGTCACCGAATCACAGTTGGACGATCTAGTCTTGATCGGCGCTTTAGACAGTAAAGATACAATCCACTGGAGGGTTCCTGGAGATGAATGTTCTCCCACACCCCAGGAAGGAGAGGTTGTGGTCTTCGCAGATCACTTGGCCCGGGGCTTCAAACCGCCCGGTTCTAAATTTTATCGGGATGTATTAGCCAATTTTCAGCTCCGTCCACAGGATATTGGCCCCAACTCTGTTACCAATCTATGTCATTTTCAACTACTTTCTGAGGTATACCTTCAAGAGGAGCCTTCGGTCGAGTTGTTTAGAGACCTCTTCCATTTAAACCGTCGTACTGAATTTACCGATGGTCCCAATACCGAATTGGGCGGTATGGCCATTCAGAAGAGGAAGGAGATCACTTATCCCCACGTCAAACTCCATACTCACCCCAAGGAGTGGAATGCAACTTGGTTTTATTGCAAGGATACCTCTCCTGAAAATGAAAATCCCTTGCCTGGCTTCCGTCCGGAACGGCTCAGCAACACTCACCCTTTTCCACAAAGACTAAGCGCCAAGGAAAGAAGTAAATATGCTCCGCAACTGTCCAAGCTCCGAGCCTTTATGGCCAACGGTTTAACGGGAATAGACCTTGCACGCTGTTGGATATCATGGAGCATACTGCCTCTGAGCCGGCGCCCCGGTTTAATGTGCAAGTACACTGGTAGCGTCGATGACCCACTCCGACACACGAAAATCCAACTCTCCGACGATGAAGTCACAGATTCTGTAACGAAGATGTTGAATGAACCGGAGCACCTCTGTGCTCAAACCGGTTCGCTTCCTTCTCGCACCACCAACAAACCACCAGCGGTAAGATTTTAGTTGCTCTATTGTTGAACACATTCATTGCTTTTATCATCGACATTTAATTACTGCTGACCCAGGGTGATAATCCGTTTTGGAGTAAGAAGCTTCCACAAGACAAAATAGAGAAAGCAGGGCGGTCAACCCGGCCCAAGACCAAGGTTATCAAGAAACTAGCTCATAAGAGAAAAACCACCGCTTCATCTGATCCAGCTATTGATGATGATGTGGGTAATCCGGACCTTGAGGTAGAACTTGATTCACTTGGCTTACTTTTTACACGCCTTATTGATGATGATGCTTGCCAGGACGACGCTGAAGCCAGCAATGCGGACATCGCTGAGGTAACTGTTCTCTCTTCCGATTCAGAAATCTTGCCTTTGCCAAAATTTCGCAAGGCAAACTGGAAAGTTAAATTTTCTCATCCTCTTGCTTATTTGGATCCCAAATTTCTTATGAAGACTCAACAACATGAAGCTCGCCGCACAACCCGGCACAGTGGCCAGGTAGTTACCTCCGCCGATTTACCAAACAGTCCGGTTCGAAAACGCCGCTCCGAGGTCTCCGACCTTTTTATTGATTTAAATCCTAAAGCGGGTTTCTTCCGTCAACCTCTTAATCCATCCGACTCCGATTATCAGGTTACTTCTCAATCATCTTCTGGTGAATCGTCGGCCACTCAGCTGCCTCCATTGAAAACAGTTATTGGGTAAGCTAAACTGAATATACGCTTCCATTATACTGTGTAATGGCTTATGCTGCTCCTTGACTCTTTATTTTTCTTTCAGGGCCAAACCTAAACCAAGCAAGAAGGCCCGCCTGGATAAAGCGGCTGAAGAAGATGCTGCCCCAGAACATGACAAAGTGCCAGATCTTGAAGCGTTTGCTCCTGAAGATATCCCCAATGATCCTCCTTTGCAAGACGATGCAATTCCCGAAGAGAGGCCTATTAACACTTCAGCCTCTGCTGACCCGCCTGCCGGCTCCGTCCGGATTGAGAAATCCCGCAGTCCTGCTGACAAACCGGCCGCACCCACACAAACCGCCGAGTCCAAAGATGATGACGTTGTGATTACCGGTGTAGGCCGCTTTGAACCGGGGAATCCTGCCACCTTAACTAGGCATACTGTAAAAGAGGATTTTTCCGCTCTGAACAAAGGAAAATGGGATGTTGAACTGGAGACATATGCTGCCCTGAGTGCCCAAGATCTTCATTCCGGCTATTTAAACCGGCTTTATACTAGCCGTGACTGTGAAGCTGGCCTGGTCAAGATGATGAGGGATAAATTTGAGGTAACTCACTTCTTTACTTACTGCCATTGTATCAATGCTCCTAGCCCCCAAGGGCCGGTTTGTAACCTTGGTCAAACCGGGACTTGAATATGATCCTTAACACTTTTGAAGTCCATCTATATAGCCCCCAAGGGCCGGTTTAACTTAGCATAATTAGACCGGGGCTCAGACAGAAAACTATCCTTAGAACATAATTTGATCAAATAGCCATTAGCCCCCAAGTGCCAAGTTGAATACCTGTATTGAGCTTGGGACTTTGCAATCTAGTAACTTTATGAAAATTGAAGGTGCATTAGCCCCCAAGTATCAGGCGTATAACTTTGTTATGTGGTTGATACTTCAATTGTTTGTTGAAAACTAAATCCTGTCTGTGTGCAGGCTGATGTGAGAATCAAGGAGGACCGGATTGCCGATTTGCAGGAGGCCTTGAAAACCCAACAGGCTGAAACAGACAAGGCAAAGAAAGAATTAACCAGCGCCTTGAGCATCACTGAACAGTTGAAGGAAGGCTTCAAGAAAGAGCGGGCTGATTGGGCCACTGAGAAGGCTGCTTTAACCAAAAGAGCGGAAAATGCTGAAGCTGCCCTTAAACCGGTGGTGGATGAACTTACGGTCGTAAAGCGGCAAATACACTCCATGACCGATGCGATCTTTGGTAAGCTCCTTTTAACTTCTATGATAATTTGAACCTGGTGTAGTGTAAATCCGGTTTGAGATCGTCCCTATATTGTTGTAGGCACACGCATCGGGCACTTAGGAAACGATGTGCGGAAGAAACTGAAGGCTGCCTACACCTTAGTGGAACAATTATATACCGGAGCCCAGCGTATCATCACCACAGCCTCTCATAACAACCCGGCACCTTCTTTAATCCAGGACACTCTTAATAGGTTGTCGATGCTTCCGGCCCAGATTGAGGAGCTGAAAAAATCCGCTGCTCGAACCGGAGCTATTAACGCCTTGATCCGGGCAAAGGCATGGGTGCCGGATTTCGACCCTGTGGAAGCAGCTCAAGGCTATCCCAGCCTGAAGGAAGATGGCTCTGAATTCAACGAAGAGGAGTTAAGGGCAATAAACCGTGCAGTGCGCCCTCTGGTTTGTCAGCTAGTTGAAGAGGCAGACTTGACGCATTAGCAAGCACAATACAATGATCAGAACAAGCGAGTGCCTGCCCCAACTCTTGAAGCGGAGAATCTGATCCCTCCAATCCGTAAGCACACTTACGCTCCTGATATTGAACCGTCTTCCCTGATCCATGAAGAGGCTGTTTTCCAAGCTTTAATGGGAATTGACTGGACCACTGTTGATTTCCAGCCAATGGGTAGAGACGAGGAAGCTGAAGCGGATGAAGATGAGGAGCAGGCTTGAACCGGAAGCCGATTTGGATAGCCATCTTTTGCATCTTTCCAAAATAACAATGATCTTATTCGGGCACCGTGTTGCCTTGTAATAGGATAGTTAATACTTCTGCCTTGAATATGCCTTCGTGCATAAGTACTGATGCTTTTGCTTGAAAAAACTTCAATTCATATTTCCTGCAATCAGAAAAATTTGAACTTCGGTGGCGGTTATACCGCCAGCCGGTTTATGATATTGATATGTGTATCAGTAATGTAACAAATAGGTGATACAAAATACCTGCCATGTCTGGGCATGAAGCTGGCTTAGCCAAGCTTGAAGCGGAGGTTTTATAAACCATTACCGTCAATAAGGGAGGAGAAAACAGCTCCCGTATAAACCGTACTAAGGCAATACAAACCCCCTGGTTACTCCATGATGTTAACAGGAAAAAAGGTAAACCGGGCATACTTCTCCGGATTAAAGGGAAACCAAATCCATCGGTTGAACCGGAAAAAGGTGTTTGTTGACATAAAAGCAATCCAACAAAAACAAAGAACAAACAAGCCATGAAAATAACATGGAAACAAAGGCAATGATAAAAACCGTTTGCAAAAATATGCTATACTGAGCTGATCAGATGGTATTACCATGGTCGGACAGGACCAAGCCCCCAATAGGAGTGACAATGATTCAAGTCAGCCAGGTCCCCAAATGATTCGTGGCATATATGCCAGATCAAGAGGCGTGGCAATGGTTCGGGTTCGACCAAGCCCCCAAGTGATTTTGTGGCCTTAGGCCGACCAGAGGCGTGACTGGTTCAGACTTGACCATGTCCCCAAATGATCTGGTGGTTGTCGCCTATCAAAAGGTGTCGCGTTGGTTCGGACACGACCAAGGCCCCAAGTGATATATAAAAAACAAATGTCAAGGGGTAAACCAGAGGCCGCTTTGAAAATAGAGCCACTCCATGTAACCACGCATGATAAGAAAGACAGAGACCCCGCTTTAGCTGAGGCCCCGGTTTTATTATATCAAAGATAATATATACACTGTTATGATATGTACATAGATAGAGCCGATGGCTCAAGTGTAGTAAGGCCGAAGATGAGCTATGTTCCACGGCCTGTTTGTCTCCTCCTCTGATGTGCGTGAGTCTTGATGCTCTCGAATATCAATCAGATAGTACGACCCGTTGTGCAGATTCTTGCTGACCACGAAAGGTCCCTCCCAAGGTGGGGATAACTTATGCATATCTGTCGGTCTTGGATGAGTCAAGCACCAAATCTCCTTCTTGAAAAGTTCGGTTCTAACCCGCGATCGTGATAGCGACGAAGATCTTGGCGGCAAATCGCTGAACGGGCAGCCGCTATATCACGCTCCTCATCCAATAGGTCCAAAGCGTCTTGCCGTTGTCTCATTGTCCGCTTCAACATAAGCTGCCACACGAGGCTAATCGTGCGGATATCACTAGGGAGAACGCCTCTGCTCCATAGACCATGAAAAATGGTGTGTATCCTGTGGACGGTTTAGCGTAGTATTGATACTCCATAGCACGATGGTAGCTCTTCAACCCAACATCCTGGTGTTCTTTGCAATGGGACCATAAGCGGGGTTTGATGCCTCGCAAGATCTCTTGATTAGCTCGTTCTGGCTGTCCATTGGACTGGGGGTGTGCCACTGACGACACGTCCAGTCGGATGTGCTCACGTTCAGAGAACTCCTTCTTAGCACCCTTGGATAAATTGGTACCATTGTCGGTAATGATACTGTGGAAAGCCGAACCGAAAATCACCTTTTGATGAAGCGCACGCTGTTGCTGCATCACACTTGGCCGACAGCTCCGCTTCAACCCACTTGGTAAACTTGTCAACTGCCACCAAAAGGTGGGTTTTCTTATCCTTGGATCTTTTAAAAGGTCCGACCATATCCAGCCCCCAAGTTGCAAACGGCCACGTTATTGGAATCATCCTCAATTCTTGAGCCGGCACATGAGCACGCCTTGAAAATTTCTGACATCCATCACACCGTTTAACCAAATCCTCCGCATCAGCATGCGCTGTCAACCAGTAAAACCCGTGACGAAATGCCTTTGCCAACAGAGAATTTGAACCGGCGTGGTGTCCACAATCCCCTTCATAGACTTCTCTTAAGATTTCACAACCTTCCTCAGGAGAAACACAACGTTGAAACGCCCCTGATACACTTCAATGATGCAATTCACCATTGAGAATCGTCATAGACTTGGATCGCCGGACTATCTGCCTGGCTAGAATCTCATCCTCTGGTAACTCCCCCCGGTTCATGTACGCAAGATAAGGGACTGTCCAATCCGGAATAATATGCAGGGCTACCACCAATTGAGCCTCCGGATCAGGAATAGCCAAATCCGCTTCACCTGGGAGCTGGACTGACGGGTTGTGCAACACGTCCAGAAAGACATTAGGCGGGACCGGTTTGCGCTGAGAACCCAACCGGCTTAAAGCGTCCGCCGCTTCATTCTTCCGACGGTCCACATGATCCACTTGATAACCCTTGAAGCAACCCGCAATATTATCCACTTCCCGACGATATGCAGCCATGAGCGGGTCCTTAGAATCCCAAGTGCCAGACACCTGTTGAGCCACGAGGTCCGAGTCACCGAAGCACTTAACCCGGCTTAAATTCATATCTTTAGCCATCTGGAGACCATGGAGCAAGGCTTCGTACTCAGCTGCATTATTAGTACAAGGGAACATTAAGCGGAGAATGTCGGTGTCAAAACCGGCGGATCTCGGGTAGGGGGTCCCGAACTGTGCGTCTAGGCGGATGGTAACAGGAGACGAGGGACACAATGTTTTTACCCAGGTTCAGGCCCTCTCGATTGTGGTAATACCCTACATCCTGCTTGATTAATATTGATGATATGGGTAGTACAAGAGTAGATCTACCGCGAGATCAAGGAGGCTAAACCCTAGAAGCTAGCCTATGGTATGATTGTTGAGACGTAATGTTCGTCCTATGGACTAAGGCCCTCCGGTTTATATAGACACCGGAGAGGCTAGGGTTACATAGAGTCGGTTACAATGGTAGGAGATCTACATATCCGTATCGCCAAGCTTGCCTTCCACGCCAAGGAAAGTACCTTCCGGACACGAGCCGGAGTCTTCAATCTTCTATCTTCGTAGTCTGGGAGTCCGGCGGATATTGATAGTCCGGCTGTCCGGACACCCCCTAGTCCAGGACTTCCTCAGTAGCCCCTGAACCAGTCTTCAATGACGATAAGTCCGGCGTGCATAATGTTCGGCATTGCAAGGCGGGTTCCCCTCCTTGAATAATTCGGAGAAGATAATGAACACCAGGATAGTGTCCGGCTCTGCAAAATAAATTCCACATTCCAACGTAGAGAGAATAAAACACATATACCGATCCAATCTGCTGACGTATTATGCGGCGTGATATCACACTGCCACCAAGCCTTTGTTTGAATTACCATACCACCTCAGCACGTTTAGCGAAGCAGTTTCCTTGGCACGTCCTGTCGAAGCAGAGATCGTGTTCCCCTTATTCCGGGATTCTCATCAATACGTGCGTGGGTAACCCAACCGCGCGTATTGATGGTGGCGCTTGGGAGATAAGCGAGTTTTACCAGGCCGGTGAAGGACGCATATTTTCGTCCGCCTATATATAAGGGATAAGGATTTACCTTCTCACCTACGCCTTCTTCCTCCTTTGCTCATTCACCCCTGCGAACTCAAGCTCCAACGCCTAAGCTCGCGCATCCCGCCTCGACCCTTCTCCGAACATGTCCGGAGGGGGAGGCAAATGGATGGCCTCCACCGCCAAGGAGGACATCATCAAGCTGCGCGACGCCGGATACCTTTCCGGCGACATCGCGCATCGGCTGCCCGACGCGGGGCAGCTCATTCCTACCCCAGGGCCTCATGAGAGGGTTGTCTTCCTTCCCCACTTCCTCCGCGGACTGGGCTTTCCGCTCCATCCATTCGTCCGGGGGCTCATGTTTTACTACGGCCTGGATTTCCACGATCTGACGCCGAACTTCGTCCTCAACACTACACCACAAACCCACCTATAGCTACGCATTCCCTCCAACGAAATAACCATGTGTTGCTGGGATCGCAGCCACTTCCCACGACTATTAACCACTTCCTACGACAATCAAGGAAATATCATTTTTTTTCTAAAATAAAAAAATAGAAGGAAACAACCCACTTCCTCCCGATAAGTAGGCACAGGCCGCCGCCGCCTCGTGTGATCCCTAATCCGGATTCCTCCAGTTCGCCTCCGTCCTCCACACTCGGCCGCCTCAACTGCGCCCCGTGATTCCGATGTCCAGGACTTCCCCATCTCTCCAACACCTTCCTTCCCACCCAGACCAATCTCAGCAACCCCCCAAACGGCAGCCCCGCGGCATCGGAGGAGCATGACGATGTTGACTGTGGCGGCGTCGCAAGAGGGTGAGGCGGCCACTTGCCGGACCAGATGGTGCGGAGCCTTCTGGAGCAGGAGAGTTTTCATCGGCGGCGAGGCCACCTGCAGCTCCTTCTTCTCCATCCTCCCAGCTGCCGTCCGCTTGTCCGTGCATGTCATCTTGTCCGTGCATGTCATCTCCATGGATTCCGCAAGTACCACACCCTCGCCAAGGGCTTCTCCAACCTCAACGCGATGGTAATTTTTTATTTTCTCCTGTCTCTCTGTGCTTCCTGCCGGTTCACTCAATCGGCCTAGTTCGTATTTGCGAGATAGGCAGACACTCATGATGGGTAATAAAAATGGAGACTTCCAATTCTTGGTGTTCTTGTTTGTGGGTATGCGGTACAACTTTCTCATATGTGGCTGGTTGATGGAACCTATATATTCCCGATTCCTTGGAATAGATATTCTGCTTGTGCTTTAGTAATATGGTGGTGATTTCATCTTATACCTTCCCTGGAAGGTAACAACATAAGACAAGGTCGGTGACTAATGGATAGGGCTGGACTAACGAGCAGCTCGGCTCGTTAAGCTCATACTCGTTAAGCTCGTGCTCGTTAAGGCTCGGCTCGTTAAGCTCGTTAAGATTAACGAGCAGAAAACCATACTCGGCTCGGCTCGTTTGAAGCTCGTTAAGCTCGTGAGCGCTCGCGAGCGCTTGTTAATAGATTATAAGTGTTATGATATACATGATGAATGTGTAGGTATGGTTTTCAAGATGAAATATGGTGACTACAAAAAAAAAAGTAGTTTGTTGCCTCATATGTTGATTAGATTAAATAGATGGGCTAAGATGCTACAAAAAGTTTGTCACGTAATATGAAAATATGTGTTGTGTCGTTACTAACGAGCTTAACGAGCTACTCGTGAAACTCGTTAGCTCGCTCGTTAAGCTTGTTAAGCTTAACGAGCTAAAATCAATGATTGGCTCTGTTCATTAAGAAGCGAGCTGCGAGCTTAATGAGCCGAACTATTGAGCGCTCATTAAGCTCGCGAGCTACGAGCTTTTGGTCCAGCCCTACTAATGGACAATAAGTGTGTTGTCTGGAAAATTTTGTTTTTATATGTTCTGCTCATGACCGACTTTCAGTAAAGATTAAGGTGTCTGTGTTGTAGAAAAGTTACCAATTATCTAACAATTTCCTTTGAAGTATTATATTCAATCCACCGATATGGGCACCTATGTACATGCTAACGGCCGGCTGGCCGCAACTAATTAGTCATTAGCCGATATGTTAAATTATTAATAACTAGCACCAAATTAGAGAATCCCAAAGCCAGCAGGCAATAGCTCATGTCGATCGTGGCTGGATTATTTTGATCGACGAATCGATCAGATGATGACCTGTGTATGTTCTGCACTTTCACCGGCTGGATATAGTAACTTCGGTTCAGACTTGATTGTTGCCGTCATCATAGAGCATAGTAGCAGTTGTTGCTAGCAGCCTAACGCTTGTGCATTGGTCTTCAGAACAGTGTGTTCGTTGTGTGTCATCTTCCACGATGCATTGATCCTCGGAGTCTTTGATCCTGGCATCACAACTCATGCGAGTGAATCCTAAACTTAAGGTATATCACTACAAATTAATATTGTTGTTAGACTTCTAAAGAGTGTTGGTTAGTATTTTTGTTAGATCTACTTAAATGTGTATGCAAGTGCTTAATGAATCCATCATTCTTTACAGGATCAAAATTTCTTAAATATTCATCTTTCGGAGAAAGTTCAGGGCAGGGCTACTTCTGTAGAAGGAGGTATGACTTCATGAATAATGTTGGCTGGTAAAGTTGTAGGTGATTTAAGTTACATAATCTGCAATGTAATTTCGAAACTCATGTTGAAAGGATTATGTATTCACTATTTAGATTAGTATTATTGTCAAGCATGTATATAGATCAAAATCACTAGAAAACACACTTGTCAACATTTAATATAGCCACCTGATTTAGCTTTGTGCGAATTATTTTCTATCAACTACCAGTATTTCTGGATTTTTAATCTCTGCATTTCTATGCACTATTTTGGTAACTACAGACCTATGTTTTCAATGTAGCATGCTCTGTTTGTCGGCGCACATATTTTTTGGGCATGTACGTCCCTGTATCTTCATTATTTTCTTTATAAGGTGTTTAATAACTCAATTTACATATGAATGGTCTCTTCATAAGGCTCCCTTTTCTCTGTCTATAAAGTTGAGTGCTATAGCTGGGACTGTAAAGAAGTATTCAAATTATGATATATCAAAGCCCTTCAGAGATGATGACGTACGTTGGATGATGCGACGATTATTCTGGAGCTTGCTTTGACTTGAGTGTTCAGAGAAGTAAAACTTCAACTAATGTGTTTAGTGAAACAACATATTGTATCTGAGGTGAAACTTTCTCTATTATATGGAGATGTGAGCAGCAAACAAACATCCATCTAAAGATAAGGTATGCCCATTTCTCTACTGTTGGAATTCAACATGGCTGAGCAACAATCTAGTATAGATCATTCTTTTTGCAATATGAATGCTTATTGTATTTCATGCTTAGCTTGGGAAATCTAAACAAGAATGTTGCTCTTGCTACACTCCAAAGTACCGACCTAGAATGTAAAACAAAAATTGAGGGTGTTGAACTTGGTAATTGATTCTTGGTTGATAGGACTACTAAAACAAAACCATTGGTCATATAGCAAGATTAACTCTCACATGGCGTTGAACCTTTGTATGTTGCTCTTTGTTTAAATTTTACTGCCCTATTAACTTCTATTTCTTTTATGGCACCTTATTTTTTCTCATTTCTTTGTTGTTGTAGATTGCCAAGATAAATCGATGATGCATTGCTCACGAGTTGATTGAAAGATCAAGGAGGTGGCTACTACTAGATAGTTTTAGATTAGGCTTAGAATGTCATTCAGGTCAACGTTTCATACATTATGTTTTAGATGGCTAACACGTTGATTGCAAGGCTGTGAATCAGACTACTACTAGATAGTTTCACATATTGTAATTCTTGTATAATGTTCTTTGTAAAGCAACAATATTGAGTTAATATATGTGACCTTTCTAATTATTATGTTTGTGTGTCCTATGCATTATCAGCATTAGCATAATAGTTCAGAATGTTGATATAAAAATACCATTAATTGTCCAAGCAATGCCAAATTTCTTCTAGGAATTATAAGGATCCTCTTATGTGCAGGTCACCAACGCATATGAAGTGTTGTTATCTTCTAGAAATTATACGTTGCTGTCTTACAACACATATTCACGCCGGTTACCAACACATTTATATATGTTGTTGTAGAACTTTGCAACGCCACCAAGGACAACGCATATAAATCCGTTGGTGTAGACCTTAGCAACGCTTATATGGACATAAGACAACGCATCGATGCGTTGCTGAAGGGGGGTTCTTGTTGCAACATCTCGGCGTTTATCGCCGTGTGAGAGGCCTTTCTCTGCATCTGGCCCCACTTCGGCCTGTGGCTCAAGACCTTCAACGCTGTCAAGGTTGTGAAGGGACGCATAAGCGGAATGCGGAGGCGCCATGTTGGGCAAGTTGCCCAACGTCCCTTGGCTAGAAGGGACCTTCGTGGACTCCGTCAAGGGGTTGCAGTCGGGATGGTTCTATATCACCGAGCCGCGCAAGCCCACATGGGCGGCGGCCCCCGAATTTAGATATGGAATCCCTACGCAGCTCACCTCCTGGAAAGAGAAGGGCTTGCAGTGGGGTGATCCGGTGGAGGTGACGGGACTTGAGCCTGCATCAAGAAGCTGGTGAGCAATAGGCTCCGGCTCGTCGGCGTGGTCCAGTCATGCTCCTCGCGGATTCTCCCATGCCAAGAACGGGCATTTAATCGTGGGAGTTTAATCCGAACAGCACCAGATGTTAAGCGCGCTCTTTGACACAACGTCTGAAAGGCGCTGAGGGTGCTGTTCAAGGCGCCAACCCCGCATCCGCGATCAAGACCATGGATTCAGCTCGCGATCTCCGATCGACGAGGTAAGTGATTCGACCCCATTACGGGACACTTATAGTAGCTAGATTGACTCTAGCGAGGTTTTTAATCTACCCCTTCCTTTGACAGGACTGGATGGAAAAGGCCCAGCTGCTTATCAGCCCGGCTCCCATGCCAGAAGAACCAGTGGATGCCCGCTTAGCAAGGTTGTTGGTTCCGGCACCGTACGTGGTGCCGGAGAAGAAGGCCAAGAAGGTGGTCGCGGGGACTCGCAAGAGTTCCCGCAATCAGGCGTCTGACGACGACGACGAGGACTCCTCCCCCGAAGACGAGGAGGAGGAGGAGGAGTACTCTCTCCCGGAGGAGGGAGAGAGGAAGAGGAAGGCCTCCCAACCGGGCGGCGAAGGGTCCAAGAGGGGGAGAACTATCGCCCCGGACAGTTTTGCCAACATCAACGTTGGCGAGGACGAGTGGCCTCCAAGGGCCCGGCGTCCGGCAGGATCGTAAGTATCTGGATCATTCATAGGCCGTACATTATATGTCACGTAGTGTCCTTCTAATGCCGCATTGTTCCTTTAGTCCGGCCGTTGACGACCTTCCCGACTCGATGAGCGGGTCATTGGCGCCGTCGGATGTAAATTCCATCCCGACTGCCTCTACCCACGCGCCGAGGACGACGAGGCGAAATCCCACAGGGGGACACGCCAGGAGGAGGCCCCGGAGGCGCCGTCAGGCAGCCCCCCGGACTTTGTGCCGGACTCTGCTCCGGAACCCGAAGCGGTTCAGAGTCCGACAAGCAGCCCTCAAAGAGGGCAGATCATGACGCCGGCGGCCTCCGCCCAACCGAAGGCACGGATAACTCTGCCGGAGGCGCCAAAGGCGCCTCCATCGAAGAACACCGCACTCTCATGAGTGCGGTGATTGAGAAGGTCCAGCTTCGCCAAGGGCGGGCTGACCAAGCTCGCAACAGCCTTCTAACGAGGCTTTGAGGTAAGAAGGTTAAAATTAAGTAATATAATACCGCATAGACGGTAGAGTTTCGATGCTTAGCCCGGTGTTCGGAAAGAAAAGCCGGACTAAGGATCTAACAAGATATACGCAGGGTTGTTAAAAAATATGTCGATATGGGTTTGCAGGCTGCGTTGTTGACCTCTGCCGCATTAACGGCGGAGGTCGAGGCGCTGAAGAAAGATCTTGAGCGGTCGGAGCAAGAGCTCGGCCATGCCAAGAGGCAGCTCAAGGAAGGAGAAGGTGAATAACACCACTTTAAATAAGTACCTTACAGAAAAGGGTTTTGGTTGCAAACAAGATTAACAAGGATAATATATGTAATGCAGGGTCCACTAACGAGGTGGCAGCCCTGAAGGATGCCGTGTCCGTGGCCGAACGCAATGCGGCCACAGAACGGACTGAGCGAGAAAAGCAAGCGGCGCTGGTGGCGGAAGTTCGGTAAGAGCTCCAGGCTCTCATGGAAAAACATGAGAGTTTGGAGCGTGACTCCAAGGCTCGAGAGTCCGAGCTTGCCTCGGCTCTCGATAGGGCCGAGTCCGCCAAGGCCGAGGCCCAGAAGGCCCATATGGAAGTAGAGGACATGAAGAAGATAGCGGCGGGTAAGGCGTTTTTCATGCAGAGCAAGCATGTTAATGTAAATTACCGGATACTTACCCGAATTCGAGCTCTCAGGGCATTTGCAGATCTGCCGCATAGTGCGTCTGATGCCGCTGCATTCTATCGTGGCGAGGAGGGAGCTCAACGGAGAAGGTCTTCGGTCTCGATCTGCTGAGGCCGCCATCCGGTGCCCCTAAGCGACCAGTGAAGCGGTGGTCGAACTCCACAAGGTAGCTAAGGAGGCCATGAAGGGCCTCACAGTCCGGCCAGTGGCTGGGCAGGCCATGCCGGCAGCTACTTTGGCCTAGTGCGGCGGCTAGTGGATGCATGCCCAGGCTGGATGTGATCAAGCGCCCGCTTTGCATTGAAGGCGCTCGTCGGGCCCTTGCCCGCATAAAGGTGCAATGGGGAAAGCTGGATGCGGAGAAGCTTCTCACGGATCCGCCGCCGCCGGGCAAGGAGCACCGTACGCCGGAGAGATATTATAAAGTTGTCCTGAAGGGAGCCCGCGATATTGCGGATGAGTGCCCCTTAATGTAATCCTTGAGTGAACTCGCTGTGTGTTTATCTGCGGCGCTGAAAACTTCGCTTATATGCGCCATGAGCAACGCTTTGTTGAATTTAAAATATTACCTTCATGCGGCCGCTTGTTAAATCGAGAGATGGCAAGTCGTTGGCTTCAGCCCCCAAGCCACGAGTCTTTGGGGTGTTCGGTGATAAACTTGAGCACTCTTGTTCCCATCTTTGGGTCCATCTAGGAGGCGCCAACACGACGTAACAAGGCGATCGGACTTATAATGCTTGAACACTCTCACTTAGCCATAGAATTCTATAATTTTAAATTTCGGTGAAGCCCCGGTATTCGAAGATCAATCCGGGCGCTATCCACGCTTCGCCGACATCATCCGAACTTCACTCGAAGTGGCATGAGTCTTTAGGGACCAAAAGACCTCTCGAACAGCGATCAGTCTCTCGCCTTATCATGCCGTCGGTTTAGCTTTCCATCGAGGCGTTAACCGGCTCAACCGGGCGCAATCGCATGGTTCTCCAGTGCTACCTTAGCCGACGAACGGAACGTAAGGTACCAAAACATGGGAGCCGGGCAAACCCAACTATTAACCCAAGACATGATTCGGAGCTGATTCATATAATGCTATAAGTTCGGGGTGCCGCACTTATGAAAGTGTTCGAACTTAATCACACCATAATCTGGGGAACAGAAGCCCCTGGTGTATTCGGCCGTACCAAAGTATACGAGTGCAAGATGTCATATAATGAACATTTATAAAAGATAACGCAATTGCAATGAAAAGGTAATGAACTTGCAAAAAGGAAGTGATGCGTTATTTATGAAAGAAGGTCTGCTAATAAAGCGGACTGATACAAATAGTGCGGTAAGCAAGGGATTTGGTCTAATTTGACATGTCCCCCCTCCAGGGATAAGCTGCAGACTTGGTGTATTTAATCGAATTTAGTGCTCGTAATGGAGACCACCTGAGTGTTCGTTGCAGCCTTCTTTGATCCCTGACTATTGCTTCGTGAGTTCGGCAAGTTCGCCGTCGGACAGGGCTTCTGTTTAGTGGAGTCCTGTTTTTTTTTAAAAAAAGGGAGAAAAGATAAGAATAAAGCCAAGGGGGGCGCTAGCATGAGCCCCTGGTGTGGTCCAGCCGCACTCTTTAATCCTTGTGGTTAAGCCCCTCCCCTGCGCCCATGGTATCTCCAAAGCGTAATGATGTACGCGGAGTGTTATTCTTGTGATCATGCGCGGGCGAGGGTGGGGGCCGCATTGCTACGCGTGCTCTGATCGCGCCAGGTGGTCTTGGTTAGTGTTGCTCCGGGCGCGCTTTGATGCATCCGGCTTTTAATTGCGGACTAGAGAATTGCCGTGAGAAGGCTGCTCAGATTTCGCCGCGAGAGCAGCCAGATGTTCCTCCGTTCGGAGGGAGCGTTCCGTATTCCCATTGACCGTAATGATTCCGCGAGGGCCTGGCATCTTGAGCTTTAGGTATGCGTAATGCGGCACCGTGTTGAACTTTGCAAACGCGGTTCGTCCGAGCAGGGCATGATAGCCGCTACGGAACGGGACTATATCGAAGATTAACTCTTCGCTCGAAATTATCCGGGATCCAAGACCACTTCGGTGACAGAGCCTGTCAGTTGGCTTCCACTCTGGGATGACACCTTTAAAGGTTGTCTTGGTAGGTTTGATCTGGATGGGTCTATGCCCATTTTGCGACCGTGTGTCCGGTAAAGCAGGTTCAGGCTGCTGCCGCCGTCCATCGAGGACTCTTGTGAGGTGAAATCCATCAACGATTGGGTCTAGGACCAATGCGGCGAATCCGCCATGGCGTATGCTGGTCGGATGGTCTCGTCGATCAAAAGTGATAGGACAGGAGGACCATGGATTGAACTTCGGGGCGACTGGCTCCATCGCATAGACGTCCCGTAGTGCGCGCTTCCTCTCCCTCTTGGGTATATGGGTCGCGTAAATCATATTCACCGTCCGCACTTGTGGGGGAAACCCTTCTGTCCTTTGTTGTTCGGTGGCTGATAAACCGGCTCAGTGCGGCGATTCGGCCCGCCAAACGTTGAACATCGTTAATGCACTTCGGTTTAGCCAAGGAGGTAATAGCCGTAATCTTCTCCGGATTAGCCTCAATTCCTCTGTTGGACACCAAAAATCCCAGTAACTTGCCTGTCGGAACACCAAAGACACACTTGGCCGGATTAAGCATCATCTTGTACACTCGCAAGTTTTCAAAGGTTTCCTTCAAATCATCCACCAGCGTCTCCTTCTGCCTTGACTTCACTACAATATCATCCACATAGGCGTGCACATTGCGGCCGATCTGTTTATGGAGGCAATTCTGTACACATCGTTGATAGGTGGCTTGGGCACTCTTGAGCCCGAAGGGCGTAGATACATAGCAGAAGGCTCCAAAGGGAGTGATAAACGATGTTTTCTCCTGGTCCTTAACCGCCATTTTGATTAGATGATATCCAGAGTATGCATCCAAAAAACTCAAACGCTCACAACCCGCCATGGCATCAATGATCTGGTCAATGCGGGGGAGGGCAAAAGGATCCACTAGACAGGCCCTGTTAAGATCTGTGTAATCCACACACATACGCCAAGTGCCGTTTTTCTTAAGAACCAGCACCGGATTAGCAAGCTACTCTGGATGGAACACCTCAATGATAAAGCCAGCTGCCAAAAGCCTGGCCACTTCCTCTCCAATGGCTTTGCGCCTTTCTTCGTTAAACCGGCGGAGGAATTGCTTCACCGGTTTATACTTAGGATCCACATTAAGAGTGTGCTCAGCGAGTTCCCTCGGTACACCAGGCATGTTGGATAGTTTCCATGCAAAGATGTCCCGATTCTCACGGATGAACTCGATGAGCGCGCTTTCCTATTTGGGATCCAAATTGGCACTGACAGTGAACTGCTTGGACGAATCGCCGGGCACGAAGTCAACAAGCTTGGTCTCAGCCACCGATTTGAACTTCAGATCCGAATCATGCTTTGTAGTTGGCTTCTTCAAAGGAGTCATATCCGCCGGATCAACATTGTCCTTATACTACTTCAACTCCTCCGTGGCACAGACCGACTCTGCATAAGCCGCATCACCTTCCTCACATTCCAAAGCGACCCTACGGCTCCCATGAACCGTTATCGTCCCCTTGTAACCCGGAATCTTGAGCTGCAAGTAGATATAACAAGGCCGCGCCATGAACTTGGCATAAGCCGGCCGCCCAAACAAGGCGTGATACGGGTTCCGGATTTTCACCACCTCAAAGATTAGTTTTTCCAACCGGGAATCGTGCTCGTCTCCAAAAGCCACATCTAGGGCTATCTTACCAACAGGATATGCAGATTTGCCTGGTACTACACCATGGAACACCGTATTAGATGGTCTGAGATCCTTGTCTATTAGACTCATGCGGCGAAATGTCTCATAGTATAGTATGTTAATACTGCTTCCTCCATCCATGAGTACCTTGGTGAACTTATAACCCCCCACCTGAGGGTCTACCACTAGTGCCAGCTGGCCCAGATTATCAACCCGGGGCGGATGATCCTCTCTGCTCCACACGATAGGCTGCTCTGACCAGCGTAAGTAACGTGGTAAAGCCGGTTCAACAGAATTCACCGCTCGCGCTTATCCAAGCTAGTTGTGAAAACATGATATTGCCCATTGTTCAACTGCTTTGGCTGGCTCTGATAACCCGACTGCTGCTGCTGCTGCTGCTGGCCGTTCTGATTATTATGGTTGTTGTGACCGCATACGATTGAGACTGAACCGAAGCTCCATCGTGACCCGGTCCATGGAAACCGGATCTGAACCGCCACGACCCGTGGTCATACCGAAGGCATTAGAGTTTTTAAACTCCTGCATAATATAACAATCCTTCCAAAGGTGGTTAGTCGGCCACTCCTTCGTCCCGTGCTTTGGGCAAGGCTGCTTCAACAAATAATTCAAACGGCTTGAGTTAGGATTGGGAGCCCCATTACGATTTGCAGATACCTCTGCGCCGCTGCCCCTGTCTGTGCATTAGTGTTGGCCACAAAGTCCATGCTGCCATCCGCCTTTGCGCTTGCCTCCGTTCCATGACCCGCCGGTCTGTCTTGTTGCCCCTTGAGTTGCTATTCTTCTTTCCTTCCTCGCTTCATCATCATCGGTCTCGGGATCCTTGGTCTCGTCCGAATCAGCATACTTCACTAAAGCGCCATGAGGGTTCCCATGTCATTACGGAACCGCTTCATGCGTCCCAATTTCTATTTTAAAGGCTCAAACCGGCAGTTGCCTTCCAGGGTTAAGATCGCAGAGTCAGCATTAATCCTGTCAGACGAGTGCAAAATTTCCGAAATGCGGCGCACCCAATGGGTCATTGATTCTCCTTCCTCCTGGACACAAGCCGCCAGGTCTACTATGGACTTGGGCTGCTTACATGTATCCTTGAAATTTGGATAAACCGGGCCCGAATCGGGCCCATGAGCTGATAGAATTGGGCGGTAGGCTCTTCAACCAAGTACGAGCCGTGCCTTCAAGCATCATGGTGAAGTATTTTGCACACGCGGTCTCATCCACGTCTAGCATCTCCATGGCCATCTCATCACTCTCCACCCACGCTTCAGGGGATAAATCGGCGGTGTAATTCGGCACCTTGCGCGGACCCTTGAAATCTTTGGGCAGGCGCACATTGCGTAAAGCGGGATTAAACAAGGCACTCCCAAAGCGGATGCGACTCTGGTCCGGCGAAGGTGGTAGGGTGAACGGTGTAAGTTGACCCGCATCATCCTCGGTCGCTAACTCGCCTCCCTTCCGTGCGGGCCCGGTCGACCACATCCTGAGCATCGCGAACACCACCTGTCGGGTTATTGCCATGGGCCGCTTCACGGCCTCGCGCATTGCTCGATATGGCCGGTTCATCCATGCGCCTGCTATAGCTCCGGCTTGGACGGGGCGTAGAGTGAATCCGATCACGGTTGTACGAATATGCTTCCTGCTGAATCAGCGCGGTCCGGAGAATCTCCTTAACCCGGCGCGTCTCTATCGCTTGCGGAGAGTCCCCTTCGACTGGGATAGCCTCTAATCGCGTGGCGGCTGCAACAAGGTTGTCCATGGGATTAGAATAATGACCTGGGGGCGTCTGGACCGGCGGAGGAACCACAATGTTCTGCTGAGGAGGTTCCATCAGGCGAGGTTGGACCGTCGCCCCTGGTCCTGGTGCCTCAATCCGGTTTGTCTCCAGGTGCTGCGGCGGATTACTGGGTCCAGCTCCTGGAGTGTGAAAGAGATTCCGGGGATCAAACCCTAACGGCAAGCGTGATCTGTGCTTCCGCCTTAAGACCTCCTGTGATGCATTCTGGTCAAGCATGAGCTTATAAGCCTGGGCATCCAAAGCGGCCCGCTCTGCGGCCATCCTGTCTTTTTCTGCTGCAAGATCCGCTTTGGCTTGCACGATCTGCTCTCTCACCTTTGCAATCTCTGCATCATGGGCTTCCTGATCCGCCGGATTGGCCTCTGCCATAAGCGCGGCTAGTGCATCAAACAGATCAGATAGAACTTGAACCGGCGGGCGCACAAGGCCTCCTGCCCCTGCTGCCGCTGCCGCTGCTGATCCGGAGAGCATTGCCGCGGCGGTCGAGGAGCGATTCGCCGCCTGGGTGCCGGCCATGAATATTCCAACCTGGTTGATCTGGCCTGGGGGGTCCGGAATACTGTCACCATCGGAACAGCCCCCAATCTGGTCATCTTGCAACTGGTATAGCGATTCGGTCTCTCCGGTCGAGGACTCATCACCGGAATAGACGACGGTCTCGCTACCGTGTTCTGATCCGTCCTCACGCTCTCCTCCGTGGAGGACTCCAACGAAGACACGCTTCACGGCCGGTTTAGCATGGGTAGATCTCGCACGCTGAGCCGTCTCGACGAGGTTGGTGCAGATGTCCGGCTCAGGCCCAGGCTCACCGATCTTGCCGATGAAAACGTGTATGCCACCAAAGGGGACCCGGTACCCGTACTCAATCGAATCGGCCTCGGGACCCCATCCTGCATCGTCGATGTAGATCCTGCCACGATGACTCTTGGTCATCCGGCCCACAACATAGCCTTCGAGTCCCTTGAGCTTGCCCTCCAAGATCGTCAAACCATCGTGCGATAGCCCCACGGTGGGCGCCAACTGTCGTGGATTTGTCACGGCAGATGTCCTAGTGAAAGGACTTAGTCGTGGAGCCATCGCTACGAGTTTACTTGAAGGGGTTAAAACGGACCCAAAGACACGAGGGTTTTATACTAGTTCGGCCCCTTCGATGAAGGTAAAAGCCTACGTCTAGTTGTGATGGAATTGATGTGGTCTCGATGGCTAGGGAGCAAACAAGCTTCGCCTAGGCTCGAGTTGTGGTTGTCTGTCTTGAACCGCCGCCGGGTCATCCCCTTATATACACGGGTGACGCCCGTCGGTCCATAGAGTCCCAACCGGTTCATACTCGTATCCCGGTTGGTATCTCTCTATTCCTAACTTACAATACAAGTTATACATCAGGCGGTTTACTACAGGTTCTAAACCGACTACGTGCCTTGGGCCTTCATCATTTATGCCACTAATGAAGTTAACCCGGCCCAAGCAGGCCGGTTTACGCCTAGTGGTAATATCCCCAACAGTATCCGCTTTGCCTGCGCCGGCCGGAAGCACCAACCGGAGCTGTTCCCCTGCCCACAGCAGCCTCCCGCCTGCCATGCCCTGCTCACGCCAAGACGCCGCTCACAAGATCGCATGCAGCGGCCTCCAGCGCCGGCCGCCGCTCTGCCCGCGCCGGCTACTCCGCCGCAGACCGGCCATGTCCTGCTCGGCTGCCCGCCCTGGCTGGAGAAGCTGTCGCGACCTCGGCTCGGCCGCTCTGCCCGCACCGGCCAAGCCGGCTCGTGCCGCCCGCCCACTGGAGAAGCTGCTGCGACCTCGCGCACCGGCCGCTCTGGCCGCACCGGCCAAGCCCGGCTCACGCCGCCCGCCCCGCTGGAGGAGCCGAAGCGGCCTCCCAAGCTGGCCGCCATGCCCACAGCCACCGGAAGGGGAAGGAGGGAGCCGAAGGAGGCGGAGCAGAGGAAGGGGAGGACGAAGGTCTGCCGACTGTGGAGGAGGGTTTGCCGGCCAGAGGAGCTGCGGCTGTAGCGCCGGTGAGTGGATCGGGACGCGGGCGAGGTGGTGGGGGTGGGATGCCTGCGGGCGTCAGAGAGAGAGAGAGAGAGGTACGAGAGAGAGGGAGAGATTGTGTAGGAGGGAGAGAATCGTGCGGGATAAGGGAGAGAGAGCATGGTGGGGTCGGGCGTGGGAGTGTTTGGGTGGGCTGCGATTGTGCCCGGGGCTATGTGGGTTGAGATGCTGCCACGTCATCGATCCGCGTGATCGATCCGCGTGGTGTGCTTTCTCTTTGCTGTCTGCAGTTTTTATTACAGACGGCAAAGAGCTCACTTTGCCGTCTGCAATAAAAAAACAGACGGCAAAGATCTTTGCCGTCTGCGTTCAATATTACAGACGGCAAAGTGAGCTCTTTGCCGTTTGTAGTTTTTTGCAGACGGCAAAGTGAGCTCTTTGCCGTGTGTAATAGAAAATGCAGACGGCAAAGTCTATTTTACCGTTACTTTTTCTTTGCCGTCTGCTGATGAAGGCAAAACCTTTCTTTGCCGTCTGCCCCGACGAAATGCTGACGGCAAAGAAAGAACTGACGGCAAATCTCCTATTTCCTGTAGTGTAGGTTAGTCCCAAAAATTATATAAAAGTTTATAGTAAAGCCCATAAACATCCAAAACGGGTAATATAATAGCATGTAATAATCAAAAATTATAGATACGTTGGAGACGTATCAAGCATCCCCAAGCTTAATTCCTTCTCTTCCTCGAGTAGGTAAATGATAAAAACAGAATTTTTGATGTGGAATGCTACCTAGCATATCTCAATGTAATTTTCTTTATTGTGGCATGATTGTTCAGATCCAAATGATTCAAGATAAAAGTTCATATTGACATAAGAATAGTAATACTTCAAGCATACTAACAAGTAATCTTGTCTTCTCAAAATAACATGGCTAAAGAAAGTTTATCCCTACAAAATCATATAGTTAGGCTATGTTTCATTTTCGTCACACAAAATACTCCCATCATGCACAACCTCGGTTTAAGCCAAGCAATTGGTTCATACTTTTTAACGTGCTTCAGCTTTTTTCAGCCATGGATATAGCACTATGGGTGGAATAGAATATAATGATGGAGGTTGTGTGGAGAAGACAAAAAAGAGAAAGTCTCACATTGACAAGACTAATCAACAGGCTATGGAGATGCCCATCAATTGATGTCAACATGAGGAGTAGGGATTGCCATGCAACAGATGCAGTAGAGCTATAAATGTATGAAAGCTCAACAAAAGAAACTAAGTGGGTGTGCATCCAACTTGCTTGCTCACGAAGACCTAGGGCATTTTGACGAAGCCCATCATTGGAATATACAAGCCAATTTCTATAATGAAAAATTCCCACTTAGTATATGAAAGAGGCAAAATAAGAGACTCTCTATCATAAAGATCATGGTGCTACTTTGAAGCACAAGTGTGGAAAAGGATAGTAACATTGTCCCCCTTTTTTTGGGCCTTTCTTTTTTTGTTTTTTTATTTGGCCTTTCTTCTCTTTTTTTAAGGGACAATGCTCTAATAATGATGATCATCACACTTCTATTTATTTACAACTCATGGATTACAACTCGATACTAGAACAAGATATGACTCTATATGGATGCCTCCCACGGTGTACCAGGATATGCAATGAGTCAAGAGTGACATGTATGAAAATTATGCATGGTGGCTTTGCCACAAATACGATGTCAACTACATGATCATGCAAAAACAATATGACAATGATGGAGTGTGTCATAATAAACGGAACGGTGGAAAGTTGCATGGCAATATATCTCGGAATGGCTATGGAAATGCCATAATAGGTAGGTGGCTGTTTTTAGGAAGATATAAGGAGGTTTATGTGTGATAGAGCGTATCATATCACGGGGTTTGGATGCACCGGCGAAGTTTGCACCAACTCTCAAGGTGAGAAAGGGCAATGCACGGTACCGTAGAGGCTAGCAATGATGGAAGGGTAAGAGTGTGTATAATCCATGGACTCACATTAGTCATAAAGAACTCATATACTTATTGCAAAAGTTTGTTAGCCCTCGAAGCAAAGTACTACTACGCATGCTCCTAGGGGAAGGGTTGATAGGATTTAATCATCACGTGATCCCGACCTCCACACATAAGGAAGGCAATCAAAAGAGCACCCCATGCAACAAATTTGTTACACAACTTTTACCATACGTGCATGATACGGGACTTGCCAACTTTAACACAAGTATTTCTCAATTTCATAATTGCCCAACTAGCATGACTCTAACATTACCACCTTCATATCTCAAAACAGTTATCAAGCATCAAATTGATCATAGTATTCAATTCACTTTCTATGATAGTTTTTCTTATACCCAACTTGGATGCTCATCATATTAGGACAAATTTTATAACCAAAGCAAATACCATGCTGTTACAAAAAACTCTCAAAATGATATAAGTGAAGCATGAGAGATCAATAATTTCTACAAAATAAAACCACCGCCGTGCTCTAAAAAGATATAAGTGAAGCACTAGAGCAAAATTATATAAGTTAAGCACAGAGAGTATTCTAATAAATTCCGAATCATGTGTGTCTCTCCCAAAAGGTGTGTACAGCAAGAATAATTGTGGTAAACTAAAATGCAAAGACTCATGTCATACAAGACGCTGCAAGCAAAACACGTATCATGTGGTGAATAAAAATATAGCTCCAAGTAAAGCTACAGATAGATGAAGACGTAAGAGGGGATGCCTTCCGGGGCATCCCCAAGCTTAGGCTTTTGGTTGTCCTTGAATTATCTTGGGGTGCCATGGGCATCCCCAAGCTTAGGCTCTTGCCACTCCTTATTCCGTAGTCCATCAAACCTTTACCCAAAACTTGAAAACATCACAACACAAAACTCAACAGGAAATCTCATAAGCTCCGTTCGTGCAAGAAAGAAAAACCACCACTTAAGGTACTACAATGAACTCATTCTTTAATTATATTGGTTTGAAACCTACTGTATTCCAACTTCTCTATGTTTCATACCCCCCCGATACCAGCCATACATCAAAATAAGCAAACAACACACAAAAACAGAATCTGTCAAAAATAGAACAGTCTATAGCAATCTGTAACTTTCGAATACTTCTGGAACTCTAAAAATCCTACCAAAATAGGAAGTGCTAGGAAATTTGTCTATTGATGTACTGCAAAAAGAATCAACTCAAAATGACGTTTCTGTGATCTATTAAAGTTATTCTCGTGCATGCAAAAGTTTCTGTTTTTCAGCAAGATCAAATTAACTATCACCCAAGATGATCCTATAGGTTCTACTTGGCACAAACACTAATTAAAATATCAAACCACATCTAAGAAGAGGCTAGATGCATTATTTATTAATAAACAGGAACAAAAATCAAGGAACAAGAAAAAAATTGGGTTGCCTCCCAACAAGCGCTATTGTTTAACGCCCCTAGCTTGGCATAAAAGCGAGAATAGATCTAAAGTATTGCCGTCTTTGGTATTCAATTCATAAGTGGCCCTCATAATAGATTCATAAGGTAATTTGATTTTCTTTCTAGGAAAGTGTTCCATGCCTTTCCTTAATGGAAATTGGAATCTAATATTTCCTTCCTTCATATCAATAATCGCACCAATCGTTCTAAGGAAATGTCTACCAAGAATAATAGGACATGAAAGATTGCAATCTATATCAAGAACGATAAAATCGACAGGCACATAATTCCTATTTGCCACAATAATAATATCATTAATACTTCCCATAGGTTTCTTAATGGTGGAATCTGCAAGATGCAAGTTTTAAGAGCAATCATCAAATTCACGGAAACCTAGCACATCACATAAAGTTTTTGGAATCGTGGAAACACTAGCACCCAAATCACACAAAGCATAGCATTCATGATCTTTAATTTTAATTTTAATAGTAGGTTCCCACTCATCATAAAGTTTTCTAGGGATAGAAACTTCTAATTCATGTTTTTCTTCATAAGATTGCATCAAAGCATCAATGATATGTTTAGTAAAAGCTTTATTTTGGCTATAAGCATGAGGAGAATTCAACATGGATTGCAACAAGGAAATACAATCTATTAAAGAACAATTATCATAATTAAATTCCTTGAAATCCAAAATAGTGGATTCATTGCTATGTAAAGTTTTGACATCTTCAATCCCGCTTTTACCAATTTTTGCATCAAGATCTAAAAACTCTAAATCATCGGGACGCCTTTTAACTAAAGTTGACTCATCTCCAGTCCCATCATTATCAAGATTCATATTGCAAAACAAATATTTAATAGGAGACACATCAATAACTTTTAGATCTTCATCATTATTTTCATGAAAACAAGAAGAACACGCTCTTACAAAGCAATCTTTCTTAGCACGCATCCTAGCGGTTCATTCTTTGCACTCATTAATGGAAATTCTCATGGATTTGAGAGACTCATTGATATCATGCTTAGGTGGAATAGATCTAAATTTCAAAGAATCAACATCAAGAGAAATTCTATCCTTGTTCCTAGGCAATTCATCAACTTTAAGCAATTTTTCTTTAAGCAAAGATTTGAAATTCTTTTGACAATTCATAAATTCTTTAACACTAATCTCAAAATTAGAGGGCATCTTATTAAAATTTCCATAATAGTTGTTGTAGGAATTACCATAATTATTAGAGGAATTACTAGCAAACGGCCTAGGATTGATGTTTCCTCTATACGCGTTGTTAACAAAATTATTCCTACCAACAAAATTCACATCCATAGATTCATTATTATTCTCAATCAAAGTAGACAAAGGCATATCATTAGGATCAATAGGATCACTCTCAGTAGCAAACAATTTCATAAGTTCATCCATCTTTCCACTCAACACATTAATTTCTTCTATCGCATGAACCTTTTTACTAGTAGATCTTTCGGTATGCCATTGAGAATAATTAACCATAATATTATCTAGGAGTTTAGTAGCTTCTCCTAAAGTGATTTCCATAAAAGTGCCTCCCACGGCCGAATCTAAAAGATTTCTAGAAGCAAAATTCAATCTGGCATAAAATTTTTGTATGATTATCCATAAATTCAAACCATGTGTAGGGCAATTACGTATCATTAATTTCATCCTCTCCCAAGTTTTTGCAACATGCTCATGATCAAGTTGCTTAAAATTCAAAATATCGTTTCTAAGAGAGATGATCTTAGCGGGAGAAAAATACTTAGAGATAAAAGCATCTTTGCACTTATTCCATGAATCAATACCATTTTTAGGCAAAGAAGAAAACCAAGTTTTAGCACGATCTCTAAGCAAAAACGGAAATAACTTCAATTTAACAATATCATTATCCATGTCTTACTTCTTTTGCATATCACACAAATCAACAAAGTTGTTTAGATGACTAGTGGCATCTTCACTAGGACGGCCGGAGAATTGATCTTTCATAACAAGATTCAACAAAGAAGCATTGATTTCACAAGATTCAACATCATTAAGAGGAGCAATCGGAGTGCTAAGGAAATCATTATTATTGGTATTGGAAAAGTCACACAATTTAGTATTGTCTTGAGCCATCGTGACAAGCAATCAAACACACTAGCACACAAGACACACGCGAAAAAGAGGCGAATGGAAAAGAGAGGGCGAATAAAACGGCAAGGGTGAAGTGGGGGAGAGGAAAACCAGAGGCAAATAGCAAATAATGTAATGCGAGGGAGATGAGTTTGTGATGGGTACTTGGTATGTCTTGACTTGAGTGAAGACCTCCCCAGCAACGGCGCCAGAAATCCTTCTTGCTACCTCTTGAGCACCGTGTTGGTTTTCCCTTGAAGAGGAAAGGGTGATGCAGCAAAGTAGCATAAGTATTTCCCTCAGTTTTTGAGAACCAAGGTATCAATCAGTAGGAGGCTCCACGCAAGTCCCTCGTACCTACACAAACAAACAAGAACCTCGCAACCAACGCGATAAAGGGGTTGTCAATCCTTTCACGGCCACTTGCGAAAGTGAGATCTGATAGAGATAATATGATAACATAAATATTTTTTGTATTTTTATGATATAGATTGAAAAGTAAAGATTGAAAAATAAAGTAGATTGGAAACTTATATGATGGCGAATAGACCCGGGGGCCATAGGTTTCACTAGTGGCTTCTCTCAAAATAGCATAAGTATTACAGTGGGTGAACAAATTACCGTCGAGCAATTGATAGAAAAGTGCATAGTTATGAGAACATCTAGGCATGATCATGTATATAGGCATCACGTTCGTGACAAGTAGACCGACTCCTGCCTGCATCTACTACTATTACTCAACACATCGACCGCTATCCAGCATGCATCTAGAGTATTATGTTAATAAGAATAGAGTAACGTATTAAGCAAGATGACATGATGTACAGGGATAAACTCAAGCAATATGATATAAACCCCATCTTTTTATCCTCGATGGCAACAATACAATACCTGCCTTGTTGTCCCTGCTGTCACTTGGAAAGGACACCGCAAGATTGAACCCAAAGCTAAGCACTTCTCCCATTGCAAGAAAGATCAATCTAGTAGGCCAAACCAAACTGATAATTCGAAGAGACTTGCAAAGATAACTAATCATACATAAAAGAATTCAGAGGAGATTCAAATATTTCTCATATATAAACTTGATCATAAACCCACAATTCATCGGATCTCGACAAACACACTGCACAAAGAGTTACATCAAATAGATCTCCAAGAAGATCAAGGAGAACTTTGTATTGAGAATCAAATAGAGAGAAGAATCCATCTAGCTAATAACTATGGACCTGAAGGTCTGTGGTAAACTACTCACAACTCATTGGAGAGACTATGATGTTGATGTAGAAGCCCTCCATGATCGATTCCCCCTCCGGCGGAGCGCCAGAAAAGGCTCCAAGATGGGATCTCACGGGTACAGAAGGTTGCGGCGGTGAAAATAGGGTTTCATGGTGGTCCTGGGTGTTTTCGGGGTTCGTAGATATATATAGGCGAAGGAGGTCGGTCAGGGGAGCCATGAGGGGCCCACGAGGGTGGGGGCGCTCCCACCCCCCTAGGGCGTGCCATGCACCCTCGTGGCCGCCTTGACTGCTTCTTGACGTCTACTCCAAGTCTTCTGGATTGTGTTTGCTCCAAAAAGATCGCTCCCAAAGGTTTCATTCCGTTTGGACTTCGTTTGATATTCCTTTTCTTCGAAACACTAAAATAGGCAAAAAAAAAAAACAGCAATTTGGGTTGTAGGTTAGTCCCAAAAATTATATAAAAGTTTATAGTAAAGCCCATAAACATCCAAAACGGGTAATATAATAGCGTGGAACAATCAAAAATTATAGATATGTTGGAGACGTATCAATGTCTTGACTTTAGTTAGTAATAATTCCACTATTTTGGATGAGGTTCCAATTGATTATGAGAACAAAGTTGCTATCTATCATGATTATTGTGATGCCATTTATGCTATAAACAAATATGTTAACTATGAGACTTGTCATCATGATTTTAATTTTCAATTGGATTATGCCTCACATGATAGTTATTTTGTTGAGTTTGCTCCCACTATTCCGAATGAGAATTTTTTTGCTTATGTGGAGAGTAGTAAAATTTCTGTGTTTATAGATCATGAAAAGAATTCTTTATGTGATGGTCATATTGTTTAATTCATTCATGATGCTACTGAAAATTATTATGAGGGAGGAATATATGCCTGTAGGAGTTGCAGGAATATCAAGTTTCCTCTCTATGAGCTTAAAGTTTTGAAGTTATACTTGTTTTGCCTTCCTATGCTAGTTGATTCTTGTTCCTATAAATTGTGTGCTCACAAATCCCTAGGCATAGGAAGTGGGTTAGGTTTAAATGTGCTAGTCATATTCGTCATGATGCTCTCTTTATGTTTCAATTCTTATCTTTTATGTGAGCATCATTGAAATCATCATGCCTAGCTAAAAGGCATTAAAGAAAAGCGCTTGTTGGGAGACAACCCAATATTTACCCTTACTTTTTTTGTGTGTTCACATGATTAAGCTACTGTAGTAATCATGTTTTATAGCTTTTTTCAAATAAAGTGCCAAGTAAGACCTTTGGGAAGACTTGGGTGAAAGTTAATGTGATCTTGCTGTAAAAAAACAGAAAGTTTGCGCTCACGAGATTAGCTGTCATTTTATAAATAAGAATGATTTTGAGTTGATTCTTTTTGAAGAAGATTAATAACAAATTCCTCACGTCCAAAAATTTATTTCATAATTTTTGGAGTAGCAGAATTATGTTTGCTGTTCAGATCATTACATACTGTTCTGTTTCTAGCAGATTCTGTTTTCAATCATAGTTTGCTTGTTTTCTAGTTTCTATGGCTTATAATGCTCAATATAAATTGTAAAAATGATATGGTACAGTAGGCATTGTATGATAATAATTATGAATCTTTTCTTTGACAGTACTAAAGTGAATTATTTACTCTTTATCATACTAACCCATCTCACGAAGTTCCGTTAAGTTTTGTGTGATTGAAGTTTTCAAGTTTTGGGTGAGATATCGATATGAGGAGAATAAGGAGTGAAAGACCATAAGCTTGGGGATGCCCAAGGCACCCCAAGGTAATATTCAAGGAAGACTCAAGCTCCTAAGCTTGGGGATGCCCCGGAAGGCATCCCCTCTTTCGTCTTCAAAACTATCGGTATACCTTACTGTGAGCTATATTTTTATTCGTCACATGATATTTGTCTTGCTTGGAGCGTATTTTCAATTTTACTTGATGTTTGAATAAAATCATTGGATCTGAAAGATTGAATGAAAAATAATCCTCCCATGGCTACTTAATTGTTGGACTACTCAGTGTTCTTCACTTATATCCTTTTGGAGTAGTTTATCATTTACTCACGTGCTTCGCGTATATCCTATGAGTAAATGGTTGAATGAATTGAATATCATTAATCTAAATTTATATATGTTTCATATGCTTATACCATCGGGAGTAATGACTTCACACATAATAAGTATAGATGGTAAATTTATTGAAAGTTAGCAAACAAAGAATTGGTCACTTGAACAATTCATGAAAGAATATTAAAGGAAGAGAGATTTCACATATAAATATACTATCTTGGACATATTTTGTAATTGTGGGCATTCATTAAAATATGACATGCTAAAAAGTTGATGTTGCACAAGGAAGACAACTTAATGGGTTATGTTTTCCTATATCCGAAACGTTATATTGTCTTGGATCATCCAACATGTTGAGATTGCCTTTCCCTCTCATGCTAGCCAAATTCTTTGCACCAAGTAGAAATACTACTTGTGCTTCCAAATATACTTTAAACCCAATTTTGCCAAGAGAGTCCACCATACCTACCTATGGGTTGAGTAAGATCCTTCAAGTAAGTTGTCATCGGTGCATGCATTAAAAATTGCTCTCTAAATTTGTATGATCTATTAGTGTGAAGAAAATAAGCTTTATACAAACTTGTGATAGGGAAGAAATAAAAGTGACGGACTGCATACTAAAGGTCTTTATAACAAGCGGCAATATAAAGTGACGTTCTTTTGCACTAAGATTTTTTGCATCCAACCATAAAAGCGCATGAAAACCTCTGCTTCCCACTGCGAAGGGCCTATCTTTTACTTTTATCTTCTACCCGTATACAAGAGTCATGGTGATCATCACCTTTCCTTTTTACACTTTTTCCTTTGGCAAGCACTTTTTTTGGAGTGATCCGGACATATATATCCACTTGGATGTAGGTTTTCATAAATTTTTATTGTTGACATTACCCTTGAGGTAAAAGGTTGGGAGGCGAAACTATAAGCCCCTATCTTTCTGTGTCCGATTAAAACTTTGAACCCATAAATATCACATGAGTGTTAGCAATTGTGAAAGATTAAATGATAGTTGAGTATGTGGAGTTTGCTGAACCAATGCTCTTACATAGACCCTTCTCAAAAATAAGATGAATTTCAATTGTTTGATGACAAAGAGCATGGTTTGTTAGTTTTCAAGAAAGTTTATGATCTATACTTTAACATGTCAATAGCTTGTTACTTGATCATGAGAAGTTTTATGAGTTGAGAAACTGTTATGATATATAATGATGCTAGAAAAAGTGATTGAAACTATCATTGATCAAACTTAAGCACTTGCTGGCATTCACACTTCATAAATTATTTCTTTTATCATTTACCTACTCGAGCATGAGCAGGAATTAAGCTTGGGGATGCTGATACATCTCCAACGTATCTATAATTTATTAAGTATTCATGCCATGCTTACAATAGTTTTATACGATTTTGGTATGATTTGATTAGAACTAACCCAGAGTGACGCTGTTTTCAGCAGAACTACCGTGGTGTTTTGTGTAGAAATAAAAGTTCTCAGAATGCGCTGAAAATCAACAGAGATTTTTTTGGAAAATATAGAAAATATTGGAACAAAAATCTACCGGAGGGGAGTCCTGAGGGGCCCACAAGGGTGGAGGGCGCCCCCACCCCCTTGGGCGCGCCCCTGTGCCTCATGGACTCCCCATGGGGCCCCCTGACTTGTCCTCGACGCCAACCCTCCTATAAATGCCCAAACCTCCAGAAAATAACCTAGATTAGAAGTTCCGCCGCCGCAAGCCTCTGTAGCCACGAGAAGTCAATATAGGCCCTCTCTGGCACCCTGTCGGAGGGGGCCATCATCACCGGAGGCCATGGAGGAGTATCCCAGAGGGGCCATCATCGCCATGAAGGCCAAGATCCATAGGGAGAACCTCTCCCATCCGGGGGAGGCCATGGAGAAGGAAGCACAAGGGGGAGAACCTCTCCTCCTCTCTCTCGGTGGCGCTGGAGTGCCATCGGGTGGGGAATCATCGCCGTGGTGATCGCCTTCATCAAAATCACCATCCTCATCTCTTTTACGTGGTCCACTCTCCCGCACCCCACTATAATCCCTACTTGAACATGGTGCTTTATGCCACATATTATGATCCAATGATGTGTTGCCATCCTATGATGTTCTGAGTAGATATTCTTTGTTCTTGCGTTGATTGACGATCTAGATTGGTATGAGTTTTATGTTTTATTTTGGTGGTGTCCTATTGTGCCCTCCGTGTCACGCAAGTGTGAGGGATTCCCGCTGTAGGGTGTTGCAATACGTTCATGATTCGCTTATAGTGGGTTGCTTGAGTGACAGAAGCATAAACCTGAGTAAGGGGGTTATTGCGTATGGTATAAAGGAGACTTGATATGTTAATGCTATGGTTGGGTTTTACCTTAATGATCTTTAGTAGTTCTGTATGCTTGCTAGAGTTCCAATCATAACTGCATATGATCCAAGAAGACAAAGTATGTTAGCTTATGCCTCTCCCTCATATGAAATTGCAATAGTGATTACCGGTTTTGTCAACAATTGCCTAGGATAATTCTGCACACCGACCCATCATTATTCCACACTCTCGATTTATAATATTTAGTAATATATTCTAACTTCATGATAACAACACCTACTTTTATATTTTAGCTCTCCGATGCCATGCAAAGTTATCCTCTTTATACCCACAACATAGTTTTCTTTCTCGTTTCTAGTTGGAAGGAAACTTCCGGTGTACGTAGAGTCGTATCAGTGGCAGATAGGACCTGAGAGAATATTGATCTTGCCTTTATCTCCTTGTGGGTTCGACAGTCCATACTTATCACTTCCACCTTTGGAAATAGCTATGATGATTCCTTGCACTTGGGGATTATCACTCTCACCCCCGCAACACTGACAATAAGCAAACCATGAACATATTGCAACACCCTACCGCGGGGGCCCCTCACGTTTGTGCGAGACAGAGGGCATGTAGGACAATACCATCAATAAAATATACAATCATACCAACCAAGATCACGATTAACCCATAGGACAAAACAGATCTACTCAAACATCCTAGGATAACCATAGATCATTGGGAAATAATATATGGAGATGAGCACCATGTTTAAGTAGAGATTACAGCAGGGAGAAGGGGTGTTACACCGCTGCATAGAGGGGGAGAGACTTGGTGTTGACGGTAGCAAGATTGTTGATGAAGATCGCCGTCATGATCCTAGCCCCGACGGGACTCCGGCGCCACCGGGAGAGAGGGGGGAGAGCCCCCTCCTTCTTCTTCTTCCTTGTCCCCCCTAGATGGGAGGAGGGTTCCCCGTTTGGTCCATGGTATCCATAGCGGCAGAGGGGCAGGATCCCCTCCGAGATTGGATCTCCCTCTCTGTTCTCTTCTGTTTCGCACTCCTCGGATCTAGCCCTTCACAGTTTCTAAGTTCCCGGAGATCCATAGCTCAGATTGCGCTGATCTTTCTACACAATTTTTTTCCGGATATAAGCTTCCTTGTGCCCGAAGTATAGCTATAATCGATGTTCGAGGAGCGAACGATACACGAGGGCATGCCTGGTCCTGGTAGCGCACCCTGGTGGGTTGTGGTGGCCTCAGGCCTCCGTTTACTTTGATTCCACCTCCTAAAATTCACAAATATTCCAAAATAATTCTCCATAGAGTTTCATCACGGTTGGACTTTGTTTGATATTGATTTTCTGTGAAACAAAAACATGCAACAAACAAGAATTGGCACTGGGCACTGTATAAGTAACTTATTCCAAATAAATCATATAAAATGTTGCAAAAAGTATATAAAAGTTGAGTAATATTGGCATGAAACAATAAAAAATAATAGATATGACGGAGACGTATCACCTGCACAGCATACAGCTCGCACGCTTCTCGGTGAGCCTGCACATTGGAGGACAGCTTGCACGCCTCCCGGTCAGCTTGCGCAGCGGACTTCGCAGCACCTCCTAGCCATTAAAAGTGTGGCGCGTGGCATCACATGAATGGTTAACAGAACACCCACGATTAATTATACAAACGTTTGAGATGATAAGGTGGTAGCTATTTGTTTCAAAATGCCTTCGTTGGCTGTTGATTCGAGTGTGCCTTCTCTCAAATTGGACATGATAAATACCACAGCATGCCGGGTGTCATTCCATGATAGCATGCCAAGTTTCATGAAATTCAGACGAGTTCTAGATTTACTAGAATTAAAAAACAAAGTATCTCAAAGTTTTGTCGGCAAGAAATGGTGCCCTGGTGTTTGAAATCCATTCCCATTTCTTCCATGGGACCTAAGCATGCACCCAAGAACACACATTTGATTTTTGAACCCATTTTTTTGCACTTGAGCATGTGCCTGTAGTTCAAATTTGAATTATGTACATGAAATGCCTAGAAAACTCAGTTAATGTATATAAATATCCAAACAAACCCCAAAAAATTCGAATTTTAACACGACGCTCCTTTTGCTCTATGTTGCCACTAGGAAAAAATTTGAAAGCAAGAAGACGCAATGAATATCATTTCATCCATGAAGGAGGCACATTCCCTACCGGAACCATGAGGCTTGTTGTGAGAAGCTCTGGGTTGTGAGTAGCTTATAACCAAACCTGCCCCAAATGGGAGAATTTTTTTACCATGGGATGTTGATGTCGTTCCATGATAGCATGCCAAGTTTCACGAATTTCAGACGAGTTTTGGAATTAGTAGAATTTTAAAACCATGTATCTCGATGTTTGCGGCCAAGTGGCGGTGCCGAGGTGTTTGACATTCATTCCCATTTCTTGCATGGGACATAAGTATCCAACCAAAGACACACACTTGATTTTTCAACCCATTTTTATGCACTGGAGCATGTGCCTGCATTTCAAATTTGAATTATGCACATAAATGCATAGAAAACTCAGATAATGTGTAAAAATGTCCAAACGAACCCTAAAAAATTCCAAAATTTAACACAACACTCCTGTTGTTTTATGTTGATACTATAAAAAATTTGAAAGCAAGAAGAGGCAACGAACATTTCTTCATCCACAAAGGTGACACGTTCCTACCAAAACCATGAGGCTTGCTGTGAGAAGCTCTGGTTTGTGAGAAGCTTATACCCAAACATGCCCGAAATGGGAAAAATATTTCACCACAGTATGTTGACGCCGTTCCATGATAGCATGCCAAGTTACATGAATTTCAGACGAGTTTTGGATTTACTAGAATTTTATAACCATGTATCTCAATGTTTGCAGCCAAGCGACGGTGCCGAGGTGTTTGACATTCATTCCCATTTCTTCCATGGAACCTGCATGCAACCAAGGACACACATTTGTTTTTTCAACCCATTTTTATACACTAGAGCATGTGCGTGTAGTTCAAATTTTAATTATGCACATAAATGCATAGAAATCTCAGTTAATGTATAAAAATGTCCAAACAAACCCCGAAAAATTCCAAAATTTAACACGACACTCCTGTTGTTCTATTTTACACCAGAAAAAATTTGAAAGCAAGAAGAGGCAACGAATATCGTTTTGTCCACAAAGGTGACACATTCCAACCTGGAACCATGAGGCTTCTTGTGAGAAGCTCTGGTTTGTGAGAAGATTATACCCAAACCTGCCCCCAATGGGACACATTTTTTACCACCGCATGTTGATGCCATTCCATGATAGCATGCCAAGTTTGAAGAAAAGGAAATTTTACAAAGGAAGGTTTACACAGGGCCTTGATATGTGGGTAAAAGCCTCAACTATGCCCTGCTGCAAGTCTGTGACTTTTCTTCTGCGAGGTGGAGGAGGGTGAATTAGGCATCGGTTTAGGATGACGCGTGCTGGCCAGGGGTGCCTTGAATAGGGACCTTGATATCTAGTCCTGCTATTGATGTTGAGCGAGTTCGGAGTTTTGCCAGCTATCGTCCAAGGACATGCTGATGCCACAGTTCGGTTGAGCCGAACACATGGTGTTATAGGCCCCCACGACAACACATGGCATCTTGAGCGCGAAGTTGTGATGAATGCGGGCGTACCATGTGGAGCGTATCCCTATTTGCAGAGAACGCAGGTGGGTTCCCATGATGGGGATCGGGCTCGAGCCCGTTTAAGTTTATCTTTTGCCTTTAAGGCAGGCAAATACCTTTGCCTACTAGCGATGGACTGGTCTTCCGTTGTCACGGACGCAGTGTGTTCCTTAGTCCGGAGTGAATGCTCTATGCTGCCATTAATCATTATGACACCCACAGGAGCAGGCATCTTTAGCTTGAGGTATGCGTAGTTTGGGACAACTTGAACTTGGCAAATGCCGTTCGGCCAAGGAGGGCATGATAGCCACTTCGGAATGGGGCGGTGTCAAAGATCATGTCTTCGGATCGGAAATTGTTCGGTGAGCCAAATACCGCTTCCAGCATTACCGTGCCTGAGCAGCGAGCTTCTACACTCGGAATAACACCCTTGAAGGTGGTGTTGGTGGGTTTGATCCTTTATGGATCGATCCCCATTTTCCTCACTATGTCTGCATAAATCAGATTGAAGCTACTACCTCCGGCCATTAGGACTCTAGTGAGGTGGTACCCATTGATAATGGGGTCAAGTACCAGGGCCGCCGATCCTCCATGATGGATAATGGTCGGATGGTCCCTGCTGTCCAAGGTGATCGGGCAGGCCAACCATGGGTTGAACTTCGGCTCTACGGGCTCGAAGGCATACACATCACGCAGTGTGCGCTTCCTCTCCTTCCTTGGTATGTGGGTGGCGTAGATCATACTCGACATCTTGATCTCAGAAGGGAAGGGTTTTTGGCCTCCACTGCTCGGCTGCGGGGCTCTTCATCATCCTTGCTTCATGGGATTTTGCCCAAATCTTCAGCTGTGAGATTGCCGGCTTGCTTTGTCAACCAACAATTATGGTTGGTGTGGTTAGAGGGCTTTTCAGCGGTTCCATGAATCTGGCAGGGCCTGTCCAGGATTGCATCCAATTTAGTTGGTTTGTCATGGCTGCCTTAGAAGGCTTTTTTCGTGACCCAAACTTCAGGTTATGGAATCCGGCATTTACTGCCGTCTTGACGACTTCGTCGTCGTTGTGGTGACGCTTGTTCTAGTTGCGCCATGGCTTTCCATTCCCGTCCCAGACCTCAGAGGTGTCAGGGGCTTCCAGGTTGGTGCTTCTACAAGCCAACCAGCTATCCCCCCGGCACAGAAACGGCTCATGAGGGAGGTGAGCACTGCCATTGTTTTTGTCTTGTCCTGGCCGAGATGTCGTGCTAGCCATTCATCCCGGATACAATGCCTAAAGGTGGCTGTAGCTTCGGCGTCTAGACAGTCAATAATTTGATTCTTCTTGGTCAAAAACCGGTTCGAGAATTGCCGGGATGATTTGTTGGGTTGTTGGATTACATGACTCAAATCATCAACGTCTGGGGGCCAGACATAAGTGCCCTAGAAGTTGTCTCGAAAGGCGTCCTCGAGCTCTTCCCAACATCCTATGGAGTCTTCGGGGAGACTGCTCAACCAATGTCGAGCCGGACCCATGAGCTTCAATGGTAGGTACTTGATGGCATGAAGGTCGTCGCCTCGTGCCATGTGGATGTGCAGTAGGAAGTCTTCGATCCATACAACCGGATCTGTCGTCCCATCGTAGGGCTCGATATTTACGGGCTTGAAGCCCTTTGGAATTGGTGCAACATCACTCTATCTAGGAAGCATAGAGGGTGAGTGGCGCGCCTGACTCGGGCTACGTCACGCCAGAGACCATATGTCATTCGAGCTCTCTGTTATTCCCAAGACCTGTCATTCCGGTCTAGCCAACCTTGGTAACTGTCCCGTCTAACAGGAGGGTTGTCTTTGGTTCCATAGATGGACCTTGTCAGACCTGCGCGGGCGTCTAGGTCGCGTCATAGGTCGTACTCGTAGGTTGGCTGAACTGGCTCCTTGCCTGGACGGCAGGGTGGAGCGGGAGGCTATTCAGTTTTGTTGGCCAGCTTATCCCGTCCTCGAGGGGGGCGGTCAGGTTGGTCCACTTGTGTGTGTCATGCAGGTACTAGCTCTAACCGCATCGTCAAATTGCGGCAGAAGCTTTTGCATTGGGTAACTTTTGGTCTGTCGCTCGTAGCCATACCCTTCTTTGGCAGCTAGGACTTTGGTCCATCTGTCACTGAGGGTGTCTTGCTTGGCCTTTATTCTTTGTTGCTATTTCTTTAGGCTACACGCAGTGGTAATGAGCTGCCATTTAAACCGCTCTTGATCCAGTGGGTCTTCGGGGATGATGAAATCCTCGTCGCCCAAACTAACCTCCTCTTCAGAGGGGCGGAGGTAATTGATGTCTTCGGAATCACTGAGGTCCTCTAGGTTGAGTGGGTCTTCCTCCTTGTGATCGGCTTGAGGTTGCTCGTCGGTGCCGTGGTCATCGAGGTTGTCCGCCGGAGTGCCGTTCTCTCCGGTGTCCGTGTTGCTCGCATGGCTTCGACATGCCTTGCAGCGACGGTGTTGTCTGCGGCGCCTGTGCGGCTCATTGCTGGGTTTGCCGCTATCCTTCCTGGGGGTATCTCGTCCTTCGGAGTTCCACCATGTAAATGTCATAAGTGGACGTGGTCGTGCAGCGGCCGGTGAGGGGGGCTGCGGCGTCGGTGTTGGCGGTGGCTCCGCTATCCTCGTCCATGGAGTAAACATTTTCCGAAGTGTTGTCCAACATCTCGGTTAAGTCCTCGACTGTGGCCACAAGGTGGGTGGTGGGTGGGACGTAAAATTCCTCGAGGCATGCCTCAAAGGGTTGCTGAACGCAAACCGAGGGCGGGTCCTCCCGAATAGCCATCATCTGGATTCGGTCCAACGCCTCGTTTAATAAGGTGAGGTTTGTTGGACTGGTATGCGGCGACCACCGAGGCCTGGTTTTCGATGTGGCGAGCAAAAGAATGATCCGGGTGTGGGCCGGATCCTGATATCCAACGGCTAAGATAACCTCGAGGCCCGGGGCCAGACAATCATGAGAGACTGAGGACAAGACCTGGTCTTCGGATACTACTTCTATGTTGCGGCTCAAAGCCAAGTTGTTGGGGGGGGAGTTTGGCTAGGGATGACACCTGGCCACTGAACGCCGACCCCTCGCTAGGGCTCAAGGCCATAGGCATGTTACAAGGAGAGGGTTCGGCCGAAAGTGATTCTCGGCATCCGAACATTACTTCCGCATTGTGGCCGGATGATGGGTCTTCCGCGCGTACATGGGGCACGATCGAAAGGGATTCTTGGTCTCCGTTCGATGTGGAGACGTCTGAGCTCGAAGCCGGATGAGGGATTGGGGTCGATCCATACATTGGAACAGGGGATAGCTCCGGAGCGGGCGCAGCGAATCCTGTGAAAACCAAATCACCTCGGGCATCCGCAACATACTCCAGATTGCCGAATCGAATCTGGTGCTTGGGGGCAAAGTTGTTGATTTGATCTAGATGACTGATGTCTACTACGCAACTTTATTTGTGTAGACACGTGTTGGGCCTCCAAGCGCAGAGTTTTGTTGGATAGTAGCAATTTTCCCTCAAGTGGATGACCTAAGGTTTATCAATCTGTGAGAGGTGTAGGATGATGATGGTCTCTCTCAAACGACCCTGCAACAAAATACAAGAAATCTCTTGTGTCCCCAACACACCCAATACAATGGCAAATTGTATAGGTGCACTAGTTCGATGAGGAGATGGTGATAAAAGTGTAATATGGATGGTAAAAATATATTTTTATAATCTGAATAAATAAGAAAAGCAAGATAGCAAATAGTAAACGGGCACAAAAATGGTGTTGGAATGCTTAAAAATGAGGCCTAGGGTCCGTACTTTCGCTAGTGCAACCTCTCAACAATGCTAACATAGTTGGATCATATGATTATCCCTCAAAGTGCAATAAAGAATCACTCCCGAGTTCCTATTAGCGGATAACAAAAGATAGGAGTTTTTTGTAGGTCACAAAACCACTTCAAAGCTATTCTTTTCGTTCGATCTATTTAAGAGTTCGTACTAAAATAACACAAAGCTATTTTTCCGTTCGATCTATCCTAGAGTTCGTACTAGAATAACACCAAATCAAATTCATATTCATAATACTCAATCCAAAAAAAGAACTATAAAGAGACCCCAAAGTTTTCGTCAGAGAAAAACGTGCATCAACCCTTATGCATAGATTACCCCAATATCACCGCGGGAATCCGCGAGTTGAATGCCATAACACATATCAAGTGAATCAGTAAGATACCTCATTGTCAACTCAAGTATTCATATTGCAAGACATATATCATGTGTTCTCATCTCTAGATATTCAATCCGACAAGACAAAACTTTGAAGGGTAAAGATTCAGTTCATCATAAGAAGAGTATAGAGGGGAGAAACATCATATGATCCGACTATATTAACAATGCCCATGATATAGATCATGAGAGAGAGAGAGAGATCAAACACATAGCTACTGGTACAAACCCTCAGCCCTGATGGTGGACTACTCCCTCCTCATCGTGGTGGCTGCTGGGATGATGAAGATGGCCACAGGAGATGATTCCCCTTCCGGCAGGGTGCCAGAACGGGGTCTAGATTGGATCTCGTGGATACAGAGGCCTTGCGGCGGCGGAAATTCTGATCTAGGGCTACCCCGAAGTGTTTTGGAAATTTGAGAATTTATAGTACAAAGAACGGGTATGGGAGGCCACCGAGGTGGGCACAACCCACCTTGGCGCGCCTGGGGGCCCAGGCGTGCCCTGGTGGGTTGTGCCCCCCTCGGGGCACCCCCAGGTGCTTCTTTGGCCCATTGTTGGTCTTCTGGTCCATAAAGAATCTCCAAAAGGTAACACTGTGTTTGGACTCCGTTTGATATTGATTTCCTGTGATGTAAAAAACAAGCAAAAAACAGCAACTGGCACTGGGCACTAGGTCAATAGGTTAGTCCCCAAAAAATGATATAAAGTTGCTATAAAATGATTGTAAAACATCCGAGGATTATAATATATTAGCATGACTACTTCATAAATTATAGATATGTTGGAGACATATCAGCATCCCCAAGCTTAATTCCTACTCGTCCTCGAGTAGGTAAATGATAAAATAAATAATTTATGAAGTGTGAATGCTAGCAAAGTGCATAAGTTTGATCAATGATAATTTCAATCACTTTTTCTAGCATCATGACAACAATTCTTTCATATAAAACTTCTCATGTTATAGGAGCAACCAATTCACATATTAAGGTCCAAACAATGAATTCTCTTGAAACTCAACAACCTATGTTCTCAGTCACCAAGCAATTGCAATTCAACATATTCAACAGAGTCTAAGTAAGAGCTCCACATACTCAACTATCATATACTATTCTATGATTGCTAACACTCACCGCATACACTTGAGCAAAACATTTCAACCGGACACATAGAAAGATAGGGGCTTATAATTTCGCCTCCCAACGTATTCACCTTTGGGTGATGTCAACAATAATAACTCATGCTACCCATATTCAGCTGGATATATGTGCCTAGATATTTCCTCACCACATGATGCTTGCCAAAGCAGAAAAATAAAAAGGAATATAGATAAAAACTTTGACTCTTTGCATAGAAGTAAATACATAAAAGTAAAGATAGACCCTTCGCAGAGGGAAGCAGAGGTTGCCATGCGCTTATTTGTTTGTATGCTCAACCCCTTAGTGCGAAAGAATGTCACGTTATATTGCCCCTTAAGGTAGCAACCTTTATTATGCAGTCTATTGCTTTTATTCTTTGCCATCACAAGTACATACAACGCTCAGTTTTCTCTTACAGTAAATGGTCTAACACTTTTAAAAGCAATTTTATTGCCTTTTTGCACCGATGACAACTTACTTGAAGGATCTTTCTCAATCCTTAGGTAGGTATGGTGGACACTCAAAACAAGATTTGGGTTTAAGGGTTTTTGGGTGCACAAGTAGTATCTCTACTTGGTGCAGAATTTTTGGCTAGCAAAGATGGGGGGCAAGCACCACATGTTGAAGGATCTATGACAATACAACTTCTATGTGAATATGAGAAAACATAGATCATTACGTTGTCTTCCTTGTCCAACATCAAGAATTTTCGCATATAATATTTTGATGGGGGCTCACAATCACAAAAGATTTCCATGATAGTGTATTTGCATGTGAAAGTTCTATTCCTTATACTAATTATTCGTGAATTGCTTGTATGACCAATATTGTGATTGTCAAGCCTCATAAGATTTCACTTTCTAAACCCAATGTGAAGCTACTACTAGTCATGATATGATTTCAACTTCTTGACATTCAATTTATTCAACAATTTACTCATAGGATATAAGTGAAGCTTAAGAGTAAATGACAAACTACTCCAAAAAGATATAAGTGAAGATCATGTGAGTAGTTAAGTAAATAGATAGCTATGTAAGGGTTCTCTCTTATTTAAAACTTTCAGATCTAAGTATTTTATTAAACATCAAGCAAAAAAAAATGACATTTCAAGAGTAGCACAACTCATGTGAAGAAGCAAAAACTTAGGTTCAACCGATACTAACCGATAATTGTTGAAGAAGAAACGTGGGATGCCTACCGGGGCATCCCCAAGCTTAGATGCTTGGGACTTATTGAAATATTAGCTTTGAATGCCTTGAGCATCCCCAAGCTTGAGATTTTGTGTCTCCTTAATTCCTCTTATATCACGGTTTCCCTAAATCTCAAAAACTTCATCCACACAAAACTCAACAAGAACTCGTGAGATAAGTTAGTATAAATCAGTGCAAAACCTTATCATTCTCTACTGTACCAAATCACTAAAAATTATTATTCAACATTGCATACTAAATGCCTCTGCATATTTAATACCCCTATCCTCAAATAGAATCATAAAACAAGCAAACATATGCAAACAATGCAAACATAACAGCAATCTGCCAAAACAGTACAGTCTGTAAAGAATGCAACATTCATCATACTTCCCTAACTCTAAAAATTATGAGAAAAATACCACAATGTAGGAAATTTATCAGACCTTATTTTTAGAAATGTTTCAACAATTTATCATATTTTGAATTTTCTAGGGAATTTTTGCAACAGGCGATAAACTTTCTGTTTTGAAACAGCAACATGTAAACTTGTAAAATAAGAATGGCAAAGGCTATCATTGCCACTTTTATTGAAATAAAAGATGCAAAACATTATTCTAAATAACAGAAAGCAAATCCTGACAAATAAATTGACGCTCCAAGTAAAACTCATATCATGTGACGAATGAAAACATAGCTCCAAGTGAGGTTACCGATAAGGTTGGAGACGAAAGAGGGGATGCCTTCCGGGGCATCCCCAAGCTTAGTTTCTTGGATATTTCTTGAATAATACATTGGGGTGCCTTGGGCATCCACAATCTTAGGGTCTTATCACACTTTATTCTCCTCATATGGACATCTCACCCATAACTTTAAAACTTCAATCACACAAAACCTAACGGAACCTTGTGAGATAGGTTAGTACGATAAAGAGCAAACCATTTCACTTTTGGTACTGTCAAAGACAAGATTCATAATTGTTTCGACACAATGCCTACTGTAGCATATCATTTCCACAATTTATATTGAGCAATATAATCCATACAAACAAGGAAACAAGCAACCATGCATTGAAAACAGAATCTGTCAAAAACAGAACAGTCTGTAGTAATCTGTACTAAAGCCATACTTCTACTACACCAAAAATTATGCAAAAATTATGAAAACGTGAGAAATTTGTATATTAATCTTATTCAAAAAGAATCAACTCAAAATAACTCTTCTTTTAAAAATGAGAGCTATTTTCGTGAGCGCAGGAGTTTCTGTTTTTCAGCAAGATCAAATCAACTACCACCCAACATGCTCCCAAAGGCTTTACTTGGCACTTTATTGAAATAAAGACAATAAAACATGATTACTACAATATCCTAATCACGTGAGCATACAAAAACATTAGGTAAAAGTGTTGGGTTGTCTCCCAACAAGCGCTTTTCTTTAATGCCTTTTAAGCTAGGATGATGATTTCAATGATGCTCGCATAAAAGATATGAATTGAAACATAACAAGAGCATCATGAAGCATATGACTAACATATTTAGGTCTAACCCACTTCCTATGCATAGGGGTTTCGTGAGCAAACAGCTTATGGGAACAAGAATCAACTAGCATAGGAAGGCAAAACAAGTGCAACTTAAAAACAATCAACACATAGAGAAGAAATTTGATATTATTGAGATATGTGAGAGCACAAGTTCCTCTCTCATAATAATTTTCAGAGGCATCAAGAATGGATTCAATAGTATAACTATCACATACAACACTCTTTTCATGATTCACAAGCATAGTAGAGTTATTACTCTTTATGGCATACATGTCATCATAATAATCATCATACATAGCAACTTTATTGTCATAGTCAATTGAAACCTGTTCCAAAATAGTGGATGTATCACTAAATAAAGTCATGACCTCTCCAAATCCACTTTCATCAATATTGTAATAAGATTCAACACCCTCCAAAATAGTTTGATCACTACTACCTAGAGCTGACACTCTTCCAAACCCACTTTCATCAATGTAATCATTATAATAAATTTTCCTATCAAAAGTAAAAGGAATCAAAGGATCATAATCATTAAGCAAAGCATCCCCAAGCTTAGGACAAGCATTATTTCCAGCAAATAAATCTTCAAACATTTCATACTCATCAAACAAAGCATCCCTAAGCTTGTGGTTTTGCATATCATCATAATCATTCTTATCAATAGCATGAATGGAACCAATAGTATAGCAAACATTATTATCATATTCTTCCAAGCAAGTGCCAAAAGATCTTCAAGGTCATAAGAGACATCATTGTCTTCCCAATCATAATCATCACAACAAGTAGTAGGCATCACAAAATCATACTCAATATCATCATCATCCATCAACATATTTGATTTACTTTCATGAGGTACAATGGTGATAGGATCAATATTACTTGGGAGAGTCACCTTTTTACCTCTACTTTTTCTTCTTTACTTTTTCTTCTTCACCACCTCACGTATGGGCTTAATCATTTTTTCGAGCATCTTGTTGAAGAGATTGATTGGATAGGAAGCTCCTCCTCATTACCTGATTCATCATAAGAAACACTAGGAGGGTATTGGGAAATATTTTACCTTTCATTTGTACTCTCTTCATATTCTATTTGTTTTGTTTTCTTTAGATAGTTGCAATATAAGGATTCTCAAAGCAATTTACCGCACAAAACATATAAATTTCCTCTATATCAAAATCAAGAACTCTCTCAAGGGCAAATTCTGGAATACCCTTAGTTATACGTTTCATTTCTTCATAGCCCAGAAGTAAACTAAGTTCATTGTGATGCGCAAGGGAAATCAAGTCATCACAATTTTTGGACACGATTCGATCATGAAACAATTTGCATTGGGTATTTAAATGACCACGTTCATTGCAAAGTTCACAAGGATGGCTAAGAAAATTTAAATTTTCAGCACAAACATCTAGCCTCTCTTGCAACCATTTAGTTTCTAAATACTTATGCCTCTTTCAAAATCTATCTTCCCTTTTTGGTCTGTGTGTGTGCACTCCCAATTTACTCCGCAAAAAAGACATTCTTATAGGAGACATCATTATCATGGCAAGTGCACTCATCATTAGCATTTTGGATATTCAAAGAATTCACACTAACAACATTGCAATCATGCTCATCATTCATGCCAATCATTTTATTAAATTCTTCTTCTATCAATTGAGCACAATTTTCCGAATCATCATTTTCAAGAAAGGTATTATAAAGATGATCAATAATATGATGCAACCTTAATTCCATTTTTTGTAGCTTTCTTTTATAAACCAAACTAGTGATAAAACAAGAAACTAAAATATTCAATTGCAAGACATAAAGATATACCTTCAAGCACTGACCTCCCTGGCAACGGTGCCAGAAAAGAGCTTGATGTCTACTACGCAACTTTATTCTTGTAGACACGTGTTGGGCCTCCAAGCGCGGAGTTTTGTAGGACAGTAGCAATTTTCCCTCAAGTGGATGACCTAAGGTTTATCAATCCGTGAGAGGTGTGGGATGAAGATGGACTCTCTCAAACGACCCTGCAACCAAATACAAGAAATCTCTTGTGTCCCCAACACACCCAATCAATGGCAAATTGTATAGGTGCACTAGTTTGGCGAAGAGATGGTGATAAAACTATAACATGGATGGTAGAAACATATTTTTATAATCTGAATAAATAAAAACAGCAAGGTAGCAAATAGTAAACGGGCACAAAAATGGTGTTGCAATGCTTAAAAATGGGACTTAGGGTCCGTACTTTCGCTAGTGCAATCTCTCAACAATGCTAGCATAGTTGGATCATATGATTATCCCTCAAAGTGCAATAAAGAATCACTCCTGAGTTCCTATTAGAGGAGAACAAAAGATAGGAATTGTTTGTAGGCCACAAAACCACCTCAAAGCTATTCTTTCTGTTTGATCTATTCAAGAGTTTGTACTAAAATAATACAAAGATATTTTTTCCGTTCGATCTATCCTAGAGTTCGTACGAGAATAACACCAAAGCAAATTCATATTCATAATACCCAATCCACACAAAGAACTATAAAGAGACCCCAAAGTTTCCGTCAGAGAAAAACGTGCATCAACCCCTATGCATAGATTACCCCAATATCACCGCGGTAATCCGCGAGTTGAATGCCATAACACATATCAAGTGAACCAATAAGATACCTCATTGTCACCTCAAGTATTCATATTGCAGGACATATATCATGTGTTCTCATCTCTGAATATTCAATCCGACAAGACAAAACTTTGATGGGTATAGATTTAATTCATCATAACAAGAGTATAGAGGGGAGAAACATCATATGATCTGACTATATTAACAAAGCCCATGATATAGATCACGAGAGAGAGAGAGATAGATAGATAGAGATCAAACACATAGATACTGGTACAAACCCCGAGGGTGGACTACTCCCTCCTCATCGTGGTGGCCGCCGGGATGATGAAGATGGCCACCGGAGATGATTCCCCCCTCTGGCAGGGTGCTTGAACGGGGTCTAGATTGGATCTCGTGGATACAAATGCGTTGCCGCGGTGGAACTTCTGATCTAGGGCTACCCCGAAGGGTTTCGGAATATTTGGGAATTTATAGTGCAAAGAAGGGGTACGGGAGGCCACCGAGGTGGGCACAACCCATCTGGGTGCGCCTGGGGGCCCAGGCGTGCCCTGGTGGGTTGTGCCCCCCTCGGAGCACCCCCCAGGTGCTTCTTTGGCCCATTGTTGGTCTTTTGGTTCATAAAAAATCTCCAAAAATTTACGCGTTGTTTGGACTCCGTTTGATATTGATTTCCTACGATGAAAAAAACATGCAAAAAACAGCAACTGGCACTGGGCACTGGGTCAATAGGTTAGTCCCAAAAAAATGATATAGAGTTGCTATAAAATGATTGTAAAACATCCAAGAATGATAATATATTAGCATGAATACTTCATAAATTAAAGATATGTTGGAGACGTATCAATGACCAGTTGGGTTGGCGTGCAGCACGATGTTGCCAAACACAAAGAGTTGGTCAGGGAGAAAGAGTTCCCTGGGGCTGACGCCTTCTCCGATGATCAAGTGAGCCATTAGTCCTTTGGCGACCCAACAATAGAACTCTCAATGGAAGCACCAATGTCGGTATGAAAACCGGCGGATCTTGGGTAGGGGGTCCCGAGTTGTGGATCTAGGATCGATGGGGAACAAGGGACGATGAAAACGGTATGTCACGCCCAATATGCGATACTATCCTAAAGAGACTCGAAGGTCCCACCAAGGATAGAACCGCATATTGATACGCTTTTGCAAGGTGGATATCATTACATCAACATTACATAATAGAAGGGGTTACATACAAGAGGCAAACAATGCCACATGAATACAACATCACAATACATAAGAGCAACATCCGACTACGGATGAACACAAACAGAAACTCAAACGACATCCACCCTGCTAGCCCAGGCTGCCGACCTGGAACCTATCCCCTGATCAAAGAAGAAGCAGAAGAAGAACTCCAAAACAAGCAAACATCGCTCTCGCGTCATGATCATTGCATAACCTGTACCTGCAACTGTTGTTGTAGTAATCTGCGAGCCACGAGGACTCAACAATATCATTACCATGGGTATCAAGACTAGCAAATCTTAATGGGTATGGAAAGGATAAGTGGTGAGGTTGCAGCAGCGTCTACACATATATGGTGGCTAACATACGCAAATAAGAGCGACAAGAGAAGCAACGGAACGGTCGTGAAGCTAGCAACGATCAAGAAGTGATCCTGAAACTACTTACGTTCAAACATAACCCAAAACCGTGTTCACTTCCCGGACTCCGCCGAAAAGAGACCATCACAGCTACACACACGGATGATGCTTTTTAATTCAAATCTGGTGTCAAGTTATCAACAACCGGATATTAACAAATTCCCATCTGCCACATAACCGCGGGCACGGCTCTCGAAAGTTTATACCCTGCAGGGGTGTCCCAACTTAGCCCATCACAAGCTCTCACGGTCAACGAAGGATATTCCTTCTCCCAGGAAAACCCGATCAGTCTCGGAATCCCGGTTTACAAGACATTTCGACAATGGTAAAACAAGACCAGCAAAGCCGCCAATGTGCCGACAAATCTCGATAGGAGCTGCACATATCTCGTTCTCAGGGCACACCGGATGAGACATCCTACGAGTAAAACCAGCCCTCAAGTTTCCCCAAGGTGGCCCCGCAGTCTACTCGATTCGGACCAACACTCGAAGGAGCACTGGCCCGGGGGGGGGGGGTTAAATAAAGATGACCCTCGGGCTCCGAAAACCCAAGGGAAAAAGGCTTAGGTAGGCAAATGGTAAAACCAAGGTTGGGCCTTGCTGGAGGAGTTTTATTCAAAGCGAACTGTCAAGGGGGTCCCATAAATCACCCAACCGCGTAAGTAACGCAAAATCAAGGAACAACACCGGTATGACGGAAACTAGGGTGGCAAGAGTGGAACAGAACACTAGGCATAAGGCCGAGCCTTCCACCCTTTACCAAGTATATAGATGCATTAATTAAATAAGAGATATTGTGATATCCCAACATAATCCTGTCCATCATGGAGCAATCTTCAACTTCACCTGCAACTAACAATGCTATAAGAGGGGCTGAGCAAAGGGTAACATAGCCAAGCAACGGTTTGCTAGGAAGGGTGAAAAAGGTTAGAGGCTGACATGGCAATTTGAGAGGCTTGATCAACAAGAGATAGGTAGCACAGCATAGCGATAGAACGAAGCAACTAGCATAGCAATGATAGTAGTGAGATCCAAGGTGACGATCATCTTGCCTGAGATCCCGCTAGGAAGAAGAACGAGCCCATGAAGAAGATGAACGGACGAAGTCAAGCCAAGCGTAGACGAACGAATCCTCACGATCGCAACGAAACAGGAACTATCGAGAAGAAGCACAACCGGAAAGAAGCAAACAACAAGGTAAACCAACAAGAATAAGCATGGCATGATGCACAATCAAGTATGATGCATGTCCGGTTTAATGAGGCATGGCATGGAAAAGTGCAACAGACAACACTACAATTTAAGTGGAGCACCACATGACTTATTTAGTTCTCTCTCGGTTATGTAATCATCAATATTAAATGTTGTTAAACATGGCAAGAGGTGAAGCATAAGTAAACTAACTATTTAGTCAAGTTTAAATGAGGCCGGAACAACAAACAACAATCCTGGAAAATCCCCATATGCATATTTCGAATTTGGTACTATTCTGCCCTATAACATATTTTATTGTTGTTAAACAGGAAAATAAATTCCACCATGTTAAACTATGCATTTCCCACCCCATTTACATATAAAGTTTATTAATTTTGGAGCTACGGTTATTTAGTTATGAAATAAATCATTTTAACATGCCATCTAGCAAATTAAAGCAAACAGAAAGTTAAACATTTTAAACATGGATGAAAGCAGCATATTATGAAACTAGATGAAATTCTAAGCGTTTTACATGTTGAAAACATTTTAATATGATGCATGGTTCTGGAATTATTATATGCATGATGTTGAGGGTTTTTTTTCTGTAAAACTACACTCTGGATAAATAGCTAAAACGTCCAGAACGAAAAAAACCGATGCGGGCCGAATCTGGAGCACTGCTGGGCTGAACAGAGAGGAGGGTTGTGTGGAGGTCACCCACGGGCCACGGCCCAGACGAGGAGGCAGAGGAGGCTGGCCTTGGTGCGGTGATGTGGCCCACGAGCAGGCGCAGCAGGGGAGCTCGCTGGGCCCTGGGTGTCGCGGTCAACGGGAGCGGGCGGTGCTGCGAGTGATTTCTCCTGCTCGAAGCAGAAGCATGGGAGGCAGCGGCGCGGAACTTGGCGGCATCAGCAGGTTCAGGAGGCCGTTGGCCACGGCGTGGAGATCCTCCGTTCATGGCTGACGTGCACGTGCAGGCGCGAGGAGGGCCTCGCCGGGTTCGTGCGGGAGAAGTGCAGGAGGCGCGTGAGGCTGGGGTGCTGCAGATGAGGACCGGCATTGGGGATGGCTTGCGGGAGCTCCGGCGTCAAAGGAGAATGGCAGGACACCAGTGCTTGCTGGAACCGGGCGGAGGAGGAGCGAATCTGGGGGCCGGGGTGCCAGATCCTGGCTCCACGGAAACTTTGAACGGCGGCGAAGGCAGATCAAAGCGGCGGCGAGCTCCTGTCCATGGCAACAGAAGAGAGAGAGGATTGAGAGAAAGAAACCAGAGGAAGGAGAAGAAGGGAGAGAGGGGTGGGCGCTCATCTCTCTAGCTGCAGGTTCGGTCGCCGGCGGCAGACAAGAACGACGACTCCCTGGGGCTCGCGGACGAGCTCGCCTCGATCTGGATTTGGGCCAGCTGCGGGGCAGGAGGTGCTGGGGAAACTGGGGTGCAAGGGAGGGAGCGGCTTGGTGGTGGAGCTGTTGGTCACAGGCGTAGTCGAGGTGGCTGGGGATCGAATAGGGAGGAGGAGGCGCTCGGGAAGCACGAGATCATGGCGATGAGGGTCGGTGTGGAGTGGATCGAGGGGGCTGCTGGCATCTGGATCGAGGAGGAGCAGTGGAGAGCGATGGTTGGTGGGTGGAGGAAAACGAGAAGGGGGATCCCGAGGGGGGTTTGGTGGAGGAAAATGGCGGCAGGGAGGAATGGATGATGGGACATGGCTCCTAAAATTTAGGGTTAGGTGGGTATATAAAGCGATGGGATTAGGCTAGGGGCTATCTCGTCCCTCCGATTGCAATCGAACGGACGAAAAAAAATAGGCTAGGGAATCCAAATATGAAAACGGAGATGTTTTGTAGATGATCCAGACCCATTGGTGATGACAGCCCGGGTCGGGTCCGGGAGAAGTTTTCAGACTAGGTTGCGGAGGTGGTCGGTGGTTGTGCAGAGAGGTTAGGTGGTCAGACAAGAGGGACTCGAAAAACCCGGTTGGTGTCGGAACGGTCAAAGGAGGCAAGGGGAACGCAGCAACTACGAACGGCTGCAAGCTTTATGAAAACATGTAGATGCAATGCGCATGATGCTATGAGATGAGATGCATGACATGAACAAAATGCAAAACGAAAGACAAAATCCCAACCACGAAGGAAATAATATAACACATGGCCAGAAATGGAAAGAGTTGGAGTTACAATAATGGAAAACTGTATCCGAGGCGTTACAACACTCCACCACTACGAGAGGATCTCGTCCCGAGATCTAGGATGGCACCGGAGAGAAACGGAAGAGGAAGAGAGGAGGTAGAACTAAGTTGCTTCTTCGACAAAAGAGTGAAACCAAAGAACCTTGAGAGGTTGAAAAGTTGAAAGAAAGAACACAACAGAGTTGAACACAATTGAGAGCATTGCGGTAGAAAATAGAAACAAGGAACACCATGTGAACCTTGGAGGATGCAAGGCTATGAATGATGAGTACAATGGACAAGAAGGAGTTGAAACCACTCTGGTTGAAACAAGATAAACAAGGAACAAGGAAGATCAAATTCAGATAGCACTCCGGTTGAAAAGAGATGCAAGACTTGATAAGATGAAAATAACTTGAAGAGATGACACAACACTCCGGTTAAATGGATAAGCACGAAAAGAACACGATCCTCACAATTCGAGATGATGAGTGAAAAGAGCAACATCACAATGCCTCCAGAAGAAAGAGTAAAAGATAGATCATTTGAATAACAGAATGGAGAAGAAAATGCCAACTTCTGCCACAAATGAGCTTGGAAAGCACCCTTCCAAGAAGGTTACAACGGGGTTGTTGGAAAACCAACAACGAAACGAATAAGCTTGTAGTTGGCTTATGGAAAATATCTCAAAATTATGAGGTGACAACCGGCCACTAACTGAAACAATTGCTTGCTTGAGATCAACGAAGAGATGAAAACTGCTTTCACCGAGAGAATAGGAGAAAACTTGGATCATTGATAAGCACCACAATAGCAACACTACTTAGGGAAGGCTTTAGGTGAAATACAACCCAAGATAACTCCAACAAAGAAATTGATGGATTTCAAATACCTCATTCTTGACAACATATGAATCATGAAACATGAAGGAAATTGTCAAGAGTGACATAACACCACCTCAAAAGATAAGGTAGAAAGAATTGCACTTCGGATGCAAAATGAAGAATGCTTGAACTCCACAAAACAAAAAATGTGTTTAGCACCATGTTTATTTTAGAGTGTAGCTTGGCCGATCATGACTCCGAGAGAAATTTGACGAACCATTGAAGAATGAAAGGGATCCTTGATGAACCACCATGTAGAGCCTCCGTGAAGAACTCCGGTAGTAAAAGGATGATAAAAAAAGAAAGACAAGTTGAAACCACAAGGTGAAGCCTTGCGATGATTTAGATGGAGCTTCACGATGAGATAAAGCAGAAAACTTGGAACTCCGGAAAAGAAAAGATGAAACACTAGAACCGAGAATTACTTCATCATGAACAATCTCTAAAGAAAAGAATTAATCAACTTGACCATGATGAAATGAGAATAAGAATTATGTTATGCTTATCCTCCACCAATTAAATTGATGAGAAAATGGATTTGCATACTACTTATTTGCTTTGAAAAATATTAAAGGGGAAATATAGCGCGAAATTTGGGAAGGTCTTCATGAACCACTGGTAGGATTTGAAAAGAACAAATTAATTGATATGCCGACAAGGAATAGGAATGTTGAACGAACCACCGTTAAAAATGAAAATGAACAAATAAAAGAGAAAGAATCGCCGGGAAGAATTAGAGCAAGCACGAAGATACTTGAGGGAATTTAGAGACAAGAGAACGAACAGATCGCGAACTGATTGAAGAATACTTGAACGAAGCACCGAAAGAATATTGAGACGACCGAAAGGGGCACAGATATAAAATAATTGAGAGAACGAAGCTAAAAACTTAGAACGAAGAAATATTCCAAAAAGATGACCTCCAGATGATCGAGAGGGAAAGCAACTCCTGAAATACTCCGGATGGATGAAAAACAATTGCAAGACTGGAAACAATTTGAGCGGATCGCATCAAGCTAGCGACATGAATCTTCAGGAGAACGGACAAGATTTAAGAGAAACTCTTCTTCAGTCTTTAAAAGTTGAGAATGACGACGAGAAAGAACACCAAAATTGTTGAGATACTCTGGGAGAATGAAAAGCAAAGAGGTTGAGTCAACAATGAAAAATAATTTGAAATTGATCTTGGAAAACATCTGACCGATGAAATTCATTCTTACGTCAAACTTCGAAAATAATTTGGGAATGGCTCCGAGAAAACTAGAAGAGTCAAGTAAGATCCTGGGAAAAGACCTGTGGTTAGGGCCCACTCGAAATAAACACCATTGAAGGATTGCTTGAAATAGAGATTGCACTGGTAGAATTAAATAGCTTGAATGAGAGAAAAAAACCTTGAAGTAACTCGAACGGATTAAAAATGGAAACATGATTCTTCTGAGATATCTTGAGCACTCCGGATAAGAATAGAGAGAGGTGAACAATTAAGAGGTGCACCGACATGGAAAAACATTTGAAACGAGGAAAGGGATATGATCAACACCGAAAGCTTGAACTAAATCCACAAGAGAAGAAAAATAACGAAGAATGATGAACTCAAAGCTCCGTCAGTATCTTCCTGAGAATCACCGGATAAGAACATTGACGGGAAAAGAATGGAGAAACTTCACATCCATAAGATGGATACTTGATTAAGATATCAGAGACCTTGAAGAAAAGGGTGGGAGGGCGGGAAAACAAAGGCAACTTGGGGAAGATGGAACAAACACCGTTGAGAAAACTAAGAATTGATCTTGCGGATGTTGAAAATGATCGGATCCACTTGAAGAGAAGCACACCGGTTGGAAAAGAGCTGACATGACAACCTTAGTGATCAAGAAGGATTAGTACTCCCATAGAAATACGAGAACACCGTTTAGGAAAGGTATGAAATCAACAATTGACATTGAAGCAACTCGAATACCACAACTCAAAACAAAACAAAGATTGGCTTGCAGAAATAAGCCGAAACAAATACATATGATAGAGATGTACCCAATCCAATATCAGGCATCTATTGGAAAGAAATTCTAGGAGCTACTTGAATTCCCACCTATAAACTCCTGTAACTTTCTGGTTATGCAATCTGGTGTTGGGGATACAGGGGAAGCAATATATCTCACCCAAACTAACAATCCCTACATCCAGCTGTATCCATCCATCAACACATAACCAAGAAAACTCCAGAAATCGTGTACCTCAATCTTCGAAAAGCATCCGTTATACAAGCTATGGCAATACTCCCGAACTCCCCAGTACTGGGTGGCATTGAGGTTATCTCACCAACAACTACATAAAAGAGATTTTCGATGTCAGCAAAACTCAGGTATTCCAGAACTGCAACGATAAAATTGTGACGACAACACCTCGGAGCTCAACTCCCCGGGACACTGCCAGAACCCCTATATGTCAGGAGGCACCAAGAACAATGTTCTTGTCACAAGAATATCATAACAATCCCAAGATACACGTGTGATGCTAAAAAAAATTTGTCAAAAAAATTGAGGAGAGGAAAGACAAAAATCTATGTCGAGAGTCCTCACCAGAGCGACGAAGGGGGCTGAGAAGTAAAAAGAATCCTACTCTCCGATATATATAATCCTAAGACTCAAAATAGTTTTCTTCTAGACTCAACAACGGCCAACAATCAAGGGGGCTCCTATGGTCGGTCGAGGCTCTGATACCAACTTGTCACGCCCAATATGCGATACTATCCTAAAGAGACTCGAAGGTCCCACCAAGGATAGAACCGCATATTGATACGCTTTTGCAAGGTGGATATCATTACATCAACATTACATAATAGATGGGGGTACATACAAGAGGCAAACAATGCCACATGAATACAACATCACAATACATACGAGCAACATCCGACTATGGATGAACACAAACAGAAACTCAAACGACATCCACCCTGCTAGCCCAGGCTGCCGACCTGGAACCTATCCCCTGATCAAAGAAGAAGCAGAAGAAGAACTCCAAAACAAGCAAACATCGCTCTCGCATCAAGATTATCGCATAACCTGTACCTGCAACTGTTGTTGTAGTAATCTGTGAGCCACGAGGACTCAGCAATCCCATTACCATGGGTATCAAGACTAGCAAAGCTTAATGGGTATGGAAAGGATAAGTGGTGAGGTTGCAGCAGCGTCTACGCATATATGGTGGCTAACATATGCAAATAAGAGCGAGAAGAGAAGCAACGGAACGGTCGTGAAGCTAGCAATGATCAAGAAGTGATCCTGAAACTACTTACTTTCAAACATAACCCGAAACCATGTCCACTTCCTGGACTCCGCCGAAAAGAGACCATCACAGCTACACACATGGACGATGCATTTTAATTCGAATCTGGTGTGAAGTAATCTACAACCGAATATTAATAAATTCCCATCTGCCACATAACCGTGGGCACGGCTCTCGAAAGTTTATACCCTGCAGGGGTGTCCCAACTTAGCCCATCACAAGCTCTCACGGTCAACGAAGGATATTCCTTCTCTTAGGAAGACCCGATGAGTCTCGGAATCCCGGTTTACAAGACATTTCGACAATGGTAAAACAAGACTAGCAAAGCCGCGCAATGTGCCGACAAATCCCGATAGGAGCTACACATATCTCATTCTCAGGGCACACCAGATGAGACATCCTACAAGTAAAACAAGCCCTCAAGTTTCCCCGAGGTGGCCCTGCAGTCTACTTGGTTCGGACCAACACTCGAAGGAGCACTGGCCCGGGGGGTTAAATAAAGATGACCCTCGGGCTCCGGAAACCCAAGGGAAAAAGGCTTAGGTAGGCAAATGGTAAAACCAAGGTTGGGCCTTGTTGGAGGAGTTTTATTCAAAGCGAACTATCAAGGGGGTCCCATAAATCACCCAACAGTGTAAGGAAAGCAAAATCAAGGAACATAACACCGGTATGACGGAAACTAGGGCGGCAAGAGTGGAACAAAACACCAGGCATAAGGCCGAGCCTTCCACCCTTTACCAAGTATATAGATGCATTAATTAAATAAGAGATATTGTGATATCCCAACATAATCCTGTCCATCATGGAGCAATCTTCAACTTCACTTGCAACTAACAAGGCTATAAGAGGGGCTGAGCAAAGTGGTAACATAGTCAAGCAACAGTTTACTAGGAAGGGTGAAAAAGGTTAGAGGCTGACATGGCAATTTGGGAGGCTTGATCAACAAGAGATAGGTAGCGTAGCAAAGCGAGAGAACGAAGCAACTAGCATAGCAATGATAGTAGTGAGATCCAAGGTGACGGTCATCTTGCCTGAGATCCCGCTAGGAAGAAGAACGAGTCCATGAAGAAGACAAAGGACGAAGACGAGCCAAGCGTAGACGAACGAATCCTCACGATTGCAACGAAAGAGGAACTATCAAGAAGAAGCACAACCAGAAAGAAGCAAACAACAAGGTAAACCAACAAGCATAAGCATGGCATGATGCACAATCAAGTATGATGCATGTACGGTTTAATGAGGCATGGCATGGCAAAGTACAACAAACAACACTACAATTTAAGTGGAGCTCAATATGCAACGAATTGCAAATTGACGAAACACCACATGACTTATTTAGTTCTCTCTCGGTTATGTACTCATCAATATTAAATGTTGTTAAACATGGCAAGAGGTGAAGCATAAGTAAACTAATTATTTAGGCAAGTTTAAGTGAGGCCGGAACAACAAACAACAATTCCGGAAAATCCCCATATGCATATTTCAAATGTGGTACAGTTATGCCCTAAAACATATTTTATTGTTGTTAAACAGGAAAATAAAGTCCACCATGTTAAACTATGCATTTTCCCACCCCATTTACATATAAAGTATATTAAATTTTGAGATATGGTTATTTAGTTATGAAATAAATCATTTTAACATGCCATCTAGCAAATTAAAGGAAACAGCAAGTTAAGCATTTTAAACATGGATGAAAGCAGCATATTATGAAACTAGATAAAATTCTAAGCATTTTACATGTTGAAAACATTTTAATATGATGCATGGTTCTGGAATTATTATATGCATGATGTTGAGGGTTTTTTCTGTAAAACTACACTCTCTGGATAAATAGCTAAAACGTCCAGACCAGAAAAAAATGATGCGGGCCGAATCTGGAGCACTGCTGAGCTGACCAGAGAGGAGGGCTGTGGGGAGCTCACCCATGGGCCGCAGCCCAGACGAGGAGGCAGAGGAGGCCGGCCTTGGCGCGGCGATGTGGCCCACGAGCAGGCGCAGCAGGGGAGGTCACTGGGCCCTGGTGTAACGCCCCGGATTCGATGCGCCAGGTGTCTGCTAGTTATTCGCTATCATTGCCATGTCTTTTGCTTGCGTGTTGCACTTTGCCATGTCATCATCTGCATTTCATATCATGTCATCATGTGCATTTCATTTTGCATACGTGTTTGTTTCATGCATCCGAGCTTTTTCCCCGTTGTCCGTTTTGCAATCCGGCCCTCCTATGTCCTCCGGCGTCCCCCACTTGTCTCTTTTCGTGTGCGGGTGTTAAACGTTCTCGGAATGGCCTGAGGTTTGCCAAGCGGCCTTGGTATAGCACCGGTAGACCGCCTGTCAAGTTTCGTGCCATTTGGAGGTCGTTTGGTACTCCAACGGTTAACCGGGTAACCGTAAAGCCTCTTTTGTGTGCAGCCCAACACCCCTTCCAAGTGACCCAAAACCCATCTAAGTCCCCTCCATGCTCTCGGTCGTTCGATCACGATCGAGTGGCCGAAAACCGCTCCTCATTTGGACTCTCCTAGCTCTCTCTACCTATAAATATGTGGCCTCCCCCGAAATTCTCGCAGTCCAAACCCTAGCCCGCTCCCCTCGCGCCGCCGGACAAAAACCTCCCTCGCCGCCGGACATGTCCGCCGCCCCCTCGTCCAATCGCCTCCCGCCACGTCGCCCCACAGCTCCCCGCGCCGCCGCAGCCGTGCGCGAGGCCCGAGGGCTCGCGCAGGCCGCGCCAGCCGCCCGAGCCGTGCCAGCGCCGGATCCGCGCCGCGCGCCGCCGGCCGCCGCCGCCGCCACGAGCCCTGCGCCCGCGCCGCAGCTAAGCCTCGCCGCCGACCACCCGTCGCCGGCGCCCGCCTTCGCCGGCAGCAGCGCGCCGCGACCCGCCTTCTCCGCCCCGGCGCGCCGCCGCCGCGCCTCTTCCTCCGCCGCCGAGGCCGCGCGCAATCCTCCCTGCGCTCACCGGCGGACACGGACGGCGCGCGAGCGCGCCGCGCCGCCGCCCCAAGCCGGCGCCCGCAGCGCCGCCCGCGTCGTCCCCGCTCGCCGGAGCACCACCGATGGCCGGATCCGGCGAGATCCGGCGCCCTCAGCAACGCCGCCGCCAGATGGGCCCCGGCCCAGAGCGCCGGCCCAGCTCCGCGTTAGCCCGCCCCGGCCTGCCTCCTCCCTCGTCTAGGGCCGAAGCCCAGGGTGAGCAGCCCCTTTCCCCGCTCTGTGCGTCTTTTAGTTTTCGTGCGCCCGCTCGTTTTTTTTCAGAAACGCCTAAGTCCTAGATTTTTAACATTATCATGCCATGTTCATCTTGCTGTATCTCTGCATCCGTAGCTCCATTTCGTGCGTGTAATTTGTCAAATTGTTGGTCTCGACGAGTACTTCATTTCATTACATTGCATCATTTTCATTTGAGTTCATCTTGATGCCTGAAATGTTGTTGGAAGAGTGCATGTTGATGTTAACCTGCTGAAACTGTTATAACTTGCTCATTTATCATTATTGCCATGTTTGATGTGTGCATCCTATGAGGTTGATGTCTACATGTATGTTGATCTATGCCATACCATCTTTCCAGTGGTGCCAACCATGTATTTTTCTGAGTTGTGTGCTGAGTGAACCAAGCTTGTTAAGTAGGGTAGTTGCTGTTGCTGTTTTCCTGACAGATTCTGTTATATTTTGTTGCTATGTTAACATGCTTCTACTAGTCATTTCGTGCATAATCTGGAGATGTTCTATAAACATGTTTTGATCTACATGTCATGCTCTATCCATTCATTCCCTTGGTTGCAATTATAGCCTACTGGAACATGTCGTTATCTTGCTCCAAAGTTGCTTGATAATGTTGCTGTAGCCTGTAAACATTAAGTTCACTAGTTCCCATGTGTTTTGTTAGTGATCCATGCACTCTATGAACTTGCTCTTGCCATGCTTAGCTTCATAAACATGCCTTCTTTCTGTTGGTTGCCTTGGCATGCCATGTATTGCTCTGTGGTGAGTGGTTCAAGCTCACCAACATGCCTACTTATTGTTGTTTCTACCATGTATGAATCTGTAATATAACTTGCCATGTTTACATGAGTGCCATCATATCTTCTGATCCTTTTTGGCTCATGGTCAGTAAGGGACTTTTGCTCTATGCATTTAGTAGATTCATGCCATGCCTTTGTTTGCCATTATAAGTTCCTGTAACATGTTGTTTGATAGCTCTAAACATTGCAACCCGATGTTATTTCTGCTAAAGTCTGAAACTGTTATTATTTGCCATCTTACCATGTGTTTTGGAGCATGTTCTAGTGATTTCTGGAGATAGCTCAGTGTTCATGTTTTGTTGTGCTTTACCTGTACTTCATGCCCATGCCTTTTTTTATTATGTTGGGATGCTGTAGCATGTTGTTTCGATGCTTGCAATATGCCTAGTTGCTGTTATGGACACATTGTTGCTATGACTTGTATAGTGTATGTGTTACACCGTTGCTCCGTTTTGAGTGTGTTCTATATGAAACTTGCCTGATTTTGCATGTAGTTTCATATTATCATGTTGCATCCTTGTTTTGGTTTGTTTGCTTGATGTTTGGGTGCATTTTGCATCAATGCCATGGTTAACTTGTTTTGCTCATATCTTCTAGGCCGTAGCTCCGAATCTAATGAACTTTATATGTAACTTGACTAGAATTTCGTGTAGATCATCTTGGTGCATCTTAACTTGCTGTTTAACAACTTGAACATAAGGTTTATTCAGATCTGGACCAATTTCGAAATTTGCATATGAGGACTTACCGGAATTGTTATATGTTGTTCCCGGCCTCATTTAAACTTGCCTTGATGTGTTGTTCTTGTTTGCATCATCTCTTGCCATGAGTAGCTTCATGTAGCTTGGTCATGCATCATGCTTGTTGTGCATCATGCCTTGTTAATGTGTGGTGTGTTTACCTATGTTGTGTGCTTCTTCTTGTTAGTTCCTGTTTCGTTGCGATCGTGAGGATTCGTTCGTCTACGGTTGGTTCGGATTCATCCGCTCGTCTTCTTCATGGACTCCTTCTTCTTCCTTGCGGGATTTCAGGCAAGATGACCGCTACCCTGGATCTCACTACTATCATTGCTATGCTAGTTGCTTCGTTCTATCGCTATGCGGCGTTACCTATCTTTTGCTCTTCAAGCCTCCCAAATTGCCATGAACCTCTAACCTTTGACACCATTCCTAGCAAACCGTTGTTTGGCTATGTTACCGCTTTGCTCAGCCCCTCTTATAGCGTTGCTAGCTGTAGGTGAAGTTGAAGATTGCTCCATGGTGAACAGGGTTATGTTGGGATATCACAATATCTCTTATATTATTAATGCATCTATATATTTGGTAAAGGGTGGTAGGCTCGGCCTTATGCCTGGTGTTTTGTTCCACTCTTGCCGCCCTAGTTTCCGTCATACCGGTGTTATGTTCCCGGATTTTATGCTCCTAACGCGGTCGGGTGATTTATGGGACCCCCGACAGTTCGCTTTGAATAAAACTTGTCCAGAAGGCCCAACCTTGGTTTTACCATTTGCCTCACCACCACGTACTTTTCCCTTGGGAGTAATTAACCCAAGGGTCATCTTTATTATAGCCCCCGGCCAATGCTTGTCTAAGTGTTGGTCCAAACTAGAGCACCGTCTTGGGACCATTCCTTGGCAACTTGGATTCGTTGGTACCAGACGCTTCGCTTATCCGGTGTTGCCCTGAGAACGAGATATGTGCAGCTCCTATCGGGATTGTCGGCGCATCGGGCGGCTTTGCTGGTCTTGTTTTACCATTGTCGAAATGTCTTGTAAACCGGGATTCCGAGACTGATCGGGTCTTCCTGGGAGAAGGTCTATTCCTTTGTTGATCGCGAGAGCTTGTCATGGGCTAAGTTGGGACACCCCTGCAGGGTATAAACTTTCGAGAGCCGTGCCCGCGGTTATGTGGCAGATGGGAATTTGTTAATGTCCGGTTGTACATAACTTGACACCAGTGAACCGCGTGTGTAGCCGTGATGGTCTCTTCTCGGCGGAGTCCGGGAAGTGAACACGGTTTCTGTGTTATGACTGACGTAAGTAGGAGTTCAGGATCACCTCTTGATCATTGCTAGCTTCACGACCGTTCCTTTGTTTCTCTTCTCGCTCTCATTTGCGTATGTTAGCCACCATATTATGCTTAGTCGCTGTTGCAACCTCACCACTTTACCCCTTCCTTTCCCATTAAGCTTTGCTAGTCTTGATACCCATGGTAATGGGATTGCTGAGTCCTCGTGGCTCACAGATTACTACAACAACAGTTGCAGGTACAGGTTATGCGATGATCTTGACGTGAGAGCGATGTTTGCTTGTTTTGGAGTTCTTCTTCTGCTTCTTCTTCGATCAGGGGATAGGTTCCAGGTCGGCAACCTGGGCTAGCAGGGTGGATGTTGTTTGAGTTTCTGTTTATGTTTCATCCGTAGTTGGATGTTGATCGTATGTATGATATGTATTCATGTGGCATTGTGTGCCTTTTGTATGTATCCCCATCTATTATGTAATGTTGATGTAATGATATCCACCTTGCAAAAGCGTTCCAATATGCGGGTCTATCCTTGGTGGGACCTTCGAGTTCCTTTTGGATAGGGTCGCATATTGGGCGTGACAAGTTGGTATCAGAGCCTTGACCGACCCTAGGAGCCCCTTGATTGATCGTGTAGTTTGGCCGTTGTTGAGTCTAGAAGAAAACTGTTTTCGGAGTCTAGTTATATCGGAGAGTAGGAATTCTTTTTACTCCTCAGCCCCTTCGTCGCTCTGGTGAGGAATCTTGACGTAGGTGTTTTGAACTACTCCTCTCCCCTTCAAATTTTTCTTTAGGATCACGTGGTTAGTTTTCGTTCGTTGTCCATCCTCTTTTGTCCGGCGCATTCTCTCGTCAAGTTGACTCGAACCTCTTTGTTTTTTGCCGAGTTCCATCCTCAGTTGTTTTCTTTTCCCACCCGCCCACCCTTCTTCCTCTCGGAACCGGAGTCCGTAATCGAGTATCAATCCTACTCGTGCGAAGTCTTTGCTTTCTTTCCTCGATGATTTCAACCGGTGTTTTCTCTTCAAGATATTCGTCGGTTCTCCCTTCCAGTTGCCTTTGTTTTCCCGCCCTCCCACCCTTTTCCCGGAGCCTAAGCCTCTTTCGAGCATCAATTACCTTCGTACGGAGCCTCTTCAGTCTTTCCTCAATTATCTCAACCGGTGCATTCTCGTCTCGTTTGACATTCTTCATCTCTTTTCCTTTTTCCGGTGGATTCGATTCAAGTTTTTCGGGTTGTTAATATTCTTTTTCCTCAGCTCAAGTGTTTTTCCCTGCTCGTTCGCCTCTCGCCAGTTTATCCTTCCGGAGTTCAAGACATCCCAGGAGATTCGTCTGTGTTCCAATTAATTCGAGGTGGTCACCTCATTCCGATATTTCAATTCTTCCGGTGCATCATCTATCTGTTCAACATCCCTTTCCCAACGGTGTTATCTCTTCAGTGGGCCCTAACCCACAGGTCTTTTCCCAGGATCTTACCTGACTCTTCTAATTCCCCCGGAGTCATTCTAAATTCTTTTCAAGGGTGACGTTAGTATGGATTCCATCAGTCACATGCCTTCTCCAAGATCGCTTTCAAATTTGATTCATTGTTCACTCAACCTCTCTTCTTTTCATTCTCCCGGAGTATCTCAGTAATTTTGGTGGTGTTTCTCGTCATCATTTGAAGACCGAAGAAGATTTCTCTTAAATCTTGTCCGTTCCCCGGAGATTCGCGGTGCTAGCTCGATGTTAATCTATCAATTGTTTCTAGTCATGCAAATTCTTTTCATCTATCCGGAGCATTTCAGGAGTTGCTTTCTCTTTCGATCATCCGGAGGCCATCTTTTCGGAAGATTTCTTCATTCTAAGTTTTCAGATTCGTTCTCCAATTATTCTATATCTGTGCCCTTTCGTTCGTCTCAATATTCTTCCGGTGCTTCGTTCATGTATTCTTCAATCAGTTCGCGATCTCTTCGTTCTTTTGCATCTAAATCCCCTCAAGCATATTTGTTCTTCTAATTCTTCCCGGTGATTCATTCAATTTCGTCAGTCATTTTCGAATTCTTACGGTGGTTCTTTCAGATTCTTTTCCTTGTTTATCATATTAATCCATTCGTTCTTTTCAATCCTACCGGTGGTTCATGAAGACATTCTCAAGTTTGCGATATGTCACTTCTCAATCCTTTTCAAGAAGAATAAGTAGTATGCTAAATCCATTGCTTGTCATCAATTTAATTTGATGAAGGATAAGCATGCAATAAATCTTATTCTTATTTCATCCAAGTGAGTAATTCCTTCCTTCGGAGTTTGTTCTTGATGAATAAATTCTAGTTCCAAGTGTTTTCATCTTTTCTTTTCCGGAGTTCATTTTTCCTCGGTCATTTCGTCGGAACCTCCATCTAATTCATCGTAAGATTTTTATCTTATTTCTTTTTCATCCTTCATTTTATCTCATCATCCTTTTGTCACCGGAGTTCTTCATGGCGATTCTTCATGACTTAATTCATTCTTCAAGAGTTCATCAAGTATCATTCCATCCCCCCTAGTTCGTGTTCTATTCCTTTCATTTTTAGCCGGAGTGCTACCAAAATCCTTCAGTCTTATACGTTTCTTTTCTCATTCTAAATCTGGGACTTAGGCGTTTCTGGAAAAAAACGAGCGGGTGCATGAAAACTAAAAGACGCACAGAGCGGGGAAAAGGGGCTGCTCACCCTGGGCTTCGGCCCAAGACGAGGGAGGAGGCAGGCCGGGGTGGGCTGACGCGGAGCTGGACCGGCGCTCTGGGCCGGGGCCCATCTGGCGGCGGCGTTGACTGGCTGAGGGCGCCGGATCTCGCCGGATCTGGCCCTCGGTGGTGCTCAGCGAAGGGGACGACGCGCGGCGCAAGGCCAGCGCCGAGCGGCGGGCGGCGCGGGCGCCGCGGGCGATGGCCAGGTCCGCCGGTGAGCGCGGGAGGCGGCGGCCTCGGGCGGCGGAGGAAGAGGCGCGCCGGCGGCGGCGCGCGGGGCCGAGACGGCGGGTTACGCGGCACGCTAAGCGCCAGCGAGGCGGGCGCCGCGACAGGCGTCGGCGGCGGGGCTTGGCTGCTGGCGGCGCTGGGCTCGGGCTCATGGCGGGCGGCGGCGAAGCGGGCGGCGCGGGCGCGGATCCGGCGCGAGCACGGCTCGGGGCCCGGTCGCGGTGTAAGCGGGCGGCCTCTGGCCCGGCGGGCAGCGTGGCGCGGGGAGCTGCGGGGCGACGTGGCGGGAGGCGATTGGACAAGGGGGCGGCGGACATGTCCGGCGGCAAGGGAGGTTTTTGTCCGGCGGCGCGAGGGGAGCGGGCTAGGGTTTGGACTGCTAGAATTTCGGGGGAGGCCACATATTTATAGGTAGAGGGAGCTAGGAGAGTCCAAATGAGGAGCGGTTTTCGGCCACGCGATCGTGATCGAACGAACGAGAGCATGGAGGGGACTTAGATGGGTTTTGGGCCACTTTGGAAGGGGTGTTGGGCTGCACACAAAAGAGGCTTTACGGTTACCCGGTTAAACGTTGGAGTACCAAACGACCTCCAAATGGCACGAAACTTGACAGGCGGTCTACCGATGCTATACCAAGGCCGCTTGGCAAACCTCGGGCCATTCCGAGAACGTTAACACCCGCACACGAAAAGAGACAAGAGGGGGACGCCGGAGGACATAGGAGTGCCGGATTGCAAAACGTACAACGGGGAAAAAGCTCGGATGCATGAAACGAACACGTATGCAAAATGAAATGCACATGATGACATGATATGAAATGCATATGATGACATGGCAAAGTGCAACACGCAAGAAAAAGACATGGCAATGACAGTGAATAACTAGCAGACACCTGGTGCATCGAATCCGGGGTGTTACACCTGGGCGTCGCGGTCAACGGGAGCGGGCGGTGCTGCGAGCATTTTCTCCTGCTCGAAGCAAAAGCACGGGTGGCAGCGGCGCGGAACTTGGCGGCATCAGCAGGATCAGGAGGCTGTCGGCCACGGAGTGGAGATCGTCCTTTCGTGGCGGTCGTGCACGTGCAGGCGCGAGGAGGGCCTCGTTGGGTTCGTGCAGGAGAAGTGCAGGAGGCGCGCGAGGCTGGGGTGCTGCAGATGAGGACCGATGTCAGGGATGGCTTGCGAGAGCTCCGGCGTCGAAGGAGAACGGCAGGACGCTGGTGCTTGCTAGAACTGGGCGGAGGAGGAGTGAATACGGGGGCCGGCGTGCCAAATCCGGGCTCCACGGAAACTTTGAACGCGCGAAGGCAGATCAATGCGGCGGCGAGCTCCTGTCCATGGCAACAGAAGAGAGAGAGGATTGAGAGAAAGAAACCAGAGGAAGGAGAGGAAGGGAGAGAGGGGTGGGCGCTCATCTCTCTAGCTGCAGGTTCGATCGCCGGCGGCAGACAAGAACGACGGCTCCCTGGGGTTCGGGGACGAGCTCGGCTCGATCTGGATCGGGGCCAGCTGTGGGGCAGGAGGCGCTGGGGAAACTGGGGTGCAAGGGAGGGAGCGGCTTGGTGGTGGAGATGTTGGTCTCAGGCGTAGTCGAGGTGGCTTGGGATCAAACAGGGAGGAGGAGGCGCTCGGTAAGCACGAGAGCACGACGATGAGGGTCGGCGTGGAGTGGATCGAGGGGGCCGCTGGCATCTGGATCGAGGAGGAGCAGTGGAGAGTGATGGTTGGTGGGTGGAGGAAAACGAGAAGGGGGAACCCAAGGGGGGTTTGGTGGAGGAAAATGGCGGCGGGGAGGAATGGATGGATGGGACATGGCTCCTAAAATTTAGAGTTAGGTGGGTATATAAAGCGATGGGATTAGGCTAGGGGCTATCTCATCCCTCCGATGCAATCGAACGGACGAAAAAAATAGGTTAGGGAGTCCAAATATGAAAACGGAGATGCTTTGTAGATGTTTGGAGATGATCCACACCCATTGGTCATGACAGCCCGGGTCGGGTCCGGGAGAAGTTTTCGGACTAGGTTGCGGAGGTGGTCGGTGGTTGTGCAGAGAGGTTAGGTGGTCAGACAAGAGGGACTCGAAAAACCCGGTTGGTCTCGGAATGGTCAAAGGAGGCAAGGGGAATGCGGCAACTACGAACGGGTGCAAGCTTTATGAAAACATGCAGATGCAATGCGCATGATGCTATGAGATGAGATGCATGACATGAACAAAATGCAAAACGAAAGACAAAAATCCAACCACGAAGGAAATAATATAACACATGGCCGGAAATGGCAAGAGTTGGAGTTACAATAATGGAAAATTGTATCCAGAGCATTACACGGTATTTACCCAAGTTCGGGCCCCCTTGAAGAGGTAAAACCCTATGTCCTGCTTGATTGTATTTGATGTATGGTATGGTTACAGAGTAGATCTACCTCGAGATCATTCGAGCTAAACCCTAAGGTAACAAGGTGATGAATATAGCTCTCTTTCTAAAGCCCTAACCCTATGGTTTACATAGACACCAGTAGGGTTAAGGTTACATTCGATCGGTTACAATGAAGGAAAGATCATGCAGATCCTGACTTGGAGGGCACACCACGACTCCGAAGATCTCCTGTTCGGTCATGGGTCCACACCCTAGCTTGGCCCCACAGTGGCCCATCAGTCCGGCCCATATGTAATAGGTCGACGGCCCAGGGACCACTTAATCCAGGACTCCCTCAACCACAACCACTTGACTCAATTGGGAATTGATCTTCCAGTTGAGAGTGTTATTGACAGAGTTCTTCAGTCACTGCCACCAAGCTATAAAGGCTTTGTGATGAACTATAATATGCAAGGGATGGAGAAAACAATTCCCGAGCTCTTCGCAATGCTTAAGGCCACAGAGGTAGAAATCAAGAAGGAGCATCAAGTGTTGATGGTTAACAAGACCACTAGTTTCAAGAAAATGGGCAAGGGAAAGAAAGGGAACTTCAAGAAGAATGGCAAGAAAGTTGCTACTCCCGTGAAGAAGCTCAAAGCTGGACCCAAGCCTGAAACTGAGTGCTTCTACTACAAAGGAAATGGTCACTGGAAGCGAAACTGCCCCAAATACTTGGAAGATAAGAAGGATGGCAAAGTGAACAAAGGTATATTTGATATACACCTTATTGATGTTTTCCTTACTAATGCTCGTAGTAGCGCCTGGGTATTTGATACTGGTTCGCTTGCTCATATTTGTCACTCGAAACAGGAGCTGCGGAATAAACGAAGATTGGCTAAGGACGAGGTGATGATGCTCGTCGGGAATGGTTCCAAGGTCGATGTAATCATCGTCGGCATGCTACCTCTACATCTACCTTCGGGATTGGTTTTAAACCTCAATAATTGTTATTTGGTGCCAGCGTTGAGCATGAACATTATATCTAGATCTTGTTTATTGTGAGACGGTTATTCATTTAAATAAGAGAATAATGGTTGTTTTATTTATATGAGTAATATATTTTATGGTCATGCACCTTTGATGAATGGTCTATTCTTGTTGAATCTCGATCGTAGTGATGCACATATTCATTATATTGATGCCAAAAGATGCAAAGTTGATAATGATGGTGCAACATACTTGTGGCACTTTTGTTTAGGTCATATTGGTGTAAAGCGCATGAAGAAATTCCACGCGGGCGGACTTTTGGAATCACTTGATTACGCATCATTTGATACTTGCGAACCATGCCTCATGGGTAAGATGACTAAATTAAACTCGGTTCTCTGGAACAATTGAGCAAATTAATGACTTGTTGGAAATAACACATACCGATGTATGCGGTCCTATGAGTATTGATGCACGCGGCGGGTATCATTATTTTTGATCCTTTACAGATGATTTGAGTAGGTTTGGGTATATCTACTTGATGAAACACAGGTCTGAAACATTTGTAAAGTTCAGAGAATTTTAGAGTGGAGTAGAGAATCATTGTAGCAAGAAAATAAAGTTTCTACGATCTCGTCCTAGAGGTGAATATTTGAGTTTCGAGTTTGGCCTTCATTTAAAACAATGTGGAATTGTTTCACAACTCACGCCACCTGGAACACCACAGCGTAATGGTGTGTCCAAACATCGTAACCGTACTTTATTAGATATGGTGCGTGCTATGATGTCTCTTACCGATTTTGCCTTTATCATTTTGGGGGTATGCATTAGAGACAGCCGCATTCACGTTAAATAGGGAACCGTCTAAATCCGTTGAGACAACACCGTACGAACATGGTTTGGCAAGAAACATAAGTTGCCATTTCTTAAAGTTTGGGGATACGATGCTTATGTCAAATAGCTTTATCCTGATAAGCTCGAACCCAAAGCGGAGAAGTATATCTTGATAGGATACCCTAAAGAGAGCATTGGGTATACCTTCTACCACAGATCCGAAGGCAAGATCTTTGTTGCCAAGAATGGGTCCTTTCTAGAGAAGGAGTTTCTCTCGAAAGAAGTGAGTGTGAGGAAAGTAGAACTTGATGAGCTAATTATATCTTCTCTCGAATTGGAAAGTAGCACACCAAGGAAAACCGTTCCCGTGATGCCTACACCAACTAGAGAAGAAACTAATGATGATGATCATGAAACTTCATATCAAGTTACTACTGAACTTTGTAGGTCGTCTAGAACACGTACCGCACCAGAGTGGTATGGTAATCCTATCCTGGAATTCATGTTGTTAGACAACGGTGAACCTATGAACTATGAAGAAGCTATGATGCGCCCAGATTCCGACAAATGGCTTGAGGCCATGATGTCTGAGATAGGATCCATGTATGAGAATAAAGTATGGACTTTGGTGGACTTACCCGATGATCAGCAAGCCATTGAGAATAAATGGATCTTCAAGAAGAAGACAGACATTGATGGTAATATCACTTTCTACAAAGCTCGACTTGTCGCAAAAGGTTTTCGACAAGCTCAAGGGGTTGACTATGATGAGAGTTTCTCACCCGTAGCGATGCTTAAGTCTGTCCGAATCATGTTAGCAATTGGTGCATTTTATGATGATGAAATCTGGCAAATGGACGTCAAAGCTACATTCCTTAATGGATTTCTTAAAGAAGAGTTGTATATGATGCAACCAGAAGGTTTTGTTTATCCTAAAGGTGCTAACAAAGTGTGCAAGATTCAGCGGTCCATCTATGGACTGGTGCAAGCATCTCGGAGTTGGAATATACGCTTTCATGAGGTGATCAAAGCATATGATTTTATATAGACTTACGATGAAGTCTATATTTACAAGAAAGTGAGTGGGAGCTCTATAACATTTCTGATATTATATGTGGATGACATATTGTTGATTGGAAATGATATAGAATTTCTGGATAGCATAAAAGGATACTTATATAAGGATTTTTCAATGAAATACCTCAGTGAAGCTGCTTATATATTGGGCATCAAGATCTATAGGGATAGATCGAGACACTTAATAGGACTTTAACAAAGCACATACCTTGACAAAGTTATGAAGAAGTTCAAAATGGACCAGTGAAAGAAAGGGTTCTTGCTTGTGTTGCAAGGTGTGAAATTGAGTCAGACTCAATGTCCGACCACAACAGAAGATAGAGAGAAAATAGAAGTCATTCCCTATGCCTCAGCCATAGGTTCTATTATGTATGCCATGTTGTGTACAAGACCTGATGTGTGCCTTGCCATAAGTTTGGCAGGGAGGTACAAAACTAATCTAGGAGTGGAACACTGGACATTGGTCAAGAACATCCTAAAGTACCTGAAAAGGACCAAGGATATGTTTCTCATTTATGGAGGTGACGAAGAGCTTGTTGTAAAAGGTTACGTCAATGCTAGCTTCGACACAGATCCGGATGAATCTCGAACCTGTAGGGTCTGCACGCTTAACATTCGTTGATGATATAGTACAATATGAGTTATGTGAGTTGGTGACCGAATGTTGTTCGGGATCCTGGATAAGATCATGGACATGACGAGGCGCTCTGGAATGATCTAGAGGTAAAGATTGATACATAGGGCTATTCTATTTGGTCTCCGGAAAGGTTTCAGAATGCATCTGGTAATCATCAGGTCACCGAAAGGGGTTCCGGGAGACCTAAGGAGAGTATATGGGCCAAGGGAAGGAACACACCAGCCCACAAGGGGTTGGCGCGCCCTCTCCCTAGTCGTCGGGCCTATAGGGAAGGAAAGGGGGGCACCTAAGGCAAGGGATCCGCCGGCCCCCCTCTTGCCTTCTCATCCACCCCCTAGGAATGAAGGGGGGCACCTAGGGCAGGCGCCCTAGGGCCGGCCACCGGCACCCTTGGGGCACCGTAGGCTGCCTCCCCTCCTCCCCCCACCTATATATATAAGTGAGGAGGGAGAGGGACAACACACACCATGATCCCCAAGCCGTGTCTGGCGCCCCTCTCCCTCTAGTTCGTACTCGGTCATAACTTTCATAGTGCTCGGCGAAGCCCTGCGGAGATACTTGCACCACCACCGTCACCACGCCATTGTGCTGTCGGAACTCATCTACTAAATCGCCCGTCTTGCTGGATCAAGAAGGCGAGGACATTATCGAGTTGAACGTGTGCTGAAAGGGGAGGTGACGTGTGTTCGGTGCTTGATCGGGCGGATCGTGAAGGTGTACGACTACATCAACGCATTGATAAACGCTTCCGCTTAATGATTTACGAGGGTACGTAGAAACACTCTCCCCTCTCGTAGCTATGCATCTCCATGGATAGATCTTGCGTGTGCGTAGATTTTTGTTTTGTTTTCCATGCAACGTTCCCCAACAGCTTGGGCCAGAGGCATAGATGCGCCTCTAGTAGCATTTAACTCAGAAGCACAAAGATGCCTCTTTTTATCATAGAATTGTTCCCAACAGAGGAAGTGCTATGCTTATGGTTTGCTAGAAGCGTACATGTTCCCCTGCTAGAGACAAAATGGAACCGCAACAGAGAAACGGTTGGTTGCATTTTAATTGATAAGCACACTTGTGTTTCTTTTTGAGACATAACTTTGCCTCAAGCAGAGGCACAATTGTGTTATTCCCACTTGAAAATGAGAAGCACATACGTGCCTCTGATGTACCTAAATTTGTGCCTGTGCTAGCAGCAACTTTATTCTTCTGCATGAAAATAATTCATGATATCATCGGGTTGAAATTAACTTTTAAATCATTTTAGTTACAACGCTATAAGAAAATAAATCTAGCCCTATCACTAGTGCTGAAAAGCCTAGCTATGGCTTGCCAAAAACAGCCTTGCTGGCGTCGGAGCCCCACGCCACCAATATCGCGCCAGTGTCAAAAAATGGTGGTGATGCTGGAGCCTGTCAGTAGTATTGTACGTGTTTCTGGCGTACGATGTTTGTAAAGACACCACTATATTGACTCACCTAGCGGCTCAAAATGCAATTTGGACGGCTTGAATGTTTCATGCACACAAAAAAAGGTTTTTCAACACCATGTAACATTTACCATTTCACATTAACACTAACTACATTTTATATAATATTACACAGTAGAACAGTACCAGATAATATTAAGAGTTCATATATATATATAGTTAAGTGGCTGCTAGCTAGCTAGATCTCATAAACATAACCAGTTAATAGAAACATTACGAGCTAAAACAGTACTAGTACATAGCGCTAATACATAATTAAACCGTTCATTCATGTACTTGTTGGGGAACGTAGTAATTTCAAAAAAAGTTCTACGCACACACAAGATCATGGTGATGCATAGCAACGAGAGGGGAGAGTTTGTCCACGTACCCTCGTAGACCGAAAGAGGAAGTGTTAGCACAACGTGATTGATGTAGTCGTACGTCTTCACGATCCGACCGATCAAGTACCAAACGCACGGCACCTCCGAGTTCTTGCACACGTTCAGCTCAATGACGTCCCTCGAACTCCGATCCAGCCAAGCTTTGGGGGAGAGTTCCGTCTACACGACGGCATGGTGATGATGATGATGTTCTACCGATGCAGGGCTTCGCCTAACCACCGCTACGATATTATCGAGGAGGACTATGGTGGATGGGGGCACCGCAAACGGCTAAGAGATCAATGATCAATTGTTGTCTATCGGGTGCCCCCCTCCTCGGTATATAAAGGAGTGGAGGAGGGGGCCGGCCAAGGGGAGGAGGCGCGCCCAAGTGGGGAGTCCTACTCCCACCGGGAGTAGGACTCCTCCTTTTCCTATTTGGAGAGGGAGAGGGAAGGAAGAGGAAGGAGGGAGGAAGGAAAGGGGGGCCAGCCCCCCTCCCAATTCAGATTGGGCTTGGGGGCGGCCCCCTCCCTTGCTCCTTTCCCCTCCTTTACACTAAAGCCCATTACGGACCATATACCTCCCGGGGGGTTCCGATAACCTCCCGGAGCTCCGGTATTGTCCCAATCACACCCGGAACCATTCCGGTGTCCAAATATAGTCGTCAAATATATCGATCTTTATGTCTCAACCATTTCGAGACTCCTCGTCATGTCCGTGATCACATCCGGGACTCCGAACAACCTTCGGTACATCAAAACAAATAAACTCATAATATAACTGTCATCTAACTTTGAGCATGCGGACCCTGCGGGTTCGAGAACTATGTAGACATGACCGAGACTCGTCTCCGGTTAATAACCAATAGCGAAAGCTGGATGCTCATATTGGCTCCTACATGTTCTACTAAGATCTTTATCGGTCAAACCGCATAACAACATACGTTGTTCCCTTGTCATTGGTATGTTACTTGCCCGAGATTCGATCGTCGGTATCTGAATACCTAGTTCAATCTTGTTACTAGCAAGTCTCATTACTCGTTATGCAATGCATCATCCCGTAACTAACTCATTAGCTACATTGCTTTCAAGTCTTATAGTGATGTGCATTACCGAGAGGGCCCAGACATACCTCTCCGACAATCGGAGTGACAAATCCTAATCTTGAAATACATCAACTCAACAAGTACCTTTGGAGACACCTGTAGAGCACCTTTATAATCACCCAGTTACATTGTGACATTTGGTAGCACACAAAGTGTTCCTCCGGTAAGCGGGAGTTACATAATCTCATAGTCATAGGAACATGTATAAGTCATGAAGAAAGAAATAGCAACATACTAAACGATCAAGTGCTAAGCTAACGGAATGGGTCAAGTCAATCACATCATTCTCCTAATGATGTGATCCCATTAATCAAATGACAACTCATGTCTATGTTCAGGAAACTTAACCATCTTTGATTCACGAGCTAGTCAAGTAGAGGCATACTAGTGACACTATGTTTGTCTAAATATTCACACATGTATCATGTTTCCGGGTAATACAATTCTAGCATGAATAATAAACATTTATCATGATATGAGGAAATAAATAATAACTTTATTATTGCCTCTAGGGCATATTTCCTTCAGTCTCCCACTTGCACTAGAGTCAATAATCTAGATTACACAGTAATGATTCTAACACCCATGGAGCCTTGGTGCTGATCATGTTTTGCTCGTGGAAGAGGCTTAGTCAACGGGTCTGCAACATTCAGATTCGTATGTATCTTGCAAATCTCTATGTCTCCCACCTGGACTTCGCCCCGGATGGAATTGAAGCGTCTCTTGATGTGCTTGGTTCTCTTGTGAAATCTGGATTCCTTTGCCAAGGCAATTGCACTAGTATTGTCACAAAAGATTTTCATTGGACCTGATGCACTAGGTATGACACCTAGATCGGATATGAACTCCTTCATCCAGACTCCTTCATTTACCACTTCCGAAGCGGTTATGTACTATGCCTCACATGTAGATCCCGCCACGACGCTTTGTTTAGAACTACACCAACTGACAGCTCCACCGTTCAATACAAACACGTATCCGGTTTGCGAGTTATAATCGTCCGGATCAGTGTCAAAGCTTGCATCGATGTAACCATTTACGACTAGCTCTTTGTCACCTCCATAAACGAGAAACATATCCTTAGTCCTTTTCAGGTATTTCACGATGTTCTTGACCACTGTCCAGTGATCCACTAATGGATTACTTTGGTACCTCCCTGCTAAGCTAATAGCAAGGCACACATCAGGTTTGGTACACAGCATTGCATACATGATAGAGCCTATGGCTGACGCATAGGGAACTTCTTTCATTTTCTCTCTATCTTCTGCAGTGGTCGAGCATTGAGTCTGACTCAATTTCACACCTTGTATTACAGGCAAGAATCCTTTCTTAGCTTGATCCATTTTGAACTTCTTCAAAACTTTATCAAGGTATGTACTTTGTGGAAGTCCAATTAAGCGTCTTGATCTATCTCTCTAGATCTTGATGCCCAATATATAAGCAGCTTCACCGAGGTCTTTCATAGAAAAACTTTTATTCAAGTATCCTTTTAGAAATTCTATATCATTTCCAATCAACAATATGTCGTCCACATATAATATTAGAAATGCTACAGAGATCCCACTCACTTTCTTGTAAATACAGGCTTCTCCAAAAGTCTGTATAAAACCATATGCTTTGATCACACTATCAAAGCGTTTATTCCAACTCCGAGAGGCTTGCACTAGTGCATAAATGGATTGATGGAGTTTGCACACTTTGTTAGCATCCTTTGGATCGACAAAACCTTCTGGTTGCATCATATACAACTCTTCTTCCAGAAATCCATTCAGGAATGCAGTTTTGACATCCATTTGCCAAATTTTATAATCATAAAATGCGGCAATTGCTAACATGATTCGGACAGACTTAAGCATCGCTACGGGTGAGAAAGTCTCATCGTAGTCAATCCCTTGAACTTGTCAAAAAACTTTTGCAACAAGTCGAGCTTTGTAGACAGTAACATTACCATCAGCGTTAGTCTTATTGAAGATCCATTTATTCTCGATGGCTTGCCGATCATCGGGCAAGTCAACCAAAGTCCATGCTTTGTTCTCATACATGGATCCCATCTCAGATTTCATGGCCTCAAGCCATTTTGCGGAATCTGGGCTCATCACCGCTTCCTCATAGTTCGTAGGTTCGCCATGGTCAAGTAACATGACCTCCAGAATAGGATTACCGTACCACTCTAGTGCGGATCTTACTCTGGTTGACCTACGAGGTTCGGTAGTAACTTGATCTGAAGTTTCATGATCAATAACATCAACTTCCTCACTAATTGGTATAGTCGTCATAGGAACTGGTTACTGTGATGAACTATTTTCCAATAAGGGAGCAGGTACAGTTACCTCATCAAGTTCTACTTTCCTCCCACTCACTTCTTTCGAGAGAAACTCCTTATCTAGAAAGGATCCATTCTTGGCAACAAAAGTCTTGCCTTCGGATCTGTGATAGAAGGTGTACCCATCAGCTTCCTTTGGGTATCCTATGAAGACACATTTTTCCGATTTGGGTTCGAGCTTATTGATACGTCTCCAACGTATCTATAATTTATGAAGCATTCATGCTATTTTATTATCTGTTTTGAATGATTATGGGCTTCATTATACACTTTTATATTACTTTTGGGACTAACCTATTAACCGGAGGCCCAACCCTTATTGCTGTTTTATTGCCTGTTTCAGTATTTCGAAGAAAAGGAATATCAAACGGAGTCCAAACGGAATGAAACCTTCGGCAGCGTGATTTGTTGGAAGAATATGATCCTGGAGACTTGGAGTTCACGTCAGAAGATCCTTGAGGAGGCCAGGAAATAGGGGGCGCCCTCCCCCCTACTGGGCATGCCCCCCTGTCTTGTGGGCCCCTCAAGCACCCCCCGACCGACTTCTTTCGCCTATATAGTCCCACGTACCCTAAAAACATCCACGAACAAGATAGATCGGGAGTTTCGCCGCCGCAAGCCTTTGTAGCCACCAAAAACGTCTTGGGAGTCCGTTCCGGCACCCTGCCGGAGGGGGGGGTCCCTCACCGGTGGCCATCTTCATCATACCGGCGCTATCCATGACGAGGAGGCAGTAGTTCACCCTCGGGGCTGAGGGTATGTACCAGTAGCTATGTGTTTGATCTCTCTCTCTCTCTCTCTCTCTCTCTCTCTCTCGTGTTCTCTCTATGGCACGATCTTGATGTATCACGGGCTTTTTTATTATAGTTGGATCTTATGATGTTTCTCCCCCTCTAGTCTTTTTGTGATGAATTGAGTTTCCCTCTTGAAGTTATCTTATCGGATTGAGTCTTTGATTTGAGAACACTTGATGTATGTCTTGCCGTGTTTATCTGTGGTGACAATGGGATATCACGTGCCACTTGATGTATGTTTTAGTGACCAACTTGCGGGTTCCGCCCATGAACCTATGCATAGGGGTTGGCACACGTTTTCTTGACTCTCCGGTAGAAACTTTGGGGCACTCTTTGAAGTAATTTGTGTTGGTTTGACGAATCTGAGATTGTGTGATGCATATCGTATAATCATGCCCACGGATACTTGAGGTGACAATGGAGTATCTAGGTGACATTAGGGTTTTGGTTGATTTGTGTCTTAAGGTGTTATTCTAGTATGAATTCTATGATGGATTGAGCGGAAAGAATAGCTTCATGTTATTTTACTACAAACTCTTGAATAGATAGAACAGAAAGGATAACTTTGAGGTGCTTTCGTACCCTACCATAATCTCTTCGTTTGTTCTCCGCTATTAGTTGCTTTGGAGTGACTCTTTGTTGCATGTTGAGGGATTCTTATATGATCTATCTATGTTATTATTGTTGAGAGAACTTGCACTAGTGAAAGTATGAACCCTATGCCTTGTTTCCTACCATTGCAATACCATTTACGGTCACTTTTATCATTAGTTACCTTTCTGTTTTTATATTTTCAGATTACAAATACCCATATCTACCATCCATATTGCACTTGTATCACCATCTCTTCGCCGAACTAGTGCACCTATACAATTTACGATTGTATTGGGTGTGTTGGGGACACAAGAGACTCTTTGTTATTTGGTTGCAGGGTTGTTTGAGAGAGACCATCTTCATCCTATGCCTCCAACGGATTGATCAACCTTAGGTCATCCACTTGAGGGAAATTTGCTACTGTCCTACAAACCTGTGCAGTTGCAGGCCCAACAACGTCTACAAGAAGAAGGTTCTCTAGTAGACACCACTGTTTTTGTGTGTCCACATGATTATGCTACTATAGTAATCATGTTTTATAACTAAGACCTTTAGGATAGCTTACGGTGATAGTTGTGCTGATCCTGCTAAGAATCACAAACGGTTGCACCCGGTAAATTAGTCTTGTTAATTCACAGAAACGTGCTATTGATCTGATTCTTTTTGATCTGGATTGGTACACAAATTTTTTAGGACTTCCTAATTTGGTAGGATTTTTGTAGATTACTACAGATTGTTCTGTTTTTGACAGATTCTGTTTTCTATGTGTTGTTTGCTTATTTTGATGAATCTATGAGTAGTATTGGAGGGTATGAACCATAGATAAGTTGGAGTACAGTAGATATTACACCAATATGAATTTAGAATGAGTTCACTACAGTACCTAAGTGGTGGTTTTATTTTCTTATAGTAACGGAGCTTACGAGTTTTCTGTTGAGTTTTGTGTTGTGAAGTTTTCAAGTTTTGGGTAAATATTCGATGGACTATGGAATAAGGACTGGCAAGAGCCTAAGATTGGGGATGCCTAAGGCACCCCGAGGTAATATTCACGGACAACCAAGAGCCTAAGCTTGGGGATGCCCCGGATGGCATCCCCTCTTTCGTCTTCGTCCATCGGTAACTTTACTTGGAGCTATATTTTTATTCACCACATGATATGTGTTTTGCTTGGAACGTCATTTTCTTTTGTTAGTATTTGATTGCTGTTAGTTAGAATAATGTTTTGCATCTTTAGTTTCAATAAAGAAGTCAAGGATAGCCTTTACCATGCTTATTTTGCTAGTATACATGTTGGTGTTTGAAAACAGAAAGTTTACCGCTGTTGCAAAAATTCCCTAGAAAAGTAAGAGAATGATATAATGTTGAAACTTTTTGCATAATGAACTCTGATAAATTTACTGCAGTGGGAATTTTATTTCATAATTTTTGGAGTTAGGGAAGTATGATGAACCTTGCATTCTTTACAGACTATACTGTTTTGGCAGATTGCTGTTATGTTTGCATTGTTTGCATTTGTTTGCTTGTTTAATGATTCTATTTGAGGATATGAGTATTAAATATGCAGAGGCATTTAGTATGCAATGTTGAATAATAATTTTAGTGATTTTTTACAGTAGAAAATGATAAGGTTTTGCATTGGGTTATACTAACCTATCTCACGAGTTCTTGTTGAGTTTGTTGTGGATGAAGCTTTTGATAAAAAGAGAAACCATGATATGAGAGGAATTAAGCAGACACAAAAGTTCAAGCTTGGGGATGCCCAAGGCAATCCAAGATAATATTTTAAGAAGTCTCAACATCTAAGCTTGGGGATGCCCCGGTAGGCATCCCACCTTTCTTCTTCAACAACTATCGGTTAGTACCGTTTGAGCCTAAGATTTTGCTTCTTCACATGAGTTGTGCTATCCTTGCAATGTCATTTTATTTTGTTTTGCTGTTTTAATACAATACCAAGATCTGAAATTCTTTAATGAGAGAGAGTCTTCGCATAGTTGCATAATTATTTAGCTACTCATTGATCTTCACTTATATCTTTTTGGAGTAGTTTTTCATTTACTCGTGTGCTTCACTTATATCCTATGAGTAAATGGTTGAATGAGTTGATTGTCATAAATCTGAAAGTATATATGTCTCATTTGCTTATCCTATGGGGAGTTATGAATTCACATCTAAGAAGTAGAGGCTGTAATTTATTGAAGGTTAGCAAGCGTTGTATTGGTCATTTGAACAATTCATGAAAGAATATCTAAGGAAGAGAGATTTCACATATAAATACACTATCCTAGACATCTTTTATAATTTGGAGCACTCATTAAGTATGACATGCTAAAGACTTAATGTTGGACAAGGAAGACAACGTAATGGGTTATGTTTTTGCACATCTCAGTTAAAGTATATTGTCATGGATCATTCAAACATGTTGAGCTTGACTTTCCCCTCATGCTAGACAAAATTCCTTGCACCAAGTAGAGATACTACTTGTGCTTCCAATTATCCTTAAACCTACTTTTGCCATGAGAGTCCACCATACCTACCTATGGATTGAGTAAGATCCTTCAAGTAAGTTGTCACCGGTGCAAGCAATAAAAATTGCTCTCTAAATATGCATGACTTATTAGTGCGGAGAAAATAAGCTTTGTACGATCTTGTTATGGAAGCAATAACAGCGACGGACTGCATAATAAAGGTCCATATACAAGGGGCCATATAAAGTGACGTTCTTTCGCATTAAGATTTTGTGTATCCAACCCTAAAAGTGCATGACAACCTCTGCTTCCCTCTGCGAAGGGCCTATCTTTTACTTTATGTCTTTTACTTTTATGCAAGAGTCAAGGTGATCTTCACCTTTCCCTTTTTCATTTTATCCTTTGGCAAGCACCTTGTGTTGGGAAGATCCTGATATATATATATCCAATTGAATGTAAGTTAGCATGAACTATTATTGTTGACATCACCCAAAGGTGAATACGTTGGGAGGCAACACTATAAGCCCCTATCTTTCTCAGTGTCCGACTGAAACTTCATAACCATTAGAATTGCGTGAGTGTTAGCAATTAAAGAAGACTATATGATAGTTGAGTATGTGGAGTTTGCTATTCACGAAAATAAGATGAATTGCAATTGTTTGATGACTGAGAATGAAGTTTGCTAGTTTTCAAGAAAGTTTATGGTCTATGCTTTGACATGTGAATTGCTTGTTACTTTATCGTGAGAAGTTTTATGAGATGAACTACTGTTATGACATATTGTCATGCTAGAAAAGGTGATTGAAATTATCATTGATCAAATTTGTGCACCTTCTATCATTCACACTTCATAAATTCTTTCTTTATCATTTACCTACTCGAGGACGAGTAGGAATTAAGCTTGGGGATGCTGATATGTGTCCAACGTATCTATAATTTATGAAGCATTCATGCTATTTTTTTATCAGTTTTGAATGATTATGGGCTTTATTATACACTTTTATATTACTTTTGGGACTAACCTATTAGCCAGAGGCCTAGCCCATATTGCTGTTTTATTGCCTGTTTCAGTATTTCGAAGAAAAGGAATATCAAACGGAGTGCAAACGGAATGAAACCTTCGGCAGCGTGTTTTTTTGGAAGAATATGATCCTGGAGACTTGGAGTTCACGTCAGAAGATCCTCGAATAGGCCAGGAGATAGGGGCCCCCCTCGGGCGCCTGTCTCGTGGGCCCCTCGAGCACCCCCCGACCGACTTCTTTCGCCTATATAGTCCCATGTACCCTAAAAACATCCACGAACAAGATAGATCGGGAGTTCCGCCGCCGCAAGCCTCTGTAGCCACCAAAAACCTCTCGGGAGTCCGTTCCGGCACCCTGCCGGAGGGGGGATCCCTCACCGGTGGCCATCTTCATCATCTCGGTGCTATCCATGACGAGGAGGGAGTAGTTAACCCTCGGGGCTGAGGGTATGTACCAGTAGCTATGTGTTTGATCTCTCTCTCTCTCTCTCTCTCTCTCTCTCGTGTTCTCTCTATGGCACGATCTTGATGTATCGCGAGCTTTGTTATTACAGTTGGATCTTATGGTGTTTCTGCCCCTCTAGTCTTTTGTGATGAATTGAGTTTCCCTGTTGAAGTTATCTTATCTGATTGAGTCTTTGATTTGAGAACACTTGATGTATGTCTTGCCGTGTTTATGTGTGGTGACAATGGGATATCACGTGCCACTTGATGTATGTTTTGGTGACCAACTTGCGGGTTCCGCCCATGAACCTATGCATAGGGGTTGGCACACGTTTTCTTGACTCTCTGGTAGAAACTTTGGGGCACTCTTTGAAGTACTTTGTGTTGGTTGGACGAATCTAAGATTGTGTGATGCATATCGTATAATCATGCCCACGGATACTTGAGGTGACAATGGAGTATCTAGGTGACATTAGGGTTTAAGTTGATTTGTGTCTTAAGGTGTTATTCTAGTATGAACTCTATGATGGATTGAGCGGAAAGAATAGCTTCATGTTATTTTACTATGAACTCTTGAATAGATAGAACATAAAGGATAACTTTGAGGTGGTTTCGTACCCTACCATAATCTCTTCGTTTGTTCTCCGCTATTAGTTGCTTTGGAGTGACTCTTTGTTGCATGTTGAGGGATTGTTATATGATCTATCTATGCTATTATTGTTGAGAGAACTTGCACTAGTGAAAGTATGAACCCTATGCCTTGTTTCCTACCATTGCAATACCGTTTACGCTCACTTTTATCATTAGTTACCTTGCTGTTTTTATATTTTCAGATTACAAATATCCATATCTACCATCCATATTGCACTTGTATCACCATCTCTTCGCCGAACTAGTGACCTATACAATTTACCATTGTATTGGGTGTGTTGCGGACACAAGAGACTCTTTGTTATTTGGTTGCAGGATTGTTTGAGAGAGACCGTCTTCATCCTACGCCTCCCACGGATTGATAAACCTTAGGTCATCCACTTGAGGGAAATTTGCTACTGTCCTACAAACCTGTGCACTTGCAGGCCCAACAACGTCTACAAGAAGAAGGTTGTGTAGTAGACATCAAGCTATTTTATGGCGCCGTTGCCGGGGAAGTGAGTGCTTGAAGGTATATCTTTAGATCTTGCAATCAAATCTTTTTGTTTCTTGTTTTATCATTAGTTTAGTTTATAAAAGAAAACTACAAAAAAATGGAGTTAAGTTTGTCTCATGCGCTTCATCTTTTTAATATCTTTCGTGAGTATGATAAAAAGGAAAATTGTGCTCAAGTCCTAGAAGCAAAAATTTATAGAATGCTTGATACTAAATCTTTGAATGATGAGCATGATTGCAATGTTGTTAGTATGAATTCTTTGAATATCCATGATGTTAATGATATGCAAAGCCACAAGCTTGGGGAAGCTATGTTTGATGAATATGATATATTTTGTCCCCCAAGCTTTGATGAGCAAATTTATTTTGATGACAGCATGCCTCCTATTTATGATGATTATATTGATGAAAGTGGGTTTGGAAGAGTGTGAACTTTAGGAAGTAATGATCCCACTATTTTGGAGAATGTTGAATCTTATTATATTTATGAAAGTGGATTTGGGGAGGTCGTGACTTTATTTAGTGATGAATCCACTATTTCGGAAGAGGTTCCAATTGATTATGAGAACAAAGTTGCTATCTATGATGATTATTATGATGACTTGTGTGCTATTAAGAATAATGATAACCATGAAACTTGTCGTCATGATTTTAGTTTTCAATTGGATTATGCCTCACATGATAATTATTTTGTTGAGTTTGTTCCCACTACTATTCATGAGAAGAGTTTTGCTTATGTAGAGAGTAGTAAATTTTCTATGCTTGTAGATCATGAAAAGAATGCTTTAGGTGCTGGTTATATTGTTGAATTCATTCATGATGCTACTGAAAATTATTATGAGAGAGGAACATATGCTTGTAGGAATTGCAATAATGTCAAGTTTCCTCTCTATGTGCTTAAAATTTTGAAGTTATGCTTGTTTTACCTTCCTATGCTTGTTGATTATTGTTCCCATAAATTGTTTGCTGACAAAATACCTATGCATAGGAAGTGCGTTAGACTTAAATGTGCTAGTCATATGCTTCATGATACTCCCATTATGTTTCAATTCTTATCTTTTATGTGAGCATCATTGTCATCATCGTACCTAGCTAGAAGGGCATTAAAGAAAAACACTTGTTGGGAGACAACCCAATATTTACCCTTACTGTTTTTGTGTGTCCACATGATTATTCTACTGTAGTAATCATGTTTTATAGCTTTTGTTTCAATAAAGTGCCAAGGAAGAACTTTAGGATAGCTTACGGTGATAGTTGTGTTGATCCTGCTGAGAATCAGAAACGTTTGCACCCAGTAAATTAGTTATTTTAATTCACAGAAACGTGCTATTGATCTGATTATTTTTTATCTGGATTGGTACAAAACTTTCTTAGGACTTCCTAATTTTGTAGGATTTTTGTAGTTCCAGAAGTATACGTTTGATATAGATTACTACAGACTGTTCTGTTTTTGACAGATTCTGTTTTCTATGTGTTGTTTGCATATTTTGATGAATCTATGAGTAGTATCGGAGGGTATGAACCATAGATAAGTTGGAGTACAGTAGATATTACATCAATATGAATTTAGAATGAGTTCACTACAGTACCTAAGTGGTGGTTTTATTTTCTTATACTAATGGAGCTTACGAGTTTTCTATTGAGTTTTGTGTTCTGAAGTTTTCAAGTTTTGGGTAAAGATTCGATGGACTATGGAATAAGGAGTGGCAAGAGCCTAAGATTGGGGATGCCCAAGGCACCCCAAGGTAATATTCAACGACAACCAAGAGCCTAAGCTTGGGGATGCCCCGGATGGCATCCCCTCTTTCGTCTTCGTCCATCGGTAACTTTACTTGGAGCTATATTTTTATTCACCACATGATATGTGTTTTGCTTGGAGCATCATTTTATTTTGTTAGTATTTGCTTGCTGTTAGTTAGAATAATGTTTTGCATCTTTAGTTTCAATAAAGAAGTCAAGGATATCCTTTACCATGCTTATTTTGCTAGTATACATGTTGCTGTTTGAAAACAGAAAGTTTACCGCTGTTGCAAAAATTCCCTAGAATAGTCAGAGAATGATATAATGTTGAAACTTTTAGCATAATGAGATCTGATAAATTCACTGCAGTGGGAATTTTATTTCATAATTTTTGTAGTTATGGAAGTATGATGAACCTTGCATTCTTTACAGACTATACTGTTTTGGCAGATTGCTGTTATGTTTGCATTGTTTGCATTTGTTTGCTTGTTTAATGATTCTATTTGAGGATAGGAGTATTAAATATGCAGAGGCATTTAGTATGCAATGTTGAATAATAATTTTAGTGATTTTTTATAGTAGAAAATGATAAGGTTTTGCATTGGGTTATACTAACCTATCTCACGAGTTCTTGTAGAGTTTGTTGTGGATGAAGCTTTTGATAAAAAGAGAAACCATGATATGAGAGGAATTAAGGAGACACAAAAGTTCAAGATTGGGGATGCCCAAGGCATCCCAAGATAATATCTCAAGAAGTCTCAAGCATCTAAGCTTGGGGATGCCCCGGTAGGCATCCCACCTTTCTTCTTCAACAACTATCGGTTAGTGTCGGTTGAGCCTAAGTTTTTGCTTCTTCACATGAGTTGTGCTATCCTTGCAATGTCATTTTATTTTCTTTTGCTGTTTGTATACAATACCAAGATCTGAAATTCTTTAATGAGAGAGAGTCTTCGCATAGCTGCATAATTATTTAGCTACTCATTGATCTTCACTTATATCTTTTTGGAGTAGTTTTTCATTTACTCATGTGCTTCACTTATATCCTATGAGTAAATGGTTGAATGAGTTGATTGTCATAAATCTGAAATTATATATGTCTCATTTGCTTATCCCATGGGGAGTTATGACTTCACATCTAAGAAGTAGAGGTTGTAAATTTATTGAAGTTAAGAGAGATTTCACATATAAATACACTATCCTAGACATCTTTTATAATTGGGAGCACTCATTAAGTATGGCATGCTAAAGAGTTGATGTTGGACAAGGAAGACAACGTAATGGGTTATGTTTTCGCACATCTCAGTTAAAGTATATTGTCATGGATCATTCAAACATGTTGAGCTTGCCTTTCTCCCTCATGCTAGACAAAATTCCTTGCACCAAGTAGAGATACTACTTGTGCTTCCAATTATCCTTAAACCCAGTTTTGCCATGAGAGCCCACCATACCTACCTATGGATTGAGTAAGATCCTTCAAGTAAGTTGTCAGTGGTGCAAGCAATAAAAATTGCTTTCTAAATATGCATGACTTATTAGTGCGGAGAAAATAAGCTTCGTACGATCTTGTTATGGAAGCAATAAAAGCGACGGACTGCATAATAAAGGTCCATATACATGGGGCAATATAAAGTGACGTTCTTTCGCATTAAGATTTTGTGTATCCAACCCTAAAAGCGCATGACAACCTCTGCTCCCCTCTGCGAAGGGCCTATCTTTTACTTTTATGCAAGAGTCGAGGTGATCTTCACCTTTCCCTTTTTCATTTTATCCTTTGGCAAGCACCTCGTGTTGGGAAGATCCTGATATATATATCCAATTGAATGTAAGTTACCTGAACTATTATTGTTGACATCACCCAAAGGTGAATACGTTGGGAGGCAACACTATAAGCCCCTATCTTTCTCAGTGTCCGATTGAAACTTCATAACCATTAGAATTGCGTGAGTGTTAGCAATTATAGAAGACTATATGATAGTTGAGTATGTGGAGTTTTCTATTCTTGAAAATAAGATGAATTGCAATTGTTTGATGACTGAGAATGAAGTTTGCTAGTTTTCAAGAAAGTTTATGGTCTATGCTTTGACATGTGAATTGGTTGTTACTTTATCGTGAGAAGTTTTATGAGATGAACTACTGTTATGACATATTATCATGCTAGAAAAGGTGATTGAAATTATCATTGATCAAACTTGTGCACCTTCTAGCATTCACACTTTATAAATTCATTCTTTATCATTTACCTACTAGAGGACGAGTAGGAATTAAGGTTGGGGATGCTAATACGTCTCCAACGTATCTATAATTTATGAAGCATTCATGCTATTTTATTATCTGTTTTGAATGATTATGGGCTTTATTATACAGTTCTATAATACTTTTCGGACTAACCTATTAGCCGGAGGCCCAGCCCATATTGCTGTTTTATTGCCTGTTTCAGTATTTCGAAGAAAAGGAATATCAAACGGAGTCCGAACGGAATGAAACCTTTGGCAGCGTGATTTTTTGGAAGAATATGATCCTGGAGACTTACAGTTCACGTCAGAAGATCCACGAGGAGGCTAGGAGATAGGGGGCGCCCCCCCCCCCACTGGGCGCGCCCCCCTATCTCGTGGGCCTCTCAAGCATCCCCCGACCGACTTCTTTCGCCTATATAGTCCCACGTACCCTAAAAACATCCATGAACAAGATAGATCGGGAGTTCCGCCGTTGCAAGCCTCTGTAGCCACCAAAAACCTCTCGGGAGTCCGTTCCGGCACCCTGCCGGAGGGGGATCCCTCACCGGTGGCCATCTTCATCATCCCGACGCTATCCATGACGAGGAGGGAGTAGTTCACCCTCGGGGCTGAGGGTATGTACCAGTAGCTATGTGTTTGATCTCTCTCTCTCTCGTGTTCTCTCTATGGCACGATCTTGATGTATCGCGAGCTTTGTTATTATAGTTGGATCTTATGATGTTTCTCCCCCTCTAGTCTTTTGTGATGAATTGAGTTTCCCTCTTGAAGTTATCTTATCTGATTGAGTCTTTGATTTGAGAACACTTGATGTATGTCTTGCCGTGTTTATCTGTGGTGACAATGGGATATCACGTGCCACTTGATGTATGTTTTGGTGACCAACTTGCTGGTTCTGCCCATGAACCTATGCATAGGGGTTGGCACACGTTTTCTTGACTCTCCGGTAGAAACTTTGGGGCACTCTTTGAAGTACTTTGTGTTGGTTGGATGAATCTGAGATTGTGTGATGCATATCGTATAATCATGCCCACGGATACTTGAGGTGACAATGGAGTATCTAGGTGACATTACGGTTTTTGTTGATTTGTGTCTTAAGGTGTTATTCTAGTATGAACTCTATGATGGATTGAGCGGAAAGAATAGCTTCATGTTATTTTACTACGAACACTTGAAAAAATAGAACAGAAAGGATAACTTTGAGGTGGTTTCGTACCCTACCATAATCTCTTCGTTTGTTCTCCGCTGTTAGTTGCTTTGGAGTGACTCTTTGTTGCATGTTGAGGGATTGTTATATGATCTATCTATGTTATTATTGTTGAGAGAACCTGCACTAGTGAAAGTATTAACCCTATGCCTTGTTTCCTACCATTGCAATACCGTTTATGCTCACTTTTATAATTAGTTACCTTGCTGTTTTTATATTTTCAGATTACAAATACCCATATCTACCATCCATATTGCACTTGTATCACCATCTCTTCGCCGAACTAGTGCACCTATACAATTTACCATTGTATTGGGTGTGTTGGGGACACAAGAGACTCTTTGTTATTTGGTTGCAGGGTTGTTTGAGAGACACCATCTTCATCCTACGCCTCCCACGGATTGATAAACCTTAGGTCATCCACTTGAGGGAAATTTGCTACTGTCCTACAAACCTGTGCACTTGCAGGCCCAACAACGTCTACAAGAAGAAGGTTGTGTAGTAGACATCACTTATCAGGTTGAAGCTTTTTCACATAAGCATCGCAACCCCAAACTTTAAGAAACAACAACTTTGGTTTCTTGCCAAACCATAGTTCATAAGGCGTCGTCTCAACGGATTTTTATGGTGCCCTATTTAATGTGAATGCAGCCGTCTCTATAGCATAACCCCAAAATGATAGCGGTAAATCAGTAAGAGACATCATAGATCGCACCATATCTAGTAAAGTACGATTATGACGTTCGGACACACCATTACGCTGTGGTGTTCCGGGTGGCGTGAGTTGTGAAACTATTCCGCATTGTTTCAAATGTAGACCAAACTCGTAACTCAAATATTCTCCTCCATGATCAGATCGTAGAAACTTTATTTTCTTGTTATGATGATTTTCAACTTCACTCTGAAATTCTTTGAACTTTTCAAATGTTTCAGACTTATGTTTCATTAAGTAGATATACCCATATCTGCTCAAATCATCTGTGAAGGTGAGAAAATAATGATACCTGCCGCGAGCCTCAACATTCATTGGACCACATACATCAGTATGTATGATTTCCAACAAATCAGTTGCTCGCTCCATAGTTCCAGAGAACGGAGTTTTAGTCATCTTGCCCATGAGGCATGGTTCACAAGTACCAAGTGATTCATAATCAAGTGATTCCAAAAGTCCATCGGTATGGAGTTTCTTCATGCGCTTTATACCAATATGACCTAAACGGCAGTGCCACAAATAAGTTGCACTATATTATCAACTCTGCATCTTTTGGCTTCAACATTATGAATATGTGTATGACTACTATCGAGATTCATAAAAAACAGACCACTCTTTAAGGGTGCATGACCATAAAAGATATTACTCATATAAATAGAACAACCATTATTCTCAGATTTAAATGAATAACCGTCTCGCATCAAACAAGATCCAGATATAATGTTCATGCTCAACACTGGCACCAAATAACAATTATTTAGGTCTTAAACTAATCCCGAAGGTAGATGTAGAGGTAGCATGCCGACGGCGATCACATCGACTTTGGAACCATTTCCCACGTGCATCGTCACCTCGTCCTTAGCCAGTGTCCGCTTAATCCGTAGTCCCTGTTTCGAGTTGCAAATATTAGCAACAGAACCAGTATCAAATACCCATGTGCTACTGCTAGCTTTGGTAAGGTACACATCAATAACATGTATATCACATATACCTTTGTTCACCTTGCCATCCTTCTTATCCTCCAAAAACTTGGGGCAATTCCGCTTCCAGTGACCAGTCTGCTTGCAGTAGAAGCACTCAGTCTCAGGCTTAGGTCCAGACTTGGGTTTCTTCTCTTGAGCAGCAACTTGTTTGCTGTTCTTCTTGAAGTTCCCCTTCTTTTTCCCTTTGTCCTTTTCCTGAAACTGGTGGTCTTATTGACCATCAACACTTGATGCTCCTTCTTGATTTCTACGTCCGCAGCCTTTAGCATTGCGAAGAGCTCGGGAATTGTCTTATCCATCCCTTGCATATTATAGTTCATCACGAAGCTCTTGTAGCTTGGTGGCAGTGATTGAAGAATTCTGTCAATGACGCTATCATCCGGAAGATTAACTCCCAGTTGAATCAAGTGATTGTTATACCCCAGACATTTTGAGTATATGTTCACTGACAAACCCATTCTCCTCCATCTTGCAGCTGTAGAACTTATTGGAGACCTCATATCTCTCAATCCGGGCATTTGCTTGAAATATTAACTTCAACTCCTAGAACATCTCATATGCTCCATGATGTTCAAAACATCGTTGAAGTCCCGGTTCTAAGCCGTAAATCATGGCACACTGAACTATAGAGTATTCATCAGCTTTGCTCTGCCAGACGTTCTTAACGTCATCAGTTGCATCTGCAGCAGGCCTGGCACCCAGCGGTGCTTCCAGGACGTAATTCTTCTGTGCAGCAATGAGGATAATCCTCAAGTTATGGACCCAGTCCGTGTAATTGCTACCATCATCTTTCAACTTTGCTTTCTCAAGGAACGCACTAAAATTTAATGGAACAACAGCATGGACCATCTATCTACAACAAACATAGACAAACAAAATAATATCAGGTACTAAGTTCATGATAAATTTAACTTCAATTAATCATATTACTTAAGAACTCCCACTTAGATAGACATCCCTCTAATCATCTAAGTGATCACGTGATCCAAATCAACTAAACCATAACCGATCGTCACGTGAAATGGAGCGGTTTTCAATGGTGAACATCACTATGTTGATCATATCTACTATATGATTCATGCTCGACCTTTCGGTCTTAGTGTTCCGAGGCCATATCTGCATATGCTAGGCTCGTCAAGTTTAACCTGAGTATTCTGCGTGTGCAAAAATGGCTTGCACCCATTGTAGATGGACTTAGAGCTTATCACACCCGATCATCACGTGGTGTGCACGACGAACTTTGGCAATGGTGTATACTCAGGGAGAACACTTTTATCTTGAAATTTAGTGGGAGATCATCTTAAAATGCTACCATCAATCAAATCAAGATAAGATGCATAAAAGATAAATATCACATGCAATCAATATAAGTGATATGATATGGCCATCATCATCTTGTGCTTGTGATCTCCATCTCCGAAGCACCGTCATGACCACCATCGTCACTGGCGCGACACCTTGATCTCCATCGTAGCATCGTTGTCGTCTCGCCAACTATTGCTTCTACTACTATCGCTACTGCTTAGTGATAAAGTAAAGCAATTACAGGGCGATTGCATTTCATACAATAAAGCGACAACCATATGGATCCTGCCAGTTGCCGATAACTCGGTTACAAAACATGATCATCTCATACAATAAAATATAGCATCACGTCTTGACCATATCACATCACAACATGCCCTGCAAAAACAAGTTAGACGTCCTCTACTTTGTTGTTGCAAGTTTTACGTGGCTGCTACGGGCTTAGCAAGAACCGTTCTTACCTACGCATCAAAACCACAACGATAGTTCATCAAGTTAATGTTGTTTTAACCTTCTCAAGGACCGGGCGTAGCCACACTCGATTCAACTAAAGTTGGAGAAACTGACACCGGCCAGCCACCTGTGTGCAAAGCACGTCGGTAGAACCAGTCTCGCATAAGTGTACGCGTAATGTCGGTCCGGGCCGCTTAGTCCAACAATACCGCCGAACCAAAGTATGACATGCTGGTAAGCAGTAGGACTTGTATCGCCCACAACTCACTTGTGTTCTACTCGTGCATATAACATCAACGCATAAAACCAGGCTCGGATGCCACTGTTGGGGAACGTAGTAATTTCAAAAAAAAATCCTATGCACACGCAAGATCATGGTGATGCATAGCAACGAGAGGGGAGAGTGTGTCCACGTACCCTCGTAGACCAAAAGCGGAAGCGTTAGCACAACGTGGTTGATGTAGTCGTACGTCTTCACGATCCGACCGATCAAGTACCAAACGCACGGCACCTCCGAGTTCTTGCACACGTTCAGCTCGATGACGTCCCTTGAACTCTGATCTAGCCGAGCTTTGAGGGAGAGTTCCGTCTGCACGACGGCGTGGGGACGATGATGATGTTCTACCGATGCAGGGCTTCGCCTAAGCACCACTACGATATTATCGAGGAGGACTATGGTAGAGGGGGCACAGCACACAGCTAAGAGATCAATGATCAATTGTTGTCTATGGGGTGCCCCCTCCTCCGTGTATAAAGGAGTGGATGAGGGGGCCAGCCAAGGGGAGGTGGCGCGCCCAAGGGGGGAGTCCTACTCCCACCGAGAGTAGGACTCCTCCTTTTCCTATTCGGAGAGGGAGAGGAAAGGAAGAGGAAGGAGGGAGGAAGGAAAGGGGGTGGCCCCCTCCCAATTCGGATTGGGCTTGGGGGGCCTCCCTTGCTCCTTTCCCCTCCTTTCCACTAAAGCCCATTAAGGCCCATATACCTCCCGGGGGGTTCCGCTAACCTCCCGGAGCTCCGATATTGTCCCAATCTCAACCGGAACCATTCCGGTGTCCAAATATAGTCATCCAATATATCGATCTTTATGTCTCGACCATTTCAAGACTCCTCGTCATGTCTGTGATCACATCCGGGACTCCGAACAACCTTCGGTACACCAAAACACATAAACTCATAATATAACCGTCATCTAACTTTAAGCGTGCGTACCCTACGGGTTCGAGAACTATGTAGACATGACCGAGACTCGTCTCCGGTTAATAACCAATAGCGGAACCTGGATGCTCATATTGGCTCCTACATGTTCTATGAAGATCTTTATCGGTCAAACCGCATAACAACATACGTTGTTCCCTTTGTCATCGGTATGTTACTTGCCCGAGATTCGATCGTCGGTATCTCTATACCTAGTTCAATCTCATTACTAGCAAGTCTCTTTACTCGTTATGTAATGCATCATCCCGTAACTAACTCATTAGCTACATTGCTTGCAAGGCTTATAGTGATGTGCATTACCGAGAGGCCCAAGAGATACCTCTCCGACAATCAGAGTGACAAATCCTAATCTCAAAATATGTCAACTCAACAAGTACCTTTGGAGACACCTGTTGAGCACCTTTATAATCACCCATTTACGTTGTGACGTTTGGTAGCACACAAAGTGTTCCTCCGATAAGAGGGAGTTACATAATCTCATAGTCATAGGAACATGTATAAGTCATGAAGAAAGCAATAGCAACATACTAAACGATCAAGTGTTAATCTAACGGAATGGGTCAAGTCAATCACATCATTCTCCTAATGATGTGATCCCGTTAATCAAATGACAACTCATGTCTATGGCCAGGAAACTTAACCATCTTTGATTCACGAGCTAGTCAAGTAGAGCCATACTAGTGACACTATGTTTGCCTAGATATTCACACATGTATTAGTTTTCCTGGTAATACAATTCTAGCATGAATAATAAACATTTATCATGATATGAGGAAATAAATAATAACTTTATTACTGCCTCTAGGGCATATTTCCTTCAGTACTGCCCCGCCACACACATAGTTCTAAATGAGGTCGATGACCACCATCATCCTCAAGCCATGGCGCCGAGTGTTCCTGATGGTGACTAAGATGGCCTGTCCAATCTGGAGATTCTTTCCAGCAAGGAAACTGTTCCATCCCGCAGCGCTGAACACAGTGCGACCGTCCGTGTCTAGTGTGTAAGCACAATTCGTGATGGGGGCCCTTGCGGTAAGATGTAGTCCAGCAATTCCTGCTTCATCCGACTTGATGCCACAACTCTCACTTAGCCTCTTAGGTAATTTCTGGAGAAAAAAAACAAATATGGTAAATGTGCATGTCACATTACTACACACTAGCTAATTAATTAAGCATATCACGCATTACTTCACACTAAGCATATCCTCATATTCTACACTAAGCATAATGTGTAGTAATGCGTGATATCACAACACATTATATAGTAAGCATATCACATTACTACACACTAGCTAAAAGCATATTCACAACTAAGGAAGTAACATACCATGACATGTCAACACACATTTTTCCTTGTCAGGCGTGTCACGAATGGCATCCCGACGTAGTCATCATGTGGAGGAAGTATTTACCAGAGGTTGCCCGATTCGTCCTTGCTTAGCCTGATTCCTTTGGCATAGAGGGCTTCATCAAGTGGGTCATCATCTTTGTCATTGTTGATGTAGATAACACCCAGCCTTGGAGTTTCCCTTCTGAAGGAGAAACTGGTAAGTTCACCCCCAATGAGATGCATGTGGTTGATGAAATTATTCCAGTCATCTCCTCCAATCTGGATGTTTTTTGTCCCTTGTGGACCTCCATAGTGTAGGGCCCCCCTGGAGCATCGAAGATCACAGTGTCTTTGGTAATAAGCTCATTGAACTCCAGTCTCGCATTGCAAGGGACGATCTGTGTAAAAAAACCAAAAAACACATTGCATTACGGGAAATAGCAAGAAAACAAAAGAAAAAATTGTTATAGAAGGTTCATGTAATGCGTTACTGCTGCAGGAATAAAGCACATCTGGAAGTAGATGCCAAACAGTGTGCCACTTGAAAGGTCAGTTGTGCGCCTTGACTTGCACACCGGACATGGTGGCGGCTGCTCAATTCTACATATAATATAATTTAAACTAAGGTTGTGTTTGATAGCGAAGTATTGACAAATTAAAGTATTGGAAAACCACAGTAATTTAACAAGTAGGTACAAGCGGATGGTGACGGGTTGGGGCCTATGTATATAAACACTTTGCACACTAGTAATTGCATACACAAATAAACAAAATTTCTACACAAAGCTACAGTTTCTACACTAGTAATTATCAGTAGCTACAATTTCTAGGAGATAAAGCAATCCATGCAACTAACTTTGGATTCTACATGACCCAAAGCAAATTAAAATCAATCCCCTAAGGGCAATTTCTATGACACAATTTCTATGATACATATACTAAACTTTCTACACAAATTAAAGCAATCCCCTAAGGGCAATTTCTATGACACAATTTCTATGATATATATATACTAAAATTTCTACACAAATTTAAGCAATCCCCTAAGGGCATCTACAACAGCAGCCTAGCGCTCGGTGCAATGTGTGACACCGGGATTCACCAAAATGTGAACAGAGGACATGGGAGAGTGGAGAGGAAGGAGATGTGATGGTAGGAGTATAGTGGATCTAACCTTGGTGCCGGCGAGGGGCGGCGACGGGGGCGGAAACGGAGCGTCGACTGGGCGGCGGTGGCGGCGGAAGCTTTGGTCAAGGGAGGGGTGTGAAATGAGAGATAGCGGTGACTTGGGTCTTTTACTAAGTTGACTGATATATTATCTCTGGCGTTGGGTGAAAGGGCAATGCCATAGCTAATAACAGGCCAAATAAAAAAATACTAAGATTAATAATGAAAGACTTGACAAAATGAAAAAAGACTAAGATTACAAAATTGATAAAAATAGTAAATTTATTTATCACAAAAAGCATAATATAAAATTTCTATTATTTTGTGACTAGTATAATAATTAAATACTTAAAACTTGATCAAAAATGAAAAAGCTATTTTTGCGTACAAAGCCGACGGACGCGAGCACTAACAAATTAACTATGGTGTGCAAATAAAAGAAACGCCACCAGTGCGTTCCAAATGGTGAGTGCATCTGGGCCAAAAGATTTGAAGTGTTTCAAAGAAAATCGATGCCAGCACTAATCATGTAAAGCTGGCGTGCTGATTTGTCCTACGACAGCACTATTTGGAAAAAAATAGTGACAGCGTTGATAGTAAATGGCAGGCCACCAACGATAGTTGTGGCTAGCCATTTTTCCACTAGTGTATTCTACTTTAGCTATTTTGTTGTACTTGGCCTTTACTTAGTATTTTTGAGCCTTCTGCATAGTCTTGTTTTGAATCTTCATTCTTGATTCTCCTTTCTTCACCTTTCGGCGTAGTCTCTCATCATTCTTTGTTGTGGTGTTGTTATATACAATTGCAAAAAAATTAAAGCAATTGTTATGGAATTGTTGTTTCCCATTTCATTAGTCTTAATGAAAGTTTTTTTACGCTACCTCTTTACCTTTTCCTTTTCCATTTGTACTTTTTTTGGTACCAAATAGTTTCCATTATGGTCTGTAAGTAGCTTCTTCATATGCATATGTTGTCTTTGAGTGCTATTTATCTAGTGTACCTTGTTCTGAGCTTGTCTGGGCATATTTTGTTTTTCTGGCCTTTGTGATATTATATAGTAGTGTTGTCGGAGGATATTCGTTTTTGTATGCTATTTGTCAATGGTGTTGTTGGCATTATTGGTGTTTGTTGTCCTGGGCTTGGATTGTGTTCTCTATCCTGTGGTTTTGACGGTGCCATCTGTGTTGTGGGTTATTTGATTGCTTTTGTCATCTTCTCCTGCTGTGTATTCCACTTCTCCTCTTTGATCCTCATTTTTCTCTATTACTGCTGGGTTTTAAAGATGGCTGGTTTTCGTGTGTCCTTTCGTTTTGCAATTGCCGCACCTGGCTGCATCCCTGTTGCATTTTCCCTTATTTTTTTAATCCTGCTTTGATCCGGTCTCCTTTTTTGTGCCCTTTGAGTTGCTCATAGGAGGTTTTTTGAGAGTTGTAGAAAGGTTGCTTATGTTCGGTTTTTCTATATATATCACAACACATTATATAGTAAGCATATCACATTACTACACACTAGCTAAAAGCATATTCACAACTAAGGAAGTAACATGCCATGCATGGCAACACACATTTGTCCTTGTCAGGCGTGTCACGAATGGCATCCCGACGTAGTCATCCTGTGGAGGAAGTATGTACCAGAGGTTGCCCGATTCGTCCTTGCTTAGCCTGAATCCTTTGGCATAGAGGGCTTCATCAAGTGGGTCATCATCTTCGTCATTGTTGATGTAGATAACACCCAGCCTTGGAGTTTCCCTTCTGAAGGAGGAACTGGTAAGTTCACCCCCAATGAGATGCATGTGGTTGATGAAACGATTCCAGTCATCTCCTAAACTCTGGATGTTTTTCGTCCCTTGTGGACCTCCATAGTGTAGGGCCCCCCTGGAGCGTCGAAGATCACAGTGTCTTCGGTAACAAGCTCATTGAACTCCAGTCTCACATTGCAAGGGACGATCTGTGAAAAAAACCAAAAAACAAACACATTGAAATAACAAGAAAACAAAAGAAAAAACTGTTATAGAAGGTTCATGTAATGCGTTACCGCTGCAGGAATAAAGCACATCTGGAAGTAGATGTCAAACAGCGTGCCACTTGAAAGGTCAGTTGCGCACCTTGACTTGCACGATGGACATGGTGGCGGCTGCTCAATTCTACATATAATATAATTGAAACTAAGGTTGTGTGTGATATCGAAGTATGGACAAATGAAAGTATTGGAATCCCACAGTAATTTAACAAGTAGGTACAAGTGGATGGTGACGGGTTGGGGCCTAAGTATATAAACACTTTGCACACTATTAATTGCATACACAAATAAACAAAATTTCTACACAAAGCTACAATTTCTACACTAGTAATTATCAGTAGCTACAATTTCTAGGAGACAAAGCAATCCATGCAACTAACTTTGGATTCTACATGACACAAAGCAAATTAAAAGCAATCCCCTAAGGGCAATTTCTATGACACAATTTCTATGATATATGTACAAAAAGTTCTACACAAATTAAAGCAATCCCCTAAGGGAAATTTCTATGACACAATTTCTATGATATATATACTAAAATTTCTACACAAATTAAAGCAATCCCCTAAGGGCATCTACAACGGCAGCCTAGTGCTCGGTGCAATGTGTGACACTGGGATTAACCAAAATGTGAACGGAGGACGTGGGAGAGTGGAGAGGAAGGAGATGTGATGGGAGGAGTATAGTGGATCTAACCTTGGTGCCGGCGAGGGGCGGCGACGGGGTCAGCAACGGGGCGGCGACTGGGCGGCGACGGTGGAAGCTTTGGTCAAGGGAGTGGTGTGAAATGAGAGAGAGCGGTGACTTGGGTCTTTTACTAAGTTGACTGATATATTATCGCTGGCGTTGGGTGAAAGGGCAGCGCCATAGCTAACAACAGGCCAAATAAAAAATATTAAGATTAATAATGAAAGACTTGACAAAATGAAAAAGACTAAGATTACAAAATTGATAAAAAATAGTAAAATCAATTATCACAAAAAGCATAATATAAAATTTCTATTATTTTGTGACTAGTATAATAATTAAATACTTAAAACTTGATCAAAAATGAAAAAGGTGTTTTGGCGTACAAAGCCGACAGATGCCAGCACTAACAAATTAACTATGGCGTGCAAATAAAAGAAACGCCACCAGTGCGTTCCAAATGGTGAGTGCATATGGGTCAAAATATTTGTGGTGTTTCAAAGAAAATCGACGCCATCACTAATCATGTAAAGCTGGCGTGCTAATTTGTCCTACGACAACACTAGTTGGAAAAAAATAGTGACGGCGTTGATAGTAAATGGCACACCACCAATGATAGTTGTGGCTAGCCATTTTTCCACTAGTGTATTCTACTTTAGCTATTTTGTTGTACTTGGCCTTTACTTAGTATTTCTGAGCCTTCTGCATAGTCTTGTTTTGAATCTTCATTTCTTGATTCTCCTTTCTTCACCTTTCGGCGTAGTCTCTCATCCTTCTTTGTTGTGGTGTTGTGATATACAACTGCAAAAAAATTAAAGCAATTGTTGTGGAATTGTTGTTTCCCGTTTCATTAGTCTTAATGAAAGTTTTTAAAGCTACCTCTTTACCTTTTCCTTGTCCATTTGTACTTTTTTTTGTACCAAATAGTTTCCATTATGTTCTGTAAGTAGCTTCATCATATGCATATGTTGTCTTTGAGTGCTATTTGTCTAGTGTACCTTGTTCTGAGCTTGTCTGGGCATATTTTGTTTTTCTGGCCTCTGTGATATTATATTGTAGTGTTGTCGGAGGATATTCGTTTTGTATGCTATTTGTCAATGGTGTTGTTGGCGTTATTGGTGTTTGCTGTCCTGGGCCTGGATTGTGTTCTCTATCCTCTGGTTTTGACGGTGCCATCTGTGTTGTGGGTTATTTGATTGCTTTTGTCATCTTCTCCTACTGTGTATTCCACTTCTCCTCTTTGATCCTGATTTTTCTCTATTACTGCTGGGTTTTAAAGATGGCTGCTTTTCGTGTGTCCTTTCGTTTTGCAACTGCCGCACCTGGCTGCATCCCTGTTGCATTTTCCCTTATTTTTCTAATCCTTCTTTGATGCGGTCTCCTTTTTTGTGCCTTTGAGTTGCTCATAGGAGGTTTTTTGAGAGTTGTAGAAAGGTTGGTTATGTTGGGTTCTTCTCTCTGCTCATTTTTTTCCTCAGCAAGTTATGCTGATACGTCTCCAACGTATCTATAATTTTTTATTGTTCCATACTATTATAGTATCAATCTTGGAAGTTTTATATGAATATATATATATTATTTTTTGGGACTAACCTATTAACGTAGTGCCTAGAGCCAGTTGTTGTTTTTTTTTTTGCTTGTTTTTGGCTTTTCAAGAAATAATATCAAATAGAGTCCAAACGGAGAAAAAACTTTGGATTCATTTTTTCTGGAATAGAAGGGACCCATGAAGGTTCGGGAGAAGACCTGGGGAGCCACGAGGGAGCGACAAGCCCAGGGGGCGCGCGCTAGGAGGGCGTCCTCTAGGCTTGTGGGCCCCTCGTGGCACCTCCCAACCTAATTCCACTTTTATAAATTCCCAAATATTCCCAATACATCAAAGAGCCACCCGAAACAATTTTTCCGTCGCTGCAAGTCTCTGTTCTTCCATGATCCCATCTGGAGCCTTTTCCGGTACTCTACTGGAGGGGGAATCGATCATGAACGACTTCTACATGAACCTTGTTGCCCTTCCGATTATGCGTGAGTAGTTCACTACAGACCTACGAGTCCATAGCTAGTAGCTAGATGGCTTTTTCTCTCTCTTTGATCTTCAATACAATGTTCTTCTCGATATTCTTGGAGTTCTATTCGATGTAATCTTCATTTGCGGTGTGTTTGTTGGGATCCGATGAATTGTGGGTTTATGATCAAATTATTCTTGAATTCTTTTATGCATTATTATTATAGATTGTATTTATCTCCGATCTCTCCGTTTAGTTTGGCAACCTAGATTCATTTTTCTTGCAATGGGAGAGGTGCTTTCTGATGGGTTCAATCTTGCGGTGCTCAATTCCAGTGACAGAAGGGGACATGACAAGTATTTGTATTGTTGCCATTAAGAATAAGGAGATGGAGTTTATTCATATTGATTGGTTTTACTTTGTCTATATCATGTCATCTTACTTAAGGTGTTACTCTATTTTTATTAACATAATACCCTAGATGCATGCTGGATAGCGGTCGATGGTTGGAGTAATAGTAGTAGATACAGCCAGGAGTCGGTCTACTTCTCTCGGACGTGATGCCTATATACATGATCATTGCCTTGAATATCGTCATAATTATGCTCTTTTCTATCAATTGTCCAACAGTAATTTGTTTACCCACCGTACGCTATGTGCTCGAGAGAGAAGCCTCTAGTGAAAACTATGGCCCCCGGGTCTACCTTTATCATATATAAAATTCAAAAATATCTTGTGAAAATTTTCCTTACCGTTATTTTATTTTGTAATTTATCTATTAGCCTACCACTACGAGATTTGATCCTTGCAAATAGCCGCCGAGGGGATTGGCAACCCTCTTGTTTGTGTTGGGTGCAAGTATTTGCTTTTGTGTGTGTAGGTGCTGCTAACCAGATTTTGTGTGGTTCTCCTACTGGATTGATAATCTTGATTCTTAACTGAGGGAAATACTTATCTCTACTATATTGTTTCATCCTCTCCTGTTCGAGGAAATCCCAATACAGCTCACAAGTAGGAGCTGCCATGACATTAATTTTTGTCTCATGTGTACACTCCATTAGCACTTTGTATCTTTTGTCTTCTTTTATACCGCGTGAGCAGATTTTTTCCATTTCTGTGTACGCTAGGCTGAATCTCATGCTTTCGTCATCTCTTGCTGCCATGCTCTTATGTTGACTAGTAGTAGTCAGTGCATTCATGCTCTCTACTACGTTATTTGTCCATGTAGGGTTGATAAAAGTTTTTGGCAGTTGTTCCAGCATTCCTGTATGGTCCATTACCTTAAGTACGTGGCAACACTGTATGTCATCCCTTTGCATCTTCTTGAAGGTGCACTTGTAATTTTTCCTTTTCGTCATCGACATCTACTCTGAATTCTGACTTGTGGAATTCTTCACCTTGGTACGGTTTCCCCCTTCCGTTTCAATCATTTTTAAGAGATATTGTCTCCCTCGTGCCAGGTCATGGTAGTATGTTCTATTCTTTAGCTCTATCCATATCGTTTGTGTATATTTGGCTTGCTTCTCTTTCGATTGGGAAACCAGTCTCCATTGATGATGTCTTCTCTATTGTTCGGTATCTTTTCTTGTCGCGGGTGGCAAGGTAACTTTGTTAAATGTACTTGTAAGCCTCAACAAAGTCTGTTATGGTGTCTTCGTGGTTCATGTAATTTTTTCCACAGAGTTTATTCTCTCGCTGTGTGTGGTTGTTGTTGAGAATAGGTAGAAGTAGTCCTTGAAGTAGGTTGACACCTAGAATAAGAGTTCCATGGTGGATTAAAGTGTTTGTTTCCTTCTGCTTTATATCTTAAAATTACTGCTTTGCATGATATTTTGAACTCATCTGAATCTAGTGAGTTTTTGCTTATTAGAGTGAGTTCTTCAGACGTTGTTGATGTTGTGCAAATATTGTTGTGTTGTTTTCCTTTAAATTTTGTCTCATATGTCACCAGCAGAACCTATGCTTGGTGTTAAGTGTGTTCTCTATTCCTTCTTCATCGCCTTGTCTTGGTCTGTTATTATATTTTGGTTCCTTTTCTCCCATTGCCTTGACAAATGTGCTTAGCAACCACTTGAATGACCCTACTATCTCGTCCTTTATAAGGCCTACTCCGAATAGGACGGTTGACCCATGGTTGTCAACCCCTACGGTCGGTACAAACGCTAGACCATCTGGCTAGCTAATTAGCAAGCCTTGATAATTCTATGATCAACTTTACTCGTCTAATCTGAAACCAGCAGCACTCACAGGAGAGTCTACAGGGATGACACATTCAAGGCTCCCTTCTGCATCTAAAAAGAATACAGCCATACAGATGGGGTGAAAAGAAGTCGGGAGCATCCCATCTTGTGTCTAGCTCGGAGCTCCACTCTATGACCACTGGTGCCTGCAATTAATGGTCACCTGGTACCTCTTCTAACTAAGCTTCCAGGCTTTGCCGGCGTTCATGCTGAACTTTTTCAGCCTCCCGAAGAGCATGACAAGAATGAGGATGAGTTTGCCGGAATCGCTCCACCTCCCAGCGAAGCCGGTCCACCTGTCAGTGCACATCCCGTTCGGGCTGATCTGCCTACTGCAGCTGTAGCCCATGGAGAAGCCCACATTTCCATAAGCGCTGCAGAACGTTACACTGAAAAATGTCAGCTTCCCTGAAGAATGCAACTTGTAGTTCTTATCATATATAATACTATTACTACATAGTTATTTCCATTTTCAGGCTTTGAATTGCTTAGAGGGGACTTGCCTGACGACTTCGACGACGATGCTGAGCAGGTTGAAGTTGAGGGGGTCCTCCTTGAGCTTTTCCCTCTCGGTGACGCAGATGGCGATGACAAAGATGGCAAGGTAGGAGAGTTGTGACAGAAGCGTGCTCTTGAGCAGCCTGACCCCCTGGGTCTCCTCCGTGGGATGGTCCTTCACGCCGGAGCTCTCTCCAAATGGAAACCATGTCGTGTATGGAGGCAGGTACCTGGAAGCAAGCAAGAAGGAGAACGTGAGTGAGACGACCAAGACGGCAAGCCTAGCTACAAAGACTACGCTAACGCGCTTTCAGTTCTACCTACTCTTCCGAATCCCAAAAATGGCACGTACTACCAAACTTTCAGCATCCAGACGCCGTCGTGCAAGAACATATATTCTGGTGAGTCGAATAATTCCCATGGAATTAACGGGACATATATAGGTCCGGATTCGCTGCCTATATATGCATGGAATCCAGAGATTTCTGTAGTGGAGAACGATGTAGTGGAGAAGGTACTACGACGGTGCGGACTGAATAGGAGGAAGGCGAACAATATTCTCAGTACGTACGTGAGGAGCACGCGATGCACACACGATGCATGGGGCCTCGCTTTGAATGGAGACCCGGAGACTACGTTGGAATGTGTTTCGATCAGCATTCCGATTCTCAACTTGCTGCGATGCTGGTGGCCGGCCCAAGCTTTCTTTGGGTGCTGGGGAAGTTTTTTCTTCCGGCCAAGGTGCGGTCAGCCAGCGCGTTCACGTGCCTGTGGGCTCGTGGATGGCAAATGCTGTTGCGGGGAGGTTGACGATCTAGAAATTCTTTCCATCGCGAGGGACAGATTCCTCTACCCTCTCCGTTCAATTATTGAACGGAATTTCCTTCAGAAACGAGGTCCACAACCACAACCACAATGGCCAACCGCCTGCAGTGCACCTGGCCGCCCATGTTGGACTAGTAGGAGTACTTGGTACGGAGTATATTCAGCAATTGTCGGGGTATACAATATGGCACTTGAGGAGTACTAACATCGTCCACAAATTAATTAAGGCACTCTGAAATGGGGTGGTCTCTTCGACATTTTTTTATGGGGTCATCTCTTGGACATTGGCACTCTGAGATGTAACTTTGGCAATTAGTTCCTATTCTAGTTTATACCTGTGGTGCCCAACAAAATTTTAGTACTCTACAATACTTGAAGACAAATATGTATGAATTATTTTTAAGATCGCAATATTTGAACGTTTGCAAGTTTTTTTTGTGAAAAGTTTGACTACAGTATAGAAAATGTTAAAGTTTGACAACAGTCCTGTCCAAATGTCATTCGTTTATTATTCTTTGGCGTGGGTAGTGAAAACTTGGCCCATAATGACATTTACCCTTGGCCTGAAATTGTTGAAAATAGCTGCTAATCCCCTGTAAAAAAAAAAAGCATATCTCTGCAAAGCCTGAAGCTGTTCTCTGAAGGTGTGAAATTTTAGTGAAATGCTCGTGCCAATTTTTAGTTTGTAGAGGTTGACTGTGGGATGAGGATGATTGGGAGTTGAGCAAATGCTTATTAGAAATGTGACCAAAATTTAAGGAAGCTTTGTGCAACCTCATGAGTCATGAATGATCATTGCCAAACATTACTCTAGTTGAGAAGCACAAGAAAATAAGATCGTAGAAGCTTCTGGAATCTAGCTGGCGTTGAACGTAGGGAACTCAGTTATGGCATTCTCGTAGGCATCGACCGGCCACTGATAGCGAGGAGAAAGAAAGAGGGACAGACCGAGGAGGAGAGGACTCACATCATGAGCACGAAGAGGACGAGGATGGCCGGCGCGAGGGTGGAGATGTCGAGGGTTGTCTCGCCGGTGTGCCGGGAGTTCACCGCCAGGAACACCGCGTTCGACACCTTCTCCCACGCGCTCATCCCGCTCAGCGCGCCACCCCACTCCATGGCGCACAACATCGCCACCTGCACGGCGACGAGCCCGGCCACCGTTGCCGCCAGCATCGCGCACCGCCGCGCCGGGAGCAGGTGGTAGTACCCTGTCAGCTCCTCGCCCTCCTTCGCCGTCTCCTTGAGCTCCACGCGCCTGGTCGCCGCGGCGGCGGCGCGCACGCACGCGGCCAGCAGCGGCGGGAACAGCGTGTTCCCAACCAGCGCCTGCGGCACGAGCAGCAGCTGCAGACCGGTGTCCCGCTTGAACACCGCCATGTTCTCGTTTGTCGGCATGTACCCGCAGCTCGAGAACGTGGACACCGTCGTGAACACGGCGAATGTCCACTCGTTCAGGGCCTTCTCCCGAAGCGTCCGCCTCGCCGCCGGCGACGCATGCAAGATGTACGCCGCGATGGCGACGGCTCCGACGACGTGCACCGTCAGGAGGATGGCGAGGACGACGAAGAAGAGCGACAGCACCGCGTCGCGCCGCAGCCTCGTGTCATCGAAGCGGTCCAACGGCTTGCTCATCTCGTCGTCGGCGGTCGACGTCATCGACGTTGGGTTGTCGAATTCGCCAGCAGCGGCGACCGGCGGCATCTCAAGCTCGGCGACGTCGTGGATCTCGACGCGCCGGGATTTGCGTACAGCTTGCTTCCGCAGCTTGGACCACTTGGACGCGAGGCCTAGGAGCGACAAAAACACCTCGCCGCCGACGAACATGAGCACGGTCAGGACGAGGAGCTGGCCGTTGGAGAACGCCTCCATCTCGACGGTGGACATGCTCGACACCGTCGCGGCCGAGACGGCGGTGAAGAACAGATCGATGGCGCCGGGCCGCCTCGTCCCCTCCCCGCCGGCGCGGAACCTGAGCTGCGCGAGGACAAGGTAACCGAGCCAGGAGACGGCGAGGAAGTACGCGACGTGGACGAGCAGCGAGCCGAGGCGCGGCGATAACCGCCCGGCGAGCGCGCGGCGCCACCGCGCCACGCGCTCCTTGACGTGGTGCTGCGTGTATGACCCGGAGAGCGAGCGCATGAGGGACATTACATTGTTGAGCGCGGCCGTCGAGCGCCGCCGCGTGTGCTCTAACAGTTCGCGGACCTTACGATGAGCTCCGGCCATGTTTGATGTACTACTGTCTGAGTATGTATGTGTGGACGTGTTGGGATGCATGCATGCACTGCGTCTGCGTACTGTGTGTGAGAGCTAAAGAGTACGATGCCTAAATATATAGCCAACCACGAACGGTGCAGTGGTGGGTACTGTTTTTGTTTATTTATTTATTTATTTTCAGCTGGGTACTGTTTTTGTTTATGATGGTTTGGTGAACAAATGCGTGCGACACGTGGCCTAACCTTTTTTTACCATGCGTGGCATGGAAACTCTCTGGTTCTTAATGTTTTAAATATCGGGCTATACCAAATAGCGACGGACCTTAAAATCAGCTATAAAAGAGCTATAGCAGGCTATAGCGGACTATTTATATTGGAACCATTTAGGCTGGTCATAGTGGGGGTAACCTAAGTAGTATCATGCACTTGCGACTCGCAAACATGCTTATATGACAGGCAATTAAAGAAGAAAGAGATGATCATAGTAACTAGGTAGATACTATAACATAATAAATGTGATGCTACTATATGTCATGCATGGCAATAAATGAGACCACCTATGATATTAATCTATGATACTATGCACTATAGAGGTAGTAATATAGACTACTAACATATGCATGTTACTAGTCTAAAATTACTCCCCACTATGACCAGCCTTAGAGCAAGTACAATAATATCCAGTCAGCAGGCTATAAAAACTTCCACGTCATCAAAATCATAGCTGGAGAGAGAGAAGGAAGAGAAAAGAAGCAAGCGGGCGCTTCAGTTATCGCCGGCTACAGCGCTGGAAACAAGAAATCCAACCCGCATGCAGCCTGCATGCAGCCGGGTGAGCTAGCGCTTCAGGCCCTGTTTGGTTCATAAGTCCTAGAACTTTTTTTAGTCCCAACTTATAAGTTCTAAGTCCCTAAAAAGTCCCTACCTGTTTGGTTCGTGGAACTTACAAGTCCCTATAAGACCATATTACAACTATAAGTCCCTATAAGTCCCTCCTTGAGATCTTATTTCATAAGTCCCAAATGCCCACTTTAAGTCCCTATAAGTCCCTCCTGTTTGGTTTAGATGGGACTTATAGGGACTTTTTTAAGTCCCTAAACCAATAAGTCCCTGAAAACAAACACCCTCTCAGTCATTCCCGCCAATCAGCATGCGTCTCCTTCCCTCCTTTCACATGCATGCATTAAGTATTGATAGCTAGTTTACAGTCAATCTACTATACTAGCAGGCTATTGCGAAGACTACAAGTGACATGGCGTACATATATAGCCGGCAGGAGGCTTTCTTATTAACCATGCTCTTAGCGGCATCCCGCTGAAAAGGCTATAGCGGGGCTATAGCCGGCTATTTAAAATTATGAACCCTAACTTCATGGGTGTGGTAGTTGTTTTTTTTTTCTAGAATATGCGGTGGGTAGTTGCTGACTTGCTGGTTCTAGAGTATAGTTTAAAGTGTTTCTGTTTTTTTTTGACCAGGGAGTATAGTTTAGTGTTGGAGGGCTGTCTCCTTCGCTAGGCTAGCTTGATAGTTTTGGCTTGGGTGGTGTAAGAAAGACTGTTATGGTTTTCTTAATGAAAATTGGAAGAAACCTCTTTAACTCAAAAAAGAAACTCATGCTCTCCCCGTCAAAGCGAGGTAGCGGTGGAGGACATTGCGCAGGGCATATGACTCGACTGGTGGTTTGTTTGCTTATGTTAAAATATACTTCAAGGGCTAAACATAACGAAATTAAGGTCCAGGCCTCTACATATCAGTATGTTTAGTCGCATGATTGCATACAAAAAGATAGTAGTCCGTATTGATAGGTTTGCAGAATGAGTGTCCATGTGGTTCTAGTCCAATCAGTTTATCCATGATCCATAGGCCGCCCGCCCTTTCTTTTGAGTGCTAGATCGGGAAATGATTGATTATATATCCCCGGCAATTATTGCCATATAATTATCCGGCATTGAATCGTTTGGTCATTTTGTGTTGGAGCTGGTGAGATATACTTTGACATGAAAGTACATTCAGCAACGAATCTAATGAAGTTGATTTGTTATTGTATATGTTAATATTTTTATTTATAAATTTTGTCAAAGTTTACAAAGCTTGACTTTGACCAAAGCTAATACGCGGACTAAATAAAAATGGAGGGAGTATAATATAAGTATGCTAATTGCCCACAGGTGTCTATCGTTGTAGTTTTACTGTAACTGATTAGTAGATGAAGCTCAATATGGTGTCAGGCATACAATGCCTTAAATTCCCGATCAGTCGGCTCAATTTAACAAAAATAAAATTGGTAATAATATTTCAACAAGTTCATTCAGTACAATCACCTTTAAGCTGGACTCGGCAACTGAAACATACTCCTTCAGTATCAAAATACAAGACGGTTTTTCATACTCCCTTTGTATAAAAGAAGAAACGTGTTATATTTTAGTATCGAAAAAGACTTTCGTCCCGCTTTATATATAAAGTATCGATCATCAAGCATCCAGTACAAACACACCCCACCGCAACACACACACCCAGAGCAGGATACATAGGCGCTGAGCGCAGCAACACCACCCCTAGCACTATCACAACGAGGAGATAAAGCTACATATGACGGACCATGAGCTCCAAGGCGGCGCCTTCAGGAAGGGCACGACACCGCCGCCACCGCCCGATCCGAGGATCAGAGTTTCCCCTAGAGCCGCATGATGGGCAATGAGAGCCGCGACGACGCCTTCAAGAAGGGAAGATCTTCGCCGCCGCCGGTCCGTCCGAAGATAGAACATGTTTTCACCTCAGCCAACACCCACCGCCACCAAACACCACACCCCGGCCACCACGCCGCCCAAACGGCCATGGTGACCAGGCAACACCAAGGCACGGGCTCCGCCCAAGAGCACCGCGCTGGCACCACCAGGGCCGCCGCCCCAGCATCCAAGACCTTGACACCACCTCACCAGGGACCCGCCGCAACCCTAGCGAAAGAGACGAGCGGAAAGGTCCCAGCTTTTGCACCCCTGGGCGACCCCCAGCATCGAGACCCAATAGGCGGGCCCGAACTGGCATCCACCGACCCGTCATGCTGTCCCGAGCGCGAGACGAGCTCGGTCCTGTAGCACAGAGAGGGGGACGAGGTCAATCCTGCTGCACCGTGCGTGAGACGAGCTCGGTCCTGCAGCACCGGGCGCGAGACGAGCGGTGGACCACAGCTGGGAGAGGACCAGCCCTTTGAAGGGAGTCGCACTCGGGTAACGAGGTGATGGGGCGAAGATCGAGACGGTCCAAACGCAGTCGAGCCGATGCCGGAGAAGCCGGCCGCTGCCGCGGGCAGAACCTTCGAGCCACCGTGAAGCCGTCATGCCACCGGGAGCCACCACCGCCGGACCTCCCCACGTCACCCGCCCACGACCGGAGCAACGGCCACGCCCGACCGCTGTCCTACCCACCGTTGGGCACGCACCACCGGTGCCACGGGCCGCCGGCCGACCCCCAACGCCAGATCCGGCCGAATCCAGTAAGAGACCAGACGTCCCCGCCGCCACCACCAACCAGAGCTATCTCCACCCCCGCACCCCGTCGACGAGTCCAATCACCGTGCCGCGACCACACCGACAACCAGCGCCACCAGAAGCTGCACCCACTGCGAAGACCAGCCGGAGCACCACCAACCCAAGCCAGCCGCCGGCGCCGAGGGCAGCCACGCGCCACCCGATACGCCGGCGACCAGATCTGGCCGCGCCAGATCGAGGACCGCAGGCACCACGGGCACGGCCGCGCGCAGCCATTCCTGTGATCCCCAGGGGCCAGAGCGGCCATGGGCCACGCACAGGAGCCCGCCGTCGCCACCCGAGACCACGCCGTCACGCCCCGCCGCCACCTGCAGACCGTGTCGCGGCGGTGGCGAGGAGGAGAGGAGGAAGGAGGGATGCGGGGCCGGCGGCGCTAGGGTCCCCCCCCCCCTCCGCCTCCGCGGGAGGGACGCGAGAGGGGCGAATGGCGGGTGATCCCCTATTTTATTATAGAGGAAGTACCTTATATCAAATTCTCGAAAATAACGGGTAAAGCCATTATCTACTAGCCACTCAACGTACGACTGGCAAGCTAGCTAATTGGTGGGGTAGCTATGTGATGCGCGAGAATCTACAGCAGCTTTACCGTTTTCTTTGACGGGTACAGCAGATTTACCTTTGTTTGCGTTAGCCATTGTGACAAACAAAGGATTATAAAACCCTAATCATCGGTTGAATCCAAAGCGACATGGACTCCGCGTCCGGACCGGGCAGATGGTGCGCACCACTTGCCTGCCATTTTATGTGCTCAATAATAGTGTCAGTTAAGTCTACGCCACACTGATTAACAGCCACAATTATCGTGTATCTTATACTATGAAGAAGGATAATAATTGAGTAAACTAGTACTACGAGGAATTGAGGGCATGAGTCGTCGCGTACCCTCGTGAGTGTCATGTTGAATTTTGCCAGCCACCCGACACATGCTCTTCTGGTACTAGGTCCAAACTGGTCGATTTTTTTTTTCAAAAATAGGCCCAAAAGATCTTGATACATTATAAAAAAGAGTTGATCAGTTAGTTAAAAAATCGAGCTAAAAGTTTACAAATAAAAAACCAAAATTTCATTCATCGAAAATAAGCAATATATCAATTATGAGGACACCTCAAACCAGTCAGAAGTCAAAGAAAATCAACCCTAAAAAAGTCAAAGAAAATCTAGTTAACCTAGCAAGCTCGTGAGCAACTTTATTTGCTTATCTGTTACAGTGTTCAAACCTAGCAATAGAAAAATCACAAACAAAATGAAAGAAATCATCAATATTGGTGCCGCCGCGCCCGTCGATCGTCCTTCGCCCTTCATGATATCAATCACCTCCAGATTATCCTAATTACTAATAAGACGATTGCATCCCGTCGTTTGCGCAAGTAACATACCAAATTTGAGAGTCAAAACTTTAGCCGTCAGAACATCCGCGTAGCAACCAATCTTCTCATTTCCCCAGCGTCAAATCTTCTTTTGTTGTCTCTTAGTACCGCTTCCACCATGCCCCTAAGCAGGTCATGGTCAAAAGAAACATCAACATTTTATTTAACATAACCATTGGAGGGCAAGACATGCCGCCTATTTTCATAAAAACAGTTGAGCGGGGGCAATAAAAAAGTTGGACGTAAGAGCTAGTATCCCCATAGAAATCTGGGACACATTCTGAGTTGTCTCTCTATGCACCAATTTTCTTTTTTCCCACCACAAATACCAGGCTAAGACAACAATTATTTCATGCACGTCATATGACCCATAATACACAATTCATGGTCTGGCAGAAGAAGTAAATACTCTAGCACCACCTCACCAACACGATCAACTTCACAAGCTTTTTCAATAGTATCATCCATCCTTGAACTTTTTCAACCTCCCTTGCTCTGTTGCAGAGAAATGGTCATGTCTTCTGGGCCATCAGAGCAAGTAGGACATATAGCAAGATTTCCATATGTCTGTTTTCAAGCGTAACACGACATGGGAGAGTGCCATGCCAGATAATTCTTTTAACCTTTGCCAGGTAAGATAATTTCCATATCCCGCTCCAAATAGGGTTAACTATTGTTCGTCTCATCTCGTTAGTGTGTCTCAGTTTGCTTCCATACTAATATTCCCATTCCTCAAAATAGGTAGACCGAACCGAAAACATTCCCTTTTTCGTGTAGCTTCAAGAGACTAAATCTATCATATCGTGTTGCGGGAGTGGGGTTGCGAGTACCCATTGTACACCATTGGGCCATAGAGTTTGTCTAATCGGATCTTCATCCCAATTATTTGAGACATGATCAATCAAGTCCCCCACCTTACATAACAGTTGGGCCCCCTTTGGAGTAACCACTTTCCTTGTGGCACAATTTGAAATCCAAGTGTCTTCCCAAATATTGATACTCTTGTCATTCCTCACTCGCCAAATATAATCATGTTTCAGAGAATTCACTCATACCATAATACTTTGTCAATAAAAGAGGCGCCTTTCTTTAACTTAGTATTCAATAAATTTCCATTGTGATAGTACTTAGCCATCAGAATAGTAGCACACAGGGAGTCGAGATTCTCAAGAAGATGTCAAGCCTATTTGTTCTTAGGGACACATATTTTTCACCAAGCCATCTGATGCACCATCCTCAGGTTCTCCTCTTCTCCCCACCAGAAATGCACCATCACGTTAATAATTCTTTTACAATTTTTTTTAGAAATTTTAAAGACCGAGATGAAGGAAATATGCCCTAGAGGCAATAATAAAGTTATTATATATTTCCTCATATCATGATAAATGTTTATTATTCATGCTAGAATTGTATTAACCGGAAACATAATACATGTGTGAATATATAGACAAACAGAGTGTCACTAGTATGCCTCTACTTGACTAGCTTGTTAATCAAAGATGGTTATGTTTCCTAACCATGAACAAGGAGTTGTTATTTGATTAACAAGGTCACATCATTAGTTGAATGATCTGATTGACATGACCCATTCTGTTAGCTTAGCACACGATCGTTTAGTATGTTGCTACTGCTTTTATCCATGACTTATACATGTTCCTATAACTATGAGATTATGCAACTCCCGTTTACCGGAGGAACACTTTGGTGCTACCAAAGCGTCACAACGTAATCGGGTGATTATAAAGGAGTACTACAGGTGTCTCCAAAGGCAGATGTTGGGTTGGCGTATTTCGAGATTAGGTTTTGTCACTCCGATTGTCGGAGAGGTATCTCTGGGCCCTCTCGGTAATGCACATCACTTAAGCCTTGCAAGCCTTGTAACTAATGAGTTAGTTGCGAGATGATGTATTACGGAACGAGTAAAGAGACTTGCCGGTAACGAGATTGAACTAGGTATTGGATACCGACGATCGAATCTCGGGCAAGTAACATACCGATGACAAAGGGAACAACGTATGTTGTTATGCGGTTTGACCGATAAAGATCTTCGTAGAATATGTAGGAGCCAATATGGGCATCCAGGTCCCGCTATTGGTTATTGACCAAGAATAGTTCTAGGTCATGTCTACATAGTTCTCGAACCCGTAGGGTCCGCACGCTTAAGGTTTCGATGACAGTTATATTATGAGTTTATGAGTTTTGATGTACCGAAGGAGTTCGGAGTCCCGGATGAGATCGGGGACATGACGAGGAGTCTCGAAATGGTCGAGACGTAAAGATCGATATATTGGACGACTATATTCGGAGTTCGGAAAGGTTCCGAGTGATTCGGGTATTTTTCGGAGTACCGGGGAGTTACGGGAATACGGGGAAGAGTATTGGGCCTTAATGGGCTTTAGTGGGAAGGAGCCAGGAGGAGGCGCGCGCCCCTCCCAAGCCCAGTCCGAATTGGACAAAGGGTTTGGGGCACGGCCCCCCTCTTCCTTCCTTCTCCACTTCCCCTCTTTCCCCCCTTGACCTAGTTGGACTAGGAAAGAAGGAATCCTACTCCCGGTGGGAGTAGGACTCCCTTGGCGCGCCCTCCTCCTAGGGCCGGCCTCCTCCTCCCTCCCTCCTTTATATACGGGGGCAGGGGCACCCCATAGACACACAAGTTTGATCTACGGATCGTTCCTTAGCCGTGTGCGGTGCCCCCCTCCACCATATTCCACCTCGGTCATACCGTCGCGAAGCTTAGGCGAAGCCCTGCGCAGTGAAACATCAAGATCGTCACCACGCCGTCGTCTTGTGGAACTCTCCTCGACACTCGGCTGGATCGGAGTACGAGGGACGTCATCGAGCTGTACGTGTGTCAAGAACTCGGGGGCGCCGGAGTAACGGCGTCGGGATCGGTCGGATCGCGAGGAGAACGTACGACTACTTCCTCTACGTTGTGATCGCTTCCGCTTCGGGTCTACGAGGGTACGTAGACAACACTCTCCCCTCTCGTTGCTATGCATCACCATGATCTTGCGTGTGCGTAGGAATTTTTTGAAATTACTACGTTCCCCAACAGTGGCATCCGAGCCTAGGTTTTTATGGTTTGATGTTTTGCACGAGTAGAACACAAGTGAGTTGTGGGCGATACAAGTCATACTACCTACCAGCATGTCATACTTTGGTTCAGCGGTATTGTGAGATGAAGCGGCCCGGACCGACATTACGCGTACGCTTACGCGAGACTGGTTTCACCGCTACGAGCACTCGTTGCTTAAAGGTGACTGGCGGGTGTCTGTCTCTCTCACTTTAGTTGAACCGAGTGTGGCTACGCCCGGTCCTTGAGAAGGTTAAAACGGAGTCTATTTGACGAAGTATCGTTGTGGTTTTGATGCGTAGGTGAGATTGGTTCTTGCTTAAGCCCGTAGCAGCCACGTAAAATTTGCAACAACAAAGTAGAGGACGTCTAACTTGTTTTTGCAGGGCATGTTGTGATGTGATATGGTCAAGACGTGATGCTATATTTTATTGTATGAGATGATCATGTTTTGTAACCGAAGTTATCGGCAATGGCAGGAGCCATATGGTTGTCGCTTATTGTATGCAATGCAATCGCATCTGTAATGCTTTACTTTATCACTAAGCGGTAGCGATAGTCGAGAAGCATAAGTTTGGCGAGACGACAACGATGCTACGATGGAGATCAAGGTGTCGCGCCGGTGACGATGGTGATCATGGTGGTGCTGCAGAGATGGAGATCACGAAGCACAAGATGATGATGACCATATCATATCACTTATATTGATTTGCATGTGATGTTTATCTTTTATGCATCTTATCTTGCTTTGATTGACGGTAGCATTTTAAGATGATCTCTCACTAATAATTATCAAGAAGTGTTCTCCTAAGTATGCACCGTTGCCAAAGTTCGTCGTGCCCGCACACCACGTGATGATCGGGTGTGATAAGCTCACGTCCATCTACAACGGGTGCAAGCCAGTTTTGCACACGCGAATACTCAGTTAAACTTGACGAGCCTAGCATATGCAGATATGGCCTCGAACACGGAGACCGAAAGGTCGGCGTGAATCATATAGTAGATATGATCAACATAAGATGTTCACCATTGAAAACTACTCCATCTCACGTGATGATCGGTTATGGTTTAGTTGATTTGGGTCACGTGATCACTTAGATGACTAGAGAGATGTCTATCTAAGTGGGAGTTCTTAAGTAATATGATTAATTGAACTTAAATTTATCATGAACTTAGTCCTGGTAGTATTTTGCAAATTATGTTGTAAGATCAATAGCTCGCGTTGTTGCTTTCGTATGTTTATTTTTGATATGTTCCTAGAGAAAATTGTGTTGAAAAATGTAAGTAGCAATGATGCGGATTTGATCCGTGATCGGAGGTTTATCCTCATTACTGCACAGAAGAATTATGTCCTTGATGCACCGCTAGGTGACAGACCTATTGCAGGAGCAGATGCAGACGTTATGAACGTTTGGCTAGCTCAATATGATGACTACTTGATAGTTTTGTGCACCATGCTTTATGGCTTAGAATCGGGACTTCAAAGATGTTTTGAACATCATGGACCATATGAGATGTTCCAGAATTGAAGTTAATATTTCAAGCAAATACCGAGTTGAGAGATATGAAGTCTCCAACAAGTTCTATAGCTAAAAGATGGAGGAGAATCGCTCAACTAGTGAGCATGTGCTCAGATTGTGCAGGTACTACAATCGCTTGAATCAAGTGGGAGTTAATCTTCCGAGATAAGATAGTGATTGATGAATTCTCTAGTCACCATCACCAAGTTAGTAGAACTTCGTGATGAACTATAGTATGCAAGGGATGATGAAAATGATTCCCGAGTTTTTCATGATGATGAAATCGATGAAGGTAGAAATCAAGAAAGAACATCAAGTGTTGATGGATAACAAGACCACTAGTTTCAAGAAAAGGGCAAAGGGATAGAAGGGAACTTCAAGAAGAACGGCAAGCAAGTTGCTGCTCAAGTGAAGAAGCCCAAGTCTGGACCTAAGCCTGAGACTAAGTGCTTCTACTGCAAAGGGACTGGTTACTGGAAGCAGAAATACCCCAAGTATTTGGCGGATAAGAAGGATGGCAAAGTAAACAAAGGTATATTTGATATACATGTTATTGATGTGTACTTTACTAGTGTTTATAGCAACCCCTCGGTATTTGGTACTGGTTCAGTTGCTAAGAGTAGTAACTCGAAATAGGAGTTGCAGAATAAACAAGAACTAGTTAAGGGTGAAGTGACGATGTGTGTTGAAAGTAGTTTCAAGATTGATATGATCATCATCGCACACTCCCTATACTTTCGGGATTAGTGTTGAACCTAAATAAATGTTATTTGGTGTTTACGTTGAGCATGAATATGATTTGATCATGTTTATTGCAATACGGTTATTCATTTAAGTAAGAGAATAAACTGTTGTTCTGTTTACATGAATAAAACCTTATATGGTTACACACCCAATGAAAATGGTTCATTGGATCTCGATTGTAGTGATACACATATTCATAATATTGAAACCAAAAGATGCAAAGTTAATAATGATAGTGCAACTTATTTGTGGCACTGCCGTTTATGTCATATTGGTGTAAAGCGCATGAAGAAACTCCATGCTGATGGGATTTTGGAATCACTTGATTATGAATCACTTGATGCTTGCGAACCATGCCTCATGGGCAAGATGACTAAGACTCCGTTCTCCGGAACAGTGGAGCGAGCAACTGACTTATTGGAAATAATACATACCGATGTATACGATCCAATGAGTGTTAAGGCTCGCGGCGGGTATCGTTATTTTCTGACCTTCACAGATGATTTGAGCAGATATGGGTATATCTACTTGATGAAACATAAGTCTGAAATAGTAAAGGTTCAAAGAATTTCAGAGTGAAGTGGAAAAACCATCGTAACAAGAAAATAAAGTTTCGCGATCGATCATGAGACGAATATTTGAGTTACGAGTTTGGTCTTCAATTAAAACAATGTGGAATAGTTTCATAGCTCACGCCACCTAGAACACCACAATGTTATGGTGTGTCCAAACATCGTAACCGCACTTTATTGGATATAGTGCAATCTATGATGTTTCTTACTGATTTACCAATATCATTTTGGGACCATGCATTAGAGACAGCTGCATTCACGTTAAATTGGGCACCATCTAAATCCGTTGAGACGACACTATATGAACTGTGGTTTAGCAAGAAACCCAAGTTGTCGTTTCTTAAAGTTTGGAGTTGCGATGCTTATGTAAAAAAGTTTCATCCTGATAAGCTCGAACCCAAATCGGAGAAGTGCGTCTTCATAGAATACCCAAAGGAAATTGTTGGGTACACCTTCTATCACAGATCTGAAGGCAAGATATTCGTTGCTTAAGATGGATCCTTTCTAGAGAAGGAGTTTCTCTCGAAAGAAGTGAGTGGGAGGAAAGTAAAACTTGATGAGGTAACTGTACCTGTTCCCTTATTGGAAAGTAGTTCATCACAGAAATTGGTTCCTGTGACACCTACACCAATTAGTGAGGAAGTTAATGATGATGATCATAAAACTTTAGATCAAGTTACTACCGAACCTCGTAGGTAAAACAGAGTGAGATCCGCACCAGAGTGGTACGGTAATCCTGTTCTGGAGGTCGTGTTACTTGACCATGACAAACCTACAAACTATGAGGAAGCGATGATGAGCCCAGATTCCGCAAAATGGTTTGAGGCCATGAAATCTGAGATATGATCCATGTATGAGAACAAAGTATGGACTTTGATGGATTTGCCCGATGATCGGCAAACCATAGAAAATAAATGGATCTTCAAGAGGAAGACGGACGTTGATAGTAGTGTTACTATCTACAAAGCTCGACTTGTTGCAAAAAGGTTTTCGACAAAGTTCAAGATGTTGACTACAATGAGATTTTCTCAATCTGTAGCGATGCTTAAGTCTGTCCGAATCATGTTAGCAATTGCCACAATTTATGAAATTTGGCAAATGGATGTAAAACTGCATTCCTGAATGGTTTTACGGAGGAAGAGTTGTATATGATGCAACAGAAGGTTTTTTCGATCCAAAGGAAGCTAACAAAGTGTGCAAGCTCCATGATCCATCTATGGACTGGTGCAAGCATCTCGAGTTGGAATATACGCTTTGATGAGTTGATCAAAGCATATAGTTTTATACAGACTTAAGGTGAAGCCTGTATTTACTAGAAAGTGAGTGGGAGCACTACATCATTTCGATAAGTATATGTGAATGACATATTGTAGATCGGAAATAATGTAGAATTATTCGCAAAGCATAAAGGAGTGTTTGAAAGAAGTTTTTCAAAGAAAGACCTCGGTGAAGCTGCTTACATATTGAGCATCAAGATCTATAGAGATAGATCAAGATGCTTGATAAGTTTTTCAATGAGTACATACCTTGACAAGATTTTGAAGTAGTTCAAAATGGAACAGTCAAAGAAAGAGTTCTTGCCTGTGTTACAAGGTGTGAAATTGAGTAAGACTCAAAACCCGACCACGGCAGAAGATAGAAAGAGAATGAAAGTCATTCCCTATGCCTTGGCCATAGGTTCTATAAAGTATGCCATGCTGTGTACCAGATCTATTGTATACCCCTGACTGAGTTTGGCAAGGAGTACAATAGTGATCTAGGAGTAGATCATCGGACAGCGGTCAAAATTATCCTTAGTGGAATAAGGATATGTTTCTCGATTATGGAAGTGAAAAAGGTTCGTCGTAAAGGGTTACGTCGATGCAAGTTTTGACACCGATCTGGATGACTCTAAGTCTCGATCTAGATACATATTGAAAGTGGGAGCAATTAGCTAGAGTAGCTTCGTGCAGAGCATTGTAGACATAGAAAATTGCAAAATACATAACGGATCTGAATGTGAAAGACCCGTTGACTAAGACTCTCTCACAAGCAAAACATGATCACACCTTAGTACTCTTTGGGTGTTAATCACATAGCGATGTGAACTAGATTACTGAATCTAGTAAACCCTTTGGGTGTTGGTCACATGGCGATGTGAACTATGGGTGTTAATCACATGATGATGTGAACTATCGATGTTAATCACATGGTGATGTGATCTAGATTATTGACTCTAGTGCAAGTGGGAGACTGAAGGAAATATGCCCTAGAGGCAATAATAAAGTTATTATATATTTCCTCATATCATGATAAATGTTTATTATTCATGCTAGAATTGTATTAACCGGAAACATAATACATGTGTGAATATATAGACAAACAGAGTGTCACTAGTATGCCTCTACTTGACTAGCTTGTTAATCAAAGATGGTTATGTTTCCTAACCATGAACAAGGAGTTGTTATTTGATTAACAAGGTCACATCATTAGTTGAATGATCTGATTGACATGACCCATTCCGTTAGCTTAGCACACGATCGTTTAGTATGTTGCTACTGCTTTTATCCATGACTTATACATGTTCCTATAACTATGAGATTATGCAACTCCGTTTACGGAGGAACACTTTGGTGCTACCAAACGTCACAACGTAATCGGGTGATTATAAAGGAGTACTACAGGTGTCTCCAAAGGAAGATGTTGGGTTGGCGATTTGAGATTAGGTTTTGTCACTCCGATTGTCGGAGAGGTATCTCTGGCCCTCTCGGTAATGCACATCACTTAAGCCTTGCAAGCCTTGTAACTAATGAGTTAGTTGCGAGATGATGTATTACGGAACGAGTAAAGAGACTTGCGGTAACGAGATTGAACTAGGTATTGGATACCGACGATCGAATCTCGGGCAAGTAACATACCGATGACAAAGGAACAACGTATGTTGTTATGCGGTTTGACCGATAAAGATCTTCGAGAATATGTAGGAGCCAATATGGGCATCCAGGTCCCGCTATTGGTTATTGACCAAGAATAGTTCTAGGTCATGTCTACATAGTTCTCGAACCCGTAGGGTCCGCACGCTTAAGGTTTCGATGATGGTTATATTATGAGTTTATGAGTTTTGATGTACCGAAGGAGTTCGAGTCCCGGATGAGATCGGGGACATGACGAGGAGTCTCGAAATGGTCGAGACGTAAAGATCGATATATTGGACGACTATATTCGGAGTTCGGAAAGGTTCCGAGTGATTCGGTATTTTTGAGTACCGGGAGTTACGGGAATACGGGGAAGAGTATTGGGCCTTAATGGGCTTTAGTGGGAAGGAGCCAGAGGAGTCGCGCGCCCTCCCAAGCCCAGTCCGAATTGGACAATGGGTTTGGGGCGCGGCCCCCCTCTTCCTTCCTTCTCCACTTCCCCTCTTTTCCCCCTTGACCTAGTTGGACTAGGAAAGAAGGAATCCTACTCCCGGTGGGAGTAGGACTCCCTTGGCGCGCCCTCCTCCTAGGGCCGGCCTCCTCCTCCCTCCCTCCTTTATATACGGGGGCAGGGGCACCCCATAGACACACAAGTTTGATCTACGGATCGTTCCTTAGCCGTGTGCGGTGCCCCCCTCCACCATATTCCACCTCGGTCATACCGTCGCGAAGCTTAGGCGAAGCCCTGCGCCGGTGAAACATCAAGATCGTCACCACGCCGTCGTGCTGATGGAACTCTCCCTCGACACTCGGCTGGATCGGAGTACGAGGGACGTCATCGAGCTGTACGTGTGTCAAGAACTCGGGGGCGCCGGAGTAACGGCGCCGGGATCGGTCGGATCGCGAGGAGAACGTACGACTACTTCCTCTACGTTGTGATCGCTTCCGCTTCGGGTCTACGAGGGTACGTAGACAACACTCTCCCCTCTCGTTGCTATGCATCACCATGATCTTGCGTGTGCGTAGGAATTTTTTGAAATTACTACGTTCCCCAACACGAGATTGCATAGGTAGGTATGGCTTGGACAACAGACTTGTGTAAGTGTTGGGATAGAAAACAAAAAAATCGCGCCTATGCACACCCAAGATCAATATGAAGATGCATAACGGGTTGTGATCACAATCGTTACCGCCACCGAGTTGCGGCGGAAGAAGAATGTGTTGGTGTAGATCTTACTTGGAGTCCCTCAAACCATCGATGAACGATCCCTCATACCTCCCATGAACAGTCACTCGAAGTGAAGACTGAAAGCACAACCTCTCTACTTGGTTGCAAGCGTGCAGCCTTCACGATCGGGCAACGCTTGACCGTCCAGAACTAATCTTCACGGAAGAATTAGAGGGAGAGGGTTAGAACAACATTGGGCTTCTAATTATGAGGACAAGAGGATTATCCTAGCTCTAATTAGTCAACTAGGATCAACTGGAACTAGAACTAGAAGGACTAGAGGAGGCTCCAAAAACTGTGTATCCAAAAGAGCAAAATCCCCTAGTATATATAGGTTGCAGGGAGAGGGGTGGCTACCACCATGGGGTGAGGAGTACCCCTTGGTGCACCGACCTAGGGGAGGAAGAGTCTGACTCCTCCCCTTCCCCAATTCAGCCCCCTTCCTTAGGGAAGGAGGCACTTTCCCACTTGGGCCTTTTTGGCCCAAGTTGCCTTTCACCTCTTGGCCTTTTAAGAAATGTTCATATTAAATTAAATATAAAATAGTTCTAAATATTTTTAGACCGTTATATATATAATTTAACATCCCCGGAAACATTTTCCATCTATATATATTTATCGGTAATACCCGGTATTACCCAACATTCACCAAAACCCTTCTGGTGACCCCGAAACGCTTCCAGATCCTCTCGGAACTATTTCGTATATTAATGAAACAATTCCACAAATATATTATCATCAGTCCCTTCCTACTAACACTCAACAAATCATGATTTCCTCAAACTTGTGACCCTGTAGGTCAGGTAACTCATGGACATGAACGAAACCGTTTATTCAATGCCCGACAATGGAACCGTGGATGTCCATATCAATCCCTAGGAGCACACGAATGATATTCAAGTGAACCTTTGGTTATCATGTTATGTTCCCTTTGCTTTTCGCGATACTTCACAAAACCCGGGATGCATTGGTATCCTCCTGAGTCATCATCATGCTCACTATACTGAAATCCTTGTTAGTGGTTTTGTTCTTCTTTCTTGTTGTTGTGGTCCGACAGCCACGTGACGTAGTCACCTATGTCTGGCCAGATGATGATGGATGTCGTCACACCGTGAGGGCCCTTAGATAAGGAATGCTTGCTGCAAATAACATTAAACACATGAATCTTTCTCTAGGATACAATTTGATGGACCAAGTAATGTTCTGCCCCACTCAACAACTAATTCATCAAGGGAGGCTCGGAAGAAGTACATGGAGGCAATTGAAAAGAAAAAGACCACTCCAAAACCACCAATGTGTGTTGCTTTCAGAGAAACCGTTGCACGTGAAGACAACACCACCAAATACATCTTCAAGTACATTATGAAAGGAACCCACATGAACAGATAGTTCTCAACGAAGAAGACCCCAACTACAAATAAATTAAACCACATATTATGTTCTTTTTATGAACAACGTATAACTATGACTATACATATGTATTTTCTAATTTTCAATAAGTATTTATGATTATACATATGTGTTTTCCAATTTTCAATTATCATATTGCCAGTCCAAAAATTCATCTTCTATGGAAAAAAATATCATCCAAATGTATTGCATCCAATTCTCGTTGCAACGCGCGGGGTATTATCTAGTATTCATAATATTGATGCCAAAATATGCAAAGTTGATAATGATAGTGCAACATATTTGTGGCACTGCCGTTTAGGTCATATTGGTGTAAAGCGCATGAAGAAACTCCATGCAGACGAACTTTTGGAATCACTTGATTATGAATCATTTGACACTTACGAACCATGCCTCATGGGCAAGATGACTAAAACTCCGTTCTCCGGAACAATGGAGCTAGCCAATGACTTATTGGAAATAATACATACCAATGTATGCAGTCCGATGAGTGTTGAGGCACGCGTCGGGTATCGTTATTTTCTCACCTTCACTGATGATTTAAGTAAATATGTGTATATCTACTTGATGAAACACAAGTCTGAAACATTTGAAAAGTTCAAAGAACTTCAGAGTAAAGTGGAGAATCATCGTAACAAGAAAATAAAGTTTCTACGATCTGATCGCAGAGGAAAATGTTTGAGTTACGAGTTTGGCCTTCATTTAAACAATGTGGAATTGTTTCACAACTCACGCCACGTGGAACACCACAATGTAATGGTGTGTCCGAACGTCGTAACCGTACTTTATTAGATATAGTGCGATCTATGATGTCTCTTACCGATTTACCACTATCGTTTTGGGGCTATGCATTAGAAACAACTGCATTCAGGTTAAATAGGGCACCGTCTAAATCCGTTGAGATGACATCGTATGAACTTCGGTTTGGCAAGAAACCAAAGCTGTCATTTCTTAAAGTCTGGGGTTGCGACACTTATGTCAAAAGGCTTCAGCCTAATAAGCTTGAACCCAAATCGGAGAAGTGTGTCTTCATAGGATACCCTAAGGAAACAATTGGGTACACCTTCTACCACAGATCCAAAGGCAAGATCTTTGTTGTCAAGAATGGTACATTTATAGAGAAGGAGTTTCTCTCGAAAGAAGTGAGTGGGAGGTGTCAGTGGGAAATGACACCTATGGGATCACTGGAATCCCTTCTACGGTTGCGGGGCGTGGGGATCGTGAGGAGAGCAGGACTAGCAGACGACACAGAGGGATTTACCCAGGTTCGGGCCGCAAAGATGCATAAAACCCTACGATCCTGCTTTTGGTGGATGTATTAGTGTTCTTGAGTTCCTGAACTAGCACCAGGTGCTGCGAGATTTCAAAGAGCCGAATCCCTTCTCTGTGTGCCATGGGCCTCCTTTTATAGGCGAAAGGGGCTGTGAAAGTGGCACATAGGAGGTGGAAAGTGCTACAGCATTGCGAGGTTATCGCTAGTATTACAGGACAAGACGCATTTAATGCGAGACTTAGGTGTCCCTTCGCTTTATCAGGGACGGGGTGAGGCCCGTCCCGTCCGTCGCTGCTCCCCCTCGGTTCGACACACGCCCTGGCCAGTGATGCATGCGGTGCCATGTAGGCAGGCAGGCAGCTGAGGTGGCGCGGTGGTGGAGCCTCCACGAAGGATTGCATTCTGCCACGCAGGTGCCTGCCCAGCTGGTTGGGTCGGCAGCTGCGTGCGAATGGCGGTGAGTACTTGGCTGGTGCGGGACTGGCAGTGGCCTTGCCGGTGCGCTTGGCGAGGGCCTTGTCGGGTGGCCCGACAAGGGTCTTGCCGGGTGGCCCGGCAAGGGTCTTGTCATGGCGCGCTGGCTTCCCCGGCAAGGATCTTTCCGGGGGTCTTGTGGGTTTCTTTGGTGAGGACGGTTGCCTTCCTATCCTCATTTGATCTTGAGCATTCTATGTCTTCATAAAGATCTGCATGCCATCACGGAGGTGCCTCCCGAGCCTTGTCCCAATGCATCTGTTTAGCGTTGGTGGGCTCAAGGGTGGCTCGCTCGGTTGGCGTGGGCGAGCTGCCCCGGCAAGGGTCCTTGCCGGGGGAACCTGCTACGCCCATATGATCTTTGTGGCCTTGGTCCTCGTTGTTGCTTCGTCTGTCCTTGTGGCTTCGGCTTCTCTCCGGCTTTCCTTTCCTGCTGTGTCTGTGCGTGACCGTGGCGGGAGGCTCTGACTGCCCATGCACAAGTAAAGGGGTCAAAAGCAGAGCCCCTACTTTTGTACACCGACAGGAGCCCTCGGGCCTGGGCCACACATAGGCGCAGCACGTTGTTGGGCCAGGCTGAGAACGGTGCGCGGGCAGTTGGGCAGATTTTTACTGCGATCACTGTTCCATTCGCTGCGCTTCCCCATGACCCGTGTTGAACATGCGACGTGGGGGTAGTGTGCGCACATGACATGGGGATGCTGGCGCCACCTCGTGGTGGACAGTAAAGAGGCGGCTTGCGTGTCTCTTTGAGACCGCAGGGCCGCCTCCCATTTACTGCCCTCGCTCGGGAACCGTCGTTCCACGCGTCCCATTGCGTCCGCCCCTTGCGCCATGTTCGCTGCATACAGAGCAAATGACAGGCGCAGGGGTCGTGGGTAGTCGCGTGCGTGCGGGTCGATTCCGACGCGCCTTCAATGGAGCGGGGAGGGCGGTCGACGGCCCCGCTCGCTGTCACTTCAAGAGGCCGGATTGGCCGAGAGGGGGCGGCCGAGCCTCGCCCCTGCCCCTTTATAAAGAGGGGAGTGAGAGGCACGGTGCCTCTCAACCTTTCGCCATCTGCCTCTCCCCATCCCTGCTTCCTTTCTTCTTCTGCCCTGGCGAGGGGGCGCGGCAACGTTTCATCAGTGGCGGCGAGGGTTTCAGCCAGACAGCGCATCAATCCTCCCCAAGAGCTCGTAGCGGTGGAGACGGCAGCTAGAGGAAGGGGAGAGGACGAGGCCGAGGCCGTCGCGGTGCCCGAGGGAGAGGGGGACGGGGCGCTAGATCCGCCTCGCCCCCTCCAGAAGCCCCTCCTCCGATGGAGGGCCATGCCGGGGAAAACCCCTGCGAATTCTTCGTCCGGCTGCGCCATCCGCCGCGCCGTCGCCTTCGCCTTCCGCCGCGCCGTCGCCTTCGCCTTCCGACCCCATTTGCACGGGAGATGGAGCTGGATCCGCCGCAGGCGCTGCGGCTCCACATGAGGGGTTGTGGGAACAGTGGCACCTGGGTCGACGTCGAGTCCCCCCCCCTCACGTCATGTATCTTCACCGAGGGTGCAAGACCTTCGCTCGCCTCCACAGCTTGACGGACGGGCTCGCTCTCCATTTCAAACTAATGGAGGGTGGCCTCCTCTCCGTCAAGATCTTCGGGCACTTCGGGACACGTGTGAGGTGTTGCGTGGAGAGCACCTCCGACGATGAAGATTCCTCCTCAAGCGAGAGTGGCAAGGAAGACAATGGCAGCGACAACGAGGGCAGCGGGCGACAGGATGACGGGTCCGACTAGGTGTCGGGCGCCGCTCCAAGCGGCACCGGCGACCCCATCATCCGTGTTGCCGGCTCCTTGAACTTCTCGGGGTCGTCTCCTTGGGCGGCTGGCGTAGGGAGGCTGCAGAAGAGGAAGAGGACGAGCGGCAAGGCTGTCAAGTCGAAGTATGCGGGCGCCGACACCTTCGTCGCGTGCTGGCGTCCTGCCGCCTCGTCTTCGAGCTCTGCCTCCGGCGCCGCCATCACCATCCAGCCCCTGGACGGCCACCGAGATGTCCTCTTGGTGTCTTCTGCCACTCATAGCTGGCCTAGGCGCCCCTTTTGCCCTTCTGCTTTCTTGTTCCATTTCCTGAGGAGAGGGACAAGAAAGGGATTACGGGCACCTTATATCTTTTTAGTCTTGTAAGCCTTCGGCCCTTTGTTAGCTTTAGAACTTGTAACCCCCTTGTTAAGGTTTTTCATTTCGTATGAACTGTACCTGTATGGGATTTTTTTAATGAAAAAGGGATGTTTGCTAGGATTTTTGTTCGCGGGAGGAACCCGCGGCAAGGGGTGAATCCTTCTCATCTTTTAAGACAAACATTTTTTCGCCCAGCAACAGGCCTTGCCATCTCCCCACCTCGCTCGACCTTTTTCACGCTCTTGGCGGAGGTAGGGATGAGGTGGGATTAGGCCCCTCGTTCCCCTTCTCTGCTGCCGCAGCTACGACCAGATCCAGACCCAGAAGATAATCCTTGGGTGCCGAAAAGGGGGAGCATGGTAGCTCAGAGAATGAAACGCATGATAGGGGATAAAGGACTTATCTGGATCTACAGCCCCCGACGACCTTGGCTTGCCGCGGAGAGATCCTTGTTCTTGCAGCCCCCCGGCAACTCTGGCTGGCCAGGGCCCGGGCGCCGGTCTGTTCCTTTCCTTTAAAAATAGCTCAGCAAGAATACTTACGTGCCCTGCGAACCAAAGAAGACAGAGAGGAACAGAGAGACGCGCACTTGACCTCTAAGCTAGGGGTTAGCCGCCGCTAAGCACTATCAACCATAACCAAGGAAGAGACTCAATCTAGCATGCATGCTATAACCTAGGGCGCCAACGCTTCGTTTATTTATGCTCAGGGTCTGTGCCTAGCTTTGTAAAAAGGGTTACATGCCCTGTCGGCAAGGCTTGTACAAAAGAGTGGCTTACCGGGGGGCCCGACAGCCGCGCCTTATGGGTAAAACTTGCGAAGACGCTCGATGTTCCAGGAGTTGCTCACTGAAATGGCATCTTCTGTCTCCAGCCGGACTGCGCCGGGCCTGGTGACTCGTGTTACCCAATAAGGGCCTTCCCACTTCGGCGTCAACTTGTTGGAATTCTTGGCCGACTGAACATGCTGAAGAACAAGGTCGCCTTCCTCAAAGCTCCGTGCATGAACCTTGTGGCTATGGTAGCGACGCAAGGCTTGCTGGTAGCATGCTGCTCTCACAGCCACCCGAAGACGATCTTCCTCAAGGAGCGTCGCGTCATCTTGCCGCAACTGCTCTTGCTCAAGCTGATCATAAGCGAACACTCGAGGTGACCCGTATATGAGTTCTGTGGGGAGAACTGCTTCTGCCCCGTAAACCAGGGCAAAGGGTGTCTGGCCGGTGGCTCGATTTGGCGTCGTTCTGATCGACCAAAGAACCGCCGACAACTCATCAATCCAGCGCCTTCCACTCTTGCGCAGCCTATAAAAGGTCTTCGTCCTCAAGCCTCGCAGGACTTCAACATTTGCTCTCTACGCTTGGTCGTTGCTCCGCGGATGTGCCATGGAAGCAAAACAGACCCTGCTACCGAGATCCTCAATGTACTGCATGAAGGCGTGGCTTGTGAACTGTTTGCCGTTGTCGGTGATGATCATGTTGGGCACCCCAAAACGGCACACTAGCCCCTTGAAGAACTTGATGGCTGACTGCGCTGTCACCTTCCTCACCGCTTCCACCTCTGGCCACTTTGTGAACTTGTCGATTGCGATGTACAAGTACTCAAAGCCCCCGACGACACGGGGGAAAGGGCCCAGTATGTCGAGCCCCCAGACCGAGAAGGGCCAGGAGAGAGGGATAGTTTGAAGGGCTTGAGCTGGTTGATGAAGCTTCTTCGAATGGAACTGGCACGCTTCACACTTGTTCACTAGTGCTGTCGCATCCTGGAGGGCGGTGGGCCAGAAGAAACCTTGCCGGAAGGCCTTGCCGGCAAGGGCCCTCGACCCTATGTGGGAGGCACATATGCCTCCATGTATCTCTGCTGATAGCTTTGGTTCTTCCTACCGGGAGATGCACATCAATTTCACCCCATTTGGTCTTCTTATGTACAACACGTTATCAACGAACTGGTACAGAGCAGACCGGCGGGCTACTCTTTCTGCTTCTTCTTGCTCCTCAGGAAGGTCTCCTTTTTGAAGGAATCGAACGGTGTGCTGTGCCCATGCTGGAGCCTGTGGCTCGACGGCAAGGACCAAAGGCATCTCTTCTGCCGCGGGAGCGGCCGCCTCTATGGCAATGACCTGAGGTCCTGCCAGAGTCGATTGCCCTACGGCAGGATCGGCATCCATGGCAACATCTTCGCCGGCGGCTTCGGGGAGCTCGGTGGGGAAGTACTTGCCGGGGCCTAGCTTCCTCCGCTTGTTCTGCCCGGTCGACGCTGAACGGATGGTTGGGTTAACTGAAGCACAAAAGTACCTGGTTCCACAGGTAGCTTGAGGGCGGCGCGCTTTGACAGGTAATCGGCGACGTCGTTCTCCGCCCGAGGGACGTGCTCCGCTTGTATACCGTCAAAGCGCTCCTCCAGTTTCCTTACCTCATCTATGTAAGCTTCCATCAACGGGCTTTGGTAATCTTTGTTGACCTGCCTGATGACGAGCTGTGAGTCGCCCCTGATGATGAGCTTCCTAACTCCGAGGTCTGCCGCGATCCTAAGACCGGCAAGCACACCCTCGTACTTGGTGGTGTTGTTGGTTGACATCTCCCGGGGAAAGTGCATCTGGATGACATACTTAAGGTGCTCTCCGGTGGGTGCGACAAGCAGCACACCAGCGCCGGTGCCTTGCAGCGAGAAGGCACCATCAAAGTACATGATCCAGTTGCAGCTCGTTTCCCTGCCGGGGAGAGTGGTCTCCTATACCTGTCCGTCGGGCGTCGAGGTCCATTCTGCAACAAACCCCGCCAAGACTCTGCTCTGAATTATCGAGGTACTTTCAAACTTCAAACCGAAACTTGACAGCTCCAGGGCCCATTCCACAATCCTCCCCTTTGCATCTGGGTTGGGTAGTATCCGTTGCAATGGGAGGCGGGTGACCACCGTGATCTCGTGTGCTTGGAAGTAGTGGCGCAGCTTCCTCGAGGCCATAAAGAGGCCGAAGAGCAGCTTTTGCACACCTGAGTACCTCGACCTAGCCCCCTGCAAGAGGGAGCTGAGGAAGTACATTGGGTGCTGCACTATTTTCTTCTTCTGCGCCTCTTCACCCAGTTGCGTGGGTCCCGTTGTGCTGCCGTCAGCCCCTGCCGGGGAGTCGATCTTGCCGGGATCGAGCCCTGCCGGAGAGGGTTTCGGCCCGCCATCTATTGGCTCTGCCGCTGTCGCTGCCTTTTCGTCGGCCTCCCTCTGCGCCACTAGTGCGACGCTAACCACCTGGTTCGTTGCCGCTAGATAGAGTAGCAACGGTTCTTGTGGTTTGGGCGCAACCAGCACTAGGGTAGAGGAGAGGTATTTCTTCAAATCCTGCAGCGCTGCCTTGGCTTCTGGGGTCCACTCCACTGGCCCTGCTTTTTTCAAGATCTTGAAGAAAGGAAGGGCACGCTCCGCGGACTTGGAGATGAACCGGCTCATGGCAGCAACGCAGCCAGTGAGCCGACGCACGTCCTTGATCCGCTTGGGTGCCTCAATCTGCTCGATGGCCTTGATCTTATCTGGGTTTGCTTCGATCCCGCGCTGGGACACAAAGAATCCGAGAAGCTTGCCAGACGGGACGCCGAAGACACACTTCTCAGGGTTCAATTTGAGGTTGATCTTGCACAGGTTCCCGAATGTTTCCTCCAGATCTTGCACAAGCGTTACTCTGTCCTTGGTTTTGACCACTGTGTCATGCATATAAGCTTCCATATTTCTATGTAGCTGGGGCTCAAAACCAATTTGGACTGCTCTTGCAAAGGTTGAGCCAGCACTCTTCAACCCGAAAGGCATTCGTAAAAAGCAATACGTACCACACGGGGTGATGAATGCCGTCTTTTCCTCATCTTCCTTTGTCATGAAGATCTGGTGGTACCCCGAGTAGTCGTCGAGGAACGATAAGAGGTCACACCCAGCCGTGGAGTCAACAATCTGGTCAATGCGAAAACGGGAAAGGGTCCTTTGGACATGCCTTATTGATGTCTGTGTAGTCAGTACACAGCCTCCATTTCCCATTTGCCCTGCGCACCACTACCGGATTGGCCAACCACGTCAGATGGAGTACTCCCCTTACCAAGCCTGCTGCCTCTAGCTTTCTGATTTCCTCCGTGATGAACTCTTGCCTCTCTAGAGCTTGCTTCCTGACCTTCTACTTGACGGGCCGCACGTGAGGACAGACATCAAGGTGGTGCTCAATCACCTCCCTGGGAACGCCGGGGATGTCAGAGGCTTGCCATGCAAACACATCAACATTCGCCCGCAGGAAGGTGACGAGCTTGCTTTCCTATTTGCTGTCGAGGGTGGATCTTATGGTGAAAGCTCCTCCCGTGCCGTCCTCCTTGACGGGCACTTTCTTGGTCTCTGGTGATGTAGCCCTGGACTTCTTGCTCTTGCCGACAGAGCTCTCTGGCACGTTCTCAACGAAAGCACAACACCCCGAAGAGGTGCGCTTGCCGAAGTGGGTGCGAGGGGTCTCGCCGGTCTTCTTCTCCCCCGGAGCTCTGTCGGCAGGAGCAGGTGCCTTAGCGGCAGCTGCTACAACTGCTTCCCGATAGTGTTGGTCGGTGCAGATCATCGCGTCTTTCTTGTCAGAGGGGACGGTGAAGATGTTCATCGGCCCGGGCATCTTCAACATGTTATAGGTATAGTGTGAAGCCGCCATGAACTTGGCTAGCGCCAGGCGGCCGAGGATCCCGTTGTAAGGTAAGGGGATCTCGGCTACATCGAAAACAGTCCTCTCCGTCCTGTGGTTCAGCTCGCCTCCGAATGTCACGGGCAGCATGATCTTTCCCTTTGGTTGGCTCCTCCCTGGGTTAACCCCTTAGAATGTACCCGTCTCCTCGAGTTCTCCATCAGGGATCTGCAACCTTCTGACCACAACGGGCGAGATCAAGTTCAGGCCGGCCCCGCCGTCAACCAACATCTTTGTCACCTTGAGGATGCGGATTGTTGGTGAAACCAACAACGGCAGGCACCCGACCACAGTGGTGCGGTCAGGGTGGTCCTCGGTGTCGAAGATGATGGGCGTGCTGGACCATTTTAGCGACTTCCGTGCGTCAAATGACGGCTCCACCGCTATGATCTCACGCGCCCACTACTTGAGCTGGCGGTGGGATGTATGCAGCGAGGCACCACCTCGACGCACATGGCCTTTGTGGCCTTTCAAAACTCATGGTCGCCGGACTCGTCGTCCTCGTCATGATCATCGTCTGCCTGCTTCTTGTTGCTGCCCCGGGCGGGCCTCTCTTGCTGATTCTCCTTGCCGTGGCGGCCTCCTTGGCCGCCACGTTTCTTGCCGGATCCTTCGGCACCATCTGGGCCTTTCTCCTTGTCCTGCCACTCATACTTGGCTTTCCGCTTCTCGGCAAGCAGCTCTACCTACCAGCAGTTTTGGTGATCGTGGCCCTTGGTGCGGTGGATCTTGCAGTACTGCTTGTCAGAGCCTCCTGGCTTGTCAGCAGCCGCCAAGGCCCGGCAGGCGTCACACCCGACACCCTCCTTGCCGGGGTCACTCGCCTTGGTCTTCTTGGTGGTACCGGTCTCTTCGGATCCCTCAATGGCAAGCACGGCCTTGCCCTTGCGCTTCCTGTTAAGGCGTCGGCCTTTCTTTGCTGGGGTGGCGGTGTCGCCGGTGGAGTCGGTTTCCGCACCGGCATCTTCGCCGGGGTACTTCCTTCCCTCCTCGGCACGAGCGCATCGATCGGCCAAAACATAGAGCTCGGCCACATCCTTAACCTTGTTCATCGCCAGTTCTTCACGCATCTTGCAATTGCACATGTTCTGACGAACACACTTATCATAGCGGCAGGATGAACATCGGGGATGTTGTACAGCACCCGGCTAAACCTTTGGATGTACTTGCGCAGGTTTTCTCCTTCCTTCTGGGGGATGATGTGTAAATCACTCGCCTGGCCATGAGCTTGGTGACCTCCGGTAAAGGCGCCAACAAACTCATGTCATAGATCCGCCCAAGAAGAGATGGAATCCACCGGCAAGTGCATCAACCATGGCATAACATTAGGCTTGAGTGCCAACGGGAAGTAGTTGGCAAGCACCTTATCGTCGCGGGCCCCATCAGCTTGAATCACGATGGTGTAGATGCTGAGGAACTCTGACGGGTGAGTCTTGCCATTGTACTTCTCGCCAACGTCGGGCTTAAACGTACGGTGGGAGGGCCACTGGAACTGCCACAGCTCACGGGTGAAGGCCGGACAACCCACCTCGTAAGGCAGGCCACCGTAGCCTCCCGGCGCCGGGTGGTCCGTGGCGGGCCCTGCCCGCGTGTCCGACTGGTGGCGCGCGTCACGTCGGTGCTCGATCGTAGTTCGAGCGTCCTCATGAGCCCACTCCCGAATGACTTGGCACTGATCGCGGTTGGTTCGCGGGTCGGACGACGTGATGGAGATATTATCACGAGCATCGCACCGACGGGCCGACGCTCGGGGCGGTCGGGATGGAGGTGGGGAGTACACCGTGGCTGCATCGCCTCCGGCGTGGCCTCCGCTAGCACGTGGCAGCCCCGCGGAGCGACGGCCGACAGGTCCCGCCAGCCGCAGCCCATCATCGGTAGCGATGCCGACGAGGCTCCGGACGGTCGCCCTCCATTCGTCAAGCTTCTCCGTGGCGGGAGGAAAATCGAGGAGCAGCTGCGCGCGCTAGGGCTTCCGCTGGCGTGGGTGGCGGCAAAAGCTGGGTGGACCGGATGCGCCTCGACTCCTAACCATGTTAGAAGGAGCTGCGTCCCGGCTCCGCAGCCGTTCGCCACCTCCATCAGCACCTCGGCGCGCATGCTGGCCCTCCTCTTCATGTGACGGACGCACGGGACTCTTCCGAGGGCGGCGAGCAGGGTCACCAGCAGGGTGACGCTGCTCATCACGCTCAACCTGAGAGGAGCGCGCCGTGGGAGCCGGTGTTGGCATCTTGGAGGTCACCGTGCCACCGCCTGGCAGGATGGCAGCGCCCCTGAAGGGCCCCGCGCCACCTGCGGGGGGCCCGACTCCGCCTCTGGAGCCCGCGACCGGTGGCTCGTCACCTGGGGTGCGAACGGCGCCACTCGCCAGACCTGAACCACCAGGGTGATGTGGATGTTCGCGGGCCGCGCCACGGGTTCTCTCCGCGACTGGCCCGCTACTGGTCTGCACCGGTGCTGGCAACTTGGTCCCGGACGAACCGATCGCCGTGGTCACCTTATTCTTAGGAGCCATGGCGACAAAGAACAGCTAGGCCAACTGCTAGACCAGATTCTCACAATAGCGCCCCCTACCTGGCGCGCCAAAGATGTCGGTGGGAAACGACAGCTATGGGATCACCGGAATCCCTTCTACGGTTGCGAGGCGCGGGGATCGTGAGGAGAGCAGGACTAGCAGACGACATAGAGGGATTTACCCAGGTTCGGGCCGCAAAGATGCGTAAAACCCTACGATCCTGCTTTTGGTGGATGTATTAGTGTGCTTGAGTTCGTGAACTAGCTCCAGGTGCTGCGAGATTTCAAAGAGCCGAATCCCTTCTGTGTGTGCCATGGGCCTCCTTTTATAGGCGAAAGGGGCTGCCACAGTGGCACACAGGAGGTGGAAAGTGCTACAACATTGCGAGGTTATCGCTAGTATTACAGGACAAGACGCATTTAATGCGAGGCTTAGGTGTCCCTTCGCTTTATCGGGGACGGGGGCGAGGCCCGTCCCGTCCGTCACCGCCCCCCCTCGCTTCGACACGCGCCCTTGCCAGCGATGCATGCGGTGCCATGTAGGCAGGCAGGTAGCTGAGGTGGCACGGTGGTGGAGCCTCCATGAAGGATTGCATGCTGCCACGCAGGTGCCTGCCCAGCTGGTTGGGTCGGCAGCTGCGTGCGAACGGCGGTGAGGACTTGGCTGGTGCGGGCCTGGCAGTGGCCTTGCCGGTGCGCTTGGCGAGGGCCTTGTTGGGTGGCCCGGCAAGGGTCTTGTTGTGGCGCTCTGGCTTCCCCGTCAAGGTTCTTGCTGGGGGTCTTGTGGGTTTCTTTGGTGAGGACGGTTGCCTTCCTATCCTCCTTTGATCTTGAGCATTCTATGTCTTCACAAAGATCTGCATGCCATCACGGAGGTGCCTCCCGAGCCTTGTCCCAATGCATCTGTTTAGCGTTGGTGGGCTCAAGGGTGGCTCGCTCGGTTGGCGTGGGCGAGCTGCCCCGGCAAGGGCCTTGCCGGGGGAACCTGCTACGCCCATCTGATCTTTGTGGCCTTGGTCCTCGTTGTTGCTTCGTTTGTCCTTGTGGCTTCGGCTTCTCTCCGGCTTCCCTTTCCTACCGGGTCTGTGCGTGACTGTGGCAGGAGGCTCTGACTGCCCGTGCACAAGTAAAGGGGTCAATAGCAGAGCCCCTACTTTTGTACACCGACAGGAGGAAAGTAGAACTTGATGAGGTAATTGTATCTTCTCTCGGATTGGAAAATAGCTCATCACAGAAAACTATTCCAATGATACCTACACCAACTAGAGAGGAAGCTAATGATGATGATCATGAAACATCAGATCAAGTTACTACTGAACCTCGTAGGTCAACTAGAGCACGATCTGCACAAGAGTGGTATGGTGATCCTGTTCTGGAAGTCATGTTACTAGACCATGGAAACCCTACGAACTATGAAGAACCGATGATCAGCCCAGATTCCGACAGATGGCTTGAGGCCATGAAAGCTAAGATAGGATCCATGTATGAGAACAAAGTGTGGACTTTGGTGGACTTGCCCAATGATCGGCAAGCCATTGAGAAGAAATGGATCTTCAAGAAGAAGACAAACACTGATGGTACTGTCACCATCTAAAAAGCTCGACTTGTTGCAAAAGGTTTTCGACAAGTTCAAGGGGTTGAGTACGATGAGACTTTCTCACGTGTAGCGATGCTTAAGTCCGTCCGAATCATGTTAGCAATTGCCGCATTTTATGATTATGAAATCTGGCAAATGGATGTCAAAACTACATTCCTTAATGGATATCTTAAAGAATAGTTGTATATGATGCAACCAGAAGGTTTTGTCGATCCTAAAGGTGCTAACAAAGTTTGCAAGCTCCAGCGATCCATCTGTGGACTGGTGCAAGCATATCGGAGTTGGAATATACTCTTTGATGAGGTGATCAAATCATATGGTTTTTGTCGGCGTTCTGGATACGGGGGTACCCAGACTTGCCTGCCTGCGGCCCACAGCGTGGCTCCATCAACTGCCTGGTATAGCCCAGCTTCAGCATCAACAACTCAAGACCCTTGTGAGGGGCCAAGCCTCGCGAGGCGGACGCCGCCAAGACCTCCAAGGGGATCGGCCTCCTCAGGCTGGCTCCCAAGGAGCGGAGGTTTCTATGCAAGCTGCACCTCACGAGGCTCAGCCGACGTGAGCCATGACGACCAAGGCCAGACAGGCTCCAGGCGGATGCCAGCGGGCACAGTGTAACAGTTTCCTCTTCGGTGTCAAGGAGGAAAGCTACAGGCGCGGAGTCCCAAGGAATCAGCCATAGGTTTCCATTTTGGTGCAACAAGACCAAGACTGCCAGGACGGCAGGACGGATGTCATCGCCGAGCCAACCACAGCGTCATTGAGGGAGTCCTGGACTAGGGGGTGTCTGCACAGCCGGACTATCAATATCCGCCGGACTCCAAGACTACGAAGATACAAGATTGAAGACTCCGGCTCGTGTCCGGATGGTACTTTCCTTGGCGTGGAAGGCAAGCTTGGCAATACGGATATGTAGATCTCCTACCATTGTAACCGACTGTAAACCCTAGCCTCCTCCGTGTCTATATAAACCGGAGGGCTTTAGTCCGTAGGACAACATACATTACAACAATCATACCATAGGCTAGCTTCTAGGGTTTAGCCTCCTTGATCTCGTGGTAGATCTACTCTTGTACTACCCATATCATCAATATTAATCAAGCAGGACGTAGGGTTTTACCTCCATCGAGAGGGCCCGAACCTGGGTAAAACATTGTGTCCCTCGTCTCTTGTTACCATCCGCCTAGACGCACAGTTCGGGACCCTCTACCCGAGATCCGCCGGTTTTGACACCGACATTGGTGCTTTCATTGAGAGCTCCTCTGTGTCATCACCGATAGGCTTGATGGCATCTTCAACCAGCAACCTGTCCAGGGTGAGACTTTTCTCCCCGGACAGATCTTCGTATCCGGCGGCTTCGCCCTGCGGGCCAATTCACTTGGCCATCTGGAGCAGATCAAAAGCTACGCCCCTGGTCGTCAGGTCAGATTTGGAAGCTTAAACTTCACGGCCAATGTCCACGGGGACTTGATCTTCGACGGACTCGAGCCACAGCCAAGCGCGCCGCACTATGACGACGGCCATGATCTAGCTCTGCCACCGAACAGTGCCCTGGTGGCCGCGCCCGGATCCGCTCCGGCCATTAGCCCGGAGCCAACGCCCATATCGAGGGCCGGTGGATAGATGCCGCCCTGGGGGCTTCAACATCCACGACGATGGAGCCGAACACTGATCTCGTCTCCTGCGAAACTCGTGATTCTGAGGCGCCGGACTCCTTGCCGGACTCCGAACCCCCCGCGCCCTTACCAATCGATCCGGATTGGGCGCCGGTTATGGAATTCACCGCCGCAGACATCTTCCAATGCTCGCCTTTCGGCGATATCTTGATTCACTAAAGCATCTCTCGTTATCGGAGAGTCCCGCCGGATTATGGCCTGGATGGTTGGGATACAGACGACGAAGAAATTCAGAGCCCACCCACCACCCACTTTGTAGCCACTGTCGACGATCTAACCGACATGCTAGACTACGACTCCGAGGACATCGACGCTATGGACGACGACACCGGAGACGAACAGGAACCAGCACCTACAAGGCACTAGAAGACCACCTCGTCATACAACATATACATGGTGGACACCCCAAAAGACGGGGATGGCGAAGAAATAGCGGAGGCAAACTCCTTAAAGAAACAGCCCAAGCGCCGGCGTCAACGGCGCCGCTCTAAATCCCGCCACAACAAGAATAGAGATTCCGGCACAGGAGATAACAATACCCAAGAGAGTGCCGAAGACAATCCCCTCCAGCAAGACTCAGTGCAGGAGGATGCAGAAGCAAGCCCTCACGAGAGGGCGGCAGACAAAGAGGTTGTGGATCATAACTATGTACCTCCCTCCGAAGACGAAACAAGCCTCAATGACGATTTAACGTGCGTGCCCGAGGACCCGTCAAACATGAGTTTTTAAGCGCAGGCTCATCGCCACAAAGAAGAAGCTCAAGAAGGAAAAGTGGAAGCTCAAAACAACGGAAGACACGCGCCAGAATGAGATGGAGCAAAGTGCTCAAAACCACAGATAAAATGGCAATGGCCACCAGCCAAGAGCTACCCAAGCGTAAGTGCTACGAGAATTGACGAGGAGGCCATAGAGCCTCCACCGTCAAATGGCCCAGCCAGTCCATCTACGGACCCAAAAAGAAGGCCCCAAGAAGCAAGGCAACACGTCAAGGTCCGGATGATAGCGGCACACACAAATCAGGGCGCCAAGACACCCACTATGTTTCACCGATGAGGTCTTTGGACCATGAATTCCTCAGCGGATTTAAGCCCATAAACATAGAGGCCTACGATGGAACAACAGACCACGGAGTCTGGATAGAAGATTATATACTACATATACACATGGCCGAGGAGACGATCTCCACGCCATAAAATACCTACCGTCAAGCTCAAAGGGCCAGCCCGTCATTGGCTTAAAAGCCTCCCGTAAAACATCTTGTTGGAAGTTGGGAAGAGCTCGAGGACGCGTTTAGAGCAAATTGTCAAGGACTTATGTCCGCCCTTCGGATGCGTATGATCTAAGTCATATAACTCAACAGCCCGGAGAGTCAAGACGAAATTTCGAACAGGTTCCTTACGAAAAAGAACCAAATAGTCGATCGTCCGGACGCCGAAGCCTTAGCAACTTTCAAGCACAATGTCCGAGACGAATGGCTCGCCAGGCACCTCGGTCAAGAGAAACCGAGGACAATGTCCGCACTAACAAGCCTCATGACCCGCTTCATGGGCGAGGATAGCTGGTTAGCACGATGCAGCACCAGCGACCCAAGTACATCCGAGATAAGAGATGGAACGGAAAATCACGGCGCAGAAAAGAGCAGCGCCGAATAAAGAGAAAAGCCCAAAGAGCGCGGCAATCAACGCTGGATTCAAAAGCTCATGCCCAATACTAAAACACAGCCTCTTAAGGATGACAAGGATTTAATTGTCCAACTTAAACAAAATTTTGGTTCGGATATGTCAAACCCACAAGACTTTTAAGGCTCGCAAATCACACCCATGTGGATTGTTGGGTTTTAAACAGTCCAGCCGACTAAATGCCGAACACAAGGGGCTCGACGCGTCAAGCGAAGAAGATAAACCCCACCAGCAGGGCACCGGAAAACAAAAGACTTTCCCACAAGGGGTCAAGGCAGTAAACTCACTGCATGTGAGGACACGGAAAAATAGTGCGGCACTTTCTAAAAAGAGCTTCGCACGGTCCAACCCAGCAGACCGTAGAGATTGATATCAAACCAATCACTTTCGACCACTTGGACTATTCGAGCGTTGCTCAAATGCGGACGGACTCCCGATATTGAATCCCATAATAGACAGATTACAATTTACTAACGTCCTAATGGACGGAGGCAGTGACTTAAACCTGCTATATTCAAACACAATCCGTAGGATGGGGATAGACCCAACCAGAATCTGACACAGCCGCACTTCCTTCAAAGGAGTGACGCCAGGCCCTTACGCCAAGTGCAGTGCTCTATATTATTAGAAGTCGTGTTCGATCATCGAACAATTTTCGACGCTAAAAATTAATTTTCATATCGTCCCATTTGAAAGTGAATATCAAGCACTCTTCGGACGAAAGGCTTTTGTCCGCTTCAACGCCATACCGCATTACGCGTCTCTTACACTCAAGATGCCCAGTCAGCGTGGCGTCATTTTAGTGCGAGGGTCACTTAAAGACCCCGGACTCAGATAGACGAATCCGGCTTCAGCAGGCTAGGGGCTCCCTAGCCGCATACCCCTTCACAAGGGGCTACGCGCACAAACAATCGCGGGTTCATACAAACCCCGCTTTAATTATTTATATTTCTTATTTTACACATATTTTTCGCACGATTTATTTTCAAACTAAATGTTCCTCTCTTTCTACAGATGAACAACGTGCATACCCATCCAGGATAACGGCGCAACGGAGACACAGGCGCAGACGCAGAGGGACCCGCTAGAGGATTCTTTTCAGATTAAGACCCTGCGTAAACCTTTTTTACTGTCTCTTGTTGTTATTCTGCCTTGGCTTCTTCCTATAGCCAAAGCGGAGCCTGACGCTTTGGCATCGGCCGTGCCAGAAGACCATGCCCGTACCTGGACACTAGGGGCTTAGGGTATCGTTCTGCCCATTATTATAAAGACCGAACACCTTAGGGAGTGTTCGGCGTCTCGAGTTAGGCATTATATGCATCAGCTCCGAATCATGTCTTTGGTCAAATGTTGGGTTTGCCCGGCCTGTGTTTTGCTGCCTTACGCTCAGATCATCGCTAACGCGCACTGTGGAGAACTATCGCGACAGTGCCCCGATTAATTTGGCGAGCACCTCAAGAGAGAAAGCCGAAAACTGATCATGATACAATGAGAGTCCGGTCAACCACTCGATCGACTATCGGAATGTTTAGAATTTCGCTTTGACGAAGGACCGCTTCCGGTCAGCACATACGCACTCGAACCGGAGTTGTGCGGTGCCACCAGGGCTATATCGAGTCCGACCTCGAGCTCCATCGCTAAGTGAAAGTTATAAAGCATTATAGTCCGGATTGCCTCGCTCACTGCTACCACCTCCTTATAACAGCACCGAGACGCCGATTAAGTGTGAAAACATGCTATTTTTATAACACCCCAGCACCTTGTGCGTGGGGGCTGTCAAGACTGCCATCTTTCAAGTTATACACAAGTATACGTAAACGGCCGCACAGGAGAAGTTTTACTACTTGGACGCACAAGTATAAAAAGCAGTTATAAGATAATCATCGATTTACAAGCTAATGCGTTCATTTGAACGTTACATTCTTCGAGCACTGCGACTCTATTACACGAGCGCCACGCATAACTTCCTCGAAATAGTGCTCGGCAGGGAGCCGGTCTTTATCCGAACCCTGGGCAGCAACAGCGGTGGCGTCCATCTCTGGACAATGCACCTTCACACGGGAAAGAGCCATCCGCGCGCCCTCTATGCAGGCCGACTGCTCCATCTCCTTTATATGCGGCACCGCTCCAAGGAATTGCTGCAGAAGTCAAGTAGCTCGTCGCCTTGGACCCTCTCGCCGCATATGGGACACGATGTCAGTCATGGCAAGTCCGGACAATCTATTTAGCTCGGCCCATTCGGCCAACCGGTCCGTCAATGGAAGTGAGCGATCCGGACTGTGGAATTGATACCAATATAGCTCTTCCGTCTCGTGATCCTCCTGGCTCCGGAAGTGCTTAACAGCATCGGCCGCACTAGCAGCTAAGTCCATATACGGATCTTCCGGACTCCACAGCCGCTCAAATTGAGCATACCTTGCATCCATAAACCGGCGACGCAGCAGAAAAGGCTTGCCAGCCACGATCTCTCCGGCCTGGCGCAGTTCCTCCTTCTTAGCTCGCATTGGAGAGCGGGCATCCTTGGCTTCGGCGGTGGCCTTCTTCAGGTCTTCCCGCTCCGATAAGCGCTCCATTTCAAGAGCCTCATAGCGGTCGGCAGCATCCTTTACCTTCATGGCCAATTCGGCCACCTCCGCCCTGCTTAGGCAGTGCGCTGCCTTTTCAGCTTTCAACTCTTCGGCCGCCTTCGAGGCAGCCGTGTCACTCCTTCGGGCTTGCTCCTTAACTCAAGCAAGTTCGTCCCGAAGGCTGTCCACAGCAGCAACACCGTCTGTACAACAACATAAAATTTATCAAAGGAGGGCTTCGACCCCCTTAAATAAAGCAACTGCGGAGAATTTATTTACCTTGTGACTCGTTAAGTCGCTGGTTGACAAGCGAGATATCAGCATCCGCCATGTCAAGTTGCCGACTTAATTCGGCAAACTCATTAGTCCGGCTAGCCCCCGGACTATCCGCCACCTGCATAGGAACGACGGAATTCATTACTTTAGATTTCGATCCTCGACGCTGTCGCTTCCGACAACCCATCGAGTCTCGGGGCTACTATCTATACAGGCGATTTTGTGTGCAAACTGTTAAAAGACAAAAGGCTGCGCCATTATTGCATACCTCAAATCCCGCCAACAAACTCATGGCGACATTACATAATCCGCTCTCGGCGATTTAAATCCTTCCAACCACCATACGCATCACGCACGGTGATCTTTCAAATGGACGCCTCTCAAGCAGTAGTCTTCGCCTCCCGCGGACACTAGTAGGTGCCGAACTCTCGCCCTCTCGACTCGGGATACCTCCGTGATGACACTTGGGTTCTCCCGCCTCATCTGGCGGCGCCATGGGCGGAGGCGTCGCTCTCCATCATCTCCGGAAGAAGGTCCCCCAAAGATGAACTCATCTGAGAAGGCTGCAGATCCGAATTGCAATATAAATATTTCGGTTACCTACAGAAGAACAAATGAAGGTATTTCCTTACTAATTAACTCCCTCTTTCATACTCACGGCTCGCTGGAGGGCCGATCCTTTGGTGATGATTGTGCGTCCGGATTCATTTCGGGCGCCGGACCCCCCGGGGAAGATCTCTTCCCACGCTTAGGGGCTTTGGCCTCCGGATCTTCGGAGGCGACCCTCTTCTCCCCCTGAAGGGAGGGGTTCTTGGTTCCCCCTCTTTAGTCGCCCCTTTGGGAGAAATATTAGCTCCTCTATTTTCCCCGTCGCCCCCTTTTGTGGGCACAACCTCCAACATTCTGACCAGCACGGGCTCCAGTGCGGTCTCGGGAGGGGGGCGGACACCTTATCAGCCTTGATCGCGCCACCCATTCCTCAGAAGAACAAAGGGTCGAGGCGAACTCTAGAGAGGCACATAAATGTAATGTCCGGACTCGAGCTACTTACGAGTATCCAGCGATCGCGCTTAGGCCTCGCATCCTCGGCTAAATCCGACACGCCACCTGTGGTCCAAAGAACAACTTGTACATCTCCACGGGTGTCGCACCCATGAAGTGTTGGAGAATCCGAGGTCCTCCGGTTGAACTCCCATAGACGGAGAGGACGGCGCTTGCAGGCGAAGATGCCCGATTAGCATAACTGCATCACCTTGATCAGTCGATCTCCTCGCTTGAGATCTCGAATCCGCCCTGCAGGTGAAGGCACGCCTTGGACGGCCCCAATTGAGCCCTTGGTTGACCCACGACATCAGCTGGCGTGGAGGTCCCGGGCGGAATAAGGGTGGCGGCTTTTGCCTGCTGCCCCTTGGAGCGGTGATATAGAACCACTCCTGCTGCCACAGTCCAAGTTCCTCTTGGAAGGAACCTTCGGGCCACGGGGCATCGACCTTTTTGCTTATGGTCGCCCCGCCGCACTCCGCTTGACGCCCCCCGATCATCTTCGGCTCCACCTTGAAGGTCTTCAGCCATAGGCCAAAGTGGGGAATGACGCAGAGGAAGGCTTCGCAGACAATAATGAATGCGGAGATATGGAGGATGGACTCCGGAGCCAAGTCGTGAAAGTCCATCCCATAGTAGAACAGGAGCCCTCTCACGAAGGGATCCGTCGGGAAGCCTAAACCCGACGGAGGTGGGATACGAAACGACGATTCACGGGCTCGGGGGCTGGCACAGCCTGCCCTTGGGCAGGCAACCTGTGCGAAACCTCGTAGGCCAGGTACTTGGCCTCACGCAACTTCAATATGTCCTCCTCCGTGGCATCCACCGGCCCTGGAGGTCGGAGCCGGACATGATTGAGGATCCGGCGCCAACTGGGGCTCTGGGTGTTGGAACTGGGAGCGGAGAAGAGATTCGATGCGAGATTGAAGAACAATGGCGAGCCTTGGTCCCCTTATAAAGGGGAAGAAATACCAAGGGCCGTCTCCATGACCGTTTGGGATTCCCCTTCGATAGAGGAGGCGTGGCGACGGGAACGGTTGGGTTACCCACGCACGTATTGATGAGGATCCCGGAACAAGGGGAACACGATCTCTGCTTCGACAAGACGTGCCAAGGAAACCGCTTTGCTAAACGTGCTGAGGTGGTATAGTAAAAAACGATTCAAACAAAGGCTTGGCTGCGGTGTGATGTCATGCCGCATAATACGTCAGCAGATTGAGCTAAATGTGTATTTTATTCTCTCTACGGTGGAATGTGGAAATGATTTTGCAGAGCCGGACACTATCCTGGTGTTCATGATTTTCTCTGGATTATTCAAGGGAGGAACCCGCCTTGCAATGCCGAACATTATGCGCGCCAGACTTATCGTCATTGAAGACTGGATCAGGGGCTACTGAGGGAGTCCTGGACTAGGGGGTGTCCGGACAGCCGGACTATCAATATCCTCCGGACTCCAAGACTACGAAGATACAAGATTGAAGACTCCGGCTCGTGTCCGGATGGTACTTTCCTTGGCGTGGAAGGCAAGCTTGGCAATACGGATATGTAGATCTCCTACCATTGTAACCGACTCTGTGTAACCCTAGCCTCCTCCGATGTCTATATAAACCGGAGGGCTTTAGTCCGTAGGACAACATACATTACAACAATCATACCATAGGCTAGCTTTATTGGTGTGTGGAAGTGTCATGTGTGTAGTAGCCATCTATGAAATTATACATGTAATAGTTCACTTTCGTGTGTGCAAATGCCATGGTTGTAGTAGCCACCTATGTAATTGGATGTTTAATTTGGTTAATCATGCATGTAATATATATGTTGTTGTTCTGTATGAAATCACATCACACAACACACACGTCATATTAGCAGCAACCGTTTGTGTTAGTAGCGGTCTTTGCACACATTTCTGATTACGGACATGTTTGCCGCGTATCACACACATCTTGTTATATTGAACCGTTTATGTTCTCTTGTCTCAACACAAATAGTTCATCCGAGTGAACCACATGCTATATATCACACACACCTTGATCTGGCTGACTGTTTCTTTTGTGTTGCCTAATCACAAATAGTTCATCCTAGTGAACCGTATGTTATGTATCGCACACGCCTTCATCTGGCTGCCCATTTCTTTTATTACTCCTCATCACAAACAGTTAATTGAACTGAACCGTATGCCCTGCATCAGACACGCAACTAAAATCTGAACCGCGTTTGATGCATCCGTCATTGCAAACGTTTTGGAAATTTTTGACGGTTCTCTGACACCACCGTTTGCGATTATTGCATCGCACATAGTTTCTTGAAGGGTATCTGATCGTAGTGTCGCGTTAGTATCATCCTGCACTAGAGTTTATAGAAATTTATGAACTCTCATGCTTCACTTATATTATTTTGAGAGTCTCTAAACAGCATGGTAGTTTGCTTAGGTTATGAATTTATTCCTAATATGGTAGGCATCCAAAGGAGATATAGTAAAAACTTTCATAAAGGGCATTGAATATATGAAAAGTTTGGTTCCTTGCATTTGTTTTGAGATATAAAGATGGTGATATTAGAGTCATGCTAGTGAGTAATTGTGGATTGGTAGAAGTACTTTTGTTAAAGTTTGTGATTCCCGTAGCATGCATGTATGGTGAAATGTTATGTGATGAAGTCAGAGCATGATTTATTTATTGATTGTCTTCCTTCGTGTGGAGGTCGGGACTGCACGATGGTTAACTCCTACCAACCCTTCCCCTAGGAGCATGCGTGTAGTACTTTGTTTTGAAGACTAATAAATTTTTTGCAATAAGTATGTGAGTTCTTTATGACTAATGTTGAGTCCATGGATTATACGCACTATCACCATTCAACCATTGCTAGCCTCTCTAGTACCACGCATTTCAAAGGCCATTCTGAGATATATTTCCATGCAACTTCCACCGTTCCGTTTATTATGTTACACACCATCATTGTCGTATTGTTCTCATATGCACGAGGCATTCACATAGAGTCATGTTTTGTTCTAGAATCGAGTTGTAATTCTTGAGTTGTAAGTAAATAAAAGTGTGATGATCATCATTATTAGAGCATTATCCCATGTGAGGAAAGGATGATGGAAGCTATGATTCCCTCACAAGTTGGGATGAGTCTCCGGACTTTACAACAAATAAAAGAGTCGAAAAGAAGCCCAAATAAATAAAGAAAAGAGAAAAAAAGAGGCCAAAGAGCCCAAAATAAACAAATTGAGAGAAAGGAGAGAAGGGACAATGCTACTATCATTCTACCACACTTGTGCTTCAAAGTAGCACCATGATCTTCATGATAGAGAGTCTCCTATTTTGTCACTTTCATATACTAGTGGGAATTTTTCATTATAGAGCTTGGCTTGTATATTCCAATGATGGGCTTCCTCAAATTGCCCTAGGTCTTCGTGAGCAAGCGAGTTGGATGCACACCCACTTACTTTCTTTTGAGCTTTCATAAACTTATAGCTCTAGTGCATCTGTTGCATGGTAATCCCTACTCACTCACATTGATATTTATTGATGGGCATCTCCATAGCCCATTGATACGCCTAGTTGATGTGAGATTGATACGTCTCCGTCGTATCTACTTTTCCAAACACTTTTGCCCTTGTTTTGGACTCTAACTTGCATGATTTGAATGAAACTAACCCGGACTGACGCTGTTTTTAGCAGAATTGCCATGGTGTTATCTTTGTGCAGAAACAAAAGTTTTCGAAATGACCTGAAAATCCACGGAGATTATTTTTTGGAAAATATAAAAAATACTGGCGAAAGTATCAAGGCCAGGGGGCCCACACCCTGTCCACAAGGGTGGGGGCTGCGCCCCCTCCCCCTCTACGCGCCCCCTGCCTCGTGGGCCCCCTAGATGTCCACCGACCCCAACTCGAACTCCATATATTTGCTTTCGCGGAAAAAAAAATCAGAGAGAAAGTTTCATCGCATTTTACGATACGGAGCCGCCGTCAAGCCCTAATCTCTCTCGAGAGGGCTGATCTGGAGTCCGTTCGGTGCTCCGGAGAGGGGGATTCGTTGCCGTCATCATCATCAACCATCCTCCATCACCAATTTCATGATGCTCACCGCCGTGTGTGAGTAATTCCATCATAGGCTTGCTGGACGGTGATGGGTTGGATGAGATTTACCATGTAATCAAGTTAGTTTTGTTAGGGTTTGATCCCTAGTATCCACTATGTTCTGTGATTGATGTTGCTATGACTTTGCTATGCTTAATGCTTGTCACTAGGGCCCGAGTGCCATGATTTCAGATCTGAACCTATTGTGTTTTGATGAATATATGTGAGTTCTTGATCCTATCTTGCAAGTCTATAGTCACCTATTATGTGTTATGATCCGACAACCCCGAAGTGACAATAATCGGGATACTTCTCGATGATGACCGTAGTTTGAGGAGTTCATGTATTCACTATGTGTTAATTCTTTGGTCCGGTACTCAATTAAAAGGAGGCCTTAATATCCCTTAGTTTCCATTAGGACCCCGCTACCATGGGAGGGTAGGACAAAAAATGTCATGCAAGTTCTTTTCCATAAGCATGTATGACTATATTCGGAATACATGCCTACATTACATTGATGAACTGGAGCTAGTTCTTTGTCACCCTATGTTATAACTATTACATGAGGAATTGCATCCGACATAATTATCCATCACTGATCCATTGCCTACGAGCTTTTCACATGTTGTGCTTTGCTTATTTACTTTACCGCTGCTACTGTTACTGTTACTACAAAACTGCTACCATTACTATCATACTACTTTGCTACTAAATACTTTGCTGCAGATACTATGTTATCTAGGTGTGGTTGAATTGACAACTCAACTGCTAATAATTGAGAATATTCTCTGGCTCCCCTTGTGTCGAATCAATAAATTTGGGTTGAATACTCTACCCCTGTTGCGATCCCCTATGCTTGTGGGTTATCAAGACTATTTTCTGGCGCCGTTACCGGGGAGCATAGCTCTATTCTTTGAGTCACTTGGGATTTATATCTGCTGATCACTATGAGGAACTTGAAAGACGAAAGAACTAAGATTTTTCCCTCAACTACGAGGGGAGGTAAGGAACTGCCATCTAGCTTTGCACTAGATTCTCCTTCTGTTTTGAGTAAGCTTGCGAGACCTAAACCTGCTACTGCTATGAATTCTGATATGTCGCATGTTATTGATGATGCCACTTCTACTATGCATGATACTTATGATGAAACTACTTCTGTGATTGATACTACTTTGCCATTAGGTGAATTTCTAGATGAACAACATGCTAGGGTTAGAGAGAATGAAATTATTGACGATGATATTATTGAAGATAGTGATGATGAAGGTTCTCCCCCTAAGTATGAATTGCCTGTTGTTCCAGAGGGTTATGTTATGGATGAAGAAGCTACTAGACCTATTCTTGCTTGCAATGATAGATCTGATCTTAAGAAGTTACTAGCTAAATGGAAACAGAAATCTCTAATTGCTAGAATGAAATATAACCCTACTTTTGCTACTTCAAGGATTATGAATTCTCTATCGATACTGAGATAATTACTTTGGTTGAATCTAATCCTTTTTATGGCTATGAATCTAAAATTGTTGTGGCACATCTTACTAAGTTAAATGATATAGCCACCCTGTTCACTAATGATGAGAAGTCTTGCTATTATTATATCCTTAAGATATTTCCATTCTCATTAAAGGGTGATGCTAAAACTTGGTTTAATTCTCTTGATCCTGGTTGTGTGCGTAGTCCCCAGGATATGATTTATTACTTCTCTGCTAAATATTTCCCTGCTCATAAGAAACAAGCTGCCTTGAGGGAAATATATAATTTTGTGCAAATTGAAGAAGAGAGTCTCCCACAAGCTTGGGGAGGCTTCTCCGGTTACTTAATGCTTTGCCTGATCATCCTCTTAAGAAAAATGAAATACTTGATATATTTTATAATGGACTAACCGATGCTTCACCACTTGGATAGTTGTGCTGGTTGTGTTTTCAGGGAAAGAACAGTCGACCTAGCTGAATTGCTATTGAATAATATGTTGACTAATGAAAATAATTGGACTCTTCCTGAGCCAATTCCTGATCCAATTGAGCCAACTCATGAGCCAATTCTTGAGCCTATTCCTAAACCAACTTCGACGAAGAGGGGTGTTCTATTTCTCAGTCCTGAAGATATGCAAGAGGCAAAGAAATCTATGAAAGAAAAAGGTATTAGAGCTGATGATGTTAAGAATTTACCTCCTGTTAAAGAAATACATGGTATTAATATACCACATATTGAAGAAACTCATTGTCTTGATAACCCGACACAGGTAGTAAAGGTAAATTCTCTCTATAGATATGATAAAGTTGAAATCCCGTCTACTAAGTTTTCTAGCCGATGTTTAGATGAATTTGATGACTTTAAGGCTAGACAAGAAAATTTCAATGCTTATGTTGGTAGAGAATTAAAGAGTAATGCTTACATGATTGGACGCTTGAGTGATTATATGGCTAGAATTAAAGGTGAACTTAAACTCATTATCAAATATGCTTCTATGGTTACCACTCAAGCGGAGCAAGTACTTATAGCTCAAAGTGATTTGCTCGATGAATTAAATAATAAACATGATTTTGCTGTTAGAGTGGCTAATAGAACTGGTAAAATGACCCAGGAACCTTTGTATCCTGAAGCCACCCTAAGAGAATTGAGCAAGATTCCCAGAGAAATAATTTAGATGCACCTAGTCCTTCTAATAAGAATAAAAATAAAAATGATAGGACTTTGCATGCTTCTAGTGAACCTGTTGTAGACACACCTGAGAATCCCAATGATATTTCTATTTCTGATGCTGAAACACAATCTCGTAATTAACATGAACCTAGTGATAATGTTAATGATAATGTTCATGTTGAGGCTCAACCTAGCAACAAATAATGATGTAGAGATTGAACTTGTTGTTGATCTTGATAACCCACAATCAAAGAATCAACATTATGATAAAAGAGAGTTTGTTGCTAGGAAGCACGGTAAAGAAAGAGAATCATGGGTTCAGTAACCCATGCCTTTTCCTCCTAAGCCATCCAAGAAAAGGATGATGAGGATTTTGAGAGCTTTGCTGAAATGATTAGACCTATCGTCCTACGTATGCGCTTAACTGATATGCTTAAATTAAATCCTTATGCTAAATATATGAAGGATATTATTACATAAAAGAAAGATACTAGAAGATAAAATTTCCACCATGCTTTCTAATTATACTTTTAAAGGTGGAATACCTAAGAAACTTGGAGATCCAGGTGTACCAACTATACCATGCTCCATTAAAAGAAACTATGTTAAAACTGCTTTATGTGATCTTGGAGCCGGTGTTAGTGTTATGCCTCTCTCTTTATATTGTAGACTTGAATTGAATAAGTTGACACCTACTGAAATATCTTTGCAAATGGCTGGTAAATCAGCTGCTATACCTATCGGTATTTGTGAGGATGTGCCTGTTGTGGTTGCAAATGTCACTATCTTAACGGACTTTGTTATTCTTGATATTCCTGAGGACAATAGTATGTCGATTATCCTTGGTAGACCCTTTTTTGAATACTGCAGGGGCTGGTATTGATTGCAACAAAGGCAATGCCACTTTTTATGTTAATGGTAATGAGCATACGGTACACTTTCCGAGGAAACAACCTCAAGTTCATAGCATCAATTCTATTGGAAAAATTCCAACTATTATTATTGGTGGTTTTGAATTTCCTCTTCCTACTGTCAAGAAGAAATATGATATTCTTATTGTTGGGGATGTGTATATCCCTGTTGAGGTAACCTAGTGTTATTCGAAATTTCTCCGGTTCCATGTTATTTGAAATGAGTTTGTTAACAAGACTTGATCAACCTTGTTAGTGGATTCCTTTTAATGATCATGAGATGGATGAAACTAGAAGGCACAACCTTCTGTACCCTCCTTTTACTTTCTGTTATTTAGAATAAATAAAGCAAAAATAGTATTATCTGTCTGTTTTCTGAATTATCCATGCAATTAAAAATATCCCGAAAATAAAAGTTCTCCAAATGCCCTGCCAATTTAGTATTGATTTTTCTGGAATATTTGAGGATTTTAGGCACTGAGAACACAGCAGGGGGAGCTGGCACCTGGCCACGACGGTCCAGGGCGCGCCCACCCTTACAGGGCGTGCCCCCTGCCTCGTGGGCCCATGGTGGCCCCCCTCCACTTATTCCTGCACCCACACACTTCATCTTCCTCCCAAAAAAATCACCATCCAGCTCAAGCACAAGTTCTAGCTCATTTTGCTGCGATTTTCGATCTCCTTGCTCAAAGCTCCATTCACAAAACTGCTTTGGGAGATTGTTCCTTGGTATGTAACTCCTCCAATGGTCCAATTAGTTTTTGTTCTAGTGCGTTATTCATTGCAAATTTTTGCTTCCTAGGTGACCCTGTTCTTGAGCTTGCATGTCAAATTTATGAGGTCCCAAGTAATTCTAATGCATGATATAGGCTCTAGGCACTTGTGGGAGTAGTTGCTATCAATTTTGTTGAGTTTGATTCACTTTTATTTTGAAGTTACTAAAAATTTCAGAAATTTTTCGGAGGAAGAATTATGTCTAGGAAAATGTACCAAGGTGGTTCTTCAAGAAAGCAAGCACCCAGGCGCGCAATGCGTGAGCAAGATGATGAACCACCAAGGGAAGCTGATGTGTGGCCTTGTGAATGGCCGTCAGAAGAGTTTATGGTCAATGCATGCATCAAGGATGAATATGTGTGTAATGCCGATCTTGAGGACTTCATGCAAGATAAGTGTCCTCAGTACTACTATTTGACTGATTCATTTGTGAGAAGGTTTAAATTTTCATCTTCGCATAATTCTCAAAGTGTCATGTTTGATATTTATGATCAATCTTATACCATGGACCTAGAAGATTTTACTACTGCTTGCAAACTCCTGCAGTGTGGTAGTGTTAATGAACCCCGTAAATCTGAATATAAAGACTTCCTTGCTAGTATCACTGTGGGAGAATCTAGAGATATAGCGCGAGCTACCATAGGGAGCATTCATTTTCCTGCTATACATTATTTTGCTCTCTTATTCGTAGATGCATTAACGGTAAGGATGAAGCATGTCACATGTGTGTTCCTGATCTTTGTGTTCACAAGAGTGTTGTATTAGGTAATAAAGATTACAACTCGGGGGCAATTGTTGCACTTAGGTTGCATAATAATGGTTTAGTTGGAGATTTGTTTGGAGGGATTTATGCTACCTATGTTGCTAATTATCTTGGTATACCTCCACGTGAGGGTGATATGGAGTTGCCTCCCGCTTATTTAGATTATAATGCTATGGCCAGTCATCATTTTCTTGTGAGGAATGAACAATTCCTCCAGTATCGACTAATCTTTGACAGATGTCGCTCTGTCCATGTTACTCTCCCTGCTCCTGCCCTTTTTGATTATCAGGCAAAAAGAAGATATGTTGTAACCAGGGAGGAAGCAACCGAGTACGAGAGGAGAGTGGAGGTAGCTCGCCGCCATGCCGCAGCTCAGGAGGCATTGGTTGCTGCATCTCAGTACGACCCCAGTTACAACTTTGGATATCAGTCAGGCTATCCATGGCCATAGACCAACTTAGGCCAAAAGCCTAAGCTTGGGGGAGTACGTATTTCTCACCAACATTACATTCATGTTCACACACTCATTCTAGTTGCCGGTGCTCATACTTTTTCATTATATTATCCATGCTAGTTTAATTTCTTATTCTAGCCTTCTTCTTGTGTGTTCAATAAACCTTAAGAAAAACCAAAAAATTAGTTAGTTTAATTTCCATGCTTGTAGTAGTAATTAAAATGAAAACCCAAAAAGATTTCTCGTTCTTCTTTTGCTTGTTGGGAGCTTTCTCGTGTAAATAGTTTTATTTCTTTTCTGAAGACCATAATGAAAATGTTAAGTGGCTCTAATATGCATGATTGTTGATTTAACCAAGAACCCATATTACCTTGTCTTCTCCCTTGAATTGAATGCTTGCAGATTCCATCTTAGTTCAATGCACGTGCACTATTATTATTATACACACCGTTCGGTCGTGCGAGTGAAAGGCAATAATGATGATATATGATGGACTGGCTGAGATGAGAGAAGCTTGTATGAACTCGACCTCTCTTGTTTTTGTAAATATGATGAGTTCATCGTTCCTGATTCAGCTTATTATGAATAAATATGTTTGCAATGACAATTAGAGATCATAGTTGCTTATGTCATGCTTAATTGGCTAGGGGCTTATAATGGTTTGCCAACATGCTATTAAAATGGTTGTGATGTGGTATGATAGGGTGGTATCCTCCTTTGAATGATTCGAGTGACTTGACTTGGCACATGTTCACGCATGTAGTTGAAACAAAATCAACATAGCCTTCATGATATTTATGTTCATGGTGGATTATATCCTACTCATGCTTGCACTCGGTGTTGATTAATTTTAATGCATGTTCATGACTGTTGTCGCTCTCTCAGTTGGTCGCTTCCCAGTCTTTTTCTAGCCTTCATCTGTACTAAGCGGGAATACTACTTGTGCATCCAAATTCCATAAACCCCAAAGTTATTCCATATGAGTCCACCATACCTTCCTATATGCGGTATGTACCTGCCGTTCCACATAAATTTTTATGTGCCAAACTCCAAACCTTCAAATGAAATTCGGTTTTGTATGCTCGAGCAGCTCATGTATCAACTAGGGTTGTTTGTATCTTCCATGCTAGGTGGGTTATTCTCATGGGGAGTGGACTCCGCTCCTCATTCACGAGAAAATGGCTGGTAACCGGGATGCCCAGTCCCATGATGAAAAAGATCAAATCAAATCAAAATAATTAAACAAAACTCCCCCGGGATTGTTGCTAGTTGGAGGCACCCATTGTTTCAGGCAAGCCATGGATCGATGCTTGTTGGTGATGGGGGAGTATAAACTTTACCATTCTGTTTGGAAACCGCCTATAATGTGTGTAGCATGGAAGATATCGAGATCTCATATTTGTTATGTTGACAGTGAAAGTATACCGCTCAAAATGTTATTCATCTCTATTTCAAAATCAAGCTCTGGCACCTCTACAAATCCCTGCTTCCCTTTGTGAAGGGCCCATCTATTTACTTTTATGTTGAGTCATCACCCTCTTATTAAAAAGCACCCGCTGGAGAGCACCGCTGTCATTTGCATGCATTACTATTAATTTATATTGGGTATGACTTGACTGTATCTCTTTTACCATGAATTAAAATGTTTAGTCAGTCCTTGATCTTTAAAGGTGCTCTGCATTTATGTTTTGCGGTCTCAGAAAGGGCTAGCGAGATACCATCTTGTTATATCATATTATGATTGTTTTGAGAAAGTGTTGTCATCCGAGATTTATTATTATTGCTCGCTAGTTGATTATGCCATTGATATGAGTAAACATGAGACCTAAGTGTTATTGTGAATATGGTTAGTTCATAATCTTTGCTGAAAACTTGAATGCTAGATTTACATATTTACAACAACAAGAGCAAACAGAGTTTGTAAAAGTTTTTCTTTATCACTTTCATTTTATCAACTGAATTGCTTGAGGACAAGCAAAGGTTTAAGCTTGGGGGAGTTGATACGTCTCTGTCGTATCTACTTTTCCAAACACTTTTGCCCTTGTTTTGGAATCTAACTTGCATGATTTGAAAGAAACTAACCCGGACTGACGCTGTTTTCAGCAGAATTGCCATGGTATTATCTTTGTGCAGAAACAAAAGTTCTCGGAATGACCTGAAAATCCACAGAGATTATTTTTGGAAGATATAAAAATACTGGCGAAAGAATCGAGGCCAGGGGGGCCACACCCTATCCACGAGGGTAGGGGCACCCCCCCTCCCCTGGGTGCGCCCCTACCTCGTGGCCCCCCTGGATGTCCACCGACCTCAACTCCAACTCCATATATTTGCTTTCACGAAGAAAAAAAATCAGAGAGAAAGTTTCATCATGTTTTACGATACGGAGCCGCCGCCAAGCCCTAATCTCTCTCAGGAGGGCTGATCTGGAGTCCGTTTGGGGCCCCGAAGAGGGGGATTCGTCACTGTCGTCATCATCAACCATCCTCCATCACCAATTTCATGATGCTCACCGCTCTGCGTGAGTAATTCCATCGTAGGCTTGCTGGACGGTGATGGGTTGGATGATATTTACCATGTAATCAAGTTAGTTTTGTTAGGGTTTGATCCCTAGTATCCACTATGTTCTGAGATTGATGTTGCTACGACTTTCCTATGCTAAATGCTTGTCACTAGGGCCCGAGTGCTATAATTTCAGATCTGAACCTATTATGTTTTGATGAATATATGTGAGTTCTTGATCCTATCTTGCAAGTCTATAGTCACCTATTATGTGTTATGATCCGACAACCCCGAAGTGACAATAATCGGGATACTTCTCGGTGATGACCGTAGTTTGAGGAGTTCATGTATTCACTATATGTTAATGCTTTGGTCCGGTACTCTATTAAAAGGAGGCCTTAATATCCCTTAGTTTACAATAGGACCCCGCTGCCATGGGAGGGTAGGACAAAAGATGTCATGCAAGTTCTTTTCCATAAGCATGTATGACTATATTCGGAATACATGCCTACATTACATTGATGAACTGGAGCTAGTTCTGTGTCCCCCTATGTTATAACTATTACATGAGGAATCACATCCGACATAATTATCCATCACTGATCCATTGCCTACAAGCTTTTCACATATTGTGCTTTGATTATTTACTTCACCGTTGCTACTGTTACTGTTACTACAAAAATGCTATCATTACTTTTGCCACTGTTACCATTACTATCATACTACTTTGCTACTAAATACTTTGTTGTAGATACTAAGTTATCCAGGTGTGGTTGAATTGACAACTCAACTGCTAATACTTGAGAATATTCTTTGGCTCCCCTTGTGTCGAATCAATAAATTTGGGTTGAATACTCTACCCTCGAAAACTGTTGCGATCCCCTATACTTGTGGGTTATCAGAGACTATATCCTTATTTTTGTCCTCTCCACAACCACCATGTTCTATTCCACCTATAGTTATATATCCATGGCTCACGCTCATGTATTGCGTGAAAGTTGAAAAGGTTTGAGAATACTAAAATATGAAACAATTGCTTGACTAAAACCGGGGTTGTGCATGATTTAATACTTTGTATGATGAAGATGGAGCATAGCCAGACTATATGATTTTGTAGGGATAGCTTTCTTTGTCCATGTTATTTTGAGAAGACATAATTGCTTTATTAGTATGCTTGAAGCATTATATAATAAACTTTTATTTTGAATCATACGGATCTTAATATTCATTCCAAATAAAAGGGATTACATTGTTAAATATGTTGGGTAGCATTCCACATCTAAAATTCTGTTTTTACCGTTTACCTACTCGAGGACGAGCAGGAATTAAGCTTGGGGGTGCTTGATAAGTCTCGAACGTATCTATAATTTTTTTATTGCTCCATGCTATTATATTATCTGTTTTGGATGTTTTATATACATTCATATGCTATTTTATATTATTTTTGGGACTAACTTATTAACCCAGAGCCCAGTGCCTGTTTCTGTTTTTCCCTTGTTTTCGAGTTTTACAGAAAAGAAATATCAAACAGAGTCTAAATGGAATAATACTTTACAATGATTTTTCTCGGACTAGAATACACATGTAGGACTTGGAGATGAAGTCATAGGAGTCCCGAGGCAGCCACAAGCATCAGGGGCGCGCCCCAGGGGGCGCACCCTAAGGGCTTGCGGGCCCCTCAGAGCTCCTCCAACCCTAATTCTTGGCCTATAAATTCAGAAATATTCCCAAACGACCAGAAGCGTCCACCAAAATACTTTTCCGCCGTGCCAGGTCTCTAACCTCGTGAGATCCCATCTGAAAGCCTTTTCTGGTACACTGCTAGAGGGGGATTTGATCATGGAGGGCTTCTACATCAACCCTATTGCCCTTCCCATGAAGCGTGAGTAGTTTACCACAGACCTACGGGTCCATAGCTAGTAGCTAGATGGCTTCTTCTCTCTCTTTGAGCTTCAATACAATGTTCTCCTCGATGTTCTTGGAGTTCTATCCGATGTAATATTCTTTTGCGGTGTGTTTGTTGAGATCCGATGAATTGTGGATGTATGATCAGATTATCTATGAATATTATTTGAATCTTCTCTAAATTCTTATATGCATGATTTGATATATTTGTATTTATCTTCAAATTATCGGTTTGGTTTGGCCCACTAGATTGGTATTTCTTGCAATGGGAGAGGTGCTTAGTTTTGGGTTCAACCTTGCGGCGTCCTCACCCAGTGACACTAGGGGTAGCGAGGCACGTATTGTATTGTTGCCATCAAGGGTAAAAAGATGGGGTTTTCGTCATATTGCTTGAGTTTATCCCTCTACATCATGTCATCTTTCTTAAAGCGTTACTCTATTCTCTTGAACTTAATACTCTAGATGCAGGCAGGAGTCGGACGATGTGTGGAGTAATAGTAGTAGATGCAGGCAGGAGTCGATCTACTTGACACGGATGTGATGCCTATGTTCATAATCATTGACTTGGATATTGTCGTAACTTTGCGCTTTTCTATCAATTGCTCGACAGTAATTTGTTCACCCACCATATTATTTTATTTCAAGGGAGAAGCCTCTAGTGACCTATGGCCCCCGAGTCTATTTTCCATCATATATTTTCAGATCTATAAACCAAAAAACCCAAAAATACCTCGCTGAGTTTTATTTATTTTTATTTTATTTTATGTTTTAGAAATCTTTTATATCTATCTCTATCATATCTCACATTTGCAAGTGACTGTGAAGGGATTGACAACCCCTTTATCGCGTTGGGTGCAAGTGTTTGATTGTTTGTGCAGGTGCATAGATTGGAGACTTGCTTGTATCTTCTACTGGATTGATACCTTGGTTCTTAACTGAGGGAAATACTTATATCTACTTTTCTGCATCACCCTTTCCTCTTCAAGGGGTAAGGCAATGAAAGCTCAAGAAGGAGCAGGCTGCTGTCTGAGTCGCTTTCTAAAAAGTAACTCAGCCCCTCATCCCTGAAAGAGGGTTCGCGGGGGGCAAAGAGGGGTCACGGGTTATCTCAAACTCATAGAGGAGGGAAGGTGTCTCCGTGATAGGAGCTTTGAGGATGGGAATCATGCTCGTGAGTTTGGAGTCGCTAAATAATGATCCCATCGATCCTTCTGTCAATCGCACAACGAAACTCTCAATGAAAGCACTAGCGTCGGTGTGAAAACCGGCTGACCTTGGGGTAGGGGGGTCCCGAGCTGTGGATCTCGGATGGATGGTAACAGGAACTAGGGAGACAATATTTACCCAGTTTCGGGCCCTCTTGATGGAGGTAAAACCCTATCTCCTACTCTTGCTTATATCAATGGAGATGTATCAAGTACAGAGTTGAACTACCTCGAGATCGTCAGATGTGTTCTAACTCTAGCACTAGGTGAATGAGATTGCATTGATGTCCCCTCTACGGGCTAAACCCATTGGCTTATATACATGCCAGGTGAGGTATCTAGGGTTACAAGGTCGGTATCTTGGCGTGGAGGCGGCAGGAGAAGTCTTGGAGTATACGGCAAGCCTTCGGCAGATGCACCCTTGATTATGTCACATTTTGCAGCTTCCGGAGTCCGTCTAGAGAAGAATGAGGCCTCGTCGGCTCAATCCAAAGAGCATGGGCCGACTAGGTTAGTACCCTCTAGTCCAGGGCACCATCACCTGTGTCTGGCCAGACGATGATGGATGCCATCACACCGAGAGGGCCCTAAGAATATCTCTCCATCGTCGAAGGAGCAAATCCCATTCTCTAGCTATCTAGTCCCTTATCAAACTTTCCGATGAGCTTGTAAGTTGTTGTTATGATCACCGTGTTACAGGTGATGTTTGAGCAACCCCAAAGCCCATTGTAGGTAAGAAGTGACTATGATACTCTCATGGTCTAAGGAGGAAAAATCACATGTAAACACTCCATGTTATTACAATTGATTACAGATGATATTATCTCAATTCTTAACAAACATGTTTGGATTGATTCAATATGGTCGTTCTTCCAACGTCATAATCTCAATGTTGATTTATGATCATCGTTACACTTAACCATATCATAGGATCCGGAAAACATGATCAAAAACAACACTTGAGCTACTCCTAGAGGCAAGACTATGAACCTTTTATTTTAACCTACTATCATTCACCAGCGTCAAGCCTGGTAAGCCATCTCAAAAAGCAACAACCTATTATCATTTGACATGTGCATATGAGTTTTCCACTGAATCGCATATCCAGGGTCATCGCAGTTAAAGCATGAAATATAAATACTTAACTATGAATATGGGAATATAATAATACAATATTATTGCCTCTAGGGCATATTTCCAACAAAAAGATCTTCTTTCCTCAGGCACAAAGTAATTTTTTCTTTCAACCAATGATTTTCATAATAATACGATCAGTCAAGTATTGGAAACAATTGATTTTATCTAATCCCACGTTGTCTGGCAAGCCCAAATATTTATTTTCATGGACCTCAATTATTATATTCAGTATGGTACACATTTGTTCTCTGATCTCCACCTTTGTATTAGGGCTAAAAAGATGTTGGATTCATCAACACTGACCAATTGCCCCGAGGCCGCACAGTATGAAACTAGAGTTGATTTCAAAACTTTTTTGCATTGTGCAAACTAGCTTTCATAAGAATCAGCGAGTCATCAGCAATGAGAAGGTTTGTAATAGGTGAGGCATCTAGAATTCCACTCCTGAAATATTTTCAGTTTCCTCTGCACATGTTAGAAGAGCAGCCAACCCCTCTGTGCACAACAAGAATAGGTAAGGTGACAATAGTCACCCTACCTAAAGCCCTTTGTAGGCTTAAAACTCTGCATTAAACCAAAATCAATATTCAACAGTTGAGAAACATTGCATAATAGAATTTACCCAACTTTCACGGAAACCTAGTCTCGACATAATCTCCTTCAGAAAACGCCACTCAAGTCGGTCATAAGCTTTGTGCATATCAAGCTTTATGTTGGGGAACGTAGAAATTTCAAAAAATTTCCTACGCACACGCAAGATCATGGTGATGCATAGCAACGAGAGGGGAGAGTGTTGTCTATGTACCCTCGTAGACCGAAGCGGAAGCGTTGAAACAACGTAGAGGAAGTAGTCGTACGTCCTCCCGGTCCAACCGATCCAAGCACCGTTACTCCGGCACCTCCGAGTTCTTGACACACATACAGCTCGATGACGCACCCCGGGCTCCGATCCAGCAGAGCTTCAGGGAGGAGTTTCGTCAGCACGACGGCGTGGTGACGATCTTGATGTTCAACCGTCGCAGGGCTTCGCCTAAGCACCGCTACAATATGACCGAGGTGTAATATCGTGGAGGGGGGCACCGCACACGGCTAAGCAACGATCACGAAGATTAACTTGTGTGTCATGGGGTGCCCCCATGCCCCGTGATATAAAGGAGCAAGGGGTAGGGGCGGCCGCCAAGGAGGGCGCGCCAGGGAGGAGTCCTACTCCCACCGGGAGTAGGACTCCCTCCTTTCCTAGTCCAACTAGGAGAAGGGAAGGAAGGGGAGGAGAAGGAGAAGGAAGGAGAGGGAGGAGAAGAAGGAAAGGGGGGTTGGCCCCCTAGTCCAATTTGGTTTGGGCTAGGGGGGCTGCGCGCCCTACCTCCTCTCTTCCACCACTTGGCCCATGAGGCCCAATGCTTCTTCCTCTTATTCCCGTAACTCCCCGGTACCCCCAAAAATACCCGAATCACTCGGAACCTTTCCGAACTCCGAATATAGTCGTCCAATATATCTATCTTTACATATCAACCATTTCGAGACTCCTCGTCATGTCCCCGATCTCATCCGGACTAACTCCTTCGTACATCAAAACTCATAAACTCATAATATAACATCGCCATCGAAACCTTAAGCGCATGGACCCTATGGGTTCGAGAACTATGTAGACATGACCTAGAACTATTCTCGGTCAATAACCAATAGCGGAACCTGGATGCCCATATTGGTTCCTACATATTCTACGAAGATCTTTATCGGTCAAACCGCATAACAACATACGTCGTTCCCTTTGTCATCGGTATGTTACTTGCCCGAGATTCGATCGTCGGTATCCAATACCTAGTTCAATATCGTTACCGGCAAGTCTCTTTACTCGTTATGTAGTGCATCATTCCGTAACTAACTCATCAGTTACATTGCTTGCAAGGCTTATAGTGATGTGCATTACCGAGAGGGCCCAGAGATACCTCTCCGACAATCGGAGTGACAAATCCTAATCTCCAAATACGCCAACCCAACAAGTACCTTTGGAGACACCTGTAGAGCACCTTTATAATCACCCAGTTACGTTGTAACGTTTGGTAGCACACAAAGTGTTCCTCCGGTAAACGGGAGTTGCATAATCTCATAGTCATAGGAACATGTATAAGTCATGAAGAAAGCAATAGCAACATACTAAACGATCGGGTGCTAAGCTAACGGAATGGGTCATGTCAATCAGATCATTCAACTAATGATGTGATCCCGTTTAATCAAATAACAACTCTTTTTCCATGGTTAGGAAGCATAACCATCTTTGATTAACAAGCTAGTCAAGTAGAGGCATACTAGTGACACTCTGTTTGTCTATATATTCACACATGTATTATGTTTCCGGTTAATACAATTCTAGCATGAATAATAAACATTTATCATGAAATAAGGAAATAAATAATAATTTTATTATTGCCTCTAGGGCATATTTCCTTCAGTCTCCCACTTGCACTAGAGTCAATAATCTAGATCACATCACTATGTGATTAACATCGATAGTTCACATCATCATGTGATTAACACCCATAGTTCACATCGCCATGTGACCAACACCCAAAGGGTTTACTAGATTCAGTAATCTAGTTCACATAGCTATGTGATTAACACCCAAAGAGTACTAAGGTGTGATCATGTTTTGCTTGTGAGAGAATCTTAGTCAACGGGTCTTTCACATTCAGGTCCGTTATGTATTTTGCAATTTTCTATGTCTACAATGCTCTGCACGGAGCTACTCTAGCTAATTGCTCCCAGTTTCAATATGTATCTAGATCGAGACTTAGAGTCATCCAGATTAGTGTCAAAACTTGCATCGACGTAACCCTTTACTTACTAACCTTTGTCACTTCCATAATCGAGAAACATATCCTTATTCCACTAAGGATAATTTTGACCGCTGTCCGATGATCTACTCCTAGATCACTATTGTATTCCTTGCCAAACTCAAGTGTAGGGTATACAATAGATCTGGTACACAACATGGCATACTTTATAGAACCTATGGCCAAGGCATAGGGAATGACTTTCATTCTCTTTCTATCTTACGACGTGGTCGGGTTTTGAGTCTTACTCAATTTCACACCTTGTAACACAGGCAAGAACTCTTTCTTTGACTGCTCCATTTTGAACTACTTCAAAATCTTGTTAAGGTATGTACTCATTGAAAAACTTATCAAGCGCCTTGATCTATCTCTATAGATCTTGATGCTCAATATGTAAGCAGCTTCACCGAGGTCTTTCTTTGAAAAACTCCTTTCAAACACTCCTTTATGCTTTGCGAATAATTCTACATTATTTCCGATCTACAATATGTCATTCACATATACTTATCGAAATGCCGTAGTGCTCCCACTCACTTTCCGTAAATACAGCTTCACCACAAGTCAGATAAAACTATATGCTTTGATCAACTTATCAAAGCGTATATTCCAACTCCGAGATGCTTGCACCAGTCCATAGATGGATCATTGGAGCTTATGATTTTGTCAAGACCTTCAGGATTGACAAAACCTTCTGGTTGCATCATATACAACTCTTCTTTAAATCCATTAAGGAATGTAGTTTTGTTTATCCATTTGCCAGATTTCATAAAAATGTGGCAATTGCTAACATGATTTGCACAGACTTAAGCATCGCTACGAGTGAGAAAATTTCTTCGTAGTCAACACCTTGAACTTTGTCAAAAACCTTTTTCGACAAGTCTAGCTTTGTAGATAGTAACACTACTATCAACGTCCGTCTTCCTCTTGAAGATCCATTTATTTTCTATGGTTTGCCGATCATCGGGCAAATCTATCAAAGTCCATACTTTGTTCTCATACATGGATCATATCTCGATTTCATGGCCTCAAACCATTTTATGGAATCTGGGCTCATCATCGCTTCCTCATAGTTCGTAGGTTCGTCATGGTCAAGTAACATGACCTCCGAATGGGATTACCGTACCACTCGTGCGGATCTCACTCAGTTGACCTATGAGGTTCGGTAGTAACTTGATCCGAAGTTACATGATCATCATCATTAGCTTCCTCACTAATTGGTGTAGTAATCACAGAACAGATTTCGTGATGAACTACTTTCCAATAAGGGAGAAGGTACAATTACCTTATCAAGTTCTACTTTCCTCCCACTCACTTCTTTCGAGAGAAACTCCTTCTCCGAAAGGATCCATTCTCAAACATCGAACGTCTTGTCTTCGGATCTGTGATAGAAGGTGTACCCAACAGTCTCCTTTGGGTATCCTATGAGGATGCATTTCTTCGATTTGGGTTTGAGCTTATCAGGATGAAACTTTTTCACATAAGCATCACAACCCCAAACTTTAAGAAACGACAACTTTGGTTTCTTGCTAAACCACAGTTCATATAGTGTCGTCTCAACGGATTTAGATGGTGCCCTATTTAACGTGAATGCAGCTGTCTCTAATGCATGATCCCAAAACGATATTGGTAAATCGGTAAGAAACATCATAGATTGTACTATATCCAATAAAGTACGGTTATGACGTTCGGACACACCATTATGATGTGGTGTTCGGTGGCATGAATTTGTGAAACTATTCCACATTGTTTTAATTGAAGACCAAACTCAGAACTCAAATATTTGTCTCCGTGATCAGATCGTAGAAACCTTATTTTCTTGTCACGATGATTTTCCACTTCACTCTGAAATTCTTTGAACTTTTCAAATGTTTCAGACTTATGTTTCATCAAGTAGATATACCCATATATGCTCAAATCATCTGTGAAGGTCGAAAATAACGATACCGCCATGAGCCTTAACACTCATCGGATCGCATACATCAAGTATGTATTATTTCCAATAAGTCGGTTGCTCGCTCCATCGTTCGGAGAACGGAGTCTTAGTCATCTTGCCCATGAGGCATGGTTCGCAAGCATCAAGTGATTCATAATCAAGTGATTCCAAAATCCCATCAGCATGGAGTTTCTTCATGCGCTTTACACCAATATGACCTAAACGGCAAAGGCACAAATAAGTTGCACTATCATTATTAACTTTGCATCTTTTGGTTTCAATATTATGAATATGTGTATCACTACGATCGAGATCCAATGAACCATTTTCATTGGGTGTGTAACCATATAAGGTTTTATTCATGTAAACAGAACAACAGTTTATTCTCTTACTTAAATGAATAACCGTATTGCAATAAATACAATCAAATCATATTCATGTTCAACGCAAACACCAAATAACATTTATTTAGGTTCAACATTAATCCCGAAAGTATAGGGAGTGTGCGATGATGATCATATCAATCTTGAAACTACTTTCAACACACATCATCACTTCACCCTTAACTAGTTTCTGTTTGTTCTGCAACTCCCATTTCGAGTTACTACTCTAGCAATTGAACCAGTACCAAATACCGAGGGGTTGCTATAAACACTAGTAAAGTACACATCAATAACATGTATATCAAATATACCTTTGTTCACTTTGCCATCCTTCTTATCCGTCAAATACTTGGGGTAGTTCGCTTCAAAGGACCAGTCCCTTTGCGGTAGAAGCACTTAGTCTCGTGCTTAGGTCCAGACTTGGGCTTCTTCACTTGAGCAGCAACTTGCTTGCCGTTCTTCTTGAAGTTCCCTTCTATCCTGTTACCCTTTTCTTGAAACTAGTGGTCTTGTTAACCATCAACACTTGATGTCCTTTCTTGATTTCTACCTTCATCGATTTCATCATCATGAAAAACTCGGGAATCATTTTCATCATCCCTTGCGTACTATAGTTCATCACGAAGTTCTACTAACTTGGTGATGGTGACTAGAGAAATTGTCAATCACTATCTTATCTAGAAGATTAACTCCCACTTGATTCAAGCGATTGTAGTACCTGCATAATCTGAGCACATGCTCACTAGTTGAGCGATTCTCCTCCATCTTTTAGCTATAGAACTTGTTGGAGACTTCATATCTCTCAACTCGGTATTTGCTTGAAATATTAACTTCAACTCTGGAACATCTCATATGGTCCATGATGTTCAAAACGTCTTTGAAGTCCCGATTCTAAGCCGTTAAGCATGGTGCACTTAAACTATCAAGTAGTCATCATATTGAGCTAGCCAAACGCTCATAACGTCGCAGATCCGCTCCTGCAATAGGTCTATCACCTAGCGTGCATTAAGGACATAATTCTTACAGGCAGCAATGAGGATAAACCTCAGATCGTGGATCCAATCCGCATCATTGCTACTAACATTTTTCAACACAATTTTCTCTAGGAACATATCAAAATAAACATATAAAAGAAACAACGCGAGCTATTGATCTACAACATAGATATGCTAATACTACTAGGACTAAGTTCATGATAAATTTAAGTTCAATTAATCATATTACTTAAGAACTCCCACTTAGATAGACATCCCTCTAATACTCTAAGTGATCACGTGATCCAAATTCAACTAAACGATAACGGATCATCACGTGAAATGGATTAGTTTTCAATGGTGAACATCTCATGTTGATCATAGCTACTATATGATTCACGCTCGACCTTTCGGTCTCCGTGTTCCGAGGCCATATCTGCATATGCTAGGCTCGTCAAGTTTAACCTGAGTATTCTGCGTGTGCAAAACTGGCTTGCACCCGTTGTAGATGGACGTAGAGCTTATCACACCCGATCATCATGTGGTGTCTGGGCACGACGAACTTTGGCAATGATGCATACTCAGGGAGAACACTTCTTGATAATTTAGTGCGAGATCATCTTAAAATGCTACCGTCAATCAAAGCAAGATAAGATACATAAAAGATAAACATCACATGCAATCAATATAAGTGATATGATATGGCCATCATCATCTTGTGCTTGTGATCTCCATCTTCGAAGCACCGTCATGATCACCATCGTCACTGGCGCGACACCTTGATCTCCATCGTAGCATCGTTGTCGTCTCGCCAATCTTATGCTACTACGACTATCGCTACCGCTTAGTGATAAAGTAAAGCATTACAGGGCGATTGCACTGCATACAATAAAGCGACAACCATATGGCTCCTGCCAGTTGCCGATAACTCGGTTACAAAACATGATTATCTCATACAATAAAATTTAGCATCATGTCTTGACCATATCACATCACAACATGCCCTGCAAAAACAAGTAGACGTCCTCTACTTTGTTGTTGCAAGTTTTACGTGGCTGCTACGGGCTGAGCAAGAACCGTTCTTACCTACGCATCAAAACCACAACGATAGTTTGTCAAGTTAGTGCTGTTTTAACCTTCGCAAGGACCGGGCGTAGCCACACTCGGTTCAACTAAAGTTGGAGAAACTGACACCCGCCAGCCACCTGTGTGCAAAGCACGGCGGTAGAACCAGTCTCGCGTAAGCGTACGCGTAATGTCGGTCCGGGCCACTTCATCCAACAATACCGCCGAACCAAAGTATGACAAGCTGGTAAGCAGTATGACTTGTATCGCCCACAGCTCACTTGTGTTCTACTCGTGCATATAACATCAAACCATAAAACCTAGGCTCGGATGTCACTGTTGGGGAACGTAGAAATTTCAAAAAAATTCCTACGCACACGCAAGATCATGGTGATGCATAGCAACGAGAGGGGAGAGTGTTGTCTACGTACCCTCGTAGACCGAAGCGGAAGCGTTGACATAAAGTAGAGGAAGTAGTCGTACGTCTTCCCGGTCCAACCGATCCAAGCACCGTTACTCCGTCACCTCCGAGTTCTTGACACACGTACAGCTCGATGACGCACCCCGCGCTCCGATCCAGCAGAGCTTCAGGGAGGAGTTCCGTCAGCATCACGGCGTGGTGACGATCTTGATGTTCAACCGTCGCAGGGCTTCGCCTAAGCACCGCTACAATATGACCGAGGTGTAATATCGTGGATGGGGGCACCGCACACGGCTAAGCAACGATCACGAAGATCAACTTGTGTGTCATGGGGTGCCCCCTACCCCCATATATAAAGGAGCAAGGGGGAGGGGGCGGCCGGCCAAGGGAGGGCGCGCCAGGGAGGAGAGTGGGAGTAGGACTCCCTCCTTTCCTAGTCTAACTAGGAGAAGGGAAGGAAGGGGAGGAGAAGGAGAAGGAAGGAGAGGGAGGAGAAGAAGGAAAGGGGGGTCGGCCCCCTAGTCCAATTCGGTTTGGGCTAGGGGGGCCGCGCGCCCTACATCCTCTCTTCCACCACTTGGCCCATGAGGCCCAATGCTTCTTCCTCTTATTCCCGTAACCCCCCGGTACCCCCGAAAATACCCGAATCACTTAGAACATTTCCGAACTCCGAATATAGTCGTCCAATATATCGATCTTTACGTCTCGACCATTTCGAGACTCCTCGTCATGTCCCCGATCTCATCCGGGACTCCGAACTCCTTCGGTACATCAAAACTCATAAACTCATAATATAACTGTCATCGAAACCTTAAGCGTGCGGACCCTACGGGTTCGAGAACTATGTAGACATGACCTAGAACTATTCTCGGTCAATAACCAATAGCGGAATCTGGATGCCCATATTGGTTCCTACATATTCTACGAAGATCTTTATCGGTCAAACCGCATAACAACATATGTTGTTCCCTTTGTCATCGGTATGTTACTTGCCCGAGATTCGATCGTCGGTATCCAATACCTAGTTCAATCTCGCATCGCAAGTCTCTTTACTCGCTACGTAATGCATCATTCCATAACTAACTCATTAGTTACATTGCTTGCAAGGCTTATAGTGATGTGCATTACCGAGAGGGCCCAGAGATACCTCTCCGACAATCGGAGTGACAAATCCTAATCTCGAAATACGCCAACCCAACAAGTACCTTTGGAGACACCTGTAGAGCACCTTTATAATCACCCAGTTACGTTGTAACGTTTGGTAGCTGAGGGAGTCCTGGACTAGGGGGTGTCCGGACAGCCGGACTATCATCGTCCGCCGGACTCCAAGACTATGAAGATACAAGATTGAAGACTTCGTCCCGAGTCCGGATGGGACTTTCCTTGGCGTGGAAGGCAAGCTAGGCAATACGGATATGTAGATCTCCTACCATTGTAACCGACTCTGTGTAACCCTAGCCTCCTCCGGTGTCTATATAAACCGGAGGGCTTTAGTCCGTAGGACATAACATCCATTACAACAATCATACCATAGGCTAGCTTCTGGGGTTTAGCCTCCTTGATCTCGTGGTAGATCCACTCTTGTAATACACATCATCAATATTAATCAAGCAGGACGTAGGGTTTTGCCTACATCAAGAGGGCCCAAACCTGGGTAAAACATCGTGTCCCTTGTCTCCTGTTACCATCCGCCTAGACGCAGATTCGGGACCCCTACCCGAGATCCGCCGGTTTGACACCGACATTGGTGCTTTCATTGAGAGTTCCTCTGTGTCGTCACCGATAGGCTTGATGGCTCCTCCAATCAACAACAACACCATCCAGGGTGAGACTTTTCTCCCCGGACAGATCTTCAGATTCGGGCGGCCAGATCAAGGGCCAATTCACTTGGCCATCTGGAGCAGATCGAAAGCTACGCCCCTGGCCATCAGGTCAGGTTCGGAAGCCTGAACTTCACGGCCAACATCCGCGGGGACTTAATATTCGACGGACTTGAGCCACAGCCGAGCGTTTTGCGCTGTCACAATGGGCATGATTTAGCTCGCCACGGACAAGGTGCCTTGGTGGTCAAGACACAATCGCGCCCGCCCTTAGTCCGGAGCCGATCGCGCAGATCGAGGACCGATGGCTGGACACCGCCTCGGGGGCTGCAACTTCCACGGCGATGGAGCCGAACACTAACCTTGTCCCTCACAAAGCTCATGGCTCCGAGGTGCCGGACTCCCTGCCGGACTCCGAACCTCCCGCGCCCCTGCCAATCGAATCTGATTGGGTGCCGGTCATGGAGTTCACCGCCGCAGACATCTTCCAATACTCACCCTTTGGCGATATCCTAAATTCGCTAAAGCATCTCTCACTATCCGGAGAGCCCTGGCCGGACTATGGCCAGGGGGGTTGGGATGTGGACGACGAAGAAATTCAAACCCCACCCACCACCCACTTTGTAGCCACTGTTGACGATCTAACCGACATGCTAGACTATGACTCCGAAGACATCGACGGTATGGACGACGATGCCGGAGACGATCAAGAGCCAGCGCCTACAGGGCACTGGAAGACCACCTCGTCATATGACATATACATGGTGGACACCCCAAAAGATGGGGACGGCGAAGAAGCAGCGGAGGCAGACTCCTTAAAGAAACAACCCAAGCGCCGACGTCGGCGGCGCCGCTCTAAATCCCGCCATAGCAAGAATGGAGATTTTGGCATAGGAGATAACAACACCCCAGAAAGTGCCGAAGACAATCCCTCCAAAGAAGACTCAGCGCAGAGGATGCAGAAGCAAGCCCTCACGAGAGAGCGGCAGACGAAGAGGTCGAGGATGATAATTACATACCTCCCCCCAGAGACGAGGCAAGCCTCAATGACGACGAATTCGTCGTGCTAGAGGATCCCGTCCAACAAGAGCGTTTTAAACGCAGGCTTATCGCCACGGCAAATAGCCTAAAGAAAAAGCAGCAGCAGCTTCAAGCTGATCAAGACCTGCTGGCCGACAGATGGACTGAGGTCCTCGCGGCCAAAGAGTATGAACTCGAACGTCCCTCCAAGAGTTACCCAAAACGCAAGTTGCTCCCCCGGTTAGAGGAGGAAGCATACATACCTTCATCACCAGCGCATAATACGGCCGACCGACCACCCCGTGGTCGCAATAGAGAGGCATCCAGGCCCTCCACCAAGACCGTACCCCGACATCGCTCCAAAAGTACGAAGCCAAGAGGGAACGCGCCGGACTTGCGAGATATATTGGAGGACAAAGCAAGGCAATCCAGATCCATCTACGGATCACGTTGGCGCCCCACGACCCAAGACGAATACCGTCGCGCCGGATACAACAACTCCGGCCGGGCCGAACACAGCAGACAACGCTCCCTCGAGCTACGTCATGATATTGCTCAATACAGAGGCGCCGCACACCCGCTATGCTTCACTGACGAAGTAATGGATCATCAAATCCGGAAGGGTTTAAACCTCACAACATTGAATCCTACGATGGCACAACAGATCCCGCGGTTTGGATCAAGATTATCTCCTTCACATCCATATGGCCTGCGGCGCGCATCTCCACGCCATCAAGTACCTCCCACTCAAGCTTAAAGGACCAGCTCGGCATTGGCTTAACAGCTTGCCCGCAGAGTCAATTGGGTGTTGGGAAGACACCGAAGCCGCATTCTCGACAACTTCTGTGGCACATATGTGCGACCACCAGACGCCGATGACCTAAGCCACATAATTCAGCAGCCAGATGAATCGGCCAGACAGTTCTGGACACGGTTCTTGACAAAGAAAAATCAAATCATCGACTGTCCGGATGCAGAGGCCCTCGCAGCCTTCAAACATAACATCCATGATGAATGGCTAGCCCGGCACCTAGGACAGGAAAAGCCGACATCCATGGCAGCCCTCACATCACTAATGACCCGCTTCTGTGCGGGAGAGGAGAGCTGGCTAGCTCGCAGCAATAACCTCAGTAAAAATGGTGGCAGTCCGGATACCAAGAACTACAATGGCAGGTCGCGTCGAAGCAAAAATAAATGCCGCGTTAACGACAGCGGAAAGGAGGATACGACAGTCAACGCCAGATTCCGAGGCTCTAAACCCGGTCAGCGGAAGAAGCCGTTTAAAAGAACAACTCCGGGTCCGTCCAATTTGGACCGAATACTCGACCGCTCATGCCGGATACATGGCACCCCCGAAAAGCCAGCCAATCACACCAACAGAGATTGTTGGGTATTCAAGCAGGCGGGCAAGTTAATTGCCGAAAACAATGACAAGGGGCTGCATAGCGACGATGAGGAAGAGACCCGGCCGCTGAACAGTAGAGGACAGAAGGGTTTCCCCCCACAAGTGCGGACGGTGAACATGATATACGCAACCCATATACCCAAGAGGGAGCGGAAGCGCACTAAAGGACGATATGTGATGGAGCCATCGCCTTAAGTTCAATCCATGGTCCTCTTGCCCGATCACTTTCGATCAAGAGACCATCCGACCAAGATCCGCCATGGCAGATTCGCCGCATTGGTTTTAGACCCAATCGCCGATGGGTTCCACCTCACGAGTCCCGATGGACGGCGGCAGAGCTCTGAACCTGCTTTATCAGATACAAGGCGCAAGATGGGCATAGACCCTCAAGGATTAAACCTACAAAGACGACCTTTAAAGGCGCCATACCAGGTGTTGAAGCTAATTATGCAGCTCACCACACCGAAGTGGTCTTCGGATCCCCGGACAATTTCTGGAGCGAGGAGTTAATCTTCGACATAGTCCCGTTCCGCAGCGGCTATCATGCTCTGCTCGGAAGAACCGCGTTTGCAAAGTTCTACGCGGTGCCGCATTACGCATACCTCAAGCTCAAGATGCCAGGCCCTCGTGGAGTCATCACGGTCAACGGAAATGCGGAACGCTCCCTCCGAATGGAGGAACATACAACGGCTCTCGCGGCAGAAGTACACAGCAGCCTTCAAAGGCAATTTTCGAGTCCGGCCGTTAAACGGCCGGACACGACCAAATGTGCCCGGAGCAACATCAACCAAGACCACCGCACGCCCGAGCACGCAGCAGAGCAATGCGGCCCTAACCCCAGCCCTTGCATGATTGTAAGACCAACCTCCGCGTACATCATTACGCCTGGAGATACCATGGGCCTAAGGGAGGGCACGACCACAACAGACCCAGTGTGGCCCGGCCACACCAGGGGCTCACAAGTGTGTCGCTCTTTTTTTTCTATTTTCCTTCTTTGTATACACAGGACTCCGCTCACTGAGGTCTGTCGTGGCGAACCCGCCGAACTCACGATACAACAGCTAGGGAGGGAAAAGGCTGCGACGAACACTCAGGTGGTCTCCATTACGAGCATTAAATTCGATTATATACACCAGTCCGCAGCCCACCCTCGAGGGGGACATGTTTATTTAGTCCAATCCCTTGCTTACGTGACTATTTGTATCCTTCCGCACTCATAGCAGAATTCCTTGAATAAATAATGCAGCACTTTTTGCCTGTAATTGCATTACTTTACATATATGTTCACTAATGACATCTTGCACCCGTATATTTTGGTACGGCAACACACTAGGGGCTTATGTTCCCCGCATTATGGTGTGATAAGTCCGAACACTTTCACAAGTGCGGCACCCCGGACTTATAGCATTATATGAATCGGCTCCAAATCATGTCTTGGGTCAATAGTTGGGTTTGCCCGGCTCCCACGTTTTGGTGCCTTATGTTCCATTCTGTCGGCTAAGGTGGCACTGGGAGAACCACTGCGATTGCGCCCCGATTGAGCTGGGCGAGCACCTCAGTGGAGAAAGCTAAAACTGACTGGAATGATAAGGCGAGAGACTGGTCGCTGTTCGAGAGGTCTTTTCGGGTCCCTAAAGACTTATGCCGCTTCGAGCGAAGTACCGGATAATGTCCGACGAAGGCGTGATAGCGCCTCAATTCGGTCTTCGAATATTAGGGGCTTCACGAAATTTAAAATTATAGAATTCTATGGCTAAGTGAGAGTGTTCAAGCATTATAAGTCCGGTTGCCTTGTTCGTTGTGTTGAGCGCCTCCTAGATGGACCCAAAATGGGAACAAGATTGCTCAAGTTTATCCCGAACACCCCAAAGACTGTGGCTTGGGGGCTGAAGCCGACGACTTGCCATCTCTCGATTTTATAAACGGCCGCATGAAGGTAATATTTTAAATCACACAAGCGTTGCTTTCGCAAGATATGAACAAAGATTTTAGCGCACGTGATAATACATAGAGAGTTTACTCAATAATTACATCTTTGGGGCACTCATCCGCAATCTTGCGGGCACCCTTCAGGATAGTTTTATAGTACATCCCGGGCGTACGATACTCCTTGCCCGCTGGCGGCACGTCAGTGATGAGCTTCTCCGCATCCAGCTTGCCCCAGTGCATCTTTGCGCGGGCAAGGGCCCGCCAAGCACCTTCAATACAGGCGGAGCGCTTGATGACCTCCACCGTGGGCACGATCCACCAGCCCGCCAGACGAGCGAAGTAGCTCCTGTGCATGGCCTCTCCAGGCCACAGCCGGACTATGAGGCCCTTCATGGCCTCCTCAGCTACCTTGTGGAGCTCGACCAGCTGCTTCAGCTGGTCGCTAGGGGGCACCGGATGGCCGGCCTCAGCGTACTAAGACCAGAAGACCTTCTCCATTGGGCTCCCCTCCTCACCACGGTAGAATGCGGCAGCATTGGATACACTGCGAGGCAGATTTGCAAACGCCCCTGGAGAGCTCCGAATTCGGGTAAGTGTCATGTAGCTTACATTAACATGCTTGCTTTGCATGAAAAATGCCTTACCCGCCGCTATTTTCTTCACATTTTCAACCTCCTGAAGGGCCTTACGGGCCTCGGCCTTGGCGGACTTGGCACTTTCGAGAGCCGAGGCGAGCTCGACTCGAGTCTTTGAGTCGCGCCCAAACTCTCATGCTTCTCCATGAGAGCCACGGAGCTCTTGCCGCACCTCCGCCACCCGCGCCTCCTGCGCTTTCTCGCTCTGCCTGCCTCGTGGCGATTATGCTCGCCGTGGACACAACCTCCTTCAGGGCTGCCACCTCGTTCGTGGCCCCTACAGTGCCCATGTTATCCTTGTTATTTTTTGAAACCTAAATCCTTTTCTATAAGGTAACTATTCAAAAGTGGTGTTACTCACCTTCTTTGTCCTCGAGCTGCTTCTTGGCACAGCCGAGCTCTTGCTCGGACCGCTCGAGATCTTGCTTCAATGCACCGACCTCCGCAGTCAGTGCGGCAGAGGTCAGCAGTGCAGCCTGCAAACCCATATTGACATACTTTTTAGCAACCCTGCGTATATCTTTTTAGATCCTCAGTCCGACTTTTCTTTCCGAACACTGAACTGAGCATCAGGGGCTAGTGTCTATGCGGTATTACACTACTTAATTTTAACTTCTTACCTCAAAGCCTGTTAGAAGGCTACTGCAGGCTTCGGTCAGTCCACTCTTGGCGAGCTGAACCTTCTGAATCACCGCACTCATAACAGTGCTGTGTTCTTCCTCAATGGAAGCACCCTGGAGCGCCTCCAGCAAGTTTTCCGGCACCTCCAGTTGGACGGAGGCCGCCAGCGTCACGGTCTTGCCCTTCTTGCGAAGGGGCCGCTTGCCGGACTCCGGAACCACTGCGGGTTCCGGCGTGGAGTCCGGCGCAAAGTCCAGGAGGCTGCCTTGCGGCGCCTCCGGAGCCTCCTCCTGTTGGGTCCCTTTCTGGGATCCCACCTCGGCGTCCTCATCGGCGCGAGGGGTGGAGGCAGTCGTGATGGAATCCACATCCGACGGAGCCAACGACCCGCTCGATGAAGCAGGGAGATCATCATCGGCCGGACTGCATGCAGTATGCGGCATTAGAAGGACACTATGTGACACCAAAGAGAAATTATAAATCATTCAGGAATCCAGATACTTACGATCTCGCCAGAGGCCTGGCCCTTGAAGGCCACTCTTCGCCACCAACATTGGTGTTGGCAGAGCTGTCCGGGGGAATAGTTCTTCCCCTCTTGGACCCTTCGGCCTCCCCTGTTGGGGAAGCCTTCCTCTTCCTCTCTCCCTCCTCTGGGAGAGAGTCTTCTTCCTCCTCCTCATCTTCGGGAGGAGTCCGCCTCGGAGTCGTCGGAGACCTGAAAACGGGAGCTCTTTCGAGTACCCGTGGCCACCTTCTTGGCCTTCTTCTCCGGCACCACATGCGGTGCCGGAACCAGCAGCCCCGCTAGACGGGCGTCTACTGGGTTTTCTGGCATGGGAGCCGTGCAGATGAGCTGCTCCGCCTTCTTCATCCAGTCCTGTCAAAGGAAAGGGGAGATTGAAACCCGCTTAGAATCAAACTATTAACAAACAAGTGTCCTGTAAAGGGGTAGAATCACTTACCTCGTCGGCTGGACGCTGCGAGTGAAATCTGCGATCTTCCGTCGTGGATGCGGGGGCTTCGGCGCCCTTAAACAGCACCCTCCAGGCGCATTCGTACGTCGTGTTGAAGAGCCCGCTCAACGCCTGGTGCTATTCCGGATCAAACTCCCATAGATTGAATGCCCGTTCTTGGCATGGAAGAATCCGGCGGACGAGCATGACTTGGACCACGTTAACAAGCCCGAGCTTGTTCACCAGCTTACGGATACGGGCTTGGAGTCCGTCAGCTCCTTCGAATTACCCCACAACAAGCCCTTCTCTTTCCAGGAGGTGAGCTGCGTAGGGATACCAGATCTGAACTCGGGGGCCGCCGCCCACGTAGGGTCGCGCGGCTCGGTGATGTAGAACCACCCGGACTGCCACCCCTTGACAGATTCCACGAAGGCCCCTTCGAACCAAAGCACGTTGGGCATCTTGCCCAACATGGCGCCTCCGCACTCCGCTTGAGTGCCCTTCACTACCTTCGGCTTGACATTGAAGGTCTTGAGCCACAAGCCGAAGTGGGCTGGATGCGGAGGAAGGCCTCGCACACGACGATAAACACCGAGATGTTGAGGATGAAGTTCGGCGCCAGATCATGGAAATCTAGGCCGTAGTAGAACATGAGCCCCCGGACAAAGGGGTGGAGTGGAAAGCCCAGTCCGCGGAGGAAGTGGGGAAGGAAAACGACCCTCTCATGGGGCCTGGGGTGGGGATGAGCTGCCCCTCGTCGGGCAGCCGGTGCGCGATGTCGCCGGAAAGGTATCCGATGCCGCGCAGCTTTGTGATGTGCTCCTCCTTAACGGTGGAGGCCAACCATTTACCTCCCGCTCCGGACATGGTCGGAGAAGGTCAAGGCGAGATACGCGAACTTGGGCGCTGGAGCTCGAGTGTGCAAAGATGGATAAGAAAAGGAGGAAGAAGGCGTAGGTGAAAAGGTGAATCCTTATCCCTTATATATAGGCGGACGAAGACTATGCGTCCCCGCTGGCCTGGTAAAACTCGCTTATCTCCCAAGCGCCACCATCAATGGCGCGGTTGGGTTACCCATGTTCGTATTGATGAGAATCCCGGAATAAGGGGAACACGATCCGCTCGACAAGACGCGTGCCTGAAACCGCCGCTAAACGTGCTGAGGTGGTATAATAAAAAATGATTCAAGTAAAAGCTTGGTAGTGGTGTGGCGTCACGCTGCAAAATACGTCAGCAGATTGAACTTGTGTACATTTTATTCTCTCTACGGTGGAATGTGGGATTTATTTTGCAGAGCCGGCCACTATCCTGGTGTTCACGATCTTCTATGGATTATTTGGAGGAGGAACCCGCCTTATAATGCCGAACATTATGCGCGCCGGACTCATCGTCATTGAAGCCAGGTTCAGGGGCTACTGAGGGAGTCCTGGACTAGGGGGTGTCCAGACAGCCGGACTATCATCGTCCGTTGGACTCCAAGACTATGAAGATACAAGATTGAAGACTTCGTCCCGTGTCCGGATGGGACTTTCCTTGGCGTGGAAGGCAAGCTTGGCAATACGATATGTAGATCTCCTACCATTGTAACCGACTCTGTGTAACCCTAGCCCTCTCCGGTGTCTATATAAACCGGAGGGCTTTAGTCCGTAGGACATAACATCCATTACAACAATCATACCATAGGCTAGCTTCTAGGGTTTAGCCTCCTTGATCTCGTGGTAGATCCACTCTTGTAATACACATCATCAATTTTAATCAAGCAGGACGTAGGGTTTTACCTCCATCAAGAGGGCCCGAACCTGGGTAAAACATCGTGTCCCTTGTCTCCTGTTACCATCCGCCTAGACGCACAGTTCGGGACCCCCTACCCGAGATCCGCCGGTTTTGACACCGACAGTAGCACACAAAGTGTTCCTCCGGTAAACGGCAGTTGCATAATCTCATAGTCATAGGAACATGTATAAGTCATGAAGAAAGCAATAGCAACATACTAAACGGTCGGGTGCTAAGCTAACGGAATGGGTCATGTCAATCAGATCATTCAACTAATGATGTGATCCCGTTTAATCAAATAACAACACTTTGTCCATGGTTAGGAAACATAACCATCTTTGATTAACAAGCTAGTCAAGTAGAGGCATACTAGTGACACTCTGTTTGTCTATATATTCACACATGTATTATGTTTCCGGTTAATACAATTCTAGCATGAATAATAAACATTGATCATGAAATAAGGAAATAAATAATAACTTTATTATTGCCTCTAGGGCATATTTCCTTCACTTTATAGCACACAAGCCCTCCTACCTTCTCTTTTGATCTTGATTGTATGAAAGCACTTGTAGGCCACTAAAATGTTATTCATAATCAATCTACTAGGAACGAAAACAACTTTGAGTCGAGCTAATAATATCAGGTAGGAAAACCTTCAAGCGAGAGGCCACCATTTTTGGAATTATTTTATGTACCACATTACACAAGCTGATCGGCCTAAATTGGGTTACCTATTTTGGAGAATTAACCTTAAGGATCATCAGAGCCGCAGTATCATTTCAACCAGATGATGTGCTAGTGCAAGTATTTAATTTATCGCTTACAAGACCTCCTCAATTATATTGTCACCTAACATAGGTCAAAATCTTTTATAGAAGATAGCGTGGGGCCCCTCTGGTCCCGGGGCTTTAATGAAAAAGGGTTTCCCCCCACTTTATATATAAAGCACTATCACCACAACATCGAGCAAGAATATACAAACGCACGCCACACCCGCACTCAATGCACACACCCAAGGTGAGATAGAAATGTGCCGAGCACCAAAAACACCACCTCAACAATGACTAAGCACCCTAATAATAAGCCCAAGACCACCATGAAGATGAGCAATCCACCGAGGGGTGATGAGACGGACATAGCCGAAGCGAGCACTCCAAGACGATGCCTTCAGGAAGGACACGACCGTAGGAAGTTGTCATCGTCTGATTTGAAGGACAGGTTTTCACCAGGAGTGACACGAAAGCAGTGGCAGCACCACGACGGAGCCTGCAAGAAGGAGAACGACATCCGCGGATGCCGCCTCCATCGGCTAGTACCGGGACTGGGCGAGTGGTGCACTCTGGTGCTCCTACCCCCTCCGTCGCAACCTCGCTCCGCCAACCACCCCATCCATGTCGCCCAAGTGACCATGGCTGCCAGCCCGCACCCGAGCCGCGCGGTCAGCCCATGACCAACCCATCTCCCACTACCAGAGTCATTGCCCTACATCCAGACCACCCCGAGAACCACCAAAGGTCAAGGCTTTGAACATTATTCCGCACCCCAACCACCTCCGAGACCGCCAGCAAACCGTCAAGCAATGCTGTAACCGATAACAGACAAGGATGGAGAAGGAGGGATGGGGAGGAGTGGCCCGCGGCCACGACCGGCAGCAACACGGTGCCGGTGATGGGCAACTTAATTGCGGATCCCCTGTCCCTCCAACTAGCGACCTCCCTCGCCTCCCCTCCCCCCACCCCGAAACCACTGTTTTGCCCCACCCTTCCATAGGCTCGGCCACGACAGAAGCCTGTCTCCGGGGAGGCAAAATCAGAGCTCGTCGCCGCATACATGGATGGCCACAGGGGAGTCTCCCGTGCTGTGACACGTCGACCAGCCGCAAGGGCCCGGCCGGGCAACGGCGCATGCATCCACCCGCTGCCACGCCCCTCCTCCCCCCCCCAAACCATGGCAAGGAAGGCCGACCGCGACCAGTCGCGCCAGAGGCGGATCTGGGCGCGCCACCGCCGCCACCTGCCTCCAATCTGAATGAAATATGCCCTAGAGGCAATAATAAAGTTATTATTCATTTCCTCATATCATGATAAATGTTTATTATTCATGCTAGAATTGTATTACCCGGAAACATAATACGTGTGTGAATACATAGACAAACATAGTGTCACTAGTATGCCTCGACTTTACTAGCTCGTGAATCAAAGATGGTTAAGTTTCCTAACCATAGACATGAGTTGTCATTTGATTAAGGGATCACATCATTAGGAGAATGATGTGATTGACTTGACCCATTTCGTTAGCTTAGTACTTGATCGTTTAGTATGTTGCTATTGCTTTCTTCATGACTTATACATGTTCCTATGACTATGAGATTATGTAACTCCCGCTTAACGGAGGAACACTTTGTGTGCTACCAAACGTCACAACATAATTGGGTGATTATAAAGGTGCTCTACAGGTGTCTCCAAAGGTTCTTGTTGAGTTGACATATTTCGAGATTAGGATTTGTCACTCCGATTGTCGGAGAGGTATCTCTGGGCCCTCTCGGTAATGCACATCACTATAAGCCTTGCAAGCAATGTAGCTAATAAGTTAGTTATGGGATGATGCATTACATAACGAGTAAAGAGACTTGCCGGTAACGAGATTGAACTAGGTATTGAGATACCCACGATCGAGTCTCGGGCAAGTAACATACCGATGACAAAGGGAACAACGTATGTTGTTATGCGGTTTGACCGATAAATATCTTTGTAGAATATGTAGGAGCCAATATGAGCATCCAGGTTCCGCTATTGGTTATTGACCGGAGACGTGTCTCGGTCATGTCTACATAGTTCTCGAACCCATAGGGTCCGCACGCTTAATGTTAGATGACAGTTATATTATGAGTTTATGTGTTTTGATGTACCGAAGGTTGTTCAGAGTCCCGGATGTGATCACAGACATGACGAGGAGTCTCGAAATGGTCGAGACATGAAGATCGATATATTGGATGACTATATTTGGACACCGGAAAGGTTCCGGGTGAGATTCGGACACCGGAGCTCCGGGAGGTTATCGGAATCCCCCGGGAGGTATATGAGCCTTAATGGGCTTTAGTGGAAAGGAGGGGAAAGGAGCAAGGGAGGGGGCGCCCCCCAAGCCCAATCCGAATTGGAGGGGGGCCGGCCCCCCTTTCTTTCCTCCCTCCTTCCTCTTCCTTCCCTCTCCCTCTCCAAGTAGGACTCCCCCCCTTGGGTGCGCCTCCTCCCCTTGGCCGGCCCCCTCCTCCACTCCTTTATATACGAGGGAGGGGGCACCCCATAGACACAACAATTGATCATTGATCTCTTAGCCGTGTGCGGTGCCCCCCTCCACCATAGTCCTCCTCGATAATATTGTAGTGGTGCTTAGGCAAAGCCCTACGATGGTAGAACATCATCATCGTCATCATGTCGTCGTGCTGACGGAACTCTCCCTCGACACTCGGCTGGATCGGAGTTCGAGGGACGTCATCGAGTTGTACGTGTGCAAGAACTCGGAGGTGTCGTGCTTTCGGTGCTTGACCGGTTGGGCTGTGAAGACGTACGACTACATCCACCACGTTGTGCTAACGCTTCTGCTTTTGGTCTACGAGGGTACGTGGACAATACTCTCCCCTCTTGTTGCTATGCATCACCATGATCTTGCGTGTGCGTAGGAATTTTTTTGAAATTACTGCGTTCCCAACAGTGGCATCCGAGCCAGGTTTTATCAATTGATGTTATATGCATGAGTAGAACACAAGTGAGTTGTGGGCGATACAAGTCATACTGCTTACCAGCATCTCATACTTTGGTTCGGCGGTATTGTTGGATGAAGCGGCCCGGACCAACATTACGCGTACGCTTATGCGAGACTGGTTCTACCGACATGCTTTGCACACAGGTGGCTGGCGGGTGTCAGTTTCTCCAACTTTAGTTGAACCGAGTGTGGCTACGCTCGGTCCTGGAGAAGGTTAAAACATCACTAACTTGACAAACTATCGTTGTGTTTATGATGCGTAGGTACGAACGGTTCTTGCTCAGCCTGTAGCAGCCATGTAAAACTTGCAACAACAAAGTAGAGGACGTCTAAGTTGTTTTTGCAGGGCATGTTGTGATGTGATATGGTCAAGACGTGATGCTATATTTTATTGTATGAGATGATCATGTTTTGTAACCGAGTTATCGGCAACTGGCAGGATCCATATGGTTGTCGCTTTATTGTATGCAATGCAATCGCCCTATAATTGCTTTACTTTATCACTAAGCGGTAGCGATAGTCGTAGAAGCAATAGTTGGTGAGACGACAACGATGCTATGATGGAGACCAAGGTGTCGCGCCGGTGACGATGGTGATCATGACGGTGCTTCGGAGATGGAGATCACAAGTATCGGCTTTCTGGGAATGGGGGTCCCCAGACTTGCCTGCCTGCGACCTGTGGCGTGGCTCAAAGGAGGCCCAGCACGGCCCATCTTCATCAACACAAGCTCAAGACCCTCGCGAGGGGCCAAGCCTCGCGGGGCGGTCGACAAGGAGCTTCCTCAGGCACGGCCTCGTCAGGCTGGCTCACGAGGAGGTGGAGAGTTCAAGGTGGGGTACCTCGCGAGGCGCCCATGACGCAAGCCATGACGACCAAGGGCGCCAGTCGGGCGCCAGCCCGTGCAGTGTCCCCCTTCCTCTTTGGTGCAAAGGGGGCAAGCACAGGCGAGAGCATCAAGCAAAGGCATCCATTTCGGTGCAACACGACCAAGACCAGCCCAACGGCCGGAAGGAAGTCATTGTGGAGCCCAAGCAGGCGTCACCACCAGAGCCTTTGACAGGCGAGGACCAACTTTAGTCAGGATAAGTGTACCGGATGTTCCCCTCCAAAATGGCTGATTGTTGGCGCCCTTCCCGCTCAATATTTGGGAAGAGGCCCAGGGCCTTTGCCTATAAATAGGACTATCCACCCCCAGGGTAGAGGCATCGAGAATCCAAGAGCCAGAACCAAGTAGCACCAGCCAAGAACAGACCCTCGCGAGGCTATTCTTCCTTGTATTGTTCATCATCAGCCCAAGAGGGAATCCACCACACCAGCCAAGAACAGACCCTCGCGAGGCTGTTCTTCCTTGTATAAAGCTTGTGTCTCTTGTGTTGTTCTGTTGGGTAGTTTAGATCCTAGCGATTCAGCGAGGGGCAAGCCGGTAGAGGGTTAGATCTCCGCGCGCACCCCAGTGTTCGAACCTCAAGGGTCTGCCGAAACCCGAAATCCGACATTTGGCGCGCCAGGTAGGGGTGCGCCGGAATTTGCCTTCCGTCGTCTCGTTCTTCTCCGACCATCGCATCCATGTCTGACGCTCGTCGGGCTCGCGCCGAGTGCCGAGCCGCCCCCGCTTCCCACGTCGCCCAGACGGCTCCCGTCGGCGGGCGCCCTCGTCGTTCCCCGTCACCTGCCGCTGACGCCGCCATCAGCCCGGCGGGGAATGGGCAGCAAGCATCATCCCAGCATTCCCCCGCGGCCTCTTGGGAAAAGCCACGCGGCCTCTTCCTCACCTACCCCATCGCGCCGGCTCCCTCGGTCGGCGCGGCCCTCCTGGGAGGCTTGCAGGCGCCGCCCTCCAGCCACCACGTCAAGCCATTTGTTCGCCGGGTCAGCGCCACCTCCATGCGGCAAGGTCTCCCCCGGGCCGGTCGGAGCCATCGGCCAGGCTGACCTTCAGCTCCGAGGACCACCCCTCCAACTCGGCCTGCTCAGGCGCGCTTCCCATGCTCTGCACGCCCACCATCTACCAGGTGGCCGTCACCTGGACCCTCGTCGACGATGGCGCGGGCCTCAGCGTGCTCTCAGTTGAGGCCTTCAACCTCCTCTGCATACCCCAGGAGCGGCTGCAACCCAGCCGGCCTTTCTCGGGCGTCGGAGGCGGGTCGTCCAGCTCCTTGGGGCAGATCCGACTCCCGGTAACTTTCGGCACCTACGACAATTTCCGCACAGAGCTGGTCGATTTCGACATCGCCCCCATCGGCCTCCCCTACAATGCCATCCTTGGCTATCCAGCATTAGCCAAATTCATGGCCGCAACTCACACGGCGTACAACCTCATGAAGATGCCCGGGACCAACGGCGTCCTCACCGTGCCCGGGGATACCGGAGGTGCGCTGCGAGTCCTCAAGCTCGCCCTCAAGGCGGCGGCGGCGGCTCGGCCTGCCGACGCAGACACCCCCAAGCCCAAGGGGGCTGCACCAACCAAGAAGAAGTAGTTGTTCACCCAAGACAAGGCAGAGACCAAGCAGGTGCCTGTCGATGAGGACGGGTCCACTAACGCCACTTTCACCATAGGCGCCAACCTCGAGCCCGAGCAGGAGGAAGCCCTGGTCAACTTCCAGCGTGCAAACAAGAAGGTGTTCGCCTGGGAGCCCAATCAGATGGCAGGGATCCCACGGGGCGTAATCGAGCACCACCTCAACGTGTGTCCCAACGTGCGCCCCGTGAAGCAGAAGGCAAGGAGGCAGTCCATGGAAAAGCAGGCCTTCATCGTCCAGGAGACCCGCAAGCTAGAAGCCGCGGGGGTTATTTGCGAGGTCAGATATCCAGATTGGTTGGCCAACCCCGTGGTTGTGCCAAAGAAGGCAGGGAAGGAACGCATTTGTGTCGACTTCACCAACCTTAACAAAGCATGCCCGCAAGATTCGTTCCCGCTCCCTCGCATCGATTAGATCGTCGATTCCACCGCTGAGTGTGACCTGTTATGCTTCTTAGATGCCTTCTCCGGGTATCATCAGATCAAGATGGCGGTGGAAGACATGGAGAAGACGGCCTTCCTAAACCCGTGTGGGGTGTACTGCTATACATGCGTGCCGTTCGGAATGCGCAACGCGGTGGTAACCTTTCAGTGGCTCATGCACATCACCTTGGGCCCGCAGCTCGGGAAGAATGTGGAGGCTTACGTTGATGACATTGTAGTGAAGTCTCGAGAGGCCGAGACCCTGATACAAGACCTGGAGGATACCTTCGTGAGCCTCAACGCAGTGAGCCTACGGCTCAACCCGGAGAAGTGTGTGTTTGGAGTCCCCTCCGGCAAGCTCCTGGGCTTCCTCGTGTCCCATCGAGGCATCGAGGCCAACCCAGAAAAGGTCAAGGCAGTCGAAGACATGAGCCTACCAAAGACCCTCAAAGAAATGCAGAAGCTCATGGGGCACGTGACTGCGAGCGCTGCCTTTCTTTCAGCTGATGAAGAAGAAGGGGCCCTTTGAATGGACTGAAGAAGCCGACAAAGCGTTCCAAGATCTCAAGAGATACTTAACCAGCCCTCCGGTGATGGTGGCCCCACGCCCTCAAGAGCCCTTGGTACTCTATCTCGCCGCCACTCCTTACTCAGCCAGCGCGGCTCTGGTGGCAGTTAGGGAGGAGCATCAGACCAATGCCACGGCTACTGCACATGTCAAGGCGAAGCAGGACCAAAAAAGACTCGCAGAGGTCGCAACCACGGCTGAGGAGGATCAGCCGCCGCAGGGAAGCGCGCTGGAAATGGAGGAAGCTCTTCCCCCCAGGCAACCAGCCTCCGGAGGCCCCGTCGCCTCAGCAGGCGCTACAGCCTCTGAAGGGTACCACCAGCGCCGATGCTCCAAGCTTCGTCGAGCACTCGGTGTACTTCTTCAACATGGTGTTGCGGGATGCGAGGGCACGGTACCCCATGCCGCATAAGCTCCTCCTCGCGCTGCTGGTGGCTTCGTGCAAGCTGCGACACTACTTCCAGGGTCACCCGATCAAGGTTGTCTCGGCATACCCCTTGGAAAGGGTGCTCAGGAGCCCTAACTCGGCCGGAAGGGTCGCTGAGTGGAACATTGAACTGCAAGCGTTTCAGCTCGAATTCAGTACGACTAGAGTCATCAAAGGTGCCGCGCTAGCAGATTTCGTGGCTGAATGGACGGAGGCGCCGGACCTCAAGGCCGACGAGGACTGATCACTTTCCCCGGGAAGCGAGGCGCCAGAAGGCTGGGTCATGTACTTCGACGGGGCGTTCTCCAGGCATGGCGCTGGGGCTGGGGCGGTGCTCATATCTCCCACTCAGGACAAGCTGTACTACGCCGTGCAGCTCTGCTTCCAGCAGGGTGAAAAGGTCTCCAACAATATAGCGGAGTACGAGGGACTGATAGAGGGCCTTAAGGCCGCAGCTGCCCTAGGAGTGAAGCGTCTTACTATCAAGAGCGATTTGCAGCTCCTTGTCAACTTCTCCAACAAGGTATACGAGCCAAGAGATGAGCACATGGAGGCCTACCTTGCGAAGGTCCGCAGGATGGAGAAGCAGTTCTGGGGGTTAGAGCTACAGCATGTGCCCCGCGGCACTAATCAAGAGGCCGACGACATTGCCAAAAGAGCCTCCAGGCGGTTGCCCCAGGAGCCAGGCGTCTTCGAGAAACGGCTCTTCAAGCCCTCGGCCCAGCCATCATTATCGAACACAGCACAACCTCGGGTGGAGCTTCCTCAGCCACCCGCCTCAGGAGCCCCAGCCTGTGGCCCGGCCTCAGGAGCTCGCCTGCTCCTGACGATGGAGCCTCAGGAAGGGTGATGGATCACAGAGCTTCGAAGCTACTTGACGCAAGGGACCCTACAGGAGAAGGAGGAGGAAGTAGAGCGTGTGGCGTGGCAAGCTACAGCGTACTGCATCAGGGATGGAGAGCTCTACTGGAAACGACCGAATGATGTGTCCCTGCGTTGCATCACCAGGGAGCAAGGGAAGGAACTGCTGGCAGATATACACGGTGGAGACAGTGGGCATCATTCGTCGTCACGGACCCTCGTCGGCAAGGCGTTCCACAGCGGTTTCTATTGGCCTACCGCGCTCAATGACGCGGTCGAACTAGTGAAGGCTTGCGAGGCTTGCCAATTCCATGCCAAGCAGATCCATCAGCCAGCAGGAGGCCTGCAAACCATATCCCTCAATTGGCCATTTGCAGTCTGGGGGATGGATATCCTGGGCCCTTTTCCTCGGGCGCCATGGGGCTATCGCTACCTCTACGTCGCCGTGGATAAGTTCACCAAGTGGGCCGAAGTCGAGGCCGTCCGCACCATCCCTACTGGTTCTGCGGTCAAGTTCATCAAGGGCATCGTGAGCCGGTTCGGGGTGCCGAACCGCATCATCACTGACAACGGTTCGTAGTTCACCAGTAACCTTTTCAAAACGCATCTTGTGCTAACCTTGGACGCAGATATGCTACGCCGTGGCGCACTTCAAGCAACGCCAGCTGAGCGGGCCAACGCAGAAGTCTTGAGGGGCCTCAAGACCAGGACGTTCAAGAAGAAACTGGAGGCCTGCGGCAGAGGTTGGTATGACGAGCTTCAGTCCGTGCTGTGGTCCATCCGCACAACTGCGACCAAGCCGACTGGGGAGACCCCCTTCTTCTTGGTCTACGGAGCTGAAGCGGTCCTCCCTCACGAGGTCAAGCATCGTTCCGCACGGGTCTTGGAGTTCGATGAGACGCTGCATGACACCATGCGGGGGACGGACCTCGTGCTGGGAGAGGAGCATCGTCGAGAAGCTGCACTGCGAGCGACAAGATACCAGCAGGCACTCCGGCGGTACCACTGCCGCAACATCCGCCCCAGAACTCTCGAGGTAGGGGACCTCGTGCTCCGGCGAGTCCTCTCCAGGGAGGGACTGCATAAGCTCTCTCCTATGTGGGAGGGCCCGTTCAAGGTTGTTCATGTTTCCAGGCCCGGCTCCATGCACTTGGAGACTCAGGAGGGAGTACCTGTACAAAACGCGTGGAACATCCAGCACCTCCGGAGGTTTTACCCCTAGAAAGGCCCAGAGCCTGTGAAGAAGGCGAATGCCTGTGAAGCTCATCTTTTTGGAAAAGGCCCAGAGCCTGTGAAGAAGGCGAATGCCTGTGAAGCTTATCTTTTTGGAAAAGGCCCAGAGCCTGTGAAGAAGGCGAATGCCTATGAAGCTCATCTTTTTGGAAAAGGCCCAGAGCCTGTGAAGAAGGCGAATGCCTGTGAAGCTCATCTTTTTGGAAAAGGCCCAGAGCCTGTGAAGAAGGCGAATGCATGTGAAGCTCATCTTTTTGGAAAGGGCCCGGAGCCTGTGAAGAAGGCAAACGCCTGTGAAGCTGTCGCATTTTGGAAAAGGCCCGGAGCCTGTGAAGAGGGCCAATGTCCATGAAGCTTGCCTCCCCGAAGAAAGGCCCGGAGCCTGTGAAGAAGGCCAACGCCTGTGAAGCTCGCCGCCCGTGACACTCTCACGTAATAATGAGTTGGGGTTGTACACGCCCCGGAGTCTCAGGGGTGCCGGCCTCAGGCCCTGGGGCTCCCTCCCACGCCTAGTGGCAGCACTTAGCTCCGCGCTGGTGAGAAGACGTTGAAGACTACACTAGGTGCCGGACGCAGCTTTTTCATTTGCTTTCTGCAGTTGGCTGGTTCATTCTCATTTGGAGTTTTATCGAAACTATCGCAGCCTTTTGAATTGTGGTTCTTTGACCTTTTCACTCTCCTTCCTCGATTTCTCTTGCGTGGGGGCTCGCGAGGCGGAAGCCCCGGGAGCCCTCGCGAGCGTTCCTGCCCCCGTCGCTCAAGTTTTCACGACCTAGGTCCACTACAGATGCGTCCCTCCAGGCCATGCCTCACGGGCACCACGACACGAATACAGGGCCTGGGTCGGTCGCCCCCACGGCTGAGACTGGAGATCGCTTGCGAATGGGCATGCAACAGAAAGGAACAATACCGGAATAACAGAAACAGTACGACGATTGACGATGTTAACCCAAACACGCCCCCGCGGGGCCACACATTGCTGTCTTTTTGCGCAGGAGAAAAGAAAGGAAAGAACAAAGCAGGCAAAGCTCGTCCTGTGCCGGCCCTCATGGAAGACTCGAGCCGCCTCCGGAGCTCAGGCGGACTCCCTCTCGCGCTTCACCGGGGCGCAACGGCGGGCGGACCCGCTGCCGCCCTCCAAGCAGGCGCGACAGCGAGGGGGTTGACCGCGGCCGCTGCTGGAAGGGTCGCTACCCAAAGAAGAGCCGGTGAAGCTTAAGGAGTCACGGGGGCCGCCAACCGCACGCGCGCTGTCCTCTCCGTCCTCGCCGGGGCTGAGTCCCTGGCCACGGTCGTCATCTTCAGGGCAGCACCCTGCACGGCGACCATCTTCCCCGAAGACCCTCACATAGAGGGTGGCATCGCCGTCGAACTTGAAGTGTAGAGAGCACCGGCGGCGCAGGCCACACGCGCGAGCAAATGTCTGCCAGCCGCGGGTCAGGGCCAGGCTCCCGGCCGCGGAGACCTCCAGCGAAGCCCACGAGGCCCGGCTGCAGCAGCCATCAGCCTGGAGCAGAGGTGTCACGCCCAATATGTGACCCTATCCAAAAGGAACTCGAAGGTCCCACCAAGGATAGACCCGCATATTGGAACGCTTTTGCAAGGTGGATATCGTTACATCAACATTACATAAATAGATGGGGATACATACATAAGGCATACAATGCCACATGAATACAACATCACGTCATACAAGAGCAACATCCGACTACGGATGAAACACAAACAGAAACTCAAACGACATCCACCCTGCTAGCCCAGGCTGCCGACCTGGAACCTATCCCCTGATCGAAGAAGAAGCAGAAGAAGGACCCAAAACAGGCAAACATCGCTCTCGCGTCAAGATCATCACATAACCTGTACCTGCAACTGTTGTTGTAGTAATCTGTGAGCCACGAGGACTCAGCAATCCCATTACCATGGGTGTCAAGACTAGCAAAGCTTAATGTGAAAGGAAGGGGTAAAGTGGTGAGGTTGCAGCAGCGACTAAGCATGATATGGTGGCTAACATACGCAAATGAGAGCGAGAAGAGAAACAAAGGAACGGTCGTCAACTAGCAATGATCAAGAAGTGATCCTGAACTCCTACTTACGTCAAACATAACCCAAAGACCGTGTTCACTTCCGGACTCCGAGAAGAGACCATCACGGCTACACACGCCGTTGATGCATTTTAATTCGGATCTGGTGTCAAGTTATCTACAACCGACATTAACAAATTCCCATCTGCCACATAACCGCTGGCACGGCTCTCGAAAGTTTATACCTGCAGGGTGTCCCAACTTAGCCCATGATAAGCTCTCGCGATCAACGAAGTATAAAACTTCTCCCAGAAGACCCGATCAGCCTCGAATCCGGTTTACAAGACGCTTCGACAATGGTAAAACAAGACCAGCAAGACCGCCCAATGCACCGACAATCCCGATAGGAGCTGCACATATCTCGCTCTCGGCAACACGGATGAGACAAGCACGAGTAAAACCAGACTTGAAGTTTCCCGAGGTGGCCCCACAAAGGGCTCGGTTCGACCAACACTTAGACAAGCACCGCCCGGGGCTAAAATAAAGATGACCCTCGGGTTGGCCGACCCAAGGAAGGGTATAGGTGGTGGTGAGGCAAATGGTAAAACCAAGGTTGGGCCTTGCTGGACAAGTTTTATTCAAAGCGAACTGTCAGGGGGTCCCATAAATCACCCGACCGCGTTAGGAACGAAAAAATCCAGGAACATAACACCGGTATGACGGAAACTAGGGCGGCAAGAGTGGAACAAAACACCAGGCATAAGGCCGAGCCTTCCACCCTTTACCAAATATATAGATGCATTAATAATATAAGAGATATTGTGATATCCCAACATAATCCTGTCTATCATGGAGCAATCTTCAACTTCACCTGCAACTAACAACGCTATGGTGCATGAGCAAGACATGATGCACAACACATGAACAAGACATGATGCACAACAAGCATGATGCATGAGAAAGCTAGATGAGGCTACTCATGGCAAGAGATGATGCAAACAAGAACAACACATCAAGACAAGTTTAAATGAGGTCGGGAACAACATATAACAATTCCGGTAAGTCCTCATATGCAAGTTTCGAAATTGGTCCAGATCTGAATAAACCTTATGTTCAAGTTGTTTAAACAGCAAGTTAAGATGCACCAAGATGATCTACATGAAATTCTAGTCAAGTTACATATAAAGTTCATTAGATTCGGACCTACGACCTAGAAAATATGAGCAAAACAAGTTAAACATGGCATTGATGCAAAATGCACCCAAACATCAAGCAAACACCTCAAAGCAAGGATGCAACATGATAATATGAAACTACATGCAAAACTAAGCAAGTTTCATATAGAGCACACTCAAAACGGAGCAACGGTTCAACACATACACTATACAAAATATGACAACAATCTGTCCAAAACAGCAACTAGGCATCTTACAAGCATCAAAACAACATGCTACAGCACCCCAACATAAGAACAAAAGGCATGCGCATGATGTACAGGTAAAGTACAACAAAACATGAACACTGAGCTATCTCCAGAAACAACTAGAACATGCTCAAAAAGACATGGGAAGATTGCAAATAATAACAGTTTCAGACTTTAGCAGAAATAACATCAGGTTGCAATGTTTAGAGCTATCAAACAACATGTTACAGGAACTTATCATGGCAAACAAAGGCATGGCATGATACTACTAAATGCATAGAACAAAAGTCCCTTACTGAACATGAGCCAAAAAAGCACAGAAAATATGATGGCACCCATGTAAACATGGCAAGTTATATTACAGTTTTAAACATGGCAGGAACAACAATAAGTAGGCATGTTGGTGAGCTTGAATCACTCACCACAGAGCAATACATGGCATGGCAAGGAAACCAACAGTAAGAAGGCATGTTTATGAAGCTAAGGATGGCAAGAGCAAGTTCATAGGGTGCATGGATCACTAGCAAACAATCATGGAAACATTGAACTTAATGTTAACAGGCTGACAGCAACATTTTTTAGCAAGTTTGGAGGAAGATAACAACAAGCTACAGCAGGCTATAAATGCAACCAAGGGCATGAATGGATAGAGAAAGACATGTATAACGACTCATCCTTAGTGAACATCTCCAGAATAATGCACGAAATGACTTGTAGAAGCATGTTTACATAGCAACAAAATATAACAGAATCAGCATAGCAAAACAGTAACAGGAAGTACACTACTTAACAAGCTCGATGCACTCACTACACAAGTCACAAAAATACATGGATGGCACCTCTGGAAATATGGCATGTCATATATCAAAACACATGTAGACATCAACCTCATAGGATGCACACATCAAACATGACAAAAATGACAAATGAGCAAGTTATAACATTTTCAGCAGATTAACATCAACATGCACTCTTCCAACAACATTTCTGGCTTCCATATGAACTTAAATGAACATGATGCAATGGAATGAAATGAAGTACTCGTCAATACGAACAATTTGACATATTACACGCACGAAATGGAGCAGTATGCACAAAGTTGTAATGCGATGAAATCGGCATGATAATGTGACAGGAAAAGGACTGTGTGGAATTCAACCTCGCAGAAACTGGGACGGAGCCATGCGGGATGGAGGGATACGGGACGGAGGGGAGGCGTTTGGTTCCGGGACGGGTGGATCTCATCCCACCCGTCCGGATCCGGCGACGAGGGGCCGGCGACGGGGGCGGAGGCGGCCGGCGGCGACCGGAGGCGGCGGGCTTGGCTTGAGGCGGGCGCACGGCGCGGCGCGGGCCGGGAGGCGCGGCGGCGCGCGCCGCCGGGCGGCGAGGAGGAGAGGCGCGGCGCCGGGAGGCACCGGCGAGGCGGCACTGCCGGGCGGCGATGGCGGCGGGCGGCGCGGGAGCCGCGGGCGGCGGGCACCGGCGGCCGCGGAGATCCGCAAGGCGGGACTGGCCGGAGGGCCTCATGACGGGCTCGCGGGCCCGCGGGGTCGGCGGCAAACTGGGGACCGGCCCGGGACACGTGGCGACGTCGGGTTGGTCCGACGGAGCGGGCGGACACGTCCGGGCGGCGGGTGGACGTGTCCGTCGGTGGGAGGAGGAAGAAGCTAGGGTTTTGGGGGAAAATGATTCGAAAATGGAGAGGGGAAGACATTTTTATAGGTAGAGGGAGCTAGGAGAGTCCAAATGAGGAGCGGTTTTCGGCCACGCGATCGTGATCGAACGACCGAGAGCATGGAGGGGGTTTGGATGAGTTTTGGGCCACTTTGGAAGGGGTTGTCGGTGTCAAAACCGGCGGATCTCGGGTAGGGGTTCCCGAACTCACTAGTAGAAAACAACCCATTAGTCCCGGTTCGTAAGGGCCTTTAGTCCCGGTTCATGAACCGGGACTAATGGGTCGTTACTAATGCCACCAGACATTAGTCCCGGTTCAGAGACGAACCGGGACCAATGTAACTCCACGTGGCGACGTGCACCGAGCCCAGTCAGAGGGTCTTTGGTCCCGGTTGGTGGCACCAACCGACCAAAAGTCTTTTTTTAAGAAAGTGGCTGCTTTAGGGTTTTGTGGTTTATTTTAGGTTGTTATTTATAGCTAGCTAATAGAGAGAAGTGTCCTCTCTTATCTTCGTCCTTGGTTTATCAACGCTTATATGTTCATTGCACCCGCAGATATATATATGACATGGCTCATGCATGCTTTGCATCATCATCATATATATGTATATAATAAAGTCCTACTAATCATGCATCATCATACTACTTCTACTAGCTCGTTATTAATAATAAGTCATACGATCATCATCCTCGACGTATATAGTCATCGAACCCAACCCTACATATATAATTGTTCTTAGCACATGATCATCAAGACTAGGTATAGGACCTAAAACACCCTTAAGGTAAAATAGCATAAAACAATATAGACCCCGACTCTCCATTATGAAGAATGGCGATCATCCTGTCTCCAATTCTTGCCTTTCACGCTTATTGCTTCCAAGAAGCTCCTTACGACCGTCCATACATTTTTTCCATTCTTTGATTGTTATGTCTCCACTTCTTTTAGAAACCCGATATGGACAGTTGAGATTCAGAGGACGACCCGGTAGTATGTTCAAAACATGAAGGCTACCACGCGTATACATCGATGAGGGACACACTCATTCGGGATTATCTGTTGAAAAACATAGTAATAACTTCGTAGTTAGCAATGATGTACTAGTTTAATTAGAAGTGTGCAAAAAGATGCACGGATGTTGTAATAGTAAAAATAATCGTATTCAAGGTATCTCCATGGTAGTTATCAGAGTTCAACACGTGCACTAGTGGCACGATTGACCATAATGTTGAGGAGTTTGATTGTAGATATTGTAATTCTCAAGATCTCTACAAAATCCGACTAGATGTCGCTTTCTCCCGATAAGTTAATTCGCAGCCTTCGTTGTAGTATGTTACATCTACCATCTTCCGCACATTCTTTGAAGAATGAAAATAAGCTGTCAATGGAGATAAGTTGTCAACTATATATTTTGAAATAAACAATATAAATTACTTAATAACTATGCTTAGCTCACATGAGGGAAGAACTGGAGGTGTATGCACAAAGACCCAAATCGAGGTGTCTCTTGCTCGATTGTAGGATCACCAAGATCCATGGTGATAATCATACCCTCATCAAGACCATACATCTTGCAAAATGCATCCCAATTTTGCAACCAAAATGGGTTACACTCGAGCATTGTACAGCTTTACTTGAAAATCCACATCATGTTCGGTACTTAGGACAATTTTTTTGTTTCAAATTTTCATGGTCTTCAAAATCCATCCTCTCCAAGACATAGCGCCTTGCAAAGCATGGGATAAGCTAGTCAAATTGAAAAGATGAAAATTACACGTTAAAATAGTTGAAGTCGTGCTTAATTACGAAAAAAACTATTGTCGCTGCTATGCATCGTATGAACATCGCAAGTCTCCTCGAGCTTAATGCTGAATCGCCGATCTTCCTCCAGCTCAATGAATCATCGCACATACCTCGGTCATCGTGGCACCAACAGACTTCAGCGATTTTTGCCGATGAGGACGACATTTCGCCCACGCTCATAATTCAAATATTAAACTAGATCATTATTATAAATCACGGGTTGACTATAGATGATCGATGTACATACGGGTTGAATACTACATCATCTCTTGGTGTCCGTACATCATCGAATATTATCACTAATAAAACTAGAACCGAAGCGCCCGACGGTATCGACGCTGGCGGTGTCCGGATGCCTCACCACCGCCATCGCCCACGCGACCGCCACCAAACAAGGATCGGTCAACAACGGGTTGCCTCCTCACCAACCTACTACGCCCCCAAAGGTAACACCTCCCAATACCAACCAGCGGAGCCCAGTCCCTAACATGACCACGATCAAGCAGGCCTCCATCGCCGACTCGACGGCAGCGAGGATGCGGGATAGGCATCGCCGACGTCGACGCTGAACTACTTCTATATATAGTTAAATAAAAGTAGTCTTATTAATTAAATCTAAGAAACTAACATAAAAAACTAACATAAAGAAACTAACATAAAGAAACTAACATAAAAATATTACATAATATGAACAATTCTTTTTACAGAAAAAAACTAACATAAAAACCTTACATAAAAAATCTAACATAATATGAACAAATTTTACAGAAAAAAAACTAACATAAAGAAACTAACATAAAGAAACTAACATAAAAATATTACATAATATGAACAATTCTTTTTACAGAAAAAAACTAACATAAAAACCTTACATAAAAATCTAACATAATATGAACAAATTTTACAGAAAAAAAACTAACATAAAGAAACTAACATAAAGAAACTAACATAAAAATATTACATAATATGAACAATTCTTTTACAGAAAAAAACTAACATAAAAACCTTACATAAAAAATCTAACATAATATGAACAAATTTTACAGAAAAAAACTAACATAAAGAAACTAACATAAAGAAACTAACATAAAAATATTACATAATATGAACAATTCTTTTTACAGAAAAAAACTAACATAAAAACCTTACATAAAAAATCTAACATAATATGAACAAATTTTACAGAAAAAAACTAGCATAAAGAAACTAACATAAAGAAACTTACATAAAAAATATTACATAATATGAACAATTCTTTTTACAGAAAAAAACTAACATAAAAACCTTACATAAAAAATCTAACATAATATGAACAAATTTTACAGAAAAAAACTAACATAAAGAAACTAACATAAAGAAACTAACATAAAAAATCTAACATAAAAATCTTACATAATATGCACAAATCTTTTACAGGAAAAAAATCTAACATAAAAACTAACAAATTAATTACACAATCTACATTAACTACATATCTAAATTACACAATCTAATATAACAAAAATATCTATGAACTAAAAAAATCTAAAACAAATCTAAGAAAAATAAAAAAGACTCGCTGGCGACGGCGACGGCGTAGGTGCGGCGCGGGCGGCAGGGCGTCTGGGGAAGGCGTCGCTGCGCGGGCGGGCGGGCGGCGATGACGGCGCTGGGCGGGTCGATCGGGTCGGGCGGGCGGCGACGACGGCGTTGGGCCGGGCGGCTGGCCGGACGGCGACGGACAGGCAGGGGCGGCGACGCAATGCGGTAAGGGTGGCGCACGCGCGTGGGCGGGGCGGCGACGGTGTCGGGGGCGGCAGGGGACGGCGCGCGGCGAGGAGCAGGAGATCGAAGTGGGGGATGCGGTTCTGAAATCCTAAGTGCTACTTATATAGCAAAGTCTTTTGTCCCGGTTCGTGGCACCAACCGGGACCAATGCCATCTTTAGTCCCGGTTTGTGCCACCAACCGGGACCAAAGACCTTTTTTCAGCAGCCCAAAGGGCGGGAAACGAAGACCATTGGTCCCGGTTGGTGGCACAAACCGGGACTAAAGAGGGCATTGGTCCCGGTCATGCTACTAACGGGACAAAGCGAAGATTGGTCCCGGTTGGTGCCACCAACCGGGACCAATGGTCTCTGCAGCTGTTTTTTTTTTGATTCTTCCAGCAGCTTTCGTTTTAGTCCCACCTCGCCAAGCGAGAGGCACTCGCTTGTTGTTTATAAGCCCCGAGTGCGAGATACAATGACGAAGATGCTCAATGCTCAAGACGTTGAGTCGGCTTCAACCCTTGCGGGATACGGTAGACTGCGCATGAGCTATGTGCGGTCAGATTGACACTATCCGAAAGGGTTGAAGCAGATTAACGAGCATTGCGTCTCTTTTTATTTGTAATGACTTATTATAACTCGAAAAAATAAATATAGCAGAAAAAGAAAAACTATATAAAAACTACTCATAAATGAATAGAAGCAAAAAATAGTTGTGATTAACTATAGTAAAAAGGAGCATATATGCTTATTTTTATGGCTTATTACAACTCGAAATAAAAAGAAAAAATAAATATAGCAGAAAAAGAAAAAACTATATAAAAACTACTCATAAATGAATAGAAGCAAAAAATAGTTGTGATTAACTATAGTAAAAAGGAGCATATATGCTTATTTTTAATGGCTTATTACAACTCGAAATAAAAAGAAAAAATAAATATAGCAGAAAAAGAAAAAACTATATAAAAACTACTCATAAATGAATAGAAGCAAAAAATAGTTGTGATTAACTATAGTAAAAAGGAGCATATATGCTTATTTTTATGGCTTATTACAACTCAGAAATAAAAAGAAAAAATAAATATAGCAGAAAAAGAAAAACTATATAAAAACTACTCATAAATGAATAGAAGCAAAAATAGTTGTGATTAACTATAGTAAAAAGGAGCATATATGCTTATTTTTAATGGCTTATTACAACTCAGAAATAAAAAGAAAAAATAAATATAGCAGAAAAAGAAAAAACTATATAAAAACTACTCATAAATGAATAGAAGCAAAAAATAGTTGTGATTAACTATAGTAAAAAGGAGCATATATGCTTATTTTTATGGCTTATTACAACTCGAAATAAAAAGAAAAATAAATATAGCAGAAAAAGAAAAACTATATAAAAACTACTCATAAATGAATAGAAGCAAAAAATAGTTGTGATTAACTATAGTAAAAAGGAGCATATATGCTTATTTTTATGGCTTATTACAACTCGAAATAAAAAGAAAAAATAAATATAGCAGAAAAAGAAAAACTATATAAAAACTACTCATAAATGAATAGAAGCAAAAAATAGTTGTGATTAACTATAGTAAAAAGGAGCATATATGCTTATTTTTTATGGCTTATTACAACTCGAAATAAAAAGAAAAAATAAATATAGCAGAAAAAAAAAAAACTACTCGAAATGAGTGCAGATGCGCTTATAGAGAAATTCAACTTAAATTCATAACTAATTTCAAGAGAAATCCGTATGAATTTATGCTAAATTACCTATATAAGCGCATCTATTTTCATTATCGGAGGAGCTCGATAAAGTAGAGAGGAGGGCTTATAAACCAGTCCGTGCCCCTTGATTGGCGAGGTGGGACTAAACTCAGTCGCAACGGCACCAACTTTTAGTCCCGGTTCGTGCCATCAACGGGACTAATGGAGCCCATTGGTCCGGTTCAAGCAACCAACCGGGACCAATAGGTTTGGGCTCGAGCAGGACCAATGGTCCCGGTTCGTCCCACAAACCGGGACCAATAGGTCCAGACGAACCGGGACCAATGGCCCACGTGGCCCGGCCGGCCCCCGGGGCTCACGAACCGGGTCCGATGCCCCCATTGGTCCCGGTTCTGATTTGAACCGGGACTAATAGGCTGGACCGGCCTGGACCATTGCCCCCTTTTCTACTAGTGACTGTGCGTCTAGGTGGATGGTAGCAGGAGACGAGGGACACGATGTTTTTACCCAGGTTCGGGCCCTCTCGATGGAGGTAAAACCCTACGTCCTTCTTGATTAATATTGATGATATGGGTAGTACAAGAGTGGATCTACCACGAGATCAAGGAGGCTAAACCCTAGAAGCTAGCCTATGGTATGATTGTTGTAATGTATGTTGTCCTACGGACTAAAGCCCTCCGGTTTATATAGACACTGGAGGAGGCTAGGGTTACACAGAGTCGGTTACAATGGTAGGAGATCTACATATCCGTATTGCCAAGCTTGCCTTCCACGCCAAGGAAAGTCCCATCCGGACACGGACGGAGTCTTCAATCTTGTATCTTCGTAGTGTTGGAGTCCGCGGATAATGATAGTCCGGCTGTCCGGACACCCCTAGTCCAGACTCCTCGGTAGCCCTTAACCAGGCTTCAATGACGATAAGTCCCGGCGCATAATGTTCGGCATTGCAAGGCGGGTTCCTCCTTGAATAATCCAGAGAAGATCATGAACACCAGGATAGTGTCCGCTCTCAGAAAATAATTTCCACATTCCACCGTAGAGAGAATAAAATGTACACTTAGTTCAATCTGCGACGTATTATGCGGCGTGACATCACACCGCCACCAAGCCTTTGTTTGAATCGTTTTTACTATACCACCTCAAAGACGCTTAGCGGCGGTTTCTTGGCACGCCTTGTCGAAGCAGAGATCGTGTTCCCCTTATTCCGGGATTCTCATCAATACGGACGTGGGTAACCAAACCGCGCCATTGATGGTGGCGCTTGGGAGATAAGCGAGTTTTACTAGGCCGGTGGGACGCATAATTTTCATCCGCCTATATATAAGGGATAAGGATTCACCTTCTCACCTATGCCTTCTTCCTCCTTTGCTTATCCATCTCCGCGCACTCAAGCTCCAACGCCCAAGCTCGCGCATCTCGCCTCGACCTTCTCCGAATATGTCCGGAGCGGGAGGCAAGTGGCTAGCCTCCACCGCTAAGGAGGTGGACATCACCAAGCTGCGCAGCGCCGGATATCTTTCCAGTGATATCGCGCATCGGCTGCCCGACGAGGGGCAGCTCATCCCTACCCCTGGGCCTCATGAGAGGGTCGTCTTCCTCCCCACTTCCTCCGCTGGATTGGGCTTTCCGCCCATCCATTTGTCCGGGGCTCATGTTTTACTACGGCCTGGATTTCCACGATCTGGCACCGAACTTCATCCTCAACATCTCAGCGTTTATCGTCGTGTGCGAGGCCTTCCTCTGCATCCGGCCCCACTTCGGCCTGTGGCTCAAGACCTTCAACGTCAAGCCAAAGGTTGTGAAGGGCACGCAAGCGGAATGCGGAGGCGCCATGTTGGGCAAATTGCCCAACGTCTCTTGGCTCGAAGGGGCCTTTGTGGACTCCGTCAAGGGGTGGCAATCGGGGTGGTTCTACATCACCGAGCCGCGCAAGCCCACATGGGCGGCGGCCCCCGAGTTTAGATCTGGCATCCCCACGCAGCTCACCTCCAGGAAAGAGAAGGGCTTGCAGTGGGGCAATTCGGTGGAGGTGACGGGACTCCGAGCCTGCATCAAGAAGATGGTGAGCAATAAACTCAGGCTTGTCGACGTGGTCCAAGTCATGCTCATCCGGCGGATTCTCCCATGCCAAGAACGGGCATTCAATTTGTGGGAGTTCAATCCGGAACAGCACCAGGCGCTAAGCGGGCTCTTCGATACAACATACGAAGGCGCCTGGAGGGTGCTGTTCAAGGGCGCCGAAGCCCCCGCATCCGTGACGGAAGATCGCGGATTTAGCTCACAGTATCCAACTAACGAGGTAAGTGATTCAACCCCATCACGGGACACCTGTGATAATTAAATTAACTTCTAGTGGGGTTTCATTCTGCCTCTTCCTTTGACAGGAATGGATGGAGAAAGCCAAGCTGCTTATCAGCCCGGCTCCCATGCCAGAAGACCCAGTGGACGCCCGCTTAACAGGGCTGCTGGTTCCGGCACCGCGCGTGGTGCCGGAGAAGAAGGCCAAGAAGGTGGCCGCGGGGACTCGAAAGAGTTCCCACAATCAGGCATCTGATGACGACGCGGACTCCTCCCCCGAAGACGAGGAGGAGGAGTATTCTCTCCCGGAGGAGGGAGAGAAGAAGAGGAAGGCTTCCCCAATCGGGGAGGACGAAGGGTCCAAGAGGGGGAGAACTGTCCCCCCGGACAGTTTCGCCAACACCAGCGTTGGCGAGGATGAGTGGCCTCCAAGGGCCAGGCGTCCGGCAAGATCGTAAGTATCCGGATCCTTGATGTGTAATTACTTTTATGTCGCGTAGTGTCCTTCTAATGCCGCGTTCTGTCCGTAGTCCGGCCAATGATGATCTTCCCGCTTCATCAAGCGGGTCATTGGCCCCGTCGGATGTGGCCTCACTTCCGACCGCCACTACCCCCGTGGCGAAGACGCCGAGGTGGGATCCCAGAGAGGGACCCATCAGGAGGAGGCTCCGGAGGCGCCGTCAGGCAGCCCCCCGGACTTTGTGTCGGACTCTACATCGGAACCCGCAGTGGTTCCAGAGTCCGGCAAGCGGCCCCTTCGAAAGGAGGGCAGGACCGTGATGCCGGCGGCCTCCGTCCAACCGGAGGTGCCGGATAACCTGTTGGAGGCGCTTAAAGGCACTTCCATCGAGGAAGAACACCGCACTATCATGAGTGCGGTGATTGAGAAGGTCCAGCTCGCTAAGAGCGGGATGACCGAAGCCTGCAGCAGCCTTCTAACAGGCTTTGGCTAAGAAGTTAAAATTATGCAATGTAATACCGCATAGACAGTAGCCCCTGATGCTCAGCTCGGTGTTCGGAAAGAAATGCCGGACTGAGGATCTAACAAGATATACGCAGGGTTGCCTAAAATATGTCAATATGGGTTTGCAGGCTGCGCTGCTGACCTCTGCCGCACTAACGGCGGAGGTCGATGTGCTGAAGAAGGATCTCGAGCGGTCTGAGCAAGAGCTCAGCCATGCCAAGAGGCAGCTCAAGGAAAAAGAAGGTGAGTAACACCACTTTGAATTAGTACCTTACAGAAAAGGATTTCGGTTGCAATAAAATTAACAAGGATAATGCGGGTATTGCAGGGGCCACTAACGAGGTGGCAGCCCTGAAGGAGGCTGTGTCCGTGGCCGAACGCAGTGCGGCCGCGGAACGGGCCTAGCGAGAAAAACAGGAGGCACGGGTGGCGGAAGTACGGCAAGAGCTTCAGGCTCTCATGGAGAAGCATGAGAATTTGGAGCGTGACTCAAAGACTCGAGAGTCCGAGCTTGCCTCGGCTCTCGAAAGTGCCAAGTCCGCCAAGGCCGAGGCCCATAAGGCCCTTCAGGAGGTTGAGGACATAAAGAAGATAGCGGCGGGTAAGGGATTTTTCATGCAAAGCAGGCATGTTAATGTGAATTACCTGACACTTACCCGCATTCGGAGCTCTCCAGGGGCGTTTGCAGATCTGCCGCGTAGTGCGTCTGATGCCGCCGCATTCTATTGTGGCGAGGAGGGGAGCTCGACGGAGAAGGTCTTATGGTCTCAATACGCTGAGGCCGGCCATCCGGTGCCCCCAAGCGACCAGCTGAAGCAGCTGGTCGAACTCCACAAGGTAGCTGAGGAGGCCATGAAGGGCCTCATAGTCCGGCTGTGGCCTGGACAGGCCATGCCTGGGAGCTACTTTGGCCTCGTGCGGATGCTGGTGGATGCATGCCCCTGGGTGGAGGTCATCAAGCGCTCCGCCTGTATTGAAGGCGCTCGTCGGGCCCTTGCCCGCACAAAGGTGCACTGGGGCAAGTTGGATGCGGAGAAGCTTCTCACGGACCCACCGCCACCGGGCAGGGAGTATCGCACGCCGGAGAAGTATTATAAAATTGTCCTGAAGGGAGCCTGCGATATTGCAGATGAGTGCTCTCAAAATGTAATCTTTGAGTGAACTCGCTATGTATTTATCCTGTGCGCTGAAAACTTCGTTCATATGCGCCATGAGCAACGCTTGTTTAATTTAAAATATTACCTTCTGTGCGGCCGTTTGTAAAATCTGAGAGATGGCAAGTCGTTGGCTTCAGCCCCCAAGCCACAAGTGCTGGGGTGTTCGGGATAAACTTGAGCACTCTTGTTCCCATTTTTTGGTCCTTCTAGGGAGGCGCTCAACACGACGAACAAGGCAACCGGACTTATAATGCATGAACACTCTCACTTAGCCATAGAATTCTATAATTTTAAATTTCGGCGAAGCCCCTGGTATTCGGAAGACCGAATCCGGGGCGCTATCCACTCCTTCGTCGGACATTATCCGGAACCTCGCTCGAAGCGGCGTGAGTCTTTAAGGACCCGAAAAAACCTCTCGAACAGCGACCAGTCTCTCGCCTTATCATGCCAGTCAGTTTTAGCTTTCTCCACTGAGGCGCTCGCCCGGCTCAACCGGGGCGCAATCGCAGTGGTTCTCCCAGTGCCACCTTAGCCGACGGAACGGAACGTAAGGCACCAAAACATGGGAGCCGGGCAAACCCAACTATTGACCCAAGACATGATTCGGAGCCGATTCATATAATGCCATAAGTTCGGGGTGCCGCACTTGTGAAAGTGTTCGGCCTTTATCACACCATAATTTGGGGAACAGAAGCCCCTGGCGTATTCGGCCGTACCAAAATATACGGGTGCAAGATGTCATGTAATGAACATATATATAAAAGATAATGCAATTGCAATAAAAAGGTGCTGCATTATTTATGAAAGAAAGTCTGCTAGTGGAGTGGACTGATACAAATAGTGCGGTAAGCAAGGGATTTGGACTAAGTAAACATGTCCCCCTCCAGGGATGAGCTGCGGACTTGGTGTGTATAATCAAATTTAATGCTCGTAACTGAGACCACCTGAGTGTTCGTCGCGGCCTTCTTTAGTCCCTGACTGTTGCATCATGAGTTCGACAAGTTCGCCGCCGGACAGGGCTTCTGGTTAACAGAGTCCTGTGTGCATAAAAGAAGAAAAATGATAATAAAAAAAGGGGGGCGTTTGCGAGCCCCCGGTGTGGTCGAACCGCACTCTGGGTCCGTTGCGATCGTGCCCCCTCCCCTGTGCCCATGGTATCTCCAGAGCGGAATGATGTACGCGGAGTGTTATTCTTGCGATCATGCGCGGGCGAGGGTTGGGGCCGCACTGCTACGCGTGCTCTGGTCGCGCCAGGTGGTCTTGGTTGGCATTGCTCCGGGCACGCTTTGCTGTATCCGGCCGTTTAACGACCGGACTTGAGAATTGCCTTAGAAGGCTGCTCTGTACTTCTGCCGCGAGAGCCGCTGTATGTTCCTCCGTTCGGAGGGAGTGTTCCATATTCCCATTGACCGTGATGACTCCACGAGGGCCTGGCATCTTGAGCTTTAGGTATGCATAGTGCGGCACCGCGTTGAATTTGGCGAACGCGGTTCGTCCGAGCAGAGCGTGATAGCCACTGCGAAACGGGACTATGTCGAAGATTAACTCTTTGCTCCGGAAATTATCCGGGGATCCGAAGACCACTTCCAGTGTGACTGAGCCTGTGCAGTTGGCTTCCACTCCTGGTGTGACACCTTTAAAGGTTGTCTTTGTAGGTTTAATCCTTGATGGGTCTATGCCCATTTTACGCACTATATCCTGATAAAGCAGGTTCAGGCTACTGCCGCCGTCCATCAGGACTCTCGTGAGGTGAAATCCATCGACGATTGGGTCTAAAACCAATGCAGCGAATCCGCCATGGCGTATGTTGGTCGGATGGTCTCTTCGATCGAAAGTGATCGGACAAGAGGACCATGGATTGAACTTTGGGGCGACTGGCTCCATCGCATAGACGTCCCTTAGTGCGTGTTTCCTCTCCCTCTTGGGTATGTGGGACGCGTATATCATATTCACCGTCCGTAATTGTGGGGGAAAACCCTTCTGTCCTCTGTTGTTCGGCGGCCGGGTCTCTTCCTCATCGTCGCTGTTTAGCCCCTTGTCATTGTTTTCGGCAATTAACTTGCCGGCCTGCTTGAACACCCAGCAATCTCTATTGGTGTGGTTAGCTGGCTTTTCAGAGGTGCCATGTATCTAGCATAAGCGGTCGAGTATTCGGTCTAGATTGGACGGACCCGAGTGGTTCTTTAAATGGCTTCTTCCACGACCGGTTTAGAGCCTCGGAATCCGGCGTTGACCGCCGATCCTCCTTATCGCCGTTAGCACGCGGCGCTTTGTTTTTGTTTCGACGTGACCTACCGTTGTTGTCCTTAGTATCCGGACTGCCAGAATTTTTACGGAGATTGTTGCTGCCGGCTAGCCAGCTGTCCTCTCCCGCGCAAAAGCGGGTCATTAACGATGTGAGGGCTGCCATGGATTTTGGCTTTTCCTGCCCCAGGTGCCAGGCTAGCCATTCGTCCCGGATATTATGTTTGAAGGCTGTAAGGGCCTCTGCATCCGGACAATCGACGATTTGATTTTTCTTCGTCAAGAACCGTGTCCAGAATTGTCTGGCCGATTCGTCTGGCTGCTGAATGATGTGGCTTAGGTCATCGGCGTCTGGTGGTCGCACATATGTGCCTTGGAAGTTATCAAGGAATGCGGCCTCCAGGTCTTCCCAACACCCAATTGACTCTGCGGGCAAGCTGTTAAGCCAATGCCGAGCTGGTCCTTTAAGCTTAAGTGGGAGGTACTTGATGGCGTGGAGATCGTCGTCGCGGGCCATATGGATGTGGAGAAGATAATCTTTGATCCAGACCGCGGGGTCTGTTGTGCCATCATAAGATTCGATGTTTACGGGTTTAAACCCTTCAGGGATCTGATGATCCATTACTTCGTCAGTGAAGCATAGCGGGTGTGCGGCGCGCCTGTATTGAGCGATATCGCGACGCAGCTCGAGAGAGCGCGTCTGCTGTGTTCGCCCGCCGGGTTATTGTATCCGCACGACGGTATTCGTCGTGGGTCGTAGGGCGCCCACGTGATCCATAGATGGATCTGGATTGCCTTGCTTTGTCCTCCAATATGTCTCGCAAGTCCGCGCGTTCCCTCTTGGCCGTACTTTTGGAGCGATGCCGGGTATGGTCTTGGCTGGGGGCTGGATGCCTCTTCGTCACGACCACGGGGTGGTCGGTCAGCCATATCGTGCGCTGGTGATGGAGGTATGTATGCTTCCTCCTCTAATCGGGGGAGCAGCTTGCGTCTTGGGAAAAACTTTTGGAGGGACGTTCGAGTTTATACTCTTCGGCCGCGAGGACCTCGGTCCATCGATCGGCCAGCAGGTCCTGATCAGCTTGAAGCTGTTGCTGCTTTTTCTTTAGGCTGTTTGCTGTGGCGATAAGCCTGCGCTTAAAGCGCTCTTGTTCGACGGGATCCTCGGGTATGACGAACTCATCATCGTTGAGGCTTGCTTCGTCTTTGGAGGGAGGCATATAGTTATGATCCTCGACCTCTTCGTCTGCCGCCCTCTCCTGAGGGCTTGCTTCCTCCTCCGCGCTTGAGTCTTCTTTGGAGGGGATTGTCTTCGCACTCTCTAGAGTATTATTATCTCTGTGCTGAATCTCCATTCTTCTTTGTGGCGGATTTAGAGCGGCGCCACGACGCCGGGCGTTTGGGCTGCTTCTTTAAAGAGTCTGCCTCCGCTGTTTCTTCGCCGCCCCGCCTTTTGGGGTGTCCACCATGTATATGTCGTATGACGAGGTGGTCTTCCGATTGCCCTGTAGGCGCTGGTTCATGTTAAATCTCCGCATCGCCGCCCATAGTGTCGATGTCTTCGAGTCGTAGTCTAGCATGTCGGTTAGATCGCCGACATTGGCTACAAAGTGGGTGGTGGGTGGGCTCTGAATTTCTTCGTCATTCGTATTTCAACCATCCCGCCATAGTCCGCCAGACTCTCCGATAGCGAGAGATGGTTTAGTGAATTCAGGATATCGCCAAAAGGCGAGTGTTGGAAGATGTCCGCGCGGTGAATTCCATAACCGCACCCAATCCGGATCGATTGGTAGGGCGGGAGGTTCGAGTCCGCAAGGAGTCCGCGCCGGAATCACGAAGTTTCGCAAGGGACAAGATTAGTGTTTGGCTCCATCGCCGTGGATGTTGAAGCCCCTGTGGCGGCGTCTATCCACCGGCCCTCGATCTGGGCGATCGGCTCCGGGCTAATGGCCGAAGCGGATCCGTGTGCTGCTACCATGGCACTGTTCGGTGGCAGAGCTAGATCATGCCCATCGTCACTGAGGGAGTCCTAGACTAGGGGGTGTTCGGATAGCCGGACTATCAATATCCGCCGGACTCCCAGACTATGAAGATAGAAGATTGAAGACTCCGGCTCGTGTCCGGAAGGTACTTTACTTGGCGTGGAAGGCAAGCTTGGCAATACGGATATGTAGATATCCTACCATTGTAACCGACTCTGTGTAACCCTAGCCTCTCCGGTGTCTATATAAACTGGAGGGCCTTAGTCCGTTGGACATAACATTACATCTCAACAATCATACCATAGGCTAGCTTCTAGGGTTTATCCTCCTTGATCTCGTGGTAGATCTACTCTTGTACTACCCATATCATCAATATTAATCAAGCAGGATGTAGGGTATTACCTCCATCGAGAGGGCCTGAACCTGGGTAAAAACATTGTGTCCCTCGTCTCCTGTTACCATCCGCCTAGACGCACAGTTCGGGACCCCCTACCCGAGATCCGCCGGTTTTGACACCGACATTGGTGCTTTCATTGAGAGTTCCTCTGTGTCGTCGCCGATAGAGCGGATGCCTTTACCCGTCTTCAAAGACGGTGTTCTCACCGGAGGGGCCTTGGCCGCCGGTCAGACAATCCGGCTCGGCGGTTTCCTTATGACCGCCTGTCCGGCCGTAGCTTCGGCAATGACTTCTCAAGTCGTCGAAAGCAATCTTCGAGTCAGCCCTAAAGCTGCCGAACAGTTAGATCCAATCAAGCTCTCGCCCGTTAACGAGCTCTTGGATCGCATCGCCGCCGGGAGTCATGAACGACTACGATCGATCGGGCTTAAAACCGATCCGAGAGAGATTAACTCTCCCTGTGCTACCCACCACGTCAAGTGGTAGAAGAACAGCTCGGCAATTCGTTGCCATTGTTGAAAACAATCAGGTCCGATTCCCGAACCTCCATGCCGGATTCTGCGGAGGGACGGACCCCGATCGAGCATTGAACCTAAAATCATGCGTCGCCTCCGCACTCACTGGGCTTTTTCCAGCAAATCAAGCTTCCAAGTTCGGAAGACCCTCGGCCTTTGAGCCTAAAGATGGGCAGGGATCCGGATTTTATTCCACCCACCCGCCCAGACATATGCGATCTATCTCTAATTCGGCAAGAGCCTTCAGAAACAGTACATCATTACTGGGCCAGATTCCTCCTGGTTATGGACAGGATAAAGGACTGCCGAGAGGAAAACGCAATCTCAATACCAAAGAAAGATAAATCCTGGCGTCTATGTGTCGACTTCAAAGACCTCAATAAGGCCTGCCCAAAGGATCCTTTCCCCCTCCCCCGCATTGATCAAATTATCGATGCCACAGCAGGACACGATTCGTTGTGCTTCCTAGATGCATACTCTGGCTATCATCAAATCAAGATGGTGGAAGCAGATCAAGCCGCAACGGCATTCATCACTCCATACGGACCATTCTGCTTCAACACGATGCCCTTCGGACTTAAAAACACCGGCGCAACATATCAGCGCATGATTCAAACATGTCTGGCCACCCAGATCGGCAAAACAGTCGAGGCATACGTAGACGACGTAGTCGTCAAAACAAAACACGTCGAAACTTTAGAAGACGATTTGAGGCTCACATTCGACAACTGAAAGTGCAACTAATCCCCGGGTGGTTTTGGTAATTAATAACAACATATATATCATTGAACTAATAGTTTCTTGAGAATCATTTCAGAAAGTTCAGTGATATGGGTATGGCAAGGACTGAAGAAGTGGACCCCTCAAAATGCTAAGGCAAACATTGGCAAAAGCTCAAGACTCCATTTTTGGTTTAGTGATCCAAGATCACATTGAGTCTATAGGAAAGCCAATACTATTAAAAGGGATGAGGTTATGATAATGATCTGGTTGCTCAAAGTGCTTAGTGATATATCTCCTAAACTATCGCAACTCTCACTTCCATAATACACTCATAAGTAATCTCGGTCCCACCGATTTCCTAAACTCACCACACCGAGATGAACCACCTCAGCCATATAGCCAAACCCTAGAAATCTCGGATTTTCCGATTCGAACTCGGTCTCACGAAACTTGAGTTGCCAAGCTTCTGTAACCTTCTGTCATCAAATCGGTGTCACCGAGATGATGAAGTCGGTCCCACCGAGATTGGCAAGCTCTTGTCTTTGGACGAATCGGACTCACCGAGTTTGTATTTTCGGTCCCACCGAAAATCCCAACGTTCACATGATTTGAACTTTCGGTCTCACCGAGTTGTCAACTTCGGTCTGACCGAGATTGGTCAAATGTGTGTAACGGTTGGATTTTGTGTGGAGGCTATAAATACCCCTCCACCCCCTCTTCATTCGTGGAGAGAGCCATCAGAAAGAACTACCACTCCTACCTTACATTTCTGAGAAGAGAACTACCTACCCTTGTGTTGAGATCAAGTTGCTCCACTCCCACCATATGAAGCTTGATCTCTAGCCTTCCCAAGTTGCTTTCCACTCAATCCTTTCTTCCACCACAGCCAAATCAGTGAGGAGAGTTGAGTGTTGGGGAGATTATCATTTGAAGCACAAGAGCAAGGAGTTCATCATCATCAACACCATCTATTACCTTTTGGAGGGTGGTGCCTCCTAGATTGGTTAGGTGTCGCTTGGGAGCCTCCACGAGATGTGGAGTTGAACCAAGAAGTTTGTAAGGGCAAGGAGATCGCCTACTGTGAAGATCTACCCCGAGTAAGGCTAGCCCTCCGTGGGCATAGGCCATGATGGCATAGACAAGGTTGCTTCTTCGTGGACCCTTCGTGGGTGGAGCCTCCGTGGACTCTCGCAGCCGCTACCCTCCGTGGGTTGAAGTCTCCATCAACGTGGATTGACGATAGCACCACCTATCGGAACCACGAGAAAAAATCTCCGTGTTCCAAATTGCGTTTGCTCTTCTCCACTCTCTTTACTACATGTGCAATTTACTTTCCGCTGCCTATACTCTAGAATTGCATGTGTAGGGTGATACTTGACTTGATCATCATTGTGAACTTGCCAAAACTTGTCTTTATCAAAAGGCTGAATTTTTATATTGTCAAGTAGTCTAATCCCCCCTCTAGACATACTTTCGATCCTACAAGTGGTATCGAGCTTTGGTCTCCATTGTATTGGTTTCCATTGCATTGACTCCATAAGCTTGGTTTCACAACCTAGGAGAGTATGGCGCCTAGTGAGGGTAATTTTGTAGAGGTCCTTACTTTGATGGTTCAAACTTTGCTAGTTGGAAGCATAAAATGAAAATGCATATTCTTGGCCATAACCCAGCCGCATGGGGCATTATTTGTGTTGGTTTGCAAGGTGAGTTCTTCGAGGAAGGAAAAGTTCGGATCATGGGTTACAACGGATGAATTATGGATGTTGCAAAACAATGCTCAAGCTTGTGACATTCTATTCAATGCTTTGTGTCCCGAGGAGTTCAACAAAATCAGCCGTCTTGATAATGCAAAAGAGATTTGGGATACTTTGGTCGAAATGCACGAAGGTACCGAGTCCGTGAAGGAATCAAAGCTAGATGTTCTTCAAGGTCAACTTGACAAGTTCAAGATGAAGGAAGGTGAAGGAGTCGCTGAAATGTACTCTAGGCTTGCTCTCATCACAAATGAGATTGCCGGCTTAGGAAGCGAAGAAATGACCGATCGATTCATCATCAAGAAGATTCTCGAGCTTTGGATGGAAAGTATGACACCGTGTGCACTTTGATCCAAATGATGCCAAACTACAAGAATCTCAAGCCAACCAAGTCATTGGAAGAATTGTTGCTCATGAGATGACACTTAAAGATAAGGAAGAGCTTCACAACAAGTCAAGTGGTGCTTACAAAGCTACAAGTGATGCTCCCACAACCTCAAGTGACAAGCTAGTTTCCAATGAAGAGATAAGCCTAATGGTGAAGAACTTCAACAAATTCTACAAGAGTAGAAGCAAAGAGAGAAGCTCAAAGTCTAGATCATATGATGAAAAGAGATCTTCTAGTCGTGATCGAATCTGCTATAATTGTGGAAGACCCGACACTACTCAAATGAGTGTTCGCTCCCCACAAGAGAAGAGAAGAATGTCCAAGAAGAAGAAGCTCAAGAGAAGAGTCACCTAAAAGAGAGAAGGAGTAGAGATGATCGTTATGAACGAAGACCCTCTCGAGAAGCAAGGATTAGGAGAGGAAAGACAAGTCATCAAGGAGCTACACAAGAAGAAAACATCAAGCTCATGTAGGTGAATGGGTCTCCGCCCGACTCCGACAATCATTCCAAAGAAGCTATCACTCCAACTCCGACTACAGCCAAGATGAAGGTGTTGCGGTCTTGCTCTCAGATCTTCCAACTCCAACTCCTATGACTTATTTGATTCACCAAATGAGGGAATTGGAAGATGCTTCATGGCTAAAGGCCCCAAGGTATCACACCCTGAATTCATTGACTTTGATAGTGATGAGGATGACTTGCTTGGTGAAGATGAGCTTTTACAAGACAAATCTAGTGAGCCTAGTAATGATGAACATGCTAGTAGTCTTTATAGTCGAGAAGAGTCGAATGACAATGCTATGAAGGAGATTGAGCGTCTAACTAAAGAACTAAACACTCTTAAGTTAGCTCATGAAACAACTCAACAAGATCATAGAGAGCTCCTAAGATCTCATGAGAAGCTACGCTTCGAGAAGCTCAATCTAGAGCAAGAACATGAGTTCCTAAAAGCAATCAATGACGATCTTCGAAAGAAGAGTTCTTCATATCTTGCCAAACGACTTCTCTTGTCTAATTTCTTGCCACCTATTAAAACTAAGCATGACAAGCATAAGAAAAATTCTTCATCTAGAAGGAACAATATTGGTTCTAGTAGTTCTCTTGATTCCACTAACAATGTTTCAAGCCAAGTTACACTTGAGCAAGAAAATAGTTTATTGAAAGGGATTATAGAGAAAGGTGTCTACAAGAGCCTTGCCGGAAGCAAGAACTTTGAGGAAATTGTTCGCAAGCAAGGAAGGCACCGGAAGAATCAAGGAATTGGTTTTGAGCGAAAGTTCAACGCCGAGGGTGTTGAATGGGAAGAAGGTCAATATCCCACTCCAAAGTTTGTTTCTCAAAAGGAGAAGTATGATCCTACTTCATCCAATGTGGAACAAGCACAAGATGACCTTCCACCACAAGACCACAAGCTAAAAGGCAAGGACAAGCTTCAAGAGGAGATTGATGCATTTATTGAAGCACCTAAAGCCATGGTCAAGTGGGTTCCCAAGGAAACGCCAAGTTCTACTTCGTCAAGCTCAACTACAACCCCAAGGATTCCCATCAAGATGATGTGGATCCCAAGAAGAAGAACTAGAGAGTTCTTGAGGGTGACTCCGCCAACATACTTCACTCACATTCATTTTGGCAAGAACTTGTGCAATCAACTTCCACATCTTGCACTAGTTCATGGAGTCACAAACCCTCTTGTTGGTAAGTCAAGGGACAAGGTAATCATTGCTCTCATGGACATCATCTATTGTGAACTTCAATCTATGTCCATGGATATCCTTGTTTGTTCCTTGTGGGACTAACCCATGTAGGTATTGAAAGTGCCCGAATCCAAAGGATTGCTCCCAACTCTTGATGATCTTCATCAACATTGAGCATCCACATCTTCAACATCTACATGAAGTCTTCTACGACAACCCAAGGTTAGTTTGACCCTTTAAAAGGGGTTCTCACATCTAGGGGGAGCTTTGCTCTAAAGAATTGAGCTAAAGCATCTTCAAATGATGTGAACACATTAATGCTTTATGTAAAAGTGGTAACCCCACTTGTGCTTAAACGATGAGTATGACCTATGATCAAATGTTCTCATTTGACTCCTAAGTCAATATACTCATATAAAGATGACCTAGTCATCGACAAATTGTGTGATAGTAGCTAGAGTTTTTGATTGTGCATGTTTGACACGTATTTCATTTGCTATCTTATTGTGTGAGCATGTTGGATGCATGATTTTATCCATTCGAGGACATCCATTTGTTGTTTTGGTCTTTTTGATTTTTATGACCAAATGGATGGACAAGAATGCCTAAGTATCTCCCCTAGCTATCTATGCTTTCTTGTCTCAAATTCTATTCATGCTTACATCACAAACTTTGAACAAGTCATTTTCGGACCCTCCGAGTGAGGAGCACTTGAGCCACCGATCCGTCAAGGGCTAACTTCCAAAACCTTCTAAGTGATTTCGGTCGACCAACCCACTCAAACTCGGTCAAACCGAAAGCATTTGGATTGATCTAGGTTTTCACCTCGGTGAAACCGAGTTGTGAATTTCGGCGTGATCAAGTGCATAACGCTGCGAAGTTATCCATCTCGGTGCCACCGAAGTTTTACAACTTGGTCCCACCGACAAGAAGGGGTATATATACTCCGAGGGGCGCGCGCTGATTTCTACTTCAAACGCCGCCCCCACACCCCTTGCCGCCGCCGCCTGGTCTCCGGATCGCCTCCGTTGCGCTCAGGCGCCCGCCGCAGGTCTCCGTCGCCGTCAACGGACATCTTCTCCGCGCCGTTGCCGCCGTAGAGGAACTCCACCAAGTTAGGGTGAGTTTCGATCCCACTCGTGCTCTCATCTCCGATTCAATGCACGTTGGTTTTCCTATAATCTTGCCACGTTTGAAATCTTCCTGAACACAAGATTAGTTCCTTTGAACGAAATTCGAGTAAAAGTTTTAGGGTTAGGTTTCCGCTAAACACATCTCGGTGAGACCGATTTACATTCTCGGTATGACCGATTTGGCCTCGCCATTAGATCGCACCTTCGTCCAACCGAAGTTGTGCAAATCGGTGTGACCGAAATGAGGATTTAGTGAAACCCTAGTGTTTTCGGCAGGACCGAAACCCACTTCGGTCCAACCGAAAGTGGTGTGAATGCTTCTGTTTGAACACTTCGGATTCACCGAATTTTAAACTCGGTCTGACCGAAATGTCTTCTGTGAAAACCTAATACTAGAATTTGAACTCATTTTGTTTGCAAAATCTTCTGCAGTTTGTGATAACTCTTCTACTCTACCTACACCTTATCTATTCACAGGTTGTCAGCCATGTCAGATGCCAGTGACAGCCAGAACAGGTCTGAGTCACCTATTGCTGATATCCCGAGGCGGTGCACTAGTCCCGAACCCAAGAGCTCATCGATGATGGTGAGAGGAGCACACCAAGTGGTTTGCCTCCTGCAGCCACCAGGGCCAGAAAGAAGAGGAACTCTGATGAAGAAGATTCTGATTTCATTGTTGAGGAAGAGGTCTCCTCCAAGCCAAAGAGAAAGGTTGTTGCCAAAGAGCCTCAAGGGCAGCAAACCAAGAAAGGCACCAGAAAAGTGAAGCAGTCCACTGTTGCCAAGAAGCTGAGTATGGAAGAGGAAACTACAAGCAAGGTGAAGAAAACTTCCAAGAGGAAGAGGATTGTGGATGATGCAGCAGAGGAAGATGATGATGAGGAAGAACCCCAGCCTCCTCAGAAGCCTAAGCTCATGGGTGATGCCATCAGGGCTGGAGCCACTTCAAAGTCCAAGCCATCTGCTCCAGTCAAGGCAGCTCCAGCAAAGCCTGCTGCCAAGCCAAAGAAGACAGTCAGGAACATCCCTGCATCTGAGAAGAAGAAAGATGATGTGCCACCAGCTGTGTCAGATGATGAGGCACCAGTTTTGCTAACACTTCGTCCAAAACTGCCAATTCACAATGATGCTCATCCTCAAGCTGAAAACATGAAGGAAAGGAAGGATAGAGGTCTCAGGCTATGGAGACAAGCTGATCCATATGCTGTGAGGAGAAGAACTGCTGTTGATCCCAGATTTCACACTAGAGAGCAGCAGGACTTCTATGAGACTGTGCTGATGGACAAGAAGCCCATAGTGGCAGACACCAGATTTGTTGATTGGAAATACATTGACAGTGAAGAGCACAGAGACTTCTTTCCACATGTGCATGAGAGCTTCACTGCATGTGGTGTTGCAGACTTCGTAGGTCAAAAGCTGACAAGTTGGAATGATGAAATGATTATGCAATTCTATGCCACAGCTCATTTCTATCCAGATGGAAAGATCACATGGATGACTGAAGGCCAAAGATTCTCTTCAACTGTAGAAGAATGGGCAGAACTTCTGCATGCTCCAGTGCAGAGAGAGGATGATGTTGATGTCTATGGCATTCCCAAGAAGAACCATGAATCCATGAAGAATATGTACAAGGAGGTTCCAGCTAAGGATTTGGCAACTGGAAGCTTGGCTCAGTGTATTATCTCCAGGCAGGTCTACCTACCACAAACACTATTCTGAGGCATACCTTGATGCCCAAGTCTGGAGATCATCGCATGATCAGAGGGTACTCTATCAATATGCTGCATATACTTGATGAGAAGGCACCTTTCAAGGTGATGGACTTGATAGTTGAGACTATTAAGAGGACTGCAGCTGACCAGAAAAGGTCGTGTGGATTTGCCCCGCATATTCAGATGCTTATCAATGCCAAGTTTGGCACGGGCACATTCTTGTTGGATAGAGAACACCTACCACTGTAGCCTGAGCATGAGGACAATGATGTTGTGATGGATGAGGAGGACCCAACATCTGTTGAAGGTCAAGCAAAGATTGAAGCTGCCAAGAAAGCCAAAGCTGAGAAGGAAGCAGCAGCAGCAGCTAAACCAAAGAGTGTTGGAGAGCAGCTCCTTGAAGCTACCCAGAGGATTGAACAACGCCTGGCCAGCATTGTACAGTCTCAGGAGAGCCTTGAGAGGATTGTTGAAGACAAGATCCATGCTCGATGTAAAGTCGATCAAGTGCAAGTAATATCAACAAGCTTGAGGCAGATATCGAGGAAGCAAAGAGGGAGAAGGAAGAGCTCATGCGTGAGATGCAGGATGACCTAGTCCAGGATGCTTATGAACAGACTGCTCCGGTTCCCACAGGACCGCGATCAGCTGCTATTCCAATGACAGACACCAGGACTACAGCCTCAGCACCTCCCACAGCTCCATCAGTTGCTCCAGCTCCAGCTCCAGTGACCACTCCTCCAGCTCCACAGACATCAGCTGAAGTCTTCACCGATGCAGCCATATCAACTCCAACATCAACCCAGACAGGAGCTGCCAGCAGAGTCCCTAGTGACGTTTAGCTCTATACTTTTCGAACTTTTTGGTAACTTGTTGCCAAAGGGGGAGAAATTGTATAGATCATAGGACTTCGAGAGAGAGTGCTTTGTCTTTGCGCTTTTGCTCTTTCGTTCATTTGCGGTCTTTTTGAGATACTTTTGGTTTTCGTGACATTCTGTGTGTTTGATACTACGTTTGATGAGTGCTTGGTCGTACTATGCCTTAATGTGTGCTTAATGCTTATCATATGCTATTCATATCTTGTATGACCATTTACTCATGTCTTGGTGATTGGGTGCATGCTATTCATTCTTATCATTTTGTGCGCTCCACCAAGATGTATGTGACATGGAAGAGTGACCCATGATCCTAATCGATTGTGCATTTGCATTCAAACGCAAATCTTAAATAATGCACAAATTTAGGGGGAGCTCTTGCTTATCACATACTTCTCAAAGCTTATTTATATTATTCATTGATTATATCCTTTGTCGAAGCTTTGATCTATATGTTGTCATCAATTACCAAAAGGGGAGATTGAAAGTGCAACTAATCCCCGGTGGTTTTGGTAATTAATAACAACATATATATATCATTGAACTAATAGTTTTTGAGAATCATTTCGAAAGTTCAGTGATATGGGTATGGCAAGGATGGAGAAGTGGACCCTCAAAATGCTAAGGCAAACATTGGCAAAAGCTCAAGACTCCATTTTGGTTTAGTGATCCAAGATCACATTGAGTCTATAGGAAAGCCAATACTATTAAAGGGGATGAGGTTATGATAATGATCCGTTGCTCAAAGTGCTTAGTGATATATCTCCTAAACTATCAAGCAACTCTCACTTCCATAATGCACTCATAAGTAATCTCGGTCCCACCGATTTCCTAAACTCACCACACCGAGATGAACCACCTCAGCCATATAGCCAAACCCTAGAAATCTCGGATTTTCCGATTCGAACTCGGTCTCACCGAAACTTGAGTTGCCAAGCTTCTGTAACCTTCTGTCATCAAATCGGTGTCACCGAGATGATGAAGTCGGTCCCACCGAGATTGGCAAGCTCTTGTCTTTGGACGAATCGGACTCACCGAGTTTGTATTTTCGGTCCCACGAAAATCCCAACGCTCACATGATTTGAACTTTCGGTCTCACCGAGTTGTCAACTTCGGTCTGACCGAGATTGGTCAAATGTGTGTAACGGTTGGATTTTGTGTGGAGGCTATAAATACCCCTCCACCCCCTCTTCATTCGTGGAGAGAGCCATCGAAAGAACTACCACTCCTACCTTACATTTCGAGAAGAGAACTACCTACCCTTGTGTTGAGATCAAGTTGCTCCACTCCCACCATATGAAGCTTGATCTCTAGCCTTCCCAAGTTGCTTTCCACTCAATCCTTTCTTCCACCACAGCCAAATCAGTGAGGAGAGTTGAGTGTTGGGGAGATTATCATTTGAAGCACAAGAGCAAGGAGTTCATCATCATCAACACCATCTATTACCTTTTGGAGGGTGGTGCCTCCTAGATTGGTTAGGTGTCGCTTGGGAGCCTCCCACGAGATGTGGAGTTGAACCAAGAAGTTTGTAAGGGCAAGGAGATCGCCTACTTCGTGAAGATCTACCACGAGTAAGGCTAGCCTCCGTGGGCGTGAGCCATGATGGCATAGACAAGGTTGCTTATTCGTGGACCCTTCGTGGGTGGAGCCCTCCGTGGACTCTCGCAGCCGTTACCCTCCGTGGGTTGAAGTCTCCATCAACGTGGATTGACGATAGCACCACCTATCGGAACAACGAGAAAAAATCTCCGTGTCTCCAAATTGCGTTTGCTCTTCTACACCTCTCTTTACTACATGTGCAATTTACTTTCCGCTGCCTATACTCTAGAATTGCATGTGTAGGGTGATACTTGACTTGATCATCATTGTGAACTTGCCAAAAACTTGTCTTTATCAAAAGGCTGAATTTTTATATTGTCAAGTAGTCTAATCCCCCCCTCTAGACATACTTTCGATCCTACAACAACCTCAGAGCATATGACATTAAGCTGAATCCGGAAAAATGTGTTTTTTCGGCGTACAACCGAAGCTGCTGGGCTTCATTGTATCCGCAGAGGATCAAGCAAATCCGCCAAAATCCGGCTCACACGCTTGGATATCCCAAAGGACCTCAAGCAAATACAAAATTAACAGGATGCATGGCAGCCTTAAGCCGCTTTTATCTCCGCTTAGGAGAGAAGGCGCGTTTCTTTATCGCCTCGTAAGGCGACCGAACACTTCGAGTGGATGGATGCCGCCACAGCCGGACTCGAAGAAATAAATGCCGTATTGGCAACAAATCCGATCCTGGCTGCGCCCACTCAGGGCGAACCAATGTTGTTATACATCGCTGCAACACATCAAGTTGTGAGCGCTGTCCTCGTCGTCGAACGAGCAACAGAAGGGCATAAATTCCCTCTTCAAAAACCAGTGTATTATGTATCCACTGTGTTAACCCCCTGCAAATCCCGCTACCCGCACTATCAGAAGATAGCATACGCGGTGTTCATGGCGTCTCGGAAGCTCCAACACTACTTTCAAGAGTGTTCGATAACAGTGGCCTCTGAAGTACCACTCAACGACATTATAAATAACCGCGACGCAACGGGCAGGATTGCAAAATGGGCCATTGAGCTCTTACCCTTCGACATAACATACAAACCTCGAGGAGCCATAAAGTCACAAGTTTTGGCTGACTTCGTCGCCGAATGGACTGAAGCCGAACTACCTAAAGAGTACGGCGATACCCAATGGACTATGCACTTCGACGGCTCCAAAATGTTGGCCGGATCGGGGCTGGCGTCAGATCGACATCCCCCACGGAGATCTGATCCAAGATGTACTTCAAATAATGTACACGGACTCCAACAATGCAGCCGAATATGAGGCCTTGTTACATGGTCTCCGGATGGCGTCTCCATGGGCATTCAACGCCTAGAGGTGCGCGATTCAAACCTTGCAATATCCCAAATAAATGGAGACTTTGACGCTAAGGATCCAAAATGGCAGCATATCGTAATGCTGTCCTTAAAATGTCACTCGGTTCGAAGGACTCAATTCCATCACATAGCCCGAGATAACAACCAAGCGGCCGACATCCCGCACGCATCGGTGCGTAAACGTGATGTTGTCCCTCCAAATATCTTCTTGGAACGGCTCTTCAAGCCATCCGCATAATGGGAAGAGGAGTCCGTAACGACAAACCGAGAAAGCCGCACCAACCGGTGACTCAGCAGACGACATAAGACAATCCGCCCACGATATAATGGCAGAATCGCCGCGTGGGCAGAACCTTTCCTAGCCTACTTACTCAGCAGGAACTTCCGAAGACCAAAATGAGGCCCGCTGCATAGTCCGCGATCGAAGGCCTACAAGGTTCATGAGGAGAACTTTATAAGAAAAGTACTACCGAGTCCTTCAAAGGTGCATCTCCAAGAAGAAGGGAGAAACCTCTGGCTGAAATCCATGCGGACTAGGTGGACACCACGCAGCAGCCCGGGCCCTGGTAGGAAAGGCATTCCGTACAGGATTTTATTGGCCGACGGCTCGGGCAGATGCGCAGGACTTGGTCCAGCGATGCGTCGGTTGCCAGCTCTTTGCTAATCGAGCCATATGCCACCCACCGCCTCGAACCATACCCATTACCCGGACGTCATGTCAGGGGCTTGACATGGTCGGACCCTTAAAGGGGAACCCACAAGAAAAAGTACCTATTGGTCATGGTGGATAAGTTCACCAAATGGATAGAGGCCAAACCGGTCAAAACGGCAGAGTCCGGACCAGTGATAGACTTTATATCAGAGGTGGTACACCGATACGGAGTCCCCCATAGCATCATCACCGACAACGGCACGAACTTCATGGCCGATGAGGTCAAGATATGGTGCAAAAATATGGGCATTAAGCTCGACTATGCGTCAGTCTATCACCCTCAAACCAACGGTCAAGTGGAAAGAGCAAACGGTCTAATAATGAGTGGCATTAAACCCAGATTGGTGAGGTCACTCACCAAATCCGACACCCAATGGGTCGAGGAGCTCGACCAGACTGGGGCTGCGGACAACGCCTAACCGTTCTACGGATTCACACCATTCTTTATGGTATACGGCGCAGAGGCAGTCTTGCCTGCGACATTATTCATGACTCACCTCGAAAAGCGCATGTATGAGGAAAGAGAAGCCGAGCTATATCGGCAGGACAGCTTGGACACATTGGAGGAAGAACGGACGCTGCGAAGGCTCGCTCCGCATTCTATCACCGCAGTTCAAGATATCAAAGCAGAGAAGTACGGGCCAAGACCTATAACGTTGGCCAACTAGTTCTACGCCTACCGGACAAGAAAAAGGACAAGCTCAAGCCCAGATGGGAAGGCCCCTTCATTATTGATCAAGTACTGACCGCGGAGCGCATCGCTTCATTTAAATGCGTCGGATAACCGACTCGAGCCGAACCCATGGAACGCAGCCCGACTCCGACGATTCTATGCCTAGCGACCGGACCAAGAGTTCGTCCCCTTCCCCCATCCATCCCTTTTATATTTCGGCCGTCCTCTTTTTTCTCTTTTTCCTTCTTAATTAACAAGCCCCTCGGGGTACATTTTCGTGTTTTTTGCATACATACGATGTGCCACCAGCACTCGTTATTCCTGGGGGCTTCTTTTACAGAAGCTTAACTACACGGGTTTTATACCCAACACATGTGTCATGCTTCCACATGTACCTTTTACTCGCCATTATATGCATCGATATGACTTAAGTTTTGGCCAAGATGGGTTGCCTGGCTCCTGTGCTTACCCCTACGTTCCCGATTGTTCGGCTAGGTGGTAAAGGGAGCACCTCTGCGATTGTTACCTCCGGGTCAGCCGGATGTGTACCTCAGACTGGGTGAAGCCGAAAGCTAGCGTTCTTAAGGGAATATTCGGTCGGTGATTTAAAAGAAGACTTCTTTCCCATTTTTTCCATATACCCCCAGATGTTTTACTGCCCCATCGGCAGTCCGGACATGCACTTTAGGGAATGACACCCCAGCGAAAGGAACCCTTAACGGAACTATTCTCCCTGGAAGATGTTTCTCACTAACCATGTAATATAACATAACTAGTTGGGCACTTGTCTGATAAAGCATTAATGACCCCTACGCCTAGTCTCCATGCATACCACGGTTATTTATTAACCATAAAGGTATTCGGACACACTCCGGACCCTAGGGTCCCGAGGTTGAAGTGAAAAGGTCGGCAACGACAAACGATCTACAATCCGACTAGAAGGCATTTCACATGTCATTTTTAAAAATAACATACATTGTCAAGTTCATTGATTGTATTCCTCCTCAATCCCGTCTAACAGGCTGTCTAGCTTACAGTCCCGTTGGGAAAATTTAGCAGCCAGTTCTACCTGGCTGTACACTAAACTCACAGGGATCTCCTTCCGCCGGGCCCCACCGTCCAACTCGCCATATGGTTGGGATCCGCCTTCTTGTACCGCGTCTTTACCATGGCCCAAGCCTCCCTGGCACCTCGACGGCAGGCCGAAACCTTCCACAAACGGAAGCGCTGCCGCACTCCCTGTAGCTTCTCTGCAAGCTCCCCGAGGCTCTCGGGCGGGACGAGGGATGGCCATAAAGCTTGTACGACGCCACTCATTGCCTGCCGAACTCGTTCGAACAGCTGCAACAGTTCGGGAAGTTGATCACCCATTGATACGGGCATCTCCTCCGCAGGATGGCCCGTGAGTATACCTACAAGACATATAATGTCAAAACACTTCCTCGCCGAACTCTTCTTTTCAAAAGAGTTCGCTTAAGCACTTACTATATATGCCGCGACGAAGTCGTTGATTCTCCTTAACGGAGCCGGACAGCTCGGCCTGTGCGCCTTTAAGCTCTTCCCCGAGCTTGGCGTTGGCATCCTGGAGTTTGTTCCTTTCCTGCTGAACTCTGTTCAGCACATTCTCGCTGGCCTTTAGCTGACGTAGTAGCGCTTGCCTGTCCGGATTTTGTTCGGCGGCACCTACAATGTCATTATTAGACTCACGCGTATACCGCACAGCGCTTTTATTAATTTATACAAATGTGTTACCAGGAGGGGTCTTTCCGTCTCCTCCTGTGGCAGCAAGTGCGGCCTCAAGTTGGGCCTTCCAATCTTGCAGCTCCCGGGACAACTGGGCATTCTTCTCGTTAAGAGCCTGAAAGTTTATATGATCCTTAAATCAGTTAACATAACTAATTTCAGTCTCGGGGGCTACTGGTGTATACAACCACTAAAATTCCCTTACCCGTATGTCTTTAACATACCGCCTGCGGGCCCCGTAAAACCATTTTGGGCAGCCCGGAGATGCGCATCCCCTGCGTGGAAGGCATTCAATGCCTCCGGGGAAAAGCACGCCTCTTGAAAAACTGTCCGGCGGCGTCTATGATTCATAGCGCTCTCCACCTCCGACCTGGTGGTGGACAGTCTGTCGGTATCCTCCGTTGGAGTAGGATCCGGTTCGCGTCTTGCGCTTGCCTCCCCCTCCAGTCCAGGAGCGGGAGCCTGGCCAGTATCGGTGGGATCGGCAATTCCTATGCTCGCAGACGGACGAGCACTTTTTCTTCTATAAAAACCATGAGCACTGAGAAGTTTCCTCGGAACATTGCTTAGAAATATTAAACACGAGCTGTACCTCTGCGGTGACGTTTCCGCCCGCACGACGCTCCTTTTTCTCCTGCTGGTTTGGCCTGACCTCCGTAAGTCGGCCGTCGCAGGCTCGGCTCCCGGCCGGATTGGCGTTTCCTGCAAGTCACCATCGTTCGCGAAGGTCAGAATAGGCAAGGATAACATAACGGTGTCCGGACTTCGGTCTCGGTCACCTGGGATGCCGAACTTAGCCCGGGGTAGTCCGCCGTAATGGCGACCAGCGCATCATCAACGCTTAGCTGGTGATACACCCCGTCGATTAGCTCCACCCCGAGGTCCGGATCCTCTTGGAGGCCGGACCAGGATCCTTCCGGTCTTCGGGTTGTGGAGCAGGACTCACCATGTCCCCACAGTCCGCGAGACTCGCTACCAAGACATAATATAAGAAGCTTAAACTTCGAAAATACGGGTAACGGCCCTTTTGAGGCGTTCGCTTACCCATCCTCTGGGATTGACCATAGAAAACCCATCCACAGGGTTCGGACGAAGGAAGTCCTCCTTCTCCCCCTTGTACAGGCCGGACAGGATCTTCACCAGATCCTCGGTCGAATCCGGGCCCTTGCGGCCGTGCCGGGTGGCATCGTCCTCCCCATTGAAGTCCCACATAGGGTGGCCTCTGTATTGCAGCGGCTGCACCCCCCGCTTGATGCACGTCTCCATGACTCCAATCATGGTCAAGCCGGAATGAGCCATTAGTCTTATTCGGCCCATCAAGTAATGGACGCCTTGTCCTCCTCCAAACAGGGCTCATGGGCGCCACCGAGGCGTTTCTTCAAGGGAGCAGCATCAAACTCCGGAGGCCAATCCGGATCGGGTCAGCATGGAGCGCCTACAATATAAAACCACCCGAGGGCCGTCGGACGCCCTCTGGGGGTGCCGGATAGGTATCCGGTCCCAGAATGCGCCATATTTCGGCGCTGCCCACTTGATATATGGACCCCGGTGAGAACGGGTACGAGGCGAACAGCCTCTTCCACAATGCGAAATGGGGCTCGATGCCCGTGAATAGCTCGCAGAAGAGCTACGTAGCCGCGATGTGCAACATGTAAGCGGGCGTGAGGTGATGGAGCTGAAGTCCATAGAACTTCAGGAGCCCGCGAGGAACGGATGTATTGGAAACCGAGCCCCTTATTAGATAAGGGACTAAACACACCTGCTCCCCCGTTGGGGCTTGGGGTGTCCTCCGCCTGCTCCCTCCTCGATAAGTAACCAGTCCGGCTCGGACCGGAACCATGAATGCCGGAGGAAGCCATCCCTCCGTTTGGAGCTTTACTATCTCGTTGTGCAAAATGGAGCACCTCCTCCAATCCCCCGGCGATGGGCTGGGAGCGCGTGAGGAAGATCCGCGTTGACGATCCATGGTGGAATGGATTTCAGGGTTAGAGGCGCTTCGATGGAGTACACGCGAGAGGAGGATGGTGCGGTTTGGATCTGGATCCCTGCCCCTTTAATAGGCAGGTGACCCGCACAACCAGGTGGTAAAATGTAAAAGACTCCCTGGCTTTTCGCATTCGTGCGACGCGTGGAAGAAGGCCATAATTTGGCGTAGAAGCCAAGAAGCACAAGATTCGAGGTGAAGCCACACACCGCTTAAGCAGAACATGGAATTCGAAGGGAGAACCCGCCTTGCAACGCCGAAGACTACAAGCACGCTAGACTTATCGTCATTGAAGCCTGGTTCGGGGGCTACTGAGGGAGTCCTGGACTAGGGGGTGTTCGGATAGCCGGACTATCAATATCCGCCGGACTCCCGGACTATGAAGATAGAAGATTGAAGACTCGGCTCGTGTCCGGAAGGTACTTTACTTGGCGTGGAAGGCAAGCTTGGCAATCTGGATATGTAGATCTCCTACCATTGTAACCGACTCTGTAACCCTAGCCTCCGGTGTCTATATAAACCGAAGGGCCTTAGTCCGAGGACATAACATTACATCTCAACAATCATACCATAGGCTAGCTTCTAGGGTTTAGCCTCCTTGATCTCGTGGTAGATCTACTCTTGTACTACCCATATCATCAATATTAATCAAGCAGGATGTAGGGTATTACCTCCATCGAGAGGGCCTGAACCTGGGTAAAAACATTGTGTCCTCGCCTCCGTTACCATCCGCCTAGACGCACAGATTCGGGACCCCTACCCGAGATCCGCCGGTTTTGACACCGACAAATACACAGGCTTGCGCTGGCTTGGTGTGGCTCGAGTCCGTCAAGATCAAGTCTCCGCGACATCGGCCGTGAAGTTTAAGCTTCAATCTGACCTGACGGCCGGGGTGTAGCTTGATCTGCTCCAGATGGCCAAGAGAATTGCCCGCAGGCGAAGCCGCCGAACACGAAGGTGTGTCCGGGAGAGAAGTCTCACTCGACAGCGTTGTTGGTTGAAGATGCCATCAAGCCAATCGGTGACGCATACGCAGGAACTCTCAATGAAAGCACCAATGTCGGTGTCAAAACGGGCGGATCTCGGTAGGGGTTCCTTAACTGTGCGCCTAGGCGGATGGTAACAGGAGACGAGGGACACGATGTTTTACCCAGGTTCGGGCCCTCTCGATGGAGGTAAAACCCTATGTCCTGCTTGATTAATATTGATGATATGGGTAGTACAAGAGTGGATCTACCACGAGATCAAGGAGGCTAAACCCTAGAAGCTAGCCTATGGTATGATTGTTGTAATGTATGTTGTCCTACGGACTAAAGCCCTCCGGTTTATATAGACACCGGAAGAGGCTAGGGTTACACCGAGTCGGTTACAATGGTAGGAGATCTACATATCCAGATTGCAAGCTTGCCTTCCACGCCAAGGAAAGTCCCATCCGGACACGGGACAGTCTTCAATCTTGTATCTTCATAGTCTTGGAGTCCGCGGATAATGATAGTCCGTTGTCCGGACACCCCTAGTCCAGACTCTCGTGGGTGTTGGGCTGCAACAAAGAGGGCTTTTACGGTTATTCGTTAACCGTTGAGTACCAAACGACCTCCAAATGGCACGAAACTTGACAGGCGGTCTACCGGTGCTATACGAAGGCCGCTTGGCAAATCTCGGTCCATTCTGAGAAAGTTTAATACCCGCTCACAACGAGAGACAAAAAGCGAGACGCCGGAGGGCATAGGAGTGCCGGATTGCAAAACGGACAACGGGGAAAATGCTCGGATGCATGAGACGAACACGTATGAAAAATGAAATGCACATGATGAGATGATAAAAATGCAACATGCAAGCAAATTACATGGCAACATCGACGAATAACTGGAAGACACCTGGCGCAACGAATCCGGGGCGTTACAACACTCCTCCACTAACAAGAGATCTCGTCCCGAGATCTTAGGACCGAGACGGAAGGGAAAAAAGATGAGGTGAAATAAGAACTCAAGAGAAGCAGCAAAGAATCAAGAACACTCGAGAAGGAGACAGGAACAACGAGAATGACGAGAACCGAAAACTCACGGAAACAGATAGACTATGAAAACACTCGTTCTAACCGGAGTGTTTAGAATGAGAAAAGAAACGGATAAGCCTAAAAGGATTTAGGCAGCACTTTGGCTGAAACATGGGGGAATAGAACACGAGCTTGAGAGGATGGAATGATACTTGATGAAGACATGACACAAAACCTCCGGAAAGAATTGAAATAGTGGAAAGAAAAGAACGGAGAAGAAAAAGACAACTTGTGCCACGAATCAAATAGAAAGCATCCTTAGAAGAAAAGGTTGAACGAAGTTGTGGAGAAAATCAACAACAAAAGAATAAGCTTGTTGTGGTCTTATAGATAACATCCCACAATTATGAGGTGATAACCGGCCACAAACGGAAATGATTGGGTAGCTGAGAAGAACGAAGAAATGCAAAACTCCACTTCAAAAGAATACGGAGATTTAATTGCACTTCGAGATGCAAGAAGAAAAATACTTGAGCTCCTTCGAGGAGAATCTTTATGAACTATTGAAGAGTGAATTAAATCATGAAGAACCACCATGGAGAACTCCGGTGACGAAAGGATGATGATATTGAATGAATGAAGAAAGAATAAGATTAAAGCTTGCGATGCTATAGATGGAGGTTCCGACGAAATGGCTGAGGAAATTTGAGCTCCGGAAAAGAAAAGATGAAAACACTTGGAACTAGAATTTATTCTTAAAGAAGAAACTCCGAAGGAAGGGATTACTCACTTGGATGAAATAAGAACAAGATTTATTGTATGCTTATCCTTCATCAAATTAAATTGATGACAAGCAATGAATTTTGCATATTACTTATTCTTCTTGAAAAGGATTGAGAAGTGACATATCGTGAACTTGAGAAGGTCTTCATGAACCACCGGTAGGGTTGAAAAGAACGAATGGATTAATATGATAAACAAGGAAAAGAATCTGAAGGAACCACCGTGAGAATTCGAAAATGGCTGATGAAAGAGAATGAATCACCTGGAAGAATTTGAAGAACCAATATGCTCGAGGGGATTTAGATGCAAAAGAATAAAGAGATCATGAACTGATAAAAGAACACTTGAACGAAGCACCGGAATAATTTGATAATGGTAGCTGAAATGTGAGGACGAAGAGTTCTTCTGGAATGATGGCCTCCAGTGAAAAGAAACATAAATCAACTCCTGAAATACTCTGGATGGGTGAAAAGAATATCTGGCAAATGGAATACTTCGAGAGGCTAACAAGAAGCTAGAACCACGAATCTTCGAGAGAACGGCCAAGATTGAGAGGGAAACTCTTCTTCGATCTTCAAATGATGACGAGAAACACCACCAAAATTACTGAGATACTCCGGGAGAATGGGAAACCGAAAAGGTTGAGCCAACAATGAAAATGTTTTGAAACCAATCTTGGAAAGGCATCTGACTGATGGGATCCATTCTTATGTCACATTTGAAAAGAATTTGAGAAAGCTCCGGGGGAATTAGAAGAGTCAGGTAAGATCCTGGGAAAAGACCTGTGGGTTAGGGCCCACTAAAGAGATAACACCGTTGGAAAGGATTGTTGAACAGATAGATGATGCACCGGAACAATTGATATATTTGAATGAGGTGACACCCTCGAATTAATTAGAACACAGACGAATCTACTGAGATGTCATGAGCACTCCGGAAGGATAAACTGGCGAGAGGCGAACGAGCAAGGAAAACACTTGATCCAAGGAAAAGAATATAATCACTACCGAAAAACTAGAATTGAATCCACCGGAGAGATAAAGAGATGAAGAATGTCCACCGAGACGAGAATTCACCAGTTGAAATGATTGAGGGAAGACTGAAGAGACTCCACATGAATGGAATTGATGGTCGAAAGAGACTCATGCTCCGGAAGAAAAGGGTGGGAGGGCGGGAAAACACAGGCAACTGGAAGGGGGAATCGACGAATATCTTGAAGAGAAAACACCGGTTGAAATAATTGAGGAAATAAAGCAAAGACTTCGCACGAGTAGGATGGATACTCGATTACAAACTCCGGTTCCGAGAAGAAAAGGGTGGGTGGGTGGGAAAAGAATACAAATGATGATGGGGAAACAACTTCATTGAGAGCGAACTGAGGATTGAACTTGGCAAAGATGAAGAGGCTCGAGTCAACTTGACGAGAAATGCACCGGATGAAAAGAGCTGAGAACCAACGGACGAAAAACTAACCGCGTGAACCTAAAGAAAAATTTGAAGGGGAAGAGGAGTAGTTCAAAACACCTATGTCAAGATTCCTCACCAGAGCGACGAAGGGGCTGAGGAGTAAAAAGAATTCCTACTCTCCGATATAACTAGACTCAGAAATCAGTTTTCTTCTAGACTCAACAACGGCCAAACTACACGATCAATCAAGGGGGACTCTAAGGTCGGAACTCGCATCGATACCAACTTGAAATATGCCCAATATGCGACCCTATCCAAAAGGAACTCGAAGGTCCCACCAAGGATAGACCCGCATATTGGAACGCTTTTGCAAGGTGGATATCATTACATCAACATTACATAAATAGATGGGGATACATACATAAGGCATACAATGCCACATGAATACAACATCACGTCATACAAGAGCAACATCCGACTATGGATGAAACACAAATAGAAACTCAAATGACATCCACCCTGCTAGCCCAGGCTGCTGACCTGGAACCTATCCCCTGATCGAAGAAGAATCAGAAGAAGGACTCCAAAACAAGCAAACATCGCTCTCGCGTCAAGATCATCGCATAACCTATACCTGCAACTGTTGTTGTAGTAATCTGTGAGCCACGAGGACTCAGCAATCCCATTACCATGGGTGTCAAGACTAGCAAAGCTTAATGTGAAAGGAAGGGGTAAAGTGGTGAGGTTGCAGCAGCGACTAAGCATGATATGGTGGCTAACATACGCAAATGAGAGCGAGAAGAGAAACAAAGGAACGGTCATCAACTAGCAATGATCAAGAAGTGATCCTGAACTCCTACTTACGTCAAACATAACCCAAAGACCGTGTTCACTTCCCGAACTCCGCCGAGAAGAGACCATCACGGCTACACACGCGGTTGATGCATTTTAATTCGGATCTGGTGTCAAGTTATCTACAACCAGACATTAACAAATTCCCATCTGCCACATAACCGCGGGCATGGCTCTCGGAAGTTTATACCCTGCAGGGGTGTCCCAACTTAGCCCATGATAAGCTCTCACGATCAACGAAGGATAAACCTTCTCCCAGGAAGACCCGATCAGTCTCGGAATCCCGGTTTACAAGACGTTTCGACAATGGTAAAACAAGACCAGCAAGACCGCCCGATGCGCCGACAATCCCGATAGGATCTGCACATATCTCGTTCTCAGGGCAACACTCGATGAGACAAGCTACGAGTAAAACCAGACTTGAAGTTTCCCGAGGTGGTTCTCCAGAAGTGGCTCGGTTCGACCAACACTTAGACAAGCACTGGCCCGGGGGGGCTAAAATAAAGATGACCCTCGGGTTGGCCGACCCAAGGGAAGGGTATAGGTGGTGGTGAGGCAAATGGTAAAACCAAGGTTGGGCCTTGCTGGACAAGTTTTATTCAAAGCGAACTGTCAGGGGGGTCCCATAAGTCACCCGACCGCGTTAGGAACGCAAAAATCCGGGAACATAACACCGGTATGACGGAAACTAGGGCGGCAAGAGTGGAACAAAACACCAAGCATAAGGCCGAGCCTTCCACCCTTTACCAAATATATAGATGCATTAATAATATAGGAGATATTGTGATATCCCAACATAATCCAGTCCATCATGGAGTAATCTTCAACTTCACCTTCAACTAACAACGCTATAAGAGGGGCTGAGCAAAGCGGTAACATAGCCAAGCAATGGTTTGCTAGGAATGGTGTCAAAGGTTAGAGGTTCATGGCAATTTGGGGAGGCTTGAAGAACAAGTGATAGGTAATGCAGCATAGCGATAGAACGAAGCAACTAGCATAGCAATGATAGTAGTGAGATCCAGGGTAGCGGTCATCTTGCCTGAAATCCTGCTAGGAAGAAGAACGAGTCCATGAAGAAGATGAAGCCACGAAGACGAACCACACGTAGACGAACGAATCCTCACGATCGCAACGAAACGGGAACTATCGAGAAGAAGCACACAACATGGTAAACACACCACACATGAACAAGACATGATGCACAACAAGCCTGATGCATGAGAAAGCTAGATGAGGCTATTCATGGCAAGAGATGATGCAAACAAGAACAACACATCAAGACAAGTTTAAATGAGGCCAGGAACAACATATAACAATTCCGGTAAGTCCTCAGATGCAAGTTTCGAAATTGGTCCAGATCTGAATAAACCTTATGTTCAAGTTATTTAAACAGCAAGTTAAGATGCACCAAGATGATCTACAAGAAATTCTAGTCAAGTTACATATAAAGTTCATTAGATTCGGAGCTACGGCCTAGAAAATATGAGCAAAACAAGTTAAACATGGCATTGATGCAAAATGCACCCAAACATCAAGCAAACACCTCAAAGCAAGGATGCAACATGATAATATGAAACTACATGCAAAACTAAGCAAGTTTTATATAGAGCACACTCAAAACGGAGCAACGGTTCAACACATACACTCTATACAAAATATGACAACAATCTGTCCAAGACAGCAACTAGGCATCTTACAAGCATCAAAACAACATGCTACAGCACCCCAACATAAGAACAAAAGGCATGAGCATGATGTACAGGTAAAGGACAACAAAACATGAACACTGAGCTATCTCCAGAAACAACTAGAACATGCTCAAAAAGACATGGGAAGATTGCAAATAATAACAGTTTCAGACTTTAGCAGAAATAACATCAGGTTGCAATGTTTAGAGCTATCAAACAACATGTTACAGGAACTTATCATGGCAAACAAAGGCATGGTATGATACTACTAAATGCATAGAACAAAAGTCCCTTACTGAACATGAGCCAAAAAGGCACAGAAAATATGATGGCACCCATGTAAACATGGCAAGTTATATTACAGTTTTAAACATGGCAGGAACAACAATAAGTAGGCATGTTGGTGAGCTTGAACCACTCACCACAGAGCAATAAATGGCATGGCAAGGCAACCAACAGTAAGAAGGCATGTTTATGAAGCTAAGCATGGCAAGAGCAAGTTCATAGGGTGCATGGATCACTAGCAAACAATCATGGAAACATTGAACTTAATGTTAACAGGTTGACAGCAACATTTTTTAGCAAGTTTGGAGCAAGATAACAACAAGCTACAGCAGGCTATAAATGCAACCAAGGGCAGGAATGGATAGAGCAAGACATGTATAACAACTCATCCTTAGTGAACATCTCCAGAATAATGCACGAAATGACTTGTAGAAGCATGTTTACATAGCAACAAAATATAACAGAATCAGCCTAGCAAAACAGTAACAGCAAGTACACTACTTAACAAGCTCGATGCACTCACTACACAAGTTACAAAAATACATAGATGGCACCTCTGGAAATATGGCATGACATAGATCAAAACACATGTAGACATCAACCTCATAGGATGCACACATCAAACATGACAAAAATGACAAATGAGCAAGTTATAACAGTTTCAGCAGATTAACATCAACATGCACTCTTCCAACAGCATTTCTGGCATCAAGATGAACTTAAATGAACATGATGCAATGGAATGAAATGAAGTACTCGTCGAGGCGAACAGTTTGACATATTACACGCACGAAACGGAGCAGTATGCACAGAGTCATGATGCGATGAAAATGGCATGATAATGTGACAGGAAAAGGACTTAGTGGAATTCAACCTCGCAGAAACCGGGACACAGCCATGCGGGATGGAGGGATCCGGGACGGAGGGGAGGCGTTTTGTTCCGGGACGGGTGGATCTCATCCCACCCGTCCGGATCCGGCGACGAGGGGCTGGCGACGGGGACGGAGGTGGCTGGCGGCGGCGCACCGAGGAGGCGGCGGGCGCACGGGCGGCGCGGGGCGGGAGGCGCGGCGGTGGCGCGCTGGCCGGGCGGCGGGAGGAGAGGCGCGGGCGCCGGGAGGCACTGGCGAGGCGGCGGCCGCCGGGCGGCGCGGCGGCGGCACCGCGGCCGCGGAGATCCGCAAGGCGGGGACCGGGCCGAGGGCTCGCGAGCCGCTGGGTCGGGCGGCGAATCGGGACCGCCCAGACACGGGCGACGGCGGGTTGGTCCGGCGGAGCGGGCGGACACGTCCGGGCGGCGGGTGGACGTGTCCGTCGGCGGGAGGAGGAAGAAGCTAGGGTTCGGGAGGAAAATGATCCGAAAATGGAGAGGGGACGACGTTTTTATAGGTAGAGGGAGCTAGGAGAGTCCAAATGAGGAGCGGTTTTCGGCCACGGGATCGTGATCGAACGACCGAGAGCATGGAGGGGGTTTGGATGGGTTTTGGGCCACTTTGGAAGGGGTGTTGGGCTGCAACAAAAGAGGGCTTTTACGGTTACCCGGTTAACCGTTGGAGTACCAAACGACCTCCAAATAGCACGAAACTTGACAGGCGGTCTACTGGTGCTATACCAAGGCCGCTTGGCAAATCTCGGTCCATTCCGAGAAAATTTAATACCCGCTCACAACGAGAGACAAAAAGAGAGACGCGGGAGGGCATAGGAGTGCCGGATTGCAAAACGGACAACGGGGAAAATGCTCGGATGCATGAGACGAACACGTATGCAAAATGAAATGCACATGATGACATGATAAACATGGAACACGCAAGCAAATGACATGGCAACAGCGACGAATAACTGGAAGACACCTGGCACAACGAATCCGGGCCGTTACAAGAGGCCACCCAAGGCGCTAGCTAGGAGCTCACCTAGGAGGAAGCGAGGGAGCTGAAGCCGGGCGATAGTTGGCTCCACCGCCCACACAATGAACTTCGGCAGCACCTCCGCAGTATGGAGGCGCGGCCTCGGGGGTCGCACGGCCGGAACGCGCCCCCCCTGACCATGGCTAGCCGCTCATCGCTGCGCAGAGAGCCACCTCCGCGACCACGGGTGGCCGCCATGGAGGCCACATGATGTTTGCGAGGGAGACCACGACCGCGCTTGGGCGGGGGAGAGGTGGACTCGACCTGGCGAGCCTTTCCTTTCTCTGCGGCCAAGAACTTCCTTGGGGGAGCCATGAAGAGGAAGGAGAAGAAAGAGGGGATAGACTGGAAAGACGCTACTTATAGCCGACGAAGGCCAACCGTCGACCTCCACGATCACAGGTAATCATGACCAGCTTTGCATGCAGGGACTTGTCGAATCCGTGCGGTTACCAAGGCATCATGGGGAAGCGGAGGCGCCCCCGTCCAATCAATCGCCACGCGACGCCCAAGGCCGCAGGCTGTTAGGGCCCACGACACTTCGCACTTGCCCTTTCGCCTCTCTGCTCAGCCAAGTTTGGGCGCGCCATGGGCCCGGGGGCTACTGTCGACGATCTGGGAACAGGGGTCCCCAGACTTGCCTGCCTGCGGCCTACGGAGTGGCTCAAAGGAAGCCCAGCACAACCCATCTTCATCAACACAAGCTCAAGACCCTCGTGAGGGGCCAAGCCTCGCAGGGCGGTCGACAAGGAGCTTCCTGAGGCACGGCCTCGTCAGGCTGGCTCACGAGGAGGCGGAGAGTTCAAGGCGGGGTACCTCACGAGGCGCCTGTCGGTGTCAAAACCGGCGGATCTCGGGTAGGGGGTCCCGAACTGTGCGTCTAGGCAGATGGTAATAGGAGACGAGGGACATGATGTTTTACCCAGGTTCGGGCCCTCTCGATGCAGGTAAAACCCTACGTCATGCTTGATTAATATTGATGATATGGGTAGTACAAGAGTGGATCTACCACGAGATCAAGGAGGCTAAACCCTAGAAGCTAGCCTATGGTATGATTGTTGTAATGTATGTTGTCCTACGGACTAATACCCTCCGGTTTATATAGACACCAGAGGAGGCTAGGGTTACACAGAGTCGGTTACAATGGTAGGAGATCTACATATCCGTATCGCCAAGCTTGCCTTCCACGCCAAGGAAAGTCCCATCCGGACACGGGACGGAGTCTTCAATCTTGTATCTTCAGAGTCTTGGAGTCCGCGACGATGATAGTCCGCTGTCCGGACACCCCTAGTCCAGACTCCTCAAGAGTCCCTTAACCAGGCTTCAATGACGATAAGTCCAGTAGCGTTTATAGTCTTCGGCGTTGCAAGGCGGTTCTCCTTCAAATTCCATGTACCTGCCGAACAGTGTCCGGCTTCATCTTAAATACTGTGTTCCTCGGCTTCTACGCCAAATAATGATCCTTTTCCACGCATCGCACGAATGCGAAAAGCAAGGGTGTCTTTTACGTTTCACCCCCTAGTTGTGCGAGTCGTCCGCCTACAAAAGAGGCAAAAATCCAGATCCGAACCACACCATCTGCCTCCCGCGAATACTTCATCGGAGCGCCTTTGACCTAAAAATCCATTCCATCATGGACCGTCGACGGAGCTCTTCTTCTCGCGCTCCCAGCCCACCGCCAGGGGATTGGAGGAGGTGCTCTGTTCCGCACAACGAGCTTGTGAAGCTCCAAGCGGGGGGATATCTCCCTCCAGCCTTCATGGTCCCGGTTCGAGCCGGGCTGGTCACTTACCAAGGTGGGAGGTGAAGGAAATATGCCCTAGAGGCAATAATAAAGTTATTATATATTTCCTCATATCATGATAAATGTTTATTATTCATGCTAGAATTGTATTAACCGGAAACATAATACATGTGTGAATATATAGACAAACAGAGTGTCACTAGTATGCCTCTACTTGACTAGCTTGTTAATCAAAGATGGTTATGTTTCCTAACCATGAACAAAGAGTTGTTATTTGATTAACAAGGTCACATCATTATTTGAATGATCTGATTGACATGACCCATTCCATTAGCTTAGCACACGATCGTTTAGTATGTTGCTACTGCTTTTATCCATGACTTATACATGTTCCTATAACTATGAGATTATGCAACTCCTTTACGGAGGAACACTTTGGTGCTACCAAACGCCACAACGAATCGGGTGATTATAAAGGAGTACTACAGGTGTCTCCAAAGTAGATGTTGGGTTGGCGATTTCGAGATTAGGTTTTGTCACTCCGATTGTCGGAGAGGTATCTCTGGGCCCTCTCGGTAATACACATCATGAAGCCTTGCAAGCATTACAACTAATGAGTTAGCTGTGAGATGATGTATTACGGAACGAGTAAAGAGACTTGCCGGTAACGAGATTGAACTAGGTATTGGATACCGACGATCGAATCTCGGGCAAGTAACATACCGATGACAAAGGGAACAACGATGTTGTTATGCGGTCCGACCGATAAAGATCTTCAGAGAATATGTAGGAACCAATATGGGCATCCAGGTCCCGCTGTTGGTTATTGACCGTGAATAGTTCTAGGTCATGTCTACATTGTTCTCGAACCGTAGGGTCCGCACGCTTAAGGTTTCGATGGATGCTTATTATGAGTTTATGTATTTTGATGTACCGAAGGAGTTCGAGTCCCGGATGTGATCACGGACATGACGAGGAGTCTCGAAATGGTCGAGACATAAAGATTGATATATTGAAGCCTATGTTTGGAGTTCGAATGGTTCCGGTAAAACGGAATTTATCGGAGTACCGGGAGGTTACCGAAACCCCCCGGGAGGTAAATGGGCCTCGATGGGCCTTAGTGGAAAGGAGAAGGGGCCAGCCCTAGGTGGCCGCGCGCCTCCCCCCCTTCCCTAGTCCTACTAGGACTAGGAGAAGGGGCCGGCCCCCCTCTCTCTCTTTCCCCCCTCCGGGAATCCTAGTCCAACTAGGATTGGGGGGAATCCTACTCCCAGAGGGAGTAGGACTCCCTTGGCGCGCCACCCTTGGCCGCCCCTCCCCCCTTGCTCCTTTATATACGGGGGCAGGGGGGCACCTTGGAACACACAAGTTGATCTTTAGATCGTTCCTTAGCCGTGTGCGGTGCCCCCCTCCACCATATTCCACCTCGGTTATACTGTCATGAAGCTTAGGCGAAGCCTCGCGCCGTGAAACATCAAGATCGCCACCACGCCGTCAGGTCGACGGAACTCTCCCTCGACACTCGGCTGGATCGGAGTACGAGGGACGCCATTGAGCTGTACGTGTGTCAAGAACTCGGGGCGCCGGAGTAACGGCGCGGGATCGGTCGGATCGCGAGGAGAACGCACGACTACTTCCTCTACGCCAGATCGCTTCGCTTGGTCTACAAGGGTATGTGGACAACACTCTCCCCTCGTTGCTATACATCACCATGATCTTGCGTGTGCGAGGAAAATTTTTGAAATTACTACGCTTCCCAACAAAGTGGTATCGAGCCTAGGTTTTATGGTTTGATGTTTTGCACGAGTAGAACACAAGTGAGTTGTGGGCGATACAAGTCATACTACCTACCAAAGATGTCATACTTTGGTTCAGCGGTATTGTGAGATGAAGCGGCCCGGACCGACGTTACGCCAGACGCTTACGCGAGACTGGTTTCACCGCCACGAGCACTCGTTGCTTAAAGGTGACTGGCGGGTGTCTGCTCTCTCACTTTAGTTGAACTGAGTGTGGCTACGCCCGTCCTTGAGAAGGTTAAACGGAGTCTATTTGACGAAGTATCGTTGTGGTTTTGATGCGAGGTGAGACTGGTTCTTGCTTAAGCCCGTAGCAGCCACGTAAAATTTGCAACAACAAAGTAGAGGACGCCTAACTTGTTTTTGCAGGGCATGTTGTGATGTGATATGGTCAAGACGTGATGCTATATTTTATTGTATGAGATGATCATGTTTTGTAACCGGTTATCGGCAATGGCAGAGCCATATGGTTGTCGCTTCATTGTATGCAATGCATCGCCTCGTAATGCTTTACTTTATCACTAAGCGGTAGCGATAGTCGTAGAAGCATAAGTTTGGCGAAACGACAACGATGCTACGATGGAGATCAAGGTGTCGCGCCGGTGACGATGGTGATCATGGTGGTGCTGCAGAGATGAAGATCATGAAGCACAAGATGATGATGACCATATCATATCACTTATATTGATTTGCATGTGATGTTTATCTTTTATGCATCTTATCTTGCTTTGATTGACGGTAGCATTATAAGATGATCTCTCACTAAATTATCAAGAAGTGTTCTCCCGAGTATGCACCGCTGCCAAAGTTCGTCGTGCCTGGACACCACGTGATGATCGGTGTGATAAGCTCTACGTCCATCTACAACGGGTGCAAGCCAGTTTTGCACACGCAGAATACTGGTTATACTTGACGAGCCTAGCATATGCAGATATGGCCTCGAACACGGAGACCGAAAGGTCGGCGTGAATCATATAGTAGATATGATCAACATAAGATGTTCACCATTGAAAACTACTCCATCTCACGTGATGATCGGTTATGGTTTAGTTGATTTGGTCACGTGATCACTTAGATGACTAGAGAGATGTCTATCTAAGTGGGAGTTCTTAAGTAATATGATTAATTGAACTTAAATTTATCATGAACTTAGTCCCGTAGTATTTTGCAAATTATGTTGTAGATCAATAGCTTGCGTTGTTGCTTTCATATGTTTGTTTTGATATGTTCCTAGAGAAAATTGTGTTAAAAATGTTAGTAGCAATGATGCGGATTTGATCCGTGATCCGAGGTTTATCCTCATTGCTGCACGTAAGAATTATGTCCTTAATGCACCGCTAGGTGACAGACCTATTGCAGGAGCAGATGCAGACGTTATGAACGTTTGGCTAGCTCAGTATGATGACTACTTGATAGTTTTGTGCACCATGCTTTATGGCTTAGAATCGGGACTTCAAAGATGTTTTGAACATCATGGACCATATGAGATGTTCCAGAAGTTGAAGTTAATATTTCAAGCAAATACCCGAGTTGAGAGATATGAAAGTCTCCAACAAGTTCTATAGCTAAAAGATGGAGGAGAATCGCTCAACTAGTGAGCATGTACTCAGATTGTCTGGGTACTACAATCGCTTGAATCAAGTGGGAGTTAATCTTCCAGATAAGATAGTGATTGATGAATTCTCTAGTCACCATCACCAAGTTAGTAGAACTTCGTGATGAACTATAGTATGCAAGGGATGACGAAAATGATTCCCGAGCTCTTCGTGATGTTGAAATCGACGAAGGTAGAAATCAAGAAAGAGCATCAAGTGTTGATGGTTGACAAGATCACTAGTTTCAAGAAAAGGGCAAAGGAAAGAAAGGGAACTTCAAGTAGATTGACAAGCAAGTTGTCACTCCCACGAAGAAACCCAAAGCTGAACCAAAGCACTGAAACCGAGTGCTTACATCGCAAAGGAAATGGTCACCGAAGCGAACTGCCCTAAATATTTGGTGGATAAAAGGATGGCAAAGTGAAAAAAGGTATATTTGATATACAGTGTTTTATGTGTGCTTTACTAGTGTTTATAGCAACCCCTCGGTATTTGGTACTGGTTCGGTTGCTAAGAGTAGTAACTCAAACGGAGTTGCGAATAAATGTAAACTAGTTAAGAGTGAAGTGACGATGTGTGTTGAAAGTAGTTTCAAGATTGATATAATCATCATCGCACACTCCCTATACTTTCGGGATTAGTGTTGAACCTAAAGAAATGTTATTTGGTGTTTGCGCTGAGCATGAATATGATTTGATCATGTTTATTGCAATACGGTTATTCATTTAAGTAAGAGAATAAACTGTTATTCATTTACATGAATAAAACCTTATATGGTTACACACCCAATGAAAATGGTTCATGGGATCTCGATCGTAGTGATACACATATTCATAATATTGAAACCAAAAGATGCAAAGTTAATAATGATAGTGCAACTTATTTGTGGTAATCGCCGCTTAGGTCATATCGGTGTAAAGCGATGAAGAAACTCCATCTTGATGGACTTTTGGAGTCACTTGATTATGAATCACTTGGCACTTGCGAACCGTGCCTCATGGGCAAGATGACTAAAACTCCGTTCTCCGGAACAATGGAACAAGCTACTGACTTATTGGAAATAATACATACCGATGTATGCGATCCAATGAGTGTTGATGCTCGTGGCAAGTATCGTTATTTTCTGATCTTCACAAGATGATTTGAGCAGATATGGGTATATCTACTTGATGAAACATAAGTCTGAAATAGTTGAAATGTTCAAAGAATTTCAGAGTGAAGTGGAAAATCATCGTGACAAGAAAATAAAGTTTCGCGATCCGATCGTGGAGATGAATATTTGAGTTACGAGTTTGGTCTTCAATTAAAACAATGTGGAATAGTTTCACAAATTCATGCCACCTGGAACACCACATCATAATGGTGTGTCCGAACGTCATAACCGTACTTTATTGGATATAGTACAATCTATGATGTTTCTTACCGATTTACCAATATCGTTTTGGGATCATGCATTAGAGACAGCTGCATTCACGTTAAATAGGGCACCATCTAAATCCGTTGAGACGACACTATATGAACTGTGGTTTAGCAAGAAACCAAAGTTGTCGTTTCTTAAAGTTTGGGGCTGCGATGCTTATGTGAAAAGTTTCATCTCGATAAGCTCGAACCCAAATCGGAGAAGTGCTTCATAGAATACCCAAAGGAAACTGTTGGGTACACCTTCTATCACAGATCCGAAGGCAAGACATTCGTTGCTAAGAATGGATCCTTTCTAGAGAAGGAGTTTCTCTCGAAAGAAGTGAGTGGGAGGAAAGTGGAACTTGATGAGGTAATAGTACCTTCTCCCTTACTTGAAAGTAGTTCATCGCGAAACCGGTTTCGAGACACCTACACCAAGTAGTGAGGAAGTTGATGATATTGATCATGAAACTTGAGATCAAGTTACTACGAACCTCGAGATCAACCAGAGTAAGATCCGCACTGAGTGGTACGGTAATCCTATTCGGAAATCATGCTACTAGATCATGATGAACCAACGAACTATGAAGAAGCGATGGTGAGCCCAGATTCCGCAAAATGGCTTGAGGCCATGAAATCTGAGATGGGATCCATGCATGAAAACAAAGTATGGACTTTGGTTGACTTGCCCGAGGGTAGGCAAGCAATAGAAAATAAATGGATCTTCAAGAGGAAGACGGACGCTGATAGTAGTGTTACTATCTACAAAGCTCGACTTGTCGCAAAAAGGTTTTTGACAAGTTCAAGGTGTTGACTACAATGAGTTTTTCTCAACTGTAGCGATGCTTAAGTCTGTCCGAATCATGTTAGCAATTGCCACAATTTATGAAATTTGGCAAATGGATGTAAAAAACTGCATTCCTGAATGGGTTTTAGGAGGAAGAGTTGTATATGATGCAACCAGAAGGTTTTATCGATCCAAAGGGAGCTAACAAAGTGTGCAAGCTCCAGCGATCCATCTATGGACTGGTGCAAGCATCTCGGAGTTGGAATATACGCTTTGATGAGTTGATCAAAGCATATAGTTTTATACAGAACTTACGGTGAAGCCTGTATTTACTAAAAAGTGAGTGGGAGCACTACAGCATTTCGATAAGTATATGTGAATGACATATTGTAGATCGGAAATAATGTAGAATTATTCTGCAAAGCATAAAGAAGTGTTTTGAAAGGAGTTTTTCAAAGAAAGACCTTGGTAAAGCTACTTACATATTGAGCATCAAGATCTATAGAGATAGATCAAGATGCTTGATAAGTTTTTTCAATGAGTACATACCTTGACAAGTTTTGAAGAAGTTCAAAATGGATCAAGCAAAGAAAGGGTTCTTGCCTGTGTTACAAGGTGTGAAATTGAGTAAGACTCAAAACCCGACCACAGCAGAAGATAGAAAGAGAATGAAAGTCATTCACTATGCCTTGGCCATAGTTTCTATAAAGTATGCCATGTGTGTACTGATCTATTGTATACCCCGCATGAGTTTCGCAAGGAATACAATAGTGATCTAGGAGTAGATCATGGACAGCGGTCAAAATTATCCTTAGTGGAATAAGGATATGTTTTCGATTATGGAAGTGACAAAAGGTTCGCCGTAAAGGGTTACGCCGATGCAAGTTTTGACACCGATCCGATGACTCTAAGTCTCGATCTAGATACATATTGAAAGTGGGAGCAATTAGCTAGAGTAGCTTCGTGCAGAGCATTGTAGACATAGAAAAATTGCAAAATACATAACGGATCTGAATGTGAAAGACCCGTTGACTAAGACTCTCTCACAAACAAAACATGATCACACCTTAGTACTCTTTGGGTGTTAATCACATAGCGATGTGAACTAGATTACTGAATCTAGTAAACCCTTTGGGTGTTGATCACATGGCGATGTGAACTATGGGTGTTAATCACATGATGATGTGAACTATCGATGTTAATCACATGGTGATGTGATCTAGATTATTGACTCTAGTGCAAGTGGGAGACTGAAGGAAATATGCCCTAGAGGCAATAATAAAGTTATTATATATTTCCTCATATCATGATAAATGTTTATTATTCATGCTAGAATTGTATTAACGGAAACATAATACATGTGTGAATATATAGACAAACAGAGTGTCACTAGTATGCCTCTACTTGACTAGCTTGTTAATCAAAGATGGTTATGTTTCCTAACCATGAACAAAGAGTTGTTATTTGATTAACAAGGTCACATCATTATTTGAATGATCTGATTGACATGACCCATTCCATTAGCTTAGCACACGATCGCTTAGTATGTTGCTACTGCTTTTATCCATGACTTATACATGTTCCTATAACTATGAGATTATGCAACTCCGTTTACGGAGGAACACTTTGGTGCTACCAAACGTCACAACGAATCGGGTGATTATAAAGGAGTACTACAGTGTCTCCAAAGGTAGATGTTGGGTTGGCGATTTTGAGATTAGGTTTTGTCACTCCGATTGTCGGAGAGGTATCTCTCGGCCCTCTCGGTAATACACATCATCAAGCCTTGCAAGCATTACAACTAATGAGTTAGCTGTGAGATGATGTATTACGAACGAGTAAAGAGACTTGCCGTAACGAGATTGAACTAGGTATTGATACCGACGATCGAATCTCGGGCAAGTAACATACCGATGACAAAGGAACAACGATGTTGTTATGCGGTCCGACCGATAAAGATCTTCGAGAATATGTAGGAACCAATATGGGCATCCAGGTCCCGCTGTTGGTTATTGACCGTGAATAGTTCTAGGTCATGTCTACATTGTTCTCGAACCGTAGGGTCCGTGCACGCTTAAGGTTTCGATGATGCTTATTATGAGTTTATGTATTTTGATGTACCAAGGAGTTCGAGTCCCGGATGTGATCACGGACATGACGAGGAGTCTCAAATGGTCGAGACATAAAGATTGATATATTGGAAGCCTATGTTTGGAGTTCGAATGGTTCCGGGCGAAAACGGGAATTTACCGAGTACCGGGAGGTTACCGGAACCCCCCGGGAGGTAAATGGGCCTCGATGGGCCTTAGTGGAAAGGAGAAGGGCCAGCCCTAGGTGGGGGCAAGGCCCCCCTTCCCTAGTCCTACTAGGACTAGGAGAAGGGGCCGGCCCCCCTCTCTCTCTTTCCCCCCTCCGGGAATCCTAGTCCAACTAGGATTGGGGGAATCCTACTCCCAGAGGGAGTAGGACTCCCTTGGCGCGCCACCCTTGGCCGCCGGCCCCCTCCCCCCTTGCTCCTTTATATACGGGGGCTGGGGGGCACCTTGGAACACACAAGTTGATCTTTAGATCGTTCCTTAGCCGTGCGGTGCCCCCCTCCACCATATTCCACCTCGGTTATACCGTCATGCAAGCTTAAGCGAAGCCTCGCGCCGTGAAACATCAAGATCGCCACCACGCCGTCGTCTCGACGAACTCTCCCTCGACACTCGGCTGGATCGAGTACGAGGGACGCCATCGAGCTGTACGTGTGTCAAGAACTCGGGGCGCCGGAGTAACGGCGCGGGATCGGTCGGATCGCGAGGAGAACGACGACTACTTCCTCTACGTTGTGATCGCTTCCGCTTCGGGTCTACAAGGGTATGTGGACAACACTCTCCCCTCTCGTTGCTATACATCACCATGATCTTGCGTGTGCGTAGGAAATTTTTTGAAATTACTACGTTTCCCAACAGGAGGCAAGCGGAGGCTACCCCAAGCCCCAATAAGGGGGAGCGAGTATGCTTCGTCCCCTATCTGATAAGGGGACTCGGATTCCCAATACATCCGTTCCTCCGCGGGCTCCTGGAGTTCTACGGACTCCAGCTTCACCACCTCACACCCGCCTCTGTCCTGCATGTCGCGGGCTATGTAGCTCTTTGCGAGCTGTTCCTGGGCATCAAGCCCCATTTTGCATTGTGGAAGAGGCTGTTTCGCCTGCACCCGTTCTCACGAGGGGTCCATATATCAAGTGGGCGGCGCCGAAATCTGGCGCATCGCCGGGACCGGATACCCATCCGGTACCCCCAAGAAGGCGTCCAAAGACTGGCCTTCAGAATGGTTTTACATAGGAGACGCCCCGCTGCCGGACCCAATCCGGATTGGCCTCCCGGAGTTTAGTACTGCTCCTCTGAAGAAACGCCTCAGCTGGCGCCCACGAAGCCCCCGTTTGGAGGAAGACAAGAGCGTCCATTATTTGATGGGCCGAATAAGATTGTTGGCTCATTCTGGGTTGACCATGATTGGAGTCATGGCGATATGCGTCATGCGGGGGGTACAGCCACTGCAATACAGAGGCCACCCTATGTGGGATTTCAACGGGGAAGACGACGCTACCCGTCATGGCCGCAAAGGGCCGGATTCGACCGAGGACCTGGTGAAGGTCCTGTCCAGTCTGTACAAGGGGGAGAAGGAGGACTTCCTTCGAACGAACCCTTTGAATGGGTTTTCCATGAACAACCCTAGAGGATGGGTAAGTGAACACCTTTAAGGGCTCAACCCATGCTTTCGAAGTTTAGGCTTCTTACATTATGTCTTCGGCGCAGGATTTACGCCGGACTGTGGAGGACATGGCAAGTCCTGCTCCGCAACCCGAGGATCCAGAAAGATCCCTAGATCCGGCCTCCGAAGAGGATCCAGACATCGAGGTGGAGCTGATCGACGGGGTGTTTCACCAGCTTAGCATAGACAATGCTTTGGTTGCCATTACGGCGGACTACCCCGGACTGTGTCCGGCTTCCCAGGTGACCGTGACCGAAGTCCGGACACCATTATCTCTTCCCTGCCCATTTCTAACCTTCACGAACGATGGTATTTTGCAGGAGGCGCCTTCATGGCGGGAAGCCGAGCCCGCTGCGGCTGACCTACAGAGGTCAGTCCGGACCAGCAGGCGGAAAAGGAGCGTGGTGCGGACAGAAACATCGCCGCAAAGGTATAGCTCGTATTTGAATTTTCAGAGCGACGTTCCTAGGAAGCGTCTGAGTGCTCATGATCTTTATAGGAGAAAAAATGCTCGCCGGACTGCGGGCGCGGAAGTTGCTGATCCAACCCACTCCGGCCAGGCTCCAGCGCCCGGCCTGGAGGGGGAGGCAAGCGCAAGACGCGGGCCAGATCCTTCTCCAACGGAGGACACTGACAGACTGTCCGCCACCAAGTCTGAAGTGGAGAGCGCCATGAACCATAGGCGCCGCCAGACAGTATTTCGTGAAGCATGCTTCTCCCCTGAGGCATTAGACGCCTTTAACGCGGGGGACGCGCATCTCCGTGCCGCTCAAGATGGTTTTACCAGAGCCACGGAGCAGTATGTGAAAGACATGCGGGTAAAGGAATTTTAATGGTTATATACACCAGTAGCCCCCGAGACTTAAAGTAGTTATGTTAACTGATTTAAGGATCATTTGAAAACGCAGGCTCTTACCGAGAAGAATGCCCAGCTGTCTCGGGAGCTGCAAGATTGCAAGGCCCAACTTGAGGCCGCGCTTGCTGCCGCAGGAGGAGACGCAGAGACCCCTCCTGGTAACACATTTTTATTAATAAATATAAGCGCTGTGCGGCGTGCGCGCGAGTCTAATAATGACATTGCAGGTGCCGCCGTACAAGATCCGGACATGCAAGCATTGCTGCGCCAACTAAAGGCCGGCGAGAGTGTGCTGAATAGGGTGCAGCAAGAAAGGAACAAACTCCAGGATGCCAACGCCAAGCTTGGAGAAGAGCTGAAAGGCGCTCGAGCCGAGCTGTCCGGCTCCGTTAAGGAGAATCAGCGGCTTCGTCGCGGCATTTATAGTAAGTGCTTGAGCGAACTCCTTTTAAAAGAAGAGTTCGGCGAAGAAGCAAATTGACATAGCATGTCTTGTAGGTATACTCACAGGTCGCTCGGCCGAGGAGATGCCCATATCAACGGGTGATCAACTTCCCGAGCTGTTGCAACTGCTCGAACGAGTTCGGCAGGCAATGAGCGGCATCGTCGAGGCTTTATGGCCAGCCCTCTCCCTACCCGAGGGCCTTGGGGAGCTTTCGGAGAAGCTTCAGGGAGTGCAGCAGCGCTTCCGTTTGTGGAAGATTTCGGCTTGCCGTCAAGGTGCCAGGGAGGCTTGGGCCATGGTGAAGACGCGTTACAAGAAGGCGGATCCCAACCACATGGCCGGTTGGACGGTGGGGCCCGATGGGAAGGAGATCCTGTGAGTTTAGTATACAGCCAAGTAGAGTTGGCTGCTAAATATTCCTAACGGGATGTAAATTAGACAGCTCTGTTAGACGGGATTGAGGAGGAATACAATCAAGAATTTGACAATGTATGTTTTCCTTTAAAGTGACATGTGAAATGCCTTCTAGCCGGATTGTAGATCGTTTGTCTTTGCCGACATTTTCGCTTCAACCTTGGAACCCTAGAGTCCGGAGTGTGTCCGAATACCTTTTGGTTAAGAAACAACGCGGTATGCATGGAGACCAAAGCGTAGGGGTCATTAGTGCTTTATCGCATAAGTGCCCAACTAGTTATGTTATATTACATGGTTAGTAAGAAACATCTTCCAGGGAGAATAGTTCCGTTAAGGGTTCCTTTCCCTGGGAGGCATGCCCTAAAGTGCATGTCCGGAATGCAAAGAAAGCGATAAAACATCCGGGGCAGATAGATAAATAGGTAAAAGTCATCTTTTAAGTCACCGATCGAATATTCCCTTAAGAACGCTTAGCTTTCGGCTTCACCCACCGAGGTACACATCCGGTGACCGGCAAGAATAATCGCAGAGGTGCTCCTTTACCTCCTAGCCGAACAATCGGGAACGTAGGGGTAAGCACAGGAGCCAGGCAACCAAGCTTGGCCAAAACTTAAGTCATATCGATGCATATAATGGCGAGTAAAAGGTATATGTGGAAGCGTGACACATGTGCTGGGTATGAAACCCGTATAATTGAGCTTCTGTAAAAGAAGCCCCCAGGAATAATGAGTGCGGATGGCACATCATGCGTATGCGAAAAATGCGAAAATAGGCCCGCAAGGGCTTTTGAATAAAAAGGGCATGAAAAGAGAAACAAAAGACAGCCGAAGTGGAAAAGTTTGGACGGGGGAAGGGGACGAACTCTTAGTCCGGCGCTAGGCGTAGAATCGTCGGAGGCGGGCTGCGTTCCATGGGTTCGGCTCGAGTCGGTTATCCGACGCATTTCTTAGACGGTATGCTCCGCCGGTCAGGACTTGGTCGATAATGAAGGGGCCCTTCCATTTGGGCTTGAGCTTGTCCTTTTTCTTGTCCGGCAGGCGTAGAACTAGTTCACCAACGTTGTAAGTCTTGTCCCATACTTCTCTGCTTTGATATCTTCGGGCCTGCTGCTGATAGAATGCGGAATGAGCCTTCGCAACGTCACGTTCTTCTTCCAATGTGTCCAAGCTGTCCTGCCGATCAAGCTTGGCCTCTCTTTCTTCATACATGCGCACTCGAGGTGAGTCATGGATAGTGTCGCAGGGCAGGAATGCCTCTGCGCCGTAGACCATAAAAAATGGTGTGAATCCGGTAGTACAGTTAGGCGTTGTCCGCAGCCCCCAGAGTACGGAGTCGAGCTCCTCGACCCATTGTGTGTTGGATTTAGTAAGTGACCTCACTAGTCTGGGTTTAATGCCGCTCATTATTAGACCATTTGCTCGTTCCACTTGACCGTTGGTTTGAGGGTGATAAACTGAAGCGTAGTCGAGCTTGATGCCCATATTTTTGCACCATGACTTAACCTCGTCGGCTGTGAAGTTCGTGCCGTTGTCAGTGATGATGCTATGGGGGACTCTGTAACAGTGTACTACCCCTGATATAAAGTCTATCACTGGTCCGGACTCTGCCGTTTTGACCGGTTTGGCCTCTATCCATTTGGTGAATTTATCCACCATGACCAATAGGTACCTTTGCTTGTGGGTTCCCTTTAAGGGGTCCAACCATATCAAGCCCTGCACCGCGAACGGCCAGGTAATGGGTATGGTTTTGAGGGGCGGGCGGCATATGGCTCGATTAGCAAAGAGTCGACAACCAACGCATCGCTGGACTTGGTCCTGCTGGCGTCGCCCGGCCGTCGGCCAATAAAATCTGACGGAATGCCTTTCCTACAAGGGCCGGGCTGCTGCGTGGTGTCCGCCTAGTCCGCATGAATTTCAGCCAGGAGGTTTCGCCCTTCCTCTTCGGAGATACACCTTTGAAGGACTCCGGTTGTACTTTTCTGATAAAGTTCTCCCTCATGGACCTTGTAGGCTTTCGATCGCCGGACTATGCAGCGAGCCTCGTTTTGGTCTTCGGGAAGTTCTTGCCTAAGTAAGTAGGCTAGGAAAGGTTCTGTCCATGCGGCAATTACTGCCATTATGACGTGGGCTGAAGGTGTTATGTCATATGCTGAATCACCGATTGGTGCGGTTTTTTCCGGTTTGTCACTACCAGGCTCCTCTTCCCATAGTACGGATGGCTTGAAGAGCCGTTCCAGGAAGATATTTGGAGGGACAGCATCACGTTTTGCCCCGATGCGTGCCAGTACATCGGCCGCTTGGTTATTATCTCGGGCTATGTGATGGAATTCGAGTCCTTCAAACCGAGCTGACATTTTTAAGACAACGTTGCGATATGCTGCCATTTTCGGATCCTTGGCGTCAAAGACTCCATTTATTTGGGATATTGCAAGGTTTGAATCCCCGCGCACCTCTAGGCGTTGAATGCCCATGGAAACTGCCATCCGGAGACCATGTAACAGGGCCTCGTATTCGGTTGCGTTGTTGGAGTCGGTGTACATTATTTGAAGTACGTACTGGACTATGTCCCCTGTTGGGGATGTCAATATGACGCCAGCCCCCAGGACGGCCAACATTTTAGAGCCGTCAAAATGCATAACCCAATTGGAGTATGCGCCGTACTCTTTAGGGAGCTCGGCTTCAGTCCATTCGGCGACGAAGTCAGCCAAGACTTGTGACTTGATAGCTCGCCGAGGTTTGTAAGTTATATTAAATGGTAAGAGCTCAATGGCCCATTTTGCAATCTTGCTCGTTGCGTCGCGGTTATTTATAATGTCATTGAGTGGTACTTCGGAGGCCACTGCTATCGAACACTCTTGAAAGTAGTGCCGGAGCTTCCGAGACGCCATGAACACCGCATATGCTATCTTCTGATAGTGCGGGTAACGGGATTTGTAGGGGGTTAACACAGTGGATACATAATACACTTGTTTTTGAAGAGGGAATTTATGCCCTTCTGTCTCTCGTTCGACGACAAGTACCGCGCTTACAACTTGATGTGTTGCCGCGATGTATAACAACATTGGTTCGCCCAGATTGGGCGCGGCCAGGACCGGATTGGTTGCCAATACGGCCTTTATTTCTTCGAGTCCGGCAGTGGCAGCATCCGTCCGCTCGAAGTGTTCGGTGCGCCTGAGGAGACGATAAAGGGGCAACGCCTTTTCTCCTAGACGGGAGATAAAGCGGCTTAGAGCTGCCACGCATCCTGTTAATTTTTGTGTTTGTTTGAGGTCTTTTGGAATGTCCAACTATGACAGAGCTCGGATTTTAGCCGGGTTTGCTTCGATTCCTCTACCGGACACGATGAAGCCTAGGAGCTTTCCGGCTGGTACGCCGAAAACGCATTTTTCCGGATTCAACTTGATGTCATATGCTCTGAGGTTGTCGAACGTGAGCCTCAAATCGTCTACTAGAGTTTTGACGTGTTTTGTTTTGACGACTACGTCGTCTACGTATGCCTCGACTGTTTTGCCGATCTGGGTAGCCAGACATGTTTGAATAATACGCTGATATGTTGCGCCGGCGTTTTTAAGTCCGAAGGGCATCGTGTTGAAGCAGAATGGTCCGTAAGGGGTTAATGAATGCCGTGGCGGCTTGGTCTGCTTCTGCCATCCTGATTTGATGGTAGCCAGAGTATGCGTCGAGGAAACACAATGAATCATGCCCTGCGGTAGCATCGATAATTCGGTCGATGCGGGGGAGAGGGAAGGGATCCTTTGGGCAGGCCTTATTGAGGTCTTTAAAATCGACACAAAGGCGCCATGATTTGTCCTTCTTTGGTACCATTACCAGATTTGCTAGCCAATCCGGATGTTTGATATCTTTAATGAATCCGGCTTCCAATAGTTTGGCTAGCTCTTCTCCCATTACTGTCTTTTGGGTTCGGAAAATCGTCGAAGAGCCTGTTTAACTGGCTTGAATCCTCTTAGGATGTTTAGGCTGTGTTCTGCCAACCTGCGTGGGATTCCAGGCATATCCGAAGGATGCCAGGCGAAAATGTCCCAATTTTCCCGAAGGAATTCGCGCAGTGCGACGTCTAATTCGGGGTTCAATTGTGCCCCAATGGAGGCTGTCTTTGTTGGGTCCGTTGGGTGGACCTGGAATTTTGTCATTTCATCTGCTGGTTTGAAGGAGGTGGACTTGGATCTTTTATCGAGTATCACATCGTCCCTGTTCACCGTGGAGCGCAGCGCGGTGAGTTCTTCTGCCGCTAAGGCTTCGGATAGTGCCTCGAGGTCTAGTGCGGCTGTCTTGTTTTCGGCGCGGAGTGCTATGTCCGGATCACTAACGAGAGTGATTATTCCGCTGGGCCCAGGCATTTTGAGCTTCATGTACCCGTAGTGAGGTACCGCTTGAAAAATTGTGAATGCCTCTCGTCCCAATATGGCGTGATATCCGCTGCTGAACGGGGCCACTTGGAACGTGACTTCTTCGGATCTGTAATTGTCCGGCGAGCCGAACACCACATCAAGTGTGATTTTTCCGGTGCAGCGTGCTTCCCGGCTGGGGATTATTCCTCTAAAGGTTGTGCTGCTTCGCTCAATACGGCTCCAATCGATTTCCATTTTTCGCAGAGTTTCCTCGTAAATGAGGTTTAGTCCGCTGCCGCCATCCATGAGGACTTTTGTCAGTCGAAAGTCGCCCACTACGGGACTAAGTACCAAAGGCAGGTGGTGCTCGCTGTTCGAATTTAGGCTCGTCGCCTGGCGTTGAAGGTAATAGCTGTGTCGCCCATGGATTTTTGTTGCTACTTGGTAGACTTCGGCGAGTCCGCGGATTGTTCGTTTTCGCATATTGTTTGATGCGAAGGTCTCGAAGACTGTTGATACCGTACTGGTATTGTTGTAGTGGTTTTCTGGGGCTGGGGCCGGATTATCCCAAAATTGATTTTCGGTTTTCCGGAAACTCTCCATCGCACAGTACTTTCGTACTATGGACGCCAGATCGGCGAAACGTGTAATTTTGCGACGATCGATGGCGTTCAATATTCCCTTGTCCGTGCAGTTATTGCAGAAGATTGAGATTGCGTTTTCCTCTCGGCAGTCTTTATCTTGTCCATAACCAGGAGGAATCTGGCCCAGTAGTGGTGTACTGCTTCAGCGGGCTCTTGCCATATTAGAGATAGATCGCATATGTCTGGGCGGGTGGGTGGACTAAAGTCCAGATCCCTGCCCATCTTGGGGCTCAAAGGCCGAGGGGTTTCCGAATTTGGAAACTTGGTTTGCTGGACACAATCCAGCGAGTCCGGAGCGATGCATGATTTTAAGTTCAATGCTCGATCGAAGTCCGCCCCTCCGCGGAAATCCGCGTGAGGGTTCGGGAATCGGACATGAATAGTTTTCAATACAGCAATGAGTTGCCAGATGTTCTCTACCACCGCGACGTGGTGGGTGGCCCGGGAGAGTTAATCTCTCGATCGGTTTTAAGCCCAATCTGGTTGTAGTCCGTAGCGACTCCTGTGGCGGCGATGCGATCCAAGAGCTCATTGATGACGAGAGCTCTATTGATCCAACTGTTCGGCAGCTTTCGGCCGACGCGAAGATTGCTTCGACGACTTGAGAAGTCATTGTCGAGCGGCGGCCGGACAGGCGGTCATAAGAAAACCACCTAGCCGGATAGTTTGGCCGGCGGCCAAGGCCCCTTCGACGAAAACATCGTCTTTGAAGACGGGTGGAGGCATCCGCCCTATCGGTGACGACATAGAGGAACTCTCAATGAAAGCACCAATGTCGGTGTCAAAACCGGTGGATCTCGGGTAGGGGGTCCCGAACTGTGCGTGTAGGCGGATGGTAATAGGAGACGAGGGACACAATGTTTTACCCAGGTTCGGGCCCTCTCGGTGGAGGTAAAACCCTACGTCCTGCTTGATTAATATTGATGATATGGGTAGTACAAGAGTGGATCTACCACGAGATCAAGGAGGCTAAACCCTAGAAGCTAGCCTTTGGTATGATTGTTGTAATGTATGTTGTCCTACGGACTAAAGCCCTCCGGTTTATATAGACACCGGAGGAGGCTAGGGTTACACAGAGTCGGTTACAATGGTAGGAGATCTACATATCCGTATCGCCAAGCTTGCCTTCCACGCCAAGGAAAGTCCCATCCGGACACGGGACGGAGTCTTCAATCTTGTATCTTCGTAGTCTTGGAGTCCGGCGGACGATGATAGTCCGGCTGTCCGGACACCCCCTAGTCCAGGACTCCCTCAGCGCCCATGACGCAAGCCATGACGACCAAGGGCGCCAGTCGGGCACCAGCCTGCGCAGTGTCCTCCCTTCCTCTTTGGTGCAAAGGGGGCAAGCGCAGGCGAGAGCATCAAGCAAAGGCATCCATTTCGGTGCAACAAGACCAAGACCAGCCCAACGGCCGAAAGGAAGTCATTATGGAGCCCAAGCAGGCGTCACCACCAGAGCCTTTGATAGGCGAGGACCAACTTTAGTCAGGATAAGTGTATCGGATGTTCCCCTCCAAAATGGCCGATTGTTGGCGCCCTTCTCGCTCAATATTTGGGAAGAGGCCCAGGGCCTTTGCCTATAAATAGGACTAGCCACCCCCAGGGTAGAGGCATCGAGAATCCAAGAGCCAGAACCAAGTAGCACCAGCCAAGAATGCCTCGCGAGGCTGTTCTTCCTTGTATTGTTCATCATCAGCCCAAGAGGCAATCCACCACACCACACACTGGAGTAGGGTATTACACCACAATGGTGGCCTGAACCAGTATAAATCTTGTGTCTCTTGTGTTGTTCTGTTGGGTAGTTTAGATCCTAGCGATTTGGCGAGGGGCAAGCCGATAGAGGGTTAGATCTCCGCGCGCACCCCAGTTTTCGAACCTCAAGGGTCCGCCGGAACCCGAAATCCGACAACAAGCACAAGATGATGATGGCCATATCATATCACTTATATTGATTGCATGTGATGTTTATCTTTTATGCATATTATCTTGCTTTGATTGACGGTAGCATTATAAGATGATCTCTCACTAAATTTCAAGATAAAAGTGTTCTTCCTGAGTATGCATCGTTGCCAAAGTTCCTCGTGCCCAGACACCACGTGATGATCGGGTGTGATAAGCTCTACGTCCATCTACAACGGGTGCAAGCCAGTTTTACACACCTAGAATACTCAGGTTAAACTTGACGAGCCTAGCATATGCAGATATGGCCTTGGAACACTAAGACCGAAAGGTCGAGCGTGAATCATATAGTAGATATGATCAACATAGTGATGTTCACCATTGAAAACTACTCCATTTCACGTGATGATCGGTTATGGTTTAGTTGATTTGGATCACGTGATCACTTAGATGATTAGAGGGATATCTATCTAAGTGGGAGTTCTTAAGTAATATGATTAATTGAACTTAAATTTACCATGAACTTAGTACCTGATAGTATTTTGCTTGTCTATGTTTGTTGTAGATAGATGGCTCGTGTTGTTATTCTGTTGAATTTTAATGCGTTCATTGAGAAAGCAAAGTTGAAAGATGATGGTAGCACTTACACGGACTGGGTCCGTAACTTGAGGATTATCCTCATTGCTGCACAGAAGAATTACGTCCTGGAAGCACCGCTAGGTGCCAAACCTTCTGCAGGAGCAACACCAGATGTTATGAACGTCTAGCAGAGCAAAGCTGATGACTACTCGATAGTTCAGTGTGCCATGCTTTACGGCTTAGAACCGGGACTTCAACGACGTTTTGAACAACATGGAGCATATGAGATGTTCCAGGAGTTGAAGTTAATATTTCAAGCAAATGCCTGGATTAAGAGATATGAAGTCTCCAATAAGTTCTACAGCTGCAAGATGGAGGAGAATAGTTCTGCCAGTGAGCATATACTCAGAATGTCTGGGTATAACAATCACTTGATTCAAGTGGGAGTTAATCTTTCGGATGATAGCGTCATTGACAGAATTCTTCAATCACTACCACCAAGCTACAAGAGTTTCGTGATGAACTATAATATGCAAGGGATGGATAAGACAATTCTCGAGCTCTTCGCAATGCTAAAATCTGCGGAGGTAGAAATTAAGAAGGAGCATCAAGTGTTGATGGTCAATAAGACCACCAGTTTCAAGAAAAATGGCAAAGGGAAAAAGAAGGGAACTTCAAGAAGAACAGCAAACAAGTTGCTGCTCAAGAGAAGAAACCCAAGTCTGTACTTAAACCTGAGACTGAGTGCTTCTACTACAAGCAGACTGGTCACTGGAAGGGGAACTACCCCAAGTATTTGGCGAATAAGAAGGATGGCAAGGTGAACAAAGGTATATGTGATATACATGTTATCAATGTGTACCTTACCAGAGCTCGCAGTAGCACCAGGGTATTTGATATCGGTCTCATTGCTAATATTTGCAACTCAAACAGGACTACGGATTGCCGACATCGCTAAGGATGAGGTGACGATGCGCGTGGGAAATGGTTCCAAAGTCGATGTGATCGCCGTCGGCACGCTACATCTACATCTACCTTCGGGATTAGTTTTAGACCTAAATAATTGTTATTTGGTGCCAGCGTTGAGGATGAACATTATATCTGGATCTTGTTTGATGCGAGACGGATATTCATTTAAATCTGAGAATAAGGGTTGTTCTATTTATATGAGTAATATCTTTTATGGTCATGCACCCTTAAAGAGTGGTCTTGATGAATCTCGATAGTAGTGATATACATATTCATAATGTTGAAGCCAAAAGATGTAGAGTTGATAATGATAGTGCAACTTATTTGTGGCACTGCCGTTTAGGTCATATTGGTGTAAAGCGCATGAAGAAACTCCATACTGATGGACTTTCGGAATCACTTGATTATGAATCACTTGGTACTTGCGAACCATGCCTCATGGGCAAGATGACTAAAACACCGTTCTCCAGAACTATGAAGCGAGCAACTGATTTGTTGGAAATCATACATACTGATGTATGTGGTCCAATGAATGTTGAGGCTCGCGGTGGGTATCGTTATTTTCTCACCTTCACAGATGATTTGAGTAGATACGGGTATATCTACTTAATGAAACATAAGTATGAAACATTTGAAAAGTTCAAAGAATTTCATAGTAAAGTTGAAAATCATCGTAACAAGAAAATAAAGTTTCTACGATCTAATCGTGGAGGACAATATTTGAGTTACGAGTTTGGTTTACATTTGAAGCAATGCGGAATAGTTTCGCAACTCACGCCACCCGGAACACCACAGCGTAATGGTGTATCCGAACGTCGTAATCGTACTTTACTAGATATGGTGCGATCTATGATGTCACTTACTAATTTACCGCTATCGTTTTGGGGTTATGCTTTAGAGACCGCCGCATTCACGTTAAATAGGGCACCATCAAAATCCGTTGAGACGACGCCTTATGAACTGTGGTTTGGCAAGAAACCAAAGTTGTCGTTTCTTAAAGTTTGGGGCTGCGATGCTTATGTAAAAAAGCTTCAACCTGATAAGCTCGAACCCAAATCGGAGAAATGTGTCTTCATAGGATACCCAAAGGAAACTGTTGGGTACACCTTCTATCACAGATCCGCAGGCAAGACATTTGTTGCAAAGAATGGATCCTTTCTAGAGAAGGAGTTCTCTCAAAAGAAGTGAGTGGGAGGAAAGTAGAACATGATGAGGTAACTATACCTGCTCCTTTATTGGAAAATAGTTCATCACAGAAACCGGTTCCTGTGACGACTACACCAATAAGTGAGGAAGCTAACGATGTTGATCATGAAACTTCAGATCAAGTTACTACAGAACCTCGTAGGTCAACCAGAGTAAGATCCGCACCAGAGTGGTACGATAATCCTATTCTGAAGGTCATGTTACTTGACCATGGAGAACCTACGAACTATGAGGAAGCGATGATGAGCCCAGATTCCGCAAAATGGCTTGAGGCCATGAAATCTGAGATGGGATCCATGTATGAGAACAAAGTGTGGACTTTGGTTGACTTGCCCGATGATCGGCAAGCCATCGAGAATAAATGGATCTTCAAGAAGAAGACTGACACTGATGGTAATGTTACTGTCTACAAACCTCGACTTGTTGCGAAAGGTTTTTGACAAGTTTAAGGGGTTGACTACGATGAGACTTTCTCACCTGTAGCGATGCTTAAGTCTGTCCGAATCATGTTAGCCATTGCCGCATTTTATGATTATGAAATTTGGCAAATGGATGTCAAAACTGCATTCCTGAATGGATTTTTGGAAGAAGAGTTGTATATGATGCAACCGGAAGGTTTTTTCAATCCAAAGGATGCTAACAAAGTGTGCAAGCTCCAGCGATCCATTTATGGACTGGTGCAAGCCTCTCGGAGTTGGAATAAACGCTTTGATAGTGTGATCAAAGCATATGGTTTTATACAGACTTTTGGAGAAGCCTGTATTTACAAGAAAGTGAGTGGGAGCTCTGTAGCATTTCTAATATTATATGTGGATGACATATTATTAATTGGAAATGATATAGATATTCTGGATAGCATAAAAGGATACTTGAATAAAAAGAACGACCTCGGTGAAGCTACTTACATATTGGGCATCAAGATCTATAGAGATAGATCAAGACGCTTAATTGGACTTTCACAAAGTACATACCTTGATAAAGTTTTGAAAAAGTTCAAAATGGATCAAGCAAAGAAAGAATTCTTGCTTGTAATACAAGGTGTGAAATTGAGTCAGACTCAATGCCCAACCACTGCAGAAGATAGAGAGAAAGTGATAGAAATTCCTTATGCTTCAGCCATAGGCTCTATCATGTATGCAATGTTGTGTACCAGACCTGATGTGTGCCTTGCTATTAGTTTAGCAGGGAGGTGCCAAAGTAATACAGGAGTGGATCACTGGACAGCGGTCAAGAACATCCTGAAATACCTGAAAAGGACTAAGGATATGTTTCTTGTTTATGGAGGTGACAAAGAGCTAGTCGTAAATGGTTACGTCGATGCAAGCTTTGACACTGATCCGGATGATTCTAAATCGCAAATCGGATACGTGTTTATATTGAACGGTGGAGCTATCAGTTCGTGCAGTTCTAAACAAAGCGTTGTGGCGGGATCTACATGTGAAGCGGAGTACATAGCTGCTTCGGAAGCAGCAAATGAAGGAGTATGGATGAAGGAGTTCATATCCGATCTAGGTGTCATACCTATTGCATCGGGTCCAATGAAAATATTTTGTGATAATACAGGTGCAATTGCCTTGGCAAAGGAATCCAGATTTCACAAGAGAACCAAGCACATCAAAAGACGCTTCAATTCCATCCGGGACCAAGTCCAGGTGGAAGACATAGAGATTTGCAAGATACATACGGATCTGAATGTTGCAGACCCGTTGACTAAGCCTCTTCCACGAGCAAAACATGATCAGCACCAAGGCTCCATGGGTGTTAGAATCATTACTATGTAATCTAGATTATTGACTCTAGTGCAAATGGGAGAGTGAAGGAAATATGCCCTAGAGGCAATAATAAAGTTATTATTTATTTTCTCATATCATGGTAAATGTTTATTATTCATGCTAGAATTATATTACCCGAAAACATAATACATGTGTGAATACATAGACAAACATAGTGTCACTAGTATGCCTCTACTTGACTAGCTCGTGAATCAAAGATGGTTAAGTTTCCTAACCATAGACGTAAGTTGTCATTTGATTAATGGGATCACATCATTAGGAGAATGATGTGATTGACTTGACCCATTCCGTTAGCTTAGCACTTGATCGTTTAGTATGTTGCTATTGCTTTCTTCATGACTTATACATGTTCCTATGACTATGAGATTATGTAACTCCCGCTTACCGGAGGAACACTTTGTGCACTACCAAACGTCACAACGTAACTGGGTGATTATAAAGGTGCTCTACAGGTGTCTCCAAAGGTACTTGTTGAGTTGACATATTTCGATATTAGGATTTGTCACTCCGATTGTCGGAGAGGTATCTCTGGGCCCTCTCGGTAATGCACATCACTATAAGCCTTGCAAGCAATGTAGCTAATAAGTTAGTTACAGGATGGTGCATTACGTAACGAGTAAAGAGACTTGCCGGTAACGAGATTGAAGTAGGTATTGAGATACCGACGATCGAATCTCGGGCAAGTAACATACCGATGACAAAGGGAACAACGTATGTTGTTATGTGGTTTGACCGATAAAGATCTTCGTAGAATATGTAGGAGCCAATATGAGCATCCAGGTTCCGCTATTGGTTATTGACCGGAGATGTGTCTCGGTCATGTCTACGTAGTTCTCGAACCCGTAGGGTCCGCACGCTTAAAGTTAGATGCCAGTTATATTATGAGTTTATGTGTTTTGATGTACCGAAGGTTGTTCAGAGTCCCGGATGTGATCACGGACATGACGAGGAGTCTTGAAATGGTCGAGACATGAAGATAGATATATTGGACGACTATATTTGGACACCGGAAAGGTTCCGGGTGAGATTGGGACAATACCGAAGCTCCGGGAGGTTATCGGAAACCCCCGGGAGGTATATGGGCCTTAATGGGCCTTAGTGAAAAGGAGGGGAAAGGAGCAAGGGAGGGGGCACCCCCCCCCTCCCAAGCCCAATCCGAATTGGGAGGGGGGCCGGCCCCCCTATCCTTCCTCCCTCCTTCCTTATCCTTCCCTCTCCCTCTCCAAATAGGAAAGGGAGGAGTCCTACTCCCGGTGGGAGTAGGACTCCCCCCCTTGGGCGCGCCTCCTCCCCTTGGCCGGCCCCCTCCTCCACTCCTTTATATACGGGGGAGGGGGGCATCCCATAGACACAACAATTGATCATTGATCTCTTAGCCGTGTGCGGTGCCCCCCTCCACCATAGTCCTCCTCGATAATATCGTAGCGGTGCTTAGGCGAAGCCCTGCGACGGTAGAACATCATCATCATCACCACGCCGTCGTGCTGACGGAACTCTCCCTCGACACTCGGCTGGATCGGAGTTCCAGGGACGTCATCGAGTTGAACGTGTGCAAGAACCCGGAGGTGCCGTGCTTTCGGTGTTTGATCGGTCGAGCCGTGAAGACGTACGACTACATCACCCGCGTTGTGCTAACGCTTCCGCTTTCGATCTACGAGGGTACGTGGACAATACTCTCCCCTCTCGTTGCTACGCATCACCATGATCTTGCGTGTGCGTAGAATTTTTTTAAAAATTACTGCGTTCCCCAACACAGTCCGCACCACCACCGCGCCGCTCGTCGCATCGCCGTCACGCGGCGCCGAGCTGCCGCGTCCAACGCCAAGCGGCACATCCGGCCCGCACCGAATCCCCCACGCGCGGAGACGAGAAGGCCCCGCCGCTGCCAACGACGAGCGGGCTTCGCCCGCTCGCGGCCCCGGGCGGCGGCGAGAGAGGAGGGTGGGGACCGGTGGCGGCGGTGCTAGGGTCCCCCCCCCTCCCCTGGACGCCCGCGGAATCGTCGCGGGAGGGGGAAGGGAGGGGAGCTGTTGTTATACGCCCGGGGCTTTTAAGTCCCCAATATCAAATAACGCCTTACAAACATCTCAAGCTGTGTAAGAAACAAGAAGAACGTTGTTCATTTCAGTAGACACTCTCCTCCAAACAAGGGGATAGAACTCCCTGGATCGGGTATGAAACTTCCGATATAAAGAGCTTAGAAAAATAATTTGTGATGTTATCCTTCATTTTCTTATCTTGCCACCATAACCGAGCAAAAATTGATATGGTATCGACACCTCTGGCCGGAATCTGAATCGATAAGCACGGTGAATCATTAAGCAAGTGATGATCAGTGTCTGATCCCACGGTATTTTCTCAGAAGGTGCATTATCTTATCTACAGTTGTTAACGCTTACTCGTTTAATTTTGCTATCATACATGGCTTCCACGACAAAGAATTACCTGGTGGGTCATCGATTAGAAAGTCTAATATTTTCTTTGATTAATACTGCATTAGATGAGATGCACTAGGGGTTCTTTTTATATAAAAAAATTCTAAGGTTTTTTATTTGCATGGTAATAGGTGTCTCATTTACTCCTTCTGTCTTAAAAAACTTTTTTATATTATGGGACACAGGAAGTATATCATACAGATCATAGTACATATCCGTACGTATCAACCTGGCAAAACTAAAAAAACAGTGGAACGCTAGCATTTGCGCAAAGTAACACCAACCAAAAATATTACAATCAAAACCAAAAATTCCACTAAGCTTGACACCAATGCCCGTCACCTGCCTCTGGCATCACCACAACAGTCACCAAAGGAAAAACTGACGACACCCGAGCTCGATGCGGCTCTATAAATGATATGCAACTTTGCGGACCTCCAAAGTAGCTCATCAAAGGCAAAACCATTACTGTTGAGCGAGTCACACCGGGGCAAAACCCCGGACATGCCATTGAACTCCAGATTTGGCACGCCCAGACGATTAAGATGTTGGAGGAGAAAACCATATTTTACATGCATGAACCGCAAACCCAGCACACGATCCATCATCTTTAAGACGCCATTGATGCAGACCACAATCTGCATCCGTTCCTAGATTACCCCTTAAACTCCGCGCCGGCGCTGAGCAAATATCGTCTCAAGGCCCACCACGAGGATGTCGCTGCCGCCACATCATCCTTGTTTGAATAAACTAGTTTCCAAGTTCATCCCCAACCATAGGACGGATCGTCTTGTCGAAGTAGGATCTGAAGAAACTTTATTCAGCGCCACTATTGCCGCTTTCGAAGCCAAGATGATGAATAGCTTAAAAACCTAAACTACGAGAATGAAAAACGACCCATATGCGTGGATCCGATGACCCTCCTCACCACCGAGGCACCGACGACCAATGTCACCGGCGAAGGGGAGCCGTCGGAGGGCGGCGGCGGGGGAGACTCATAGCGGCGGCGAGGTCGAGCAAATGCCACTCGTGCTTCTAAGGTTTTCTTTTATCGACACAATGACAATCACCGGGCTAGGAGAGTACATGTATTTTAGTCAACTCACTCGAATACTAAATTGCACATTATTGCATAGCTAACGTAGTATTACGAGGACGTATGACCTGCCACAAGCTTAATGATTGCCGAAATATGCGGCCCGTAGTTCCGTACACCTAGTCCTCCTGACATCCAAATTAACCAACTCCAACTATGAGCTCATCTTGTAACAGGTGGCAGTTCATTTGGAAATTCGCAAGGGCACGCACCTGCCAAGCCTTACTGGATTGTTCAATTGACTCGTGATCCATAAAGTCGTTGTATCTGGCACGATGACAAATCAAATTTTAAGTCGTTGTTTGTGATACTTGCAATTTTTATGCTTGAAGAACCTATGATTTTGTCATTTGCTCCCACAAGTTTCAGATCTCAATGTCCGTAGTTACTGAAACTTGCGTCTTTTTTTTTGTTCGCTCGTGCTAAGTTTCAACAATTGAAACTTAATGAATTCCAAAAATTCGTTGAACACATACTTAAAGTGGATCTTATTTGAAAGCCCTTAATTTTAAAACAAAACTTAATTTGAACCTTTTGGTTGAAAATATATGAAGGTTTTAAATTCAGAAGCCAAAAGAAAAAGCTCGCGCATGTGTGCCACAAATCCTCTCAAGTTCATTGTGATTTCTGCAAATGTGGATAAACTATATAGATGAATTCATAGTACATGACTAATATACATCCATTTACGTAAATGATTCCTAAGGGTTTTTTTGGTTTTTGCATTTCTTATCCACCAGCAAGAGCTTCGAAACTGTTGGACCGTGTACTCTCTCTTTCTTCCAAAATGATCATATGCAATCCTCGGGCTTGGTTCAAATAAAATGCAGGAGCTTTGAATCCTCATTAAGTAGAATAAGAATTGACCAATTTGCAAGAAGACCGTTCGAAAAGAGATATGTTAGACTAGTCACAATGGGTAGTAACATAGACTAGCAACAGGTACTACCTCTATAGTGGGGAGTAACATGTGTGTGGTAACATGCAACATTTCATTTATTAGACTATAGACTCATCTTGCCTTGATATGTGTGATGTTATTCATACTACTAAAACTAACTATGTTACCACATGCCTTTCTTTCTTCATTTATTGCTTGCCACACCATCTATTTTATCTAGATATGTGTGATGTTACTACCTATGTTACTCCTATTGTGGGTAGTTAGAGATATATGCAGACACCAACTTTCAGGTCGCACAAATAGCCAAGTCAACAGCTCTACAATTCAAGTTGCATGTATGCAAGTGAATCCAGCTTTCACTCTGGCCTCAAGACCGACCACACAAGCAACCAAAGCCGACACTCTATAATACCATGACAAATTTTGGAGGCATCGCTCCGGAATCCGGACCTCTGCAACACACATACACAGGCTCCGAGGCCACATACCAAGCGCCGACAACCCTATCACTCAGAGTATCAGAGCCAACACAAATTAAATGTTTTTATGGTGATTTATGTTGCCGTGAGGATGAAGTTTAGTTGGTTGCCATGGTAAATCCGTCTTAGTCTTTTTTCGTCACAAAATTGTCGTGCTTACAAACTAAATTTTTCATCCTCATGCCAACATAAATTATAATAAAAAACGCTCGATTTCCCATGCTTGAAAATCTGCTAACGGATTTTTAACATTCCCACAAATTTTTTATATTTGGGCTCGTCTGAAACGGTTTGTCTGGTCTGTCAGTAATGTGCTGCTAGTGGTGGTCTGTTGTGTACAATACGAATGTATCTTCTGGCAAGGAGTGGACCTCGAGGCTGCTCAGCAGTGGGGAAGGAGGTGCCTTCCCGCCCATCTCTTCTGTCGTCTTGGTTATGAGGCCTGAGGCGGGGATGAAGTTGGTGCCATGGATGCCAGGACGGCGGCCTTGGTGGTGCAAGCCGTGGTGCTTGGGGGCGGAGCTCGCGGCTCAAACGCTGTTTGGTGACCATGGTCGTGTGGGCGGCATGGTGGCCAGAGTGTGACATTTGATGGCGGTGGTCCGGTTGTCTGTACCTCCACTCGGTGTCGGTGAGTGCTAGTCGGGGTGAAAACCCAATCTGACTTGTTAGGTCGATGGCGGCGTTCTAGCGTCGTCCCCTTCTTGAAGGCGTCGCCGCGGGTACTCATTGTTCGCCATGATGCTTCGTGGGAAAACCTAATCCTTAGATTAGACGGTGGCGGCGCTCCCGTGTCGCTCCCTTGCTAAAGGCGCTGCTTTGAAGCCCATGGTTCGTCATGCACGGCTTTGTCTCATCCATAGTTGCCAGGAATCCAGGTCGCCTGGGTCGAGGAACGGGGTCGAGGGTCGCGGGTCGACACCCCTCCGGTACGTGGTTTGACAAGGGGTATACATCTTTGGTAAGCTAATCCGGGACGTGGATCGCGATGCAAAGGGTTTCAGGTCGATGACCCTGGTACGATAGTCGTGCTACGCGATCCCGATGAAGTTGGAGGGAAAGAAAAATCTTTACGATCTGTAGTGATGTATTTCCTTCTATTGCAGAGGGGGAAAATCTCACCTGATACTTCACAAAACAAAAACAAAAAGATTACAAGATGGGCCACAGCCCACAGGTCATCCCTTATGGCGTGATTTTTCTCCTCTACCATTATTACTTTCCCACGAACACTTTGGTCAACCAATTATCCCTAAATCCCAGTTCATCCTCTATCGGTTCATCTTCAAGCCTCCCAGCGTTAGCCTCCATGCTCTCATGTTTGCCCATCCCACCATTCTTCTGCCTCGAACTTCCCTAATCGGCATTAGAATCCTCGCGTCGTACCAATTGTGGTAGCGGGAGTATGGGACGGGAGATGCCGCATACGGTGACAGACAGCTCGAATTCCGGCAGGAAAGCATCGGATCGCGGAAGGTCGGACTCCGGCAGGCTGGCCGCTGGTGGAGTTCAGTATTTTGTAGTGTGATTGCCTGGTAAGCATCAATTCCCCACTCGTACGTGGTTCTAGCAAGGGAAAGTAGTGGTTGAACCCACTCTCGGTGCAACCACGGTGCACCCACGCAATGAAACATATCAAAACATTTCGAAAAAATCTGAAATTTTGTGAAAATGATCATTAACAAATGTTAGAGAAATTTGTCAAGTTTGATGGTCAAATGACATCTGTGGAAAACTGTACAAAAAAACAAAATAACAAATTTTGGTCAAACAGTGCACATACATCTTGTGTAATTTTGAGTAATTTTTTTTGTATAGAGCTCCTGAATGTCATTTGACCACCAAAATTTGCAAGCCTCTCTAACATTTGTTGATAATCATTCCCACAAAGTTTCAGGTTTTTTTTTGAAATGTTTTGATATATTTTCTTGCATGGGTGCACCGAGGGTGGTGGGTGTAGAACAACCACTCTCTTCTAGCAATCTTACATTCTGGCTTCTTGGAATCTTGCTCCTCAATATGGGTCAGCATCAATGGATCTGGGTCGTGATCCGGCAATCGATCCAGCTCGACCTGACATCGTCCCCGACCCTCAATCAGGGTCGATCGACCCCAGGACGTGGATCGCACCATCGACCTGCTAACCAGGCTACTATGATCTCATCGCAGTGGCTTGTTCACAGATGAGGGCCCCAACGAGTCCATAGTGATGTTTATTGTTCCCTTGTAGTTGACTTGGAGTTGGTTGGGACACTGTGGCTATTCTTAGCGTCATTGTATTCTGCCTTGGGTGTGTGCAATGTGATGACGTGTATTTGTATCGATTTGTTTGTTTCTGTTGGATAGATGATAATTGCTTTATACATGAAGCGAAGGAACCCTGTTCCCTTATAATACGAACGTCTCTTAGTTCTCGTGATCAAAGTGTGTTGCATGCATGCATGATGCTTGATTCTTCTTCTTTTTTTTGAGAATCACCGGGGAAGGAATTCCCCCACCTGAATATATTACTCAAAGCGACCAAAATGCCAGAGGAGTGATCCGGTTTATGAGGAAAACTGGATCGAAAATCTGAACAAATTGACCCGTTTATAAGGAAAACCGGGTCGAAAACCTTACAAGGCATGACCAAGCTAGTAGACATAAGACCATCACCACGAGAGACGCAAGTAGATGTGGGGTGTTGTCGGAAGATCACAATACCAAGACTTTGCAAACAGCCGAACGCACGGCGAGCATACCAGCCCCCATGGCACAACTCAGCAGTATCCACAATCAACGAGTGTCATCCCAAACACGAACCTTGACTGGGGCTCCGCCACAGGAAATTGGAACAATTAGCAAGTTCGAAAGGCATCTTGCGCCAACCTTGAGCAAAGATGAGCCAAGACAACACCAAGAGCACGAAGCTCGCCGCAACACAACGGCAACCATGAGAGGGTCTTGAGCAACCATTACCAACCTGAGCTGCACGAGAACACCATCACCGTACACAAAGAGCTCCAATCAACCGAGACCATCCATGGTGCCTCAAGGCTATTGGTGCAGCCGAAGGGCAATGGGCGACTGAGTCCACACTCGGACGAAGAGTCACACGCAGCCGAGGCGGGTTACCCTGCGTGTTATGGGAGAAGCGGTACCCTGACTTTGACGACTTGAACTTTAGAATGTAATAATACTTCCTTTGTCCAAAACTACTTATCATAAAAATAGATGTATCCAAAACTAAAATATGTTTAAATATATTCATTTCTCTAACAAGTACTTTCGGACGGAGGGGGGACTATTACTTTTTGATTTAGGACGAACTACCAAATTAGAGGATTCAGCTGGCTTGTGATCAATCGGCTGTGTGCATGAATCGGATGAGGAAGTGCAGAGGCATGCATGATTAATTTTTTTTAGAAAAGGAGCAGCATGCATGATTGCCGTGAGAGGCGCGAGAACATGGCTACCCCTGCCGAACTAATCATCCACTAATATGCATACCGGTTAAGTAGTACTAGTATATAGTCTAGATATGAGTACATTCGTTTGAGTGTCCACTAATTACGGATGGAGAAAGTATGTTTGCTAATAATGCCCTTTGAATCCTAGTTTAAGAAAATGCCCTTTGAAGGGGCACCACGGTATGTACGTCCGCCGGCCGTATGTTATCGCCGTGCATGTGTCCACCCTCCCTCAGTTCCCCGCTGCATCATATTCGCTATTGTTTGCTCTCTATGATTCAGCGTTATCCGAGGTGCAATAATGCGTTTTGTTAACCTCCAAATGCGTACGGACCGCCACCGTCCGTACTACGCCACTCGCTTGGCTCGTTTCATCACCTGCGCCAACTGATCAATCAACGCTGAACAGGTGTAGCAACCTGGTCAACTTCTTTTGTTAAGATAACCAAAGGGCATCTTAGATCTGATAATTATCAAGGAGAACGATCAGTACAATAGAAAGACAACTCGACTTAGAACGATCGGTAAAAAAATAAATTTACAATGAAAAACATACTAGTCTTCTTTCTTCGATTACGCCGTCGCCCGTCTGTCGGAGATTGAAAATCACACTGAAGTAACAATAATGAAAAAAAGGGACACCTGCAACGACCATCACGAGTGGACAGTGGTGGAGCTATGCACAAGCAAAACTATGTTATGGCCCTCCCAGCCCATGACCAAAATAGTAGGCGTGCAAATTTACCTGAAGAAGGTAAAATTTTCAAATTCATCTTTAGCTTAGCCAATTCTGGCCCACCCAACATATTGTCCATAGCTCCGCTACTGGCCCTTACATACCAGACTTTAAAAACTGCAATAGCCACTCGACACTCGAAACAAGATCTTGAAGTCGCTAAATAAACATCGGTTGAAACATCACCCCACATTGTACATTCTTCATGCTTGTAATCTATCATCATGGTCCAGAAAGTTTGAGAAACCAGACCATGTCGCAAAACAACACAAACGAAGATGTCCAAATCGCCACACCAATAGCCAGTCAATTGGTCTGCTTGATAGCCACACAAATTGCCACGAACCAAAGAGAGCCAACAAAGTCATTTGGTAAAGCTAGATCAGACGTCATGGGGGTAGGAGAGGCCGGAGTGACCTTATTCCAATATGCCATCGTTGTCACCACCTCGTCGATGTCATGAGAGAAACATAACGGATGGGTTCCTGACGGTGTCACGGATTAGGGAGTGCTAATCACGTCACCCCCCCCCCAAAATCATAGGTTGGGCCGAGGACCCCCAGACAACCGACAAATGGGCCACGTTTGCCATGCCACACGACGTGCTCAAGATGGAATCCTCCAGAGACCTGGCACACACTTCAAGACACATTTGAATCATCGACATGTTTATCCCTTGATGAACCGACCTACATTTAACCCTAGGTACCCACTTTGTCTATATAAGCCGAGGGGTTTAGTCCATAGGGTTAGAGACATTCACAAACGATCTCGAGGTAGATCATCCTATACTTTTTACCCTATCCACAATCAATACAACACAAGTAGGACGTAGGGTTTTACCCACTACTAGGAAAAGGGCTATAGATGAAATGGCCACTAATGGCGCACCTGACATGTGGTGCGCCACTACTATATAGCAGTGGCGCACCATCTGCTGGTGCGCCATTAGTGTGGAAGACACTAATGGCGCACCAGACACATGGTGCGCCACTAGTAATAAAATTATTTTTTCATTTTTCCAAACATACTAATGGCGCACCAGGGCACGGTGCGCCATTACTAGTTCTAACTAGTAATGGCGCACCAGCCACATAGTGCGCCACTACTATATTTTTTTATTCTTTTTTGCAAAACTACTAATGGCTTAACGGGAATAGTGCGCAATTACTATATATATATATATATATATATATATATATATATATATATATATATATATATATATATATATATTTATTTTTTGCAAAACTACTAATGGCGCACCACCAGCAGGTGCGCCATTAGTAACCAGGGTTACTAATGGCGCATTTGCAGGTGGTGCGCCATTAGTAACCTTGGACCAGCTAGATATTTTGGACAGCCACACCTACCCACTCGCTTTCCCCACTTCATTCTCTCCACCTCCTCCTCCAAGCTTGTCTCGGCTGCCTCCTCCTCCTCACCTCATTTGCACCATATAGGTTCATCCAAATTAAGTGGTTAAATTACCTTTTTTTGATAGGTAAGTAAGGGGGAAGCTATCTTTATGTTGTTCTCCCTCCAACAACATGCACATGCACTTTTTATGGCCTATCTAGATCTATGTATGTTCATGGTGTTGCATATGTTTGTGGTATTGCATATATGTTTGTGTTTGCACGTACCGGTATTTGAAATGCGATAGTTGCCAATATTTTGCCGGAATGTTGATTCATTTCCGTTTCGGCAAGAATTTTGGCACTATGCATTCTTTTTAGTCCTATTTTTAGGGAAAGTCATGCCAAATTTTTTTTCTTGGTTCTAAAATATCGTTTTGCTCTACCCCGCAGGCGACCATGGTCTGCACGATGACCGAAGGCATCGTGAATAGGTTTTTGAGCTCCGAGAAGGCCGAGATGCTTCAAAAGAACGAGGCGGAGATAAGATGTCCGTGTCGAAGATGCAAGCTGGAGAGCCTTATTGCGGACCCGGATTCCGGGCAGGTGCGGGACCACCTGCTCTTGCGTGGGTTCATGGATGGCTATCAGTGGCAACATGATGAAGATGACTATGAAGTCGTCCATAGGGGCCGGGCAAGAAATGAGGAAGGGCAGCAAGAAAACCACCGCGTCTCGGGCGGGCGAGAAGACGAAGAATCTCCAGGACATGATCACGACGGTGATGCTGTACACAGTCATCATGTAGAAGATGCAGGACATGATGATGAGGAAGATGCCAGAGAAGACGAAGGGCATGATCATGAAGATGAAGATGCCGGCGGAGCAGACGGCGATGGACCATCGATGGGCTAGGTGCAGGACCCTCATATTCAAGAGCTGCTTCTCAAGCAGACGGATAACGCAAGAGCTGCCGCCCGAGAGAAAGCCAAGCTGGATCAACTGGAGATAGACGCGGTTACTCCATTGTATGAAGGATGCAGGCCCGAGGATACCCACCGAAAGTAACGCCATGGCTCGAGATGAAGGTAAAACACAAAATGACCGACGATGCTTCGACGAGAACATGTCATTTCGCACTAACGCCTTCCCAAGGGGAACAAGTGCCCGACCAGTTTCGAGGAGGCGAAGAAAATCGTGTGTCCTCTGGATTTACCGCACGTGAAATACCATGTGTGCATGAACAATTGCATCATTTATCGGGATGAGCACGCAGAGTCTACCATATGTCCACGTGGAGGAAACGCAAGGATATGTTCGATGGTGAAACCGAACCCCGAAGACGCCCGCGTACGAGGAGTGGCGAGGAAATAGATGAGCTGTTGAAAAATTGGAAAGATTGCCAACTGCCGGGAAAGAAGCAAAAGGCGCCAGAGCCGGGAAAGAAGCGAAAGGTGCCAGAGCCGCTGCTGAAGGTATGGAAAACGAGGTATGTTTTCTGGGAGTCGGTTGGCGTGAGGCAACTCAGAAGGCTAGAGGAAGAGATCGTGGTGATACTATGCGAGCTTGAGATGTACTTCCCGCCCGCATTCTTCGACGTTATGGTGCATCTGTTGGTCCATATCGTGGAGGATATCATCCAACTCGGCCGACGTTCTCAAGACAAAGATGATGCCATTCAAAAGGATGAATGGTGTCATCAAAGGATACGTTCGCAACATGTCACGCCCGAGGGAAGCATAGCCGGGGCTTTTCAATCAAGAGTGCATCTCCCATCGCACGAATTATCTAGGCATCGAGAACCCCGTTAGTCGCGCCGTCAACAGCACCTCGGCAGCTCATTGGATGGGGTCACCGTGAGGGTCGCCGCGAAATGCATGTCGACTTTGAGGGTCGACTCGACGACTTTGAAAGAGTAAACCTAGTCGCGCTACAACACATAGACGTGGTCGATCCTTGGGTGGTAGAGCACAAAACCTTTATTGAGAAGACGTACAATGACCGAGGCCAACAGAGGACAGACAGAGATATAATCAAAGAGCACAACTCATGTTTCACGCATTGGTTCAAGCAGAAGCTTCTATCGTACCCTTCACATGACGATTCTTCCACGGAAGAACAACTCATATTCGCCTTGTCACAGAGCGCCGAGCACAACCTGATCACGTATGAGGCGTACAATATCAACAGCTATACATTCTACACCGAGGGAAAGGACATGAAGAGCGATGGTTATCAGAACTCCAGGGTAACGATGGAATCCTACACCGGTAACGACAAGGACAGATATTACGGAAGGATCAAGGAGATCTGAGAGCTGAGCTACGCTGGAGAGAAGGTCCTGATGTTCCGTGTCAGATGGGCCAAGAGCGTCATAATAGAAGACCGGTATTTCACCACAATGGTTATAGCCGGTTAAATCCAAGATCATGGGCGCAAACGTCACCACTTAAAAATGAGCCATGGGTACTGGCTTCCCAAGTGGACCAATGCTTCTTCATTACCGATCCGCCAAAGCCCAGTCGTGTTGTCGTGAGGAGAGGCAAAAGGAAGATCATCGGAATGGATGGAGTCGCCAATGAGCAAGACTTCGACAACTACGGCGACCCGAAGATGGAACATGACGACGACGATGAAGTATCAGCATACACCACAAGAAGAAGCAGGACCACCCTACCTAAAGGATGCCTGTTCAAGAGAAGAACTCCATTTACGAAAAATAAGGGCAAGAAGATTGTGAACAGATAGCTAGCTAAGATCGATTGTATTTAAATTGTAGCCTTCATTTCTCGATTGTATTTCATGGGCACTTTTTGAACACATGAATATTTTAAATTTCATGGACACTCGATCTCGATCCCCCTCCATCTCGATCGCTATCCCACCTCGCTAGATCCGGTCCCCCTCGCCGCCGAGCACCCCCCGCACCCTCTCCCCCGCTCCACTGGCCGCCGCCGCCGACCCCCCGCACCCTCCCCCGCTCCACCGCCGCCGACGACCCACCACACCCTCCCCCGCTCCACGGCCGCCAAGCAACCCCGCACCTCTCCCTGCTCCACCGCCGCCCGACCCCCTCACCTCCCCGCTCCACCGCCGACGACCCACCGCACCTCCCCGCCTCCACTGCTGATGACCCACCGCACCTCCCGCTCCACCGCCGCCGACGACGCACCGCACCCTTCCCCGCTCCACCGCCGCCGATGACCCACCGCACCCTTCCCCGCACCCTCCCCGGCCCGCTCCACCATCACAAATGAATGCAACTAAAATTGCAAAAAAAACAAATTTGATTATATTTTCAAATAAGAAATTTGATTATATTTTCAAATAATAAATTTGATGATATTTTTTCATATTCATAAATATCTTCAAATAACAAATTTGATGATATTTTTAAAAAAATTATTATTGTTTTTATAAAAAATTATTACTGTTTCATATTCATATTCATTTTCTTAAAAATTATTATATGCAACAAAAAATAATTAAAAAATTACTTATGGTGCACCTCTGGCTGGTGCGCCATTGCTATATAAAAAAATATTACTAATGGCGCACCGACTGGGGGGTGCGCCGTTGCTATCTAAAAAAACATACTAATGGCGCACCGCAGCGGGGTGCGCCATTAGTAAGCTTCCCCCCACACTAAATCCCCAATCTCTCACATTTCTCTCTAATCTCTCCTCCTGCCTCATCTCACCCGCGCCCGACCACCACCTCCCCCATGCTCGCCGTCCCGGGCCGTGCTCGCTCCCCCGGTGCTCGCCGTCCCCGAGCCGAGCGCCGCCTCCCTCACCGTCCCCCTCTGCCCGTGGCCGGGTTCGCCACCTCGCATTCGGCCTTCCTCGCGCTCTGCGGCTTCCTCATCTTCCTCAATGTCTTCACCTTCCTCCTCGCCGTCGGCGCCGAGCAGCGACGCAACACCGTACAACCCCGACCCTCCCACCCCTCGTCCTCCCCTTGCCCCCCGCCTGCGCCAGGGCTGACGGCCCCTTCTCTGTCTCGCAGGGAAAGGTGGTGCCGGACGAGTACAACGAGCGCTCCTACTGCCTCTACAACACCGACACCTCCATCGTCTATGGCGTCTGCGCCTTCTTCGTGCTCCTCCTCGCGCAGCTGCTGGTCTCCGGCGTCACCCGCTGCCTCTGCTTCGCCGTCTTCGCCGTCTCCTGGTGCGCCTCGCTCAAACCCTAGATTCGGCTCCATTCGTGCTCTGTTCATCGGGTGTACGGAGAGATCTGCTTATATTTCTTCAGAACTAGTACTATGACTTGGGAGTATAAAATTGTTTTTCTTGTGAGCGCTGAATACTTTAGAATGCACCATGATAATATGCCCACTGAAAGTGAAATCACTCGCTGCTTGTTCCCCTCTGCGTATCAAGCTTGGTCTGTAACAGAGAGAATCTTAAGCATCATACATTTGAAACTAGATATCGTAGATGCATATACATCTTGTACTTAATCTGCCAGGACTCTGGTCACTTAAGATTTGGCGAAACAAGGGTAAGTGTCGAGACATTGAAATGGAATTGCCCCTCTAGGTGTCCTCCATTTATGTTATCCCTCTGTCCAGTGTTGTTTATGCTAACAGGACAGGTTTGTTATTTGTAGTTCAGTTGTGGAACATAGTGCTGAGTGGTGTTCAATATATACGAGTTTTGTTGTTGAAGTCATGCCCTGTTCTAGTTAGGTGAATGATGGTAGGCTGATGGGATACAACAACTATTGGATCGCACACTTTGGTTGGTTCACATAGTTAATTGTCCATATATTGACTCCATTTCTGCTGAAAATCTGCCATTTCTGTGTTACAGCTGACAAGTTCATCTGTATGCTTCACTGCATTGATAACCCTTCATCTGCGGTTTCATGAATTACCTTTAGCTTCTCTCTGCCTATTTCTCTTCCACAGTTGGGTTCTTAGTCTTATGGTTTTGTCTTGGCACTGCCTCATTCCTTTTTCTCTGTAGTCAACTTCCAACATTTATGAGTATTGCCAACTTCCAACATTTTCTCTGCAGGCCATGTGGTTTAAGCATTTAAGTCTAGTTAGTGATTCTTGCTATGGGCTTGTAACAAGTACCTGCATAACCTGATGGTTATTTATGCCTCAAGTACTGCAATATATGAGTTGGGGTGAGAGAGGTACAGGAAATTGTCATGAAACATCCCCCTCTTTAGTTACAAGCATTGCTGCTCTAATCGGTTGTGTGTGCATTGAAGCCTAACACACACCATCGAGTGATATAAGCATTGTCTATTTATATATAAAACAGTAACACTGCACAGTATCAAGTACTGAAAGCATTTGTGGGTAATTGGGTATTTATTAGTATCTTCAACTACTGAAATTTTCTATACAGTCCATGCGGCTGAAGCAATGAAGTGTAGTGCGTGATTCTTGGTTTGAGTGCTAATGGGATTCTAACAAGTCCCTGCATATTATCTGATGGTATTTGTGCCGACAAAACGTGCAAAATATCTGTAGATGTAAGAGAGGTGGCTCTAGTGTTGATTATATCTAGGAGAAATGCTCTGCCGCGTCGATTATATCTAGTGTTGATTATATCATTTTTTTAAAGTAGTTGGATGAAAATAGTAGGTGCCATGTCGATTTGTTCAGTCCTTGGATGAAACAGTTTTTCTTGCTACAGTTAACTGAAAATGTTCAGTGTTCCAATACTGTAGAGAAACTATAGTGCCTGTTATTCAGTTATGAACCCTTCACTGAAACTGTAGTGTTTGCTAAAACTGAGATGTAAACTAAAGGAGTTTGTGATTTGCAGAAGCTGTAGCATACTCCAACAAGTGATAAATGCACTCACTGAAACTGTTGTATATACTGTCATAAAGTTCAGCAAGAACAGGGCATCAACAGTGCTACTGAAAATTCAGTTGGGCACACAAATTTCAGAACTTTTGTGTGCCCTAGTACTTGGTGTTTGTAGAAAACCAGGAGTGTCAATGTGACTAGAATTCACTTGTTCTTATATGGGTGAAACTTCACTTGTTTTTAGGCTAGTGTAGGGTGTTGCTTTACTCTGTCATCATTTGTAACTATGTCACAAATAAATTGTTCCTGCTTCTGTATTGGACAAGTAATGACTGTTGATAAGCTGAGGCATGGATTAAGCTGTCTCTTTGCTGTAACATACTGTATATCACTCCACAATGAAATACAATACATATTGATGTGCTTTGTAAAACTTGTTCATGTACTGAACTAGTAATGCCTTGTGATGCTCTGAATTACTTGTGATGCCTCTGAATTACTTGTGATCACATTGAGAAAGACTTGTAAAGATGACGATCATCTTTTACAGAAAACAATTTGTGATGATTTTGCTAGTTTGCTGGGTTTTGTCTCCGACCATCGTGTCGTGATGATTGTGCAGGTACCTCGAGAGGCCCTTGAGTTTGCCGGAATGTCGATTAACTTTCGTTCCGGCAAATTCGGGTACTCCATATGTCCTATTTTCAGCAAAGGTCATGCTGAAATTTTCTGTGAATTTTAGCATGACTTTGCTAAAAAATAGGACATATGGGGTACTTGCGACTAATGCATGGGCCGGGGTATCTTAGTACTTAATTAAGTAGGATCAACTGCCCCGCCATTCTTGCTGCATTAAACCATAGGTGGCAATAGAGCCAAGTGATTAGGCCCAACCTAAATGATGAAAACTTAACTTAGCATTTAGGGTGCCTCGGTGTCGACAAACCCTAAATGATAAAACCTTGGCTTTTAGGGTGCCTCGGTGTCGATGAGAACCTAAATGATGTACGCTTAGGTTTTTAGGGTGCCTCGGCATCGACAAACCCTAAATGATAAAAGCTTAGCTTTTAGGATGCCTCGGTGTCGACAAACCCTAAATGATGAGACCATGATCTTGTTCCTTGACAATAACCAACTTTTTGACCAAACTTTTTTCCTATTTAGAGCAAAACATGGCCCACAACGATGAGGCCGGCGGTTCGGGCGGCAAGCAATTCTGGGAGCTGCCCCAGGAGATGGAGGAAGAACCTCATCGCTATGAGGACGCCGCGGAAGACACCGATCCTGACTACACAACCCCATCTTGGCGCCGGGATGACACCACCGATGGTGCCGCCAAGGATGCCACCATCGATGATGGCGGCGCACGCACAGATGGCAGCCAACCGAAGAGGCAACGGAAGGACCGGCGCCCGAGCATGCTCGGCACCGTCAAGGAGGAATTTACTGAAGTGAACTCTGACTGGCATCCAACGATGCTCAAGGAAGTAGTCAAGGGGTACTCGGTTCAGCTCGGGTGCATTCTCCGGAGCACCGTCTCGATTAACACCGAGAACCTAAGGCATACGGACCAAGGGAATTTGCGCAGCCTCCTCTTCACGAAGCTGCACGAACGATACAAGTTCCCCGCTGACTTTGCAAACACACGCCTATCAGGGAATAAAGTGAACAGTGCCGCCCTCACGAGGATGAGCACGACCCTGTCTACTTGGAGAAGCACGGTGAAGGCAATGATTGAAAAAGGTGATAATTATGAGAAGATCAAGGCGAAATATCCTTTGATCAGCGAAGATGACTACAAGGAGTTCAAGATCAAGTGTGAGAGCAGCGCAACCTCCGAATCAAGTCAGTGGGGGAAAGAAATGTGGCACTTGAACTTAGGGGTCCACCAACTCGGTCCCGGCAGTTATAGAGTGGCGGAGCCTATATGGGACAAGGAGGACACGGAGCGTGCCGAGCAAGGCCTACCGCCCCGCTTCGAAAAATACCGTGACAAGCAGACCAGGAACTTTGTCACGGCCCGATACAAGGAGGACCCGGTAACAAAGGAGCTTACCACGGTTCCGAAGACCAGGGCGCTTGAGCTTGTTCTGGTAAGGATTACACCCCCGCATAATTAGCTCCATATGGTTGCATTCTAATTAATCCCCAATATTTCTAAATGGTTCACGTTCCTTCCGCAGGACACTAAAAGTAGTAGCACGGGGTCGTCTCAGAGCTCCCCTTTCGACACCCCTTTAAATAGGGCGTTGAATGTAATGAAAAACAAGGATAAGCTCAGTAAGCCGTCGTCAGCTGGTCGTGTGGCCGGCAAAGGCTTGTCCACAAAATGGTCGTCATACTATACCGCTGGTGGGCGAAAGGAGAAAAAGACCAGCTCGGAAAGCCAGTCGCGCGAGGTTGAAGCACTCAAGGCACAAGTGGCGCGGATTCCGAAGATTGTCCAAGAGCAAGTGCAACAACAACTGGGAACGACGCTCACCGCCATGGTGCCTACGTTGATTCATGGGATGACGACGTGGATTCCGGGGGGCCAATAGGGGCCTCCCCCGGTTCCCAGCTTCACGGCCAGCAACTCGCACAATGCGCAGGCGGCACCATTGGTGTCTCCGACAGAGGCGGTATTCGTGTCTCCAGCGCCGGCATGGGCATTGGAGCTTAATGCACCCGGGTGTACGCCGGCCGGCACCTCGCCAGCAAGCGGCCCCTCCGTCAGTTGCATGCCCGCCATTGGCGGTGCCTCGACATTAGCCGAGCTCGACGGCATCACGGTAACTAAGCCTCTCGGCCGATAACTTCATCTCCTTGCCTTTGGTCGGGCATCCTCGACGCCCTACATGTTTTCGCAGGGCGCCGCCGACGTTCCTTACACTCTCCTGCACTTCGTGGGCGGCGAGTTGGTCGATGTCGCCAAGGGTAGAATCGTTCAACCGGGCAACCGCGTGTTCCACGGTAATCCGATGCCACCCACCTTGTATAGGGTTCAACTGGTTCAGGTACTGCCAGGCTGCAACGAGCTGTTACCTCCGATTCGACCCGCTAGGGCTGACGAAGATGACGTGATGACCCTCAGTGCCTGCGTAAGCTGTCCCCTGCTTTGGCCGAAGAGCCAGATTCGTTTGGGGGCTGTGACACCACCCCACAGAAAAGACCGCTAGTCGTGCCGGCGCCAAGCCATGGCAAGAACGCCGCAACGCTACTGGACATGTCGGACATCCCTATGGCACAGGATCCAGACATGCATATGGCACAAGATCCGGATGATGACGACAACGACGACGGTACATTTACCAACATCGATAAGTACTTTGCCGAACATGGGTACGGGACAAGTTCTGTGGGCCTCCTTCTCAAGAACCTAACCAAGAAGACCGCGATCTAGCTGGTACGGCGGAGAAACCCAATTGCAACAGGCGTCGTCTGGCGTTCAGTTCTCAGGAGACACCTCCAGCTGCCGCCTTCACCGAGCCTCAGATAGCTGAGGTGCGAAATATTATCAGCCCCAACACGCTCAAGAAGGCGGTCTGTGAGAAGAACTCAGTCCCATTACAGCAGATCAAGAAGAAGGGAAGGAAACGAAAGACTAACAAGGGCGCCGGTGCGAGCCAGCCGGCACTGAGTATGATTCGTGCTCAGGACGGGCAACCTTCACCTAAGGATATCTCGAGGAGGGTGCATGTGGCGGGTAGGGCGATGCTACCGACAAATATGCTCAATGATGCAACCGGTGCTATGCAGAGTCTGCATGACAGTGTTCTTTCTTTGGAGAAGCGGTGTCTCTCCCAGAATGATGTGGCATACCCGGTTTTGATGGCCAAGGTGCCAGAGGGCAAGGGCTTTGTGGATAGCGCCATCGGGGGTACGATCGTCCTGCGGTTTGATGACATCTTTGCTATGTTTAACCTTCATTCGCTGCACTACACCTTCGTTCGGCTATTTTCGCTGAGTATGGAGATGCAGATCATTAGAGACAAGACCCCGGACATCGTGATAGTCGACCCCTTCTACATGTGTGCCAAGATCTTGGGCAGCGCTGGGGACCGGCAAGTCGCGAGTTCACACCTCTAAGGCGTCATTCTGGCAAACCCAGATAAGGATAACTTCCTCGTGCCTTACTTTTTCGAGTAAGTCATCCCCTAACCGCCCCGTAACATATGATTTCTTAGATTTCGATCGTTCCTTTTTTTCTAACATTCCGTGTTCTGTGCAATGACACATATTGCACACTCATCCTCTTAAGCCCGAAATATTCCATGGCCACATATTTCGACCCGGACCGTGACACCAAGATAGACTACACAAATATCAAGAAAGTTCTTGATGATGCTCTCCCCGGCTACGCCACATCTGGAGGCACCTTTAAGAGGCCAGTTCGTAGGTACGGCGGGCACGTGTTCACCCACAATACGACGTTCCCCTGCGTCAAGCAGCCGCCTAGCGGTCAGAAGGATGCTTACTACGCCCTCCATCACATGTGGGCGATCGTATGGGACCATAATTACCTTTTGCTACAAAATAATGTCAAAGATTGGGCCGCAAGCTTGCGGCAATCCAGAACGCGGACCTCCGACAAGAATTCTTTTGCATCCAGTCGGAGTTTGCAGAAATCATCCATCAAGATGTCCTTCGTACCTCGGGGTAGTTCTACCTCAGATATCAACCGTCCAACAGTGAGATAGACACAACGCTACAAATGCAGGCTGAAAACGACCGCGACTTCATGACCATCACGAAAGACGGCAGCTTCATCCACGCTCCGGTCCCATGAGTCGAGTCGAAAGTAGTGATGCTATTTGTAGTTCTGAAACATCGATTAGCTCATGTTGTAATTAAACTTTAATGAACTTGTATATCTCTTTGGTTTGGACAGTCGTTCAACTTAGATGTAATCGATGCTATTTATTAGTAGGACCATGAATCGTGCTATTAATGTCTTGCTTTTCTCTTCCGATCCTTTTGTTGCATACTTATATATTGCTTATGTATTGTATGTTGTTTGGCTTGTGCATAGAGATGTCGTCGTATGTCGTGTACAAGGGTAAGGTTCCCGGAGTCTACGACGACTGGGAGGAGTGTCAGAGACAGGTTCATCGTTTTAGCGGTAACAGTTACAAAGGGTACACCACTAGGGCGGAGACGGAATCTAGATACGCCCGCTATCTAGCGGGAGAGAGGAGGGAGCATTGGAGGAACAGGATGAAGACCAGTTTCATCACGATGATGCTCATCGTGATGACCACAGCTCTCTTCTATGTGATGGTAGTTTAGATTATCGATATCGACTTGTAATGTGAAGACAAACTCGCTACTCGCGGTTTCGAGACTTGTAATGTTCTATCTTTGTTCGTTCTTTTGAATTCGGAGACTAATATGATGAATTGTATTCGGAGACTAATCTTCTATTGTATTCGATGAATCTGTTGTTGCTGTGTGGTGCTGTCTATATTCTGTCCAATAATATATTTTGTAACCTATGAAAAAATCAGAAAAGTAAAAAAATACCTAATATTCATACTAATGGCGCATCACCCCAAAGTGCGCCATTAATATGCCAAAGGATACTAATGGCGCATCACCCCACAGTGCGCCATTAGTATGCCAAAGCACATGGGTAAATATGGCCCCCTAGGAGGCATACTAATGGTGCATGTTGGTCTATACTAATGGCGCACCAGTGGTGCGCCATTAGTATTTAATACTAGTGGCGCACCGGTAGTGCGCCATTAGTAGGCAAAACTGGTGCGCCACTAGTAGGCCTTTTCCTACTAGTGACCTCTCCGAAAGGGTCTAAACCTGGGTAAAACATCGTGTCCCTCTTTGTCATGTTACCATTAAGCCAAGATCACTAGCTCGGGACCCCTTACCCAAGATCCGCCGGATTCAACTCTGACAGCCTCCCCTCCTCTTGGCACCGACAAGTCCACCAAACGGGGGAGAGGCGGCGGCATAGAGAAGATCCTTGGTGGTGGCTAGGGATGGTAAAGGAGCCCCGTCTAAAACGCGATACTTTGGTGGTTTTCAACGCACCAACTTTTGGCTACCCTTTTTGCATAATCTTTTTCCTAACTTGAGTTCGGATGATACCTGTGTCTTAGATATATTTTTTAGAAAAAGCATTCGAATCTATTATAAAAAATCTTCAAAATTACAAATCTCCCAAATATAATAAAAGTTACATTGAGATCCCTAAACCTATCAGAACGAGCTGCCTATACATCATTGTTGTCGCTTCCCTATCGAAGCTAGGCTGACCTTGTCAATGAAATCTAGGAAGTCCTTGTGCACATGCACCTAAGAACAAGTGCCCTGGAGTTGCAAACGTCGCCTCAAAGAGAATACAAGAATCTACGCCGGATCTCTATCCATTACATACGGACAGACGAACTCGAAGAGGACCAAAGCTTGAAAGACCAACTCAAAGGAAAAGTGTTGCCATCTGCCCCAATGTCGCCCTTACGAGGATTAAAATGTTGGGAAGCGTAGTAATTTCAAAAAAAATCCTACGCACACGGAAGATCATGGTGATGCATAGCAACAAGAGGGAAGAGTGTTGTCCACGTACCCTCGTAGACTGAAAGCGAAAGCGTTAGAACAACGCGGTTGATGTAGTCGTACGTCTTCACGCCCTGACCGATCAAGCACCGAAACTACGGCACCTCCGAGTTCTAGCACACGTTCAGCTTGATGACGATCCCCAGACTCCGATCTAGCAGAATGTCGGGGAAGATTTCCGTCAGCACGATCGCATGGTGACAATCTTGATGTTCTACCATCGCAGGGCTTCGCCTAAGCACCGCTACAATATTATCGAGGAGGACTATGGTGGAGGGGGGCACCGCACACGGCTAAGAGATCTCAAGGATCAATTGTTGTGTCTCCAAGGGGTTCCCCCCTCCCCGTATATAAAGGAGTGGAGGAGGGGGGGCGGCCCTCTCTATGGCGCGCCCTAGGAGGAGTCCTACTCCCACTGGGAGTAGGATTCCCCCCCCCCCCTTCCAAGTAGTAGGAGTAGGAGTCAAGGAAAGGGGAGAGAGAAGAGAAGGAAGGAGGGGGCGCAGCCCCTCCCCCTAGTCCAGTTCGGGCTAGGCCTTGGGGGGGCACCCAATCTCTCCTCTCTCTTTCCCCTAAAGCCCAATAAGGCCCATATACTCCCCGGCGAATTCCCGTAACTCTCCGGAACTCCGAAAAATACCCGAATCACTCGGAACCTTTCCGAAGTCTGAATATAGTTGTCCAATATATCGATCTTTACGTCTCGACCATTTCGAGACTCCTCGTCATGTCCCCGATCTCATCCGGGACTCTGAACTCCTTCGGTACATCAAAACTCATAAACTCATAATATAACTATCATCGAAACCTTAAGCGTGCTGACCCTACGGGTTCGAGAACTATGTAGACATGACCGAGACACGTTTCCGGTCAATAACCAATAGCGGAACATGGATGCTCATATTGGCTCCTACATACTCTACGAAGATCTTTATCGGTCAAACCGCATAACAACATACGTTGTTCCCTTTGTCATCGGTATGTTACTTGCACGATATTCGATCGTCGGTATCTCAATACCTAGTTCAATCTTGTTACCGACAAGTCTCTTTACTCGTTACGTAATGCATCATCCCGCAACTAACTCATTAGCCACATTGCTTGCAAAGCTTATAGTGATGTGCATTACCGAGAGGGCCCAGAGATACGTCACCGACAATCGGAGTGACAAATCCTAATCTCGAAATATGCCAACTCAACATGTACCTTCGGAGACACCTGTAGAGCTCCTTTATAATCACCCAGTTAAGTTGTGACGTTTGGTAGCTCACAAAGTGTTCCTCCGGTAAACGGGAGTTGCATAATCTCATAGTCATAGGAACATGTATAAGTCATGAAGAAAGCAACAACATCATACTAAACGATCAAGTGCTAAGCTAACGGAATGGGTCAAGTCAATCACATCATTCTTCTAATGATGTGATCCCATTAATCAAATGACAACTCATGTCCATGGCTAGGAAACACAACCATCTTTGATCAACAAGCTAGTCAAGTAGAGGCATACTAGTGACACTATGTTTGTCTATGTATTCTCACATGTATTATGTTACCGGTTAATAAAATTCTAGCATGAATAACAAACATTTATCATGAAATAAGGAAATAAATAATAACTTTATTATTTCCTCTAGGGCATATTTCCTTCAGTCTCCCACTTGCACTAGAGTCAATAACCTAGTTCACATCGCCATGTGATTTAACACCAATATTCATATCTGTATATGATTAACACCCATAGTTCACATCGTCATGTGACCAACACCCAAAGGGTTTACTAGAGTCAATAATCTAGTTCACATTGCTATGTGTTTAACACCCAAAGAGTACTAAGGTGTGATCATGTTTTGCTCGTGAGAGAAGCTTAGTGAACGGATCTGTCACATTCAGAGTCGTATGTATTTTGCAAATATTCTATGTCTACAATGCTTTGCACGGAGCTACTCTAGCTAATTGCTCCCACTTTCAATATGTATCCAGATTGAGACTTAGAGTCATCTGGGTCGGTGTAAAAACTTGCACCAATGTAACTCTTTACGACGGGCTCTTTTATCACCTCCATAATCGAGAAATATTTCCTTACTCCTTACTAAGGATATTCTTGACCAATGTCCAGTGATCTACTCCTAGATCACTATTGTACTCCCTTGCCAAATTCAGAGCAAGGTATACAATAGGTCTGATACATAGCATAGCATACTTTATAGAACCTATGACTGAGGCATAGGGAATGACTTTCATTCTCTTTTATATTTTCTGCCGTGGTCGGGATTTGAGTCTTACTCAATTTCACACCTTTGCAACACAGGCAAGAACTCTTTCTTTGACTGTTCCATTTTGAACTATTTCAAAATCTTGACAATGTATGTACTTATTGAAAAACTTATCAAGCGTCTTGATCTATCTCAATAGATCTTGATGCTCAATATGTAAGTAGCTTTACTAAGGTCTTTCTTTTAAAGAACTCCTTTCAAATACTCCTTATGCTTTCCAAAAAAATTCTACATCATCTCTGATCAACAATATGTTACTCACATATATTTATCAAAAAGGCTGTAGTGCTCCCACTCACTTTATTGTAAATACAGGCTTCACCGCAAATCTGTATAAAACTATATGCTTTGATCAACTTATCAAAGCGTATATTCCAACTCTGAGATGCTTGCACCAGTCCATAGATGGATCGTTGGAGCTTGCACATTTTGTTAGCACCTTTAGGATTGACAAAACCTTCTGGTTGCATCATATACCACTACTAGGGAAAAGCCTAGCAGCAGCGCGGGTTTGGGCACCCTCAGTAGCGCGGGTACCGGCGCTACTAATAAGGCGCTACAGCTAACATATAGCAGTAGCGCGTGTTGACACATGCTACTGCTACACATGAATAGCTGCAGCGCTGTTTAGAAAAGGACGCTACTGGTATTATCTGCAGCGCCGTTTTGGTGTAAGCGCTATGGTAAGTCGGCGCCATCGCTAAATCCTCGCTACTACTAGTTTTATTAGTTTTTCCTGCAGATTTGTTTTTATTTGTTTTGCATTTGAATAGGCTTTATACAATAATCTTTAGCATATCATCCACATACAAATGTAATTCATAGCATATACATACAATTAGTCTCATCAAATCATGTCATCATCATAATCATCATCCAACACAAAGTGGTCTCTCGTCATCAATCTCGAAAATAGCGATACAAGTCTCGATTACTTGCAAATACATCGTCATCCATCTAAACAATGATATACATGAGAATAGATATCACTTTGAGTACATGAGTTCGTATCCTCTCTCGCATTAGCGTGAACCTAAACTAAATCATTGCGTGTCGCTCGAAACCGAAAACCGTACACTGGCTCGACACTCCGGCCACTTGTCGATATATACTCTGGCGTAGCACTTCTTCTCCATTTATGATCTATGCACCTGCATCGTCACATGAGTCGATGATATGCAACATATATAGTTGAGCAACACAAAGAGACAGACTTGGCAAAAATAGAAACAACATATCATAAGCATAAACAACAAAGTTCATCGCACCCAAATGACCTAACTAGAGTGATTTTAAGCTAGTCGAGGAGGATGGTTTAATTACATCACAAATAAAGTTTCACCGTGCATAACTCAAAGTTTTGTCATAAAAGAAACTATGGACTAAACGGACACATTGTCATATATCGACAATCACTCCATCATGTCGTGCCATCCATCCAAGTCGGGAGATAGTCATCGAGCTTTGTGAAAGGCTTCATGTCGAGACGCTGAGAGGCTATCCATGTTGGACGTCTTCCCGCGACATTTGTCCTTCCGCATGGAACATCCCTGTTTTCCAACGACCTCATTCATGATGATTTGGGCAAGTTCGCTGGATGTTATAGAACTCGCTCAAGTCGATGATCCTCGATATCTCCTATGTCCTTTGCCCATTGCGAGAATATGGGCATCGCTATATCTAGGTGCCATGTGAAGGTTACGGTGATCCCGTCGGTACTCCGGCATGTGGTGTAGGACATAGAATCCATCATTAAGAGAATCGTTAGGTTCTTTGGATGCAGCAGAAGTCGGTCTTATGGTCAAGGCGTGCTGCCGCCGCCTTTTCTTCTTGTCCCTAACATCTCCACCCCTTGCTTGGTAGTAAAACATAGCATCGTCGAGAACATCTTTGATGTGGGTGTAATCCTTTTGTGAATGTTCTTGACGAGTCCAAGTAAAGAGCGTGGGAGAATCGGGGTAGAGGATGATGAGGACGGCGCCACCATTGCACAAAATAAGTACACCTCAAATTAATTAGCCTCCACCGTGCAAATGAATTATTGAAATCGAAGGATAGCAGCGCGGATGACTTACACGGGATGATAAGGCACTTGAATTGCCTCCTTGTCCTTATTGGCGAGCATGAAACTGACGATGTAATCCCTCGCGTATTCACGATGCTGTGCACAGACTCCCAAGAAGGCCTCGTGCATGTAGTACGGGTCAGCGACATAGATATGAGCTATCTGCTCAACCCCAATGATGTAGCTCATGTGCAAGGCATAAAGGCGGACAAAAGTAAAATCCAGCTTCTTCACGTGAAACATGTCGAATATGTAATCGAATCGGAGGAAGAACTTATCCGCGGGGAAGCCCTTGACGTACGACATTTGCTGCGGAACATTAACCACGTAGAGTGGGTATCCTGGATCTTTCGAGGCGATGAGGCCTTTCTCTACCCGCAGCACATCGTCATGAAGTCTCCTTAGATCGCCGAATCTGGCCCGTAGCGCTGTTTCAGGTAGGATTGGTTTACCGAGGATATGCCATTTATCCGCATCGGGGATATCTACACGGTCCCGAAGCCGAGGCTGCTGAGGCGGCTGGATCATAGAATCAGCTTTTTTGCCTTTCCTCGCTCTCTTCCTAGGCTTCTTTACCACCAGACGGTCGTCAATAACACGTTGAGGCGGTAATTCGAGCACCGATCGATGATGCTCAAACCACGAGGAGGAGCCAGTATAGACATACTGTTCAGCGCCATCGTCATCCTCATCCTCATCCATGGCGACGTCATCAGCCTCTAATGGAGCCACCTGCTTACCCCGTCCGCTATCACCCAACCCGACACCCGACGCTAATTGGGTAGGTGGGGTGTTGATGTTCATACCTTGCCGAGGCTGCGTGCTCGTGGGTGTGCTCCCGGCCGCCTCCAGACGAAGCAGACTCTTTGGCCACAACAGGACCCACCCATTGCAACAATCACCAAGCCGCCGCGGGGTCTCGTCGTCATCCCCCACTAGTATTAGAGGAGGCAAATTCGTGGCCGGTTTGACATCGCCACGGAAACCTTGAAGACGTTCGGGGATCGACCGGCTGTGGAACAATGGTTCCTTCGGCTCCATTATCGTCCCTTCCCACGCCCACCTTACATTCGCCGATGGTGTACAATATGGTGCACGGGTTTCGTCGGCCTGCAAATAAAAGTCTGCGACGTGAGACATCCGAAAGGCAATGAAAACGGGAGATTATACATTTATATTGAAGGGGGCCGGTGTGGAAGATACCGTGAGGGCGTCGAGCTCAGCCAAAGAGGAGGCACCACCGAGCACGTCCGGTCTGGCAGTAAAGGAGGGCAGTCTTGAGGAGCAAAGGGAGCAGTCAGGGAGCAAAGGGAGCAAAGGGAGCAGTGCGGGAGCAGTGTGGGAGCAGGTAAGGGAGCATGTGCTGCCAAGAAGTCGACAAGGGAAAGTCCTCTGCATTTTTTTGGATTTTCCTTGTCCAAGTGTGAACGCCCGTCACCAAGGAAGTAGATATATCTGCAATCGCTTTGTTTTGTGGCAGCTATCGCTGTTGCATTATCGAGATGATTTCTTCTCAACCGCAATCTCAACCTTCTTGTCGATGCTTTCTTCAGTTAACCTCCGTCTTTCCTTTCTCTCCTCCGTGGTCTCACGGTAGTACTTCTTCCACGTGGCGCCAACTCCGACACCATGCACGCGTCCATACGACGGTCGAGTATCCACCGGTTGTCGTTTCAATATGTTCAACGCCCGGTTGAATGGAGTGTCCCACAGGCCTCGCCAATGCCTCGACGGCGAAGCTTTCCGCCGCAATCCGGCGTTGCTCTCTCTGCAAAAGGCATAAGGATCGTTTACAAATATGACTAACGTGTGTAGTCGAATTGATCAGAAACTAAAATTACCAGTAGTCTCATGAACTCCATAATGACTAGTGTTGTCTCATAAACCTTCTTCAGTGGGTCCCAACGGTGGCGGGCCCTCAGGACGTCACGCTCCTGCGGGACGGTGAAATCCGCCAAGGGGTCTGGGATGCCCAGACTCGCGGCTTCCGCGTCCTCCTTGGACCATTTGGACCTCTTTCCGCCGTAACCACGGCTTCCGAGGTGGTGGGTCCCAATGTTCCTCTTTTGAAGCCCCTTCATGTACTTAGACTTTTCTTTGGCAGCTTCGGCCTCGCAAGCCTCCTTGAATATTTGAAACTGCTCTTCCGTGATTGTCGGACTTTCCTTTACAATCTCGGAGTAGGGTTCCGTCGTTGATCTTTGCTTTCACTCAATTTTTCCAGCGCCAACGATTGCTAAACTTGGTCATGGCGTGTTTGTTTATCTTCTTCATTGCGGGTCATTGTGCGGATCTTCATAATCCTTCTCATTCCGGCCCGGGAACAAGAATATCTGGTGAAGTTTCTTTAGGAGGGAGCTCCTCATATTTTCTATCTTCTTTAGATTCTCATCATTGATGGTGGCGATTGTCCGTATGATGCAGCCTATTTGATTGCCATAGCACGCGCGCGCTTCTCGGGCGCCTTTGGCTCAAAATTGCCGTTGTCCACCTCCGTGACCACCAGTCTAGTAGTCCTGAGTTTGTTAGGAACCCGTTGCCTCTTTCGCTTCGGTGCTACACGGATCCGCTCCCGAGGCAGCACCGGTCTCGCGCGGTCTCGATGCGGTCTGAATCTCAGCGTCGGTGTCGATCTCAAAGACCGGTCTGCGTGTCGGTCTCAAGACCGGTCTGCGTGTCGGTCTCGATCCCGATGCCGAGCCCAGCAACAACATCTGTTGATCGTCGGTAAAGCTAAAAATTAAATGCACGCCGGTGACGCCGTCATAATCACCGTAACCCTGTCCTTCATCGTTGCTAGCCATGTTTCCTATGATTAAATCTAGTCAATTAATTCTAGACCTAATAAAATGAATAATGACATAAAAAGGACTATTGTTTTGCAGGAATGTTGACTCCTTCTTGGTGCGGCAAATCCGGGCACTCGATATGTCCTAGTTTGTAGCACAAGTCATGCCGAAATTCACGGAAATTTCGCATGACCTTTGCTAAAAAGTGGACAAATTGAGAACCTGAAATTTGCTTTTAACAGAAATGAATCAACATTCGGCAAAACATAGGCCACTCAACATCATTCACTGAAAACAACAAAGCCACCACTTGGGCACAATTGAACAACTTCAATGAAAAGATATAACATGACCACTTCAATGAAAAATAAAATTTGCCTAAATTCTTTTCCTTGAAAAATAGTGGTCTTTTGAAAAATCAAAACCTTTGCCAATCTACTTAACCTAGCTTCTTAATCCAACGAACCTAATTAACCTACCTATTTAACCTAGTTAGTTAATCTAGTTTACCAAGATAATTAACCCTAATTAAACTAGTTAACGCAGCTAGTTCTCTATCAAAGCCTAAAATAAATTTTTGCACTAATTAACATGGATAATTAACCTAATTAAACTAGTTAACCTGACTAGTTCTCTGTCAAAGCCCTAACTAAGTTTTTGCACTAACCTAGATAATTAATCTAATTAAACTAGTTAACCTAACTACTTCTCTGTCAATGCCCTAACTAAATTTTTGCCCTAAAACCTAGATAATTAACCTAATTAAAAACTGGCTAACCTATGCATGAGAGAGAGAGGAGGGTGGGGCTTCAGATGATGGCTCAGTGGTGGCGGCGGAGGCGGTGGTGGTGAGGAGGCGGGGCGTCTCCGGTGACGGCGAGGGAGGCAGGGCGTCTCCGTGACGGCGAGGAAGGTGGCGCGACGGCGGCTCGGTGGCGTTGACGAGGTCGCAGCGCTCCGTGGCGTTAGGGGCGGCTCGGTGTCGTCGGCAAGACGGTCTCTCTTGGTGCTGGCGTCGTCGTGGCGGCGAAGTGTGGGGCGATTTAATCGGGGAGGCGGCGCTGGGTGGGTTTGAGGATTTGGGGAAGTGGTGGCGGGGAACGGTTTTTGGCTAAGTCAAACTTAGCGGTAGCGCGTGTCATAAAATGCGCTATAGCTAAGTTAGCTATAGCACTTTCCTCAAAAGCGCTGCTGCTATAGCTAATTTCCTATTCATTTCTATAGCAGGGGTCTAGGGCACGCTGCAGACTACGTTAGCTATAGCGCCTCTTACAAACAAACGCGCTGCTATGCCTTCCTCCGATTTTTCACTTTTTCGTTTATTTTGCTTTACATTTATTTTTCCCTTTCTCCTTTTTCTATTTCTTTCATTTTCATTTAAATTTCTATTTGTTTATCATCTTATTTTATTTCCGTTAGTAGTAGCGCTCTTCTATGGAAACGCAGCGCTAAGCGTGTTTCAGCGAGAGCGTTTACATTAAGCTCGCCATCGCTATGCGTAGCCTAGCATTCTACCAATGGGAATATTAGTAGTAGCGCTTTTTTTACAACAGCGCCATCGCTAAGTTTGTGTCTGTAGCGCGGTTTTTAATAGCTCGCTACTGCTAATTAGCACTAGCGCAGTTTTTTGAACCGCGCTGCTGCTAAGATTCTGTGTATAGCCTTTTCCCTAGTAGTGTACAACTTTTCTTTAAGAAAACCATTAAGGAATGTAGTTTTGACGTCCATTTGCCAGATTTCATAAAATGTGGCAATTGCTAACATGATTCGGACAGACTTAAGCATCGCTACAGTTGAGAAAATCTCATTGTAGTCAACACTTGGAACTTGTCGAAAACCTTTTTGCGACAAGTCGAGCTTTGTAGATAGTAACACTACTATCAGCGTCTGTCTTCCCCTTGAAGATCCATTTATACAATATGGCTTGCCGATCATCGGGCAACTCCACCAAAGTCCACACTTTGTTATCATACATGGATCCCATCTCAGATTTCATGGCCTCAAGCCATTTCGCGGAATCTGGGCTCATCATCGCTTCCTCATAGTTTGTAGGTTCATCATGGTCTAGTAACATGACTTCCAGAACAGGATTACCGTACCACTCTGGTGCGGACTGTACTTTGGAAGACCTACGAGGTTTTGTAGTAACTTAATCTGAAGTTTCATGATCATCATCATTAGCTTCCTCACTAATTGGTGTAGGAATCACTCGAACTGATTTCTGTGATGAACTACTTTCCAATTCGGGAGCAGGTACAGTTACCTCATCAAGTTCTACTTTCCTCCCACTCACTTCTTTCGAGAGAAACTCCTTCTCTAAAAAGGATTCATTCTTAGCAACGAATGTTTTGCCTTCGGGTCTGTGATAGAAGGTGTACCCAACAGTTTTCTTTGTGTATTCTATGAAGACGCACTTCTCCGATATGGGTTCGAGCTTATCAGGTTGAAACCTTTTTCACATAAGCATCGCAACTCCAAACTTTAAGAAACGACAGCTTAGGTTTACTGCTAAACCATAGTTCATACAGTGTCATCTCAACGGATTTAGATGGTGCCCTATTTAAAGTGAATGCAGCTATCTCTAATGCATAACCCCAAAACGATAGTGTTAAATTGGTAAGATTCATCATAGATCGCTCCATGTCCAATAAAGTGCGGTTACGACGTTCGGACACACCATTACACTTTGGTGTTCCATGTGGCATGAGCTATGAAACTATTCCACATTGTTTAAAATGAAGGCCAAACTCGTAACTCAAATATTCTTCTCTACGATCAGATTGTAGAAACTTTTATTTTCTTGTTACAATGATCCTCCACTTCACTCTGAAATTCTTTGAACTTTTCAAATGTTTCAAACTTGTGCTTCATTAAGTAGATATACACATATCTGCTCAAATCATCTGTGAAGGTCAGAAAATAACGATACCCTGCCACGAGCATCAACACTCATTGGACCGCATACATCGGTATGTATTATTTCCAACAAGTTAGTAGCTCATTCCATTGTTCCGGAGAACGGAGTTTTAGTCATCTTGCCCAAAAGGCACGGTTCACAAGCCTCAAATGATTCATAACCAAGTGATTCCGAAAATCCATCTTTATGGAGTTTCTTCATGCGCTTTACACCGATATGACCCAAACGGCAGTACCACAAATAAGTTGCACTATCATTATTAACTTTGCACCTTTGGCATCATTATTATGAATATGTGTATCACTATGATCAAGATTCAATAAACCATCACCATTGGGTGTATGACCATAGAAGGTTTTATTCATGTAAACAGAATAACAATTTATTCTCTATCTTAGATGAATAATCATATCGCAATAAACATGATCTTATCATATTTATGCTCAACACAAACACCAAATAACATTTATTTAGTTTTAACACTAATCTCAAAAATATAGGGAGTGTGTGATGATGATCATATCAATCTTGGAACTACTTCCAACACTCATCGTCACTTCCCCTTCAACTAGTCTCTGTTTATTCTGTAACTCCTGTTTTGAGTTACTAATCTTAGCAATTGAACAAGTATCAAATACTCAGGGCTACTATAAACACTAGTAAGGCACACATCAATAACCTGTATATCAAATATACCCTTGTTCACTTTGCCATCCTTCTTATCCACCAAATATTCAGGGAATTTCTGCTTCCAGTGACCATTTCCTTTGCAGTGTAAGCACTCTGTTTTAGGCTTTGGTCCAGTTTCGGTCTTCTTCACGGGAGTGACAACTTGTTTGCCATTCTACTTGAAGTTTCCCTTTCTTTCCCTTTGCCCTTTTCTTGAAACTAGTGGTCTTGTCAATCATCAACACTTGATGCTCTTTCTTGATTTCTACCTTCGTCGTTTCAACATCACGAAGAGCTCGGGAATCATTTTCGTCATCCCTTGCATAATATAGTTCATCACGAAGTTCTAGTAACTTGGTGATGGTGACTAGAGAACTCTGTCAATCACTATCTTATCTGGAAGATTAACTCCCACTTGATTCAAGTGATTGTAGTACCCAGACAATCTGAGCACATGCTCACTAGTTGAGCGATTCTCCTCCATCTTTTAGCTATAGAACTTGTTCGAGACTTCATATCTCTCAACTCAGGTATTTTCTTGAAATATTATCTTCAACTCCTGGAACATCTCATATGGTCCATGACGTTCAAAATGTCTTTGAAGTCCCGATTCTAAGCCTTAAAGCATGGTGCACTAAACTATCAAGTAGTTATCATATTGAGCTAGCCAAACGTTCATAACTTCTGCATCTGCTCCTGCAATAGGTCTGTCACCTACCGGTGCATCAAGGACATAATTCTTCTGTGCAGCAATGAGGATAATCCTCAGATCACGGATCCAATCCGCATCATTGCTACTAACATCTTTCAACACAATTTTCTCTAGGAACATATCAAAAATAAACATATGAAAGCAACAACGCGAGCTATTGATCTACAACATAATTTGCAAAATACTACCAGGACTAAGTTCATGATAAATTTAAGTTCAATTAATCATATTACTTAAGAACTCCCACTTAGACATACATCTCTCTAGTCATCTAAGTGATCACGTGATCCAAATCAACTAAACCATGTCCAATCCTCACGTGAGATGGAGTAGTTTTCAATGGTGAACATCACTATGTTGATCATATCTACTATATGATTCACGCTCGACCTTTCGGTCTCCGTGTTCCGAGGCCATATCTATATATGCTAGGCTCGTCAAGTTTAACCTGAGTATTCTGCATGTGCAACTGTTTTGCACCCGTTGTATTTGAACGTAGAGCCTATCACACCCGATCATCACGTTGTGTCTCAGCACGAAGAACTTTCGCAACGGTGCATACTCAGGGAGAACACTTCTTGATAATTTACTGAGAGATCATCTTAAAATGCTACCGTCAATCAAAGCAAGATAAGATGCATAAAGGATAAACATCACATGCAATCAATATAAGTGATATGATATGGTCATCATCATCTTGTGCTTGTGATCTCCATCTCCGAAGCACCGTCGTGATCACCATAATCACCGGCGCGACACCTTGATCTCCATCGTAGCATTGTTGTCGTTACGCCATCTGTTGCTTCTACGACTATCTCTACCGCTTAGTGATAAAGTATAGCAATTACAGGGCGTTTGCATTTTATACAATAAAGCGACAACCATATGGCTCCTGCCAGTTGCCGATAACTCGGTTAGAAAACATGATCATCTCATACAATAAAATATAGCATTACGTCTTGACCATATCACATCACAACATGCCCTGCAAAAACAAGTTAGACATCCTCTACTTTGTTGTTGCAAATTTTACGTGGCTGCTATGGGCTGAGCAAGAACCGTTCTTACCTACGCATCAAAACCACAACGATAGTTCGTCAAGTTAGTGTTGTTTTAACCTTTGCAAGGACCGGGCGTAGCCACTTTCAGTTCAACTAAAGTGAGAGAGACAGACACCCGCCGGTCACCTTTAAGCACGAGTTCTCGTGAACGGTGAAACCAGTCTCGCGTATCGTCGCGCGTAATGTCGGTCCGGGCCGCTTCATCTCACAATACCGCTAAACCAAAGTATGACATGCTGGTAAGCAGTATGACTTGTATCGCCCACAATTCACTTGTGTTCTACTCGTGCATATGACATCTACGCATAAAACCAGGATCTGATACCACTGTTGGGGAGCGTAGTAATTTCAAAAAATTTCCTACGCACACGCAAGATCATGGTGATGCATAGCAACGAGAGGGAAGAGTGTTGTCCACGTACCCTCGTAGACCGAAAGCGGAAGCGTTAGAATAATGCGGTTGATGTAGTCGTACGTCTTCACGGACTGACCGATCAAGCACCGAAACTACGGCACCTTCGATTTCTAGCACACGTTCAGCTCGATGACGATCCCCGGACTCCGATCCAGCAGAATGTCGGGGAAGAGTTCCGTCAGCACGATGGCGTGGTGACGATCTTGATGTTCTACCGTCGCAGGGCTTCGCCTAAGCACCGCTGCAATATTATCAAGGAGGGAGGGTGAGGTGTGTGAAACTCTAATTACACTAGCCTCCTATGTTGCATCTTTCGCAAGAGATAGCAAGGGAGATGGCGCTCCCACCTCCCACCACGGCGCTGCCCCCCTCTCCGGCGATCTCTCCACTCCTCCACTAATCTGAGGATCTTCTCCGATCAACATCTCCGGCGTCTCCTCTGGATCAAGGCAATACCCATCTTCCATGGGTTCTTCTCGTGGATCTACCCTTGGCTTGGATTTCTCCAAGGGTAGGGTTTTTTCAGATGAGGTTTTCAGATCTACTGGGAATTCAGTTCATCCTTCGGGGCGTAGGCGGCCCTTTATTTTGATCGTTTCATTCAGCCGTCATGCATTCCGTCTCTCGGTGGATTCTGTGGCTACGGCTTTGGAAGCTGCAATTGGAGGTTCGGCCATTGACCTTCAGGTTGATCACATCAAAGGCAAGGTTTTCTCTTTCCATGTTTCTTGCAAACAAGTGGGTTTTATCATCATGGACCTTCGTTCGTTTTCGTGTGATCTTTTCAAGTGTTATTTTCATCTTTGGGGTAATGGTGGACCAAATTGGATTAGAGAGCTCAGGATTTGGAGGAAAGAATGTGACGTTGAGTGGATTCTAGTTAGTCCAACCAAACGTCGATCTTCTTTGGGTCTTTTGGCCATGCATAAACCCCCAGCTAAATCAGCCCTAAAATCGGCTGCCTCATCCAGGAAGAATCTTTCGTTTGCCACGTTTGAAAGATACACGGCTTGCAAGGGGTATAGATACCCAGCTTCCCAAAATTGCATTGACACCATGAGAGATGCGGGGTATGATCTGCCTGTTCATGAACGTGTAGTCATTCATCCATCACCTGCACAGGATTTGCAATGGACTGTGGCACGCCCGCCAATAGTTTTTGGCACGATATCTCCTTCACCAGAGTTGTGCCGGCCATCTTCCTCGGCTCCGGCAGCGGTTATGGTTTCCGCCGAAGTTTCCTCTCCATCTGCGATGATTACGCCCGTCATTTCCGCGGGATTGTCTACCATTCAAAATTTTGATTGCAACCAAGTTGTGTCGGAGGCCCCTCTTGTCCCAGTTGCGATGGTCGGCCCAGTATCTCCTAGGCCTAGCACGCCCTCGGTTCCAAGCCCACCCGTTTGCGATGGGCATATCCCTTCATCACAAGAGGCAGCAAGGCAGTTTGAAGCTATGGTCGATGACATGGTGGACCGTGTGATGACATGTACTATCTGCTCTACTCAGGGCCACCTGTTTGCGACTTGTGGAATGCGAGCGGTCTGCTCGGCTTGCTCTCGCCCTGGTCATTCTTGCAGGGAATGCAATGATTTCGCGCGCTCCCAAGGATTGGTTTGGAAGCCAATTTCGGTGCAACAAAATAAGATTTTATCGGAATCTGCTACTACTCATGGGAACAGAGCCGGAGTTATTGGGATAGACTGCCCAGTCCCATCGCCGCCGCCCCATTTGCATCTTCCTTCCCCCACAGCCAGAGAAAAACCTCGACCACCTCCATCCATGGCGAACTACGAGCTCGATCCTCAGCGCTTTGTGCCTGCTGGCCACCACATCATTGATGGTGGAGATCGCCGCCTCCCGCGCACCTTCTTCACGCCGGCTGCTCGGCCGACCCGACGCCACGAGGACTACATGATTGCTGAAGTCATGCCGGCGCCAGATGGACCGCTCGGTCCGGTGCGTGAGGAGGTGGTTCAGTTTCTGCAAGATTAAGGTATCATGGTTCGCTCAACTCAGCCATGGTTTCATGGGGTGGGTCTGTTTCAAGTTAGGGATCCGTCAGTGAGATACACTTTGATTCAGTATCCTCCTTTCCCGTTGGGCAATGATCGCTTCGTTAGATTCATGAAGCATGATGAGGGAGAGAATTTCAAAGGTGCAAATGGTTTTCGTAAGGGATGGTTAATGTTCATTGGGATTCCTCTGGATTACCGCACTACTGAGTTCATCTCGCAGGCGGTCGGTACTTTTGGCAAGTTTATTTCTTCGGATAGTGAGGATCCGTATCTGGTCAGAACCATGGTGGAGGCTAGTTTCCCTGACACTCCACTTGTTCCACGTGATGTGGTTTTCGGTGATTATGCTGATTTGGGAGGCGCCCAAGTATCCTGGACTGCTGCATGTTATGTCCTTGGAGCTGATTTTGCTGATCAGATGCCCAACGATGAAGATCCAATGCCGTTAGATGGAAACCCCCACCCGCTGCCTGGCGACCTGATTCATGACAATTTGCCTTTCATCCTTCCTCCGTACCCAATGTTGGGATGGAACGATGCCCTCTTGCTCCCCTGCTCCTCGGGTTAATGAGGAGGTGCCCGATTGGGGAATCTTTGGGTGGGGTGGTGAAGATGCTCCGGTGCAGGTCATGCAGCCGCAAATGCCTGAACAAGACCAAGTGTCCATGGTGATTGATCAGCCGGAGGGGTCAGTTTCTGTGGACCAACCTGATCAGGACCTTCAGCATGTTCCTCCTCCAGACATTCAGCAACAGCATGTTTTTGAGGAAAACCAGTTGGCCATAGTGCCGTATCAGCCTCCTGTGGTTCAATATCATGAGATCTTCATTGGCATGGCCCGTATTGTGGCAGGACCACCTCTCCCCTCGGAGATGATCTGGAAGAGGTCATTTGAGAATCTAATGTTTGATTTTTCAGTGATGGAAGTGCCTAGGCCTATCTTTGGCAAGCCGTTGGGTACAGTTATCTACTCAAAGAGGACTTGGTCTATTGCTTTTGATGAGTCCAAGAAGGTGTCTAGTCTGCAGGCTTCAATGCCTCTGGTTATGCCTGATAGAAGAGCAGTCGTGCTGAAGAGGCCAGTTGCAAGAGCTCTTTTTGACAGTCTGCCTACATCTGCAGTTTCCATTGTTGTGTCTGAGCCAGTTTCCACTGATGTGCCTGAGCCAGTTCCTGTTGAACCATCTCCTGTTTCTGCATCTCCTGAATCAACACCTTTGGTTTTCTCTGCTGAGCAAGTCAGAAAGCGAAGAGAGAAGAAGAAGCCGCCGGTGGTTGACACATGTGACACCCCCGATTTAATCGTACACTAATCATGCACGCAAACGTGTACGATCAAGATCAGGGACTCACGGGAAGATATCACAACACAACTCTAAAAGTAAAATAAGTCATACAAGCATCATAATACAAGCCAGGGGCCTCGAGGGCTCGAATACAAGTGCTCGATCATAGACAAGTCAGCGGAAGCAACAATATCTGAGTACGACATAAGTTAAACAAGTTTGCCTTAAGAAGGCTAGCACAAACCGGGATCAGATCGAAGAGGCGCAGCGGGCCGCTGCTCGGGATCCTCCTAAACTACTCACGGTCGTAAATCGACTGACAGACGTAGTAGTAGGCACCTTGAGTAGTAGTCATCCTCGACGGTGGCGTCGGCCTGGACTCCAAAGATCTAGTTGTGACAACCGAAAGAAAGGAAAAGGGGAAAAGGGGGAGAAAGCAACCGTGAGTACTCATCCAAAGTACTGCAAGCAAGGAGCTACACTACATATGCATGGGTATATGTGTAAAGGGCCATATCAATTGGTGAGCTGCGCAGAATGCCGAATAAGAGGGGATAGCTAATCACGTCAAGACTACGCTCAGGCGCAGCTCCGTCTTTGACATGTAGAAGAGAGTAGATGAAGTCCTCCAAGTAGCATCGCCAAGTAGCATCTCCAAGTAGCATCTCCAAGTAGCATCTCCGGTTGCATCGCATAGCATAATCCTACCCGCGATCCTCTCCTCGTAGCCTGTTAGAGAGCGATCACGGGTTGTATCCGCACTTGGAAGGGTGTGTTTTATTAAGTATCCGGTTCTAGTTGTCATAAGGTCAAGGTACAACTCCGGTCGTCCTTTTACCGAGGGACACGGCTATTCAATAGTTTAAACTTCCTGCAGGGTGCACCACATAACCCAACACGCTCGATCCCATTTGGCGGACACACTTTCTGGGTCATGCCCGCCTCGGAAGATCAACACGCCGCAGCCCCACCTAGGCACAACAGAGAGGTCAAGACGCCGGTCTAAACCCTATGCGCGCAGGGTCCGCCCATCGCCCGAGCACACACACGCGAGGGCGGCGGAAGCGTAACTAGCCCCTAATACAAGCGCAGGCTTACGTTCCAATCCGGCGCCGCTTCGATTCCACGACGTCAAGAAGGCTTTACCGATACCACGACGTCGGGATACCCATAACTACTCCCACGTAGATGGTTAGTGCGTATAGACCAAATGGGCGACTCGGATCAAATACCAAGATCTCGTTAAGCGTGTTAAGTATCCATGAACGCCGAACAGGGCCAGCCCACTGCCTCCTAGGTAGTCTCAACCTGCCCTGTCGCTCCGCCACAAAGTAACGATCGGGGCCGTCGGGAACCCAGGCCCACCTCTAGGGATGGAGCCACTGTCCTTTCGGCCCCTCATCGAATCACTTGCGGGTACTCTTGAGCGGACCCGACTTTAGTCACCATCTGTATAGTATGTATGTATGTATAGTATATACCGTGATCACCTCCCAAGTGATCACGGCCCGATAGTATAGCAAGGCGATCGACAAGAATGTAGGGCCAATGATGATAAACTAGCATCCTATAATAAGTATTTAGGATCATGGGTAAGGTATCAATGATTGTAGCAACAATGACGGGCTATGCAATGTAATAGGAGTAATCAAACAAGAACATGCTACACTACTCTAATGCAAGCAAGATAGAGAAGAATAGGCGATATCTGGTGATCAAAGGGGGCTTGCTGGTTGCTCGACAAGTAGGGGTCGTCAACTCCGTAGTCGAGCAGGCGGCAAGAGATCGGTCTCGGTGTCTAGCGAGAGAAGAGGGGAAGAAACAATAAATACTTAAGCAAACAGATGCATAGCGATGCATTACATGACAAGTAACGGTGTTAGGGTGCCTTAACGCGGTATGAGGTGATACCGTGAAGGGAGGGGACAACCGAAAGTATCCCGGTGTTCGCGTTTTGAGCAGAGGAGCCGAGGAGGAAAGTTGCGAGTTCGATAGGTTAGGGATGCGTGGCGGATTTAACGGGCTGTGTTTCCGGATTCGTATCGTCGTTCCGAGCAACTTTCATGTTGAAAATATTTTAATCCGAGTTACGGATTAAAAGATATGATTTTCTAAAGATTTTATTAATTTCTAGAATTTAATTAATTATTTAATTAATTCGAAAATGAAACAATGACATCAGCATGATGTCATGTCGACGTCGAGAGTCAATGAGTTGATCGGTCAACTGACGATGGGTCCCATCGTCGCTGACACATTTTAATTAAACAATTTAGTTATCCTAATTAGTATTAATTAGGGGTGGGCCCCACTGTCATTGACTACTAAATTAACTTATTAACAGATCAGGTTAATTAGGTAACTAATATGTAATTAGTTTAATTAGTTGGTTAATTTAATTAATCACAATTAATTAAGTTAATTATTTATTAAATTAATTATTTCTAATTTTTTTATTATATTTTTTTTTTATACGTTCTGGGTGTGGGCCCCATCTGTCATAGGCCCATAGGGGCCTATCGGGTTCGGGCGTTGTTGCCGGGGCCGAGCCCCGTGAGTGTCTTGGTGATTCTGAGGCGAAGGGCACGGGAAGCCAGCCCGATTGGGCATTCGCCCAGATCGAAAGGGGGGCGACCACGGGCACGGCGAGGCCGCCCGCCTGAGGCGGCAGTGGCGAGGCCACCACAGGGCGGCGCGCGTTGCGGCGGTTAAGGCCAGCAGGACTCGCAGCGGTGGCACCAGCAGTAGTAGAGCGGAGCAGCGGCAGCGACACCGGAGCAGTTAGCAGCGGCAACAGAGGCAGTTAGCAGCAGCAGAAGAGCCGGGGAGTGGGACGCGGCCGAGGCGGCCGGCGCGCGTTGCAGGCGCCAGTGAGCGAGGCCAGGGCCGAAGTGGCCAGAGTAGGGGAGGAGAGGAGTTGTTGGGGCCTCACCACGGGGCCGTGGGGTCTAGGCAGCGAGCTCGACGGAGGTCGGAGAGGTCCGACGAGGAGGGGGTCGAGGTGGCGTTCCGGCGACGGCGGGGTCGAGGCAGAGGAGCTCCGGTGGGGTTGCCCCGACGAACGGCGACGGCGGGAAGGTGAGGAGGAGGCGGGCGTCGATGGCAGTCGGTGGCGCGACGAGTTCCGGCGGGGTCTGAGGAGGTCGAGGACGGAACGGCGACGAGGCAGCCGACGACGGCGTGGCAACTCCGGGGGGGACGGGATCGGTGCGGTGGCGTCGGTGGCAGAGTGCCACGATCCCGTTCTGGATCGGGGTAGGAGGAGAGGGGCGTGGGGGATCGTGGGGGGTTCTCCTCGATCCAGATTGGATCGGGAGAGGGAGAGTGGGGGCACGAGTGGGAGTGGTGGGGGTGAGGTAGGTTAGGGTTTCGGTGGATAAGGGAGGGTGGCGGTTGGGCTCAGGCTTGAATGGGCGGCTAATTGGGGCGGCAGGCCCGGGGGTCTTCTCTCCTTTCCTTTTTTGTTTGTTTTCTGTTTTTGCAGTTTCTTTTCCTTTTATTTATTTTCTTTTCTGTTTTAAATCAGTTTAGATTATTTAGACATTTTCTAAAAATATGTTTACTTCACCGCAATTACCTTTGTAATATTTGGCAACCACCGAACATTTTAGTTTTAAATTTTTGAAAACTTTTATTGTTATCATTAATTTTAATTTGAATTTCGAACGGTTTCGAATTATTGCGAGCATAAAAACAATAACCGAGGTGTCATGGCACGTTTAGCGTGGGATTACTGTAGCACGATTATCCGGGCGTTACAAATCTCCTCCACTACAAGAAATCTCGTCCCGAGATTTAAGCGGTGGGATAAGGGGGAAAGGTCTGGTTACGAAATACTAACGAATCTTATCGGTCTTGGTTGTTCTCCTCGAAGAGGTCGATCCATTACGTTGATGCCTTCATTTCTCTGCTTCAGGTCATCAAGATGAAGTCGTCATCCTTTCTTCGGGAACCCCATCGTACTTACGGAAGAATAAAGGGGGTATTCCGGGAGAGGCAAGGTTAACTATCTGGTAGATAAGATTGGGGAAGGTGGCGGAAAGTAACTCTTGAATTGAAACTTAGAAAATATCGAGAGCAAAGTAAGGCGGTATCATGGAAAGTTTCAAGCGGGCAGGAATGTTCGATGCCTGTTATAGGGCGTGAAAGGGGTTCAAAGCAACGGGAATAAGTATTGTGTCTGATATCAGACTTGAAGGTGGCTCGTGAATTACATACGAGGCCACGGACGAGGAATAACTTTGATAATAAGGTGTACCGGAGAGTCAGGTTTCGATCCTATGGAACTGTGGGTTATGGGCCCACCATGTGGGTTGAAAGTAGGAAGGGTGGTGACATCTTGCACAACCGCAACAGGGAGGCATGTCAGTGAATAGCTTGTCAGCTATGTCGGCCACAATGTCAGTACCAAGGACGGGGAACGAAGAGAGCAATTTTCCTGCTTGTTGAACGAGGCGAACCAATTGGCAAAGTTATCGCCCATCGGTGGTTACCGGAATGTCGTCAACAATAGTAACAGGATCTTCACCGTGAGTTGTACACGATGTGTTTGCACAAGCAGGAATTATTACTGCTTATATCATATGGACCATAGAAAGGGTTTAAACAAACCAATGGAAGGGGAAAAGTGTCTATCAGATTTAATCAGAACAATGGAAAGAATAGTGTGTTTAAACACTTAATTCAGGGGTATATCCTTCCCAAGGACAAGTAGAGCATGATATCCATAACAGGATATAACGTAGAAAACTCTTTAGGTAGGGGAGAAAATTTTCATGGCATTACCCATACAGCAGTGTTTGGATAATTGATCAAGAAACATTTAGCATTGGGCTTTAAATGTTCTTGTTGAAAATCGGAGTACCACAAACATGCTTCGAGATAGCATTGCATGGTCTTCAAGCAAAGGTCAGACGTTGGAAACACAAAGGATCCCTCAGGAACAACTTATAAAATAAGTCTTACAATTTCCTTCAGGAAGAATAGTTATCCTTGCAAAAGAAATTATAATGATAGGTCCTCCAGCCAGGGGGGGGTGCTAGGCATGACATCATATTACCAGGTCATCGAAGGACCAACATCATATCTCGTGAAAAGTTGTCCCAACCATCATATCCGACCGAGATTCAGATCCGAATGGTGTCAGGATACCTCCGATGTAGTATGCCTGAGAAGAAAAGGTGCAACACAATTGACGAGATGACAATGTAAGATTCTCGGGAATTGAACTATGCAAGTGAGTTCCGAAACAAGAGTTCATCATTAAACCAAGGAGAGGATGAGGAGGTGGCTGATGGACTCAGCACAATTCAACGAGATTTCCAAAAATGGATTTCCACAATTATGTGAACAAGGAGATAACATCTGTTAGATCAGATAATATAATGGGGTATGCTTGAGGAACACATACACAATTAAACATTGGTTGAAAAGTGCACCCGAAATATGGGTTGGGTTGCACGACCAATGTCGTAATGGTGAATCAATAACCAATAGCCCGAGGATGAGCTGTCGGCAATTTAACTTCAAAGCAATAGGGTTGCTAGGATCTACAGAATCCAAGCAAGACCGTTCACTTGCTAGTATTCGGTTAGAATCAACATTGGGACCAAGAAAGAATGGTGATGGTGAGAAGTATCACTATACCAAGAGATTTTAAGAGGCGGAGCAATTCTCACAACCTTCTTGACATAAAAGATGGTAATACTTCAAGGTGAAGAAGAACAAATCTTTGGGTAGCAAGGAACTCAAGATTCAATCCAAAACATGAACACGTTTGTGTTGAGGGAAGACAAGGATGTGGTCGATGATAACACGATCATCGAGGGGCAAGGATGGTATTTACCATCATGAATTTGATTGACATCCCGAAGGAGTTAAAATGTTGATGATGATCACGACAAATTTTGTCGAGAGGCTCCTGAAGATGCAATCGCCGGCGACGACATCAAGCCAAGGGAATGGTGAAGCAAAAGGCTATTATAACCGTAGATAAGATGTCATCCTGAATTTAGAGTTATCTCTCAAGACAAACAATATGATGGTGAAAGTTCAATGTAAGCTTAGAGCACCGTCGGATTGTGCCCCAAGGATGAAGGACATAGGTAAAATGGTCAAGCAGTCAACCGAGCGATGATGATGTAGTCAATCAATTTGGGAATGACACGATCGAGTACAAACTCGTAAGCAACGAAGATTACTAAGAGTTGTTGAACGCAAGGCGGACTCGATTCGATTATCGGTGTCTTTGAGTGTTTAATAACTCATAGCCCATGAAAAATTGTAATCGGTGAGAATGTAGTACTTGATGAAGAACTCATAAGAAGTTATGAAGTTCCAAGATAATCTCGAGACACCGTGGGGTAATACTCGACAACAGTCCAAAGTAGAGCTTGGACCGGGTATTGCTCTATAGAAGGTAAGTGCTTAAACATGCACGAGAAATGGTATTTAAAGGAGATCATGGTCGAAACCACGATTGCAAAAGGCCAGATCCCAGATATAAGATGTACTTATACCAAGGGAATAATTAATTTAAGAGAAGCTTTAATGATAAGATCTACATCGTGTCCATGGGCATGAACACAAAGTTCAAGGTCGACTCCCACTTCTCCACTGCATAACCTTTCATTTACTTCTCGCGTTTGATGAAGTTGTAGTGTTGAAAATTTTATCTGGCAATAATACCAGCAGAGTATGACTCGTGAAACTTTCGAGTCCACACATATTAAGGAAGGTATAGATTCAACCCATTGGGGCTGCTTAGGAACATATACCACAAGCTTCAGGAGTAAATATCACCAGCTCGAAAGCAGAGCATGGTTGACAAAAGGAGAGGATACCATTTACCAAAGGCATTATGTATCAGAGAAAGAACTCACAAGGTGATTAATTATGAAGGACATTGTCGGATAATAATCCAGCAGTGGATATGGCGATCCACAATGGAGCTGATGTGAGTATTGATACCCAATCAGAGGAAGAAAGAAATGCAATGCATCGGTTTATAGAACATCTGAATAATTCAACGTTCAATTAGCAAAGGAATTATGATTTTCAAATCAAGGGATCAGGAGCAAATGCTCAGATCAAGGATGGATAAGTTGAATAGACTTAGGGGTACAATCGATGGCAATCTGATTGGCCGAGAACCAGCCCATGTTCGAAAGACGTCTGAGCCGGAAAGGTAATTTATCAGGATCAACTGATGATTGTATGCATTCGCACACATATAGAATCAACGGACTTAAAATGATAGTGACAAAGGATGCCAATAAGATTACTCGACTTATGGGATTAACCATAATGCAAGCAAGCAAGAATTTCAAGAGCAATAGGCTACTCAGATTTTGGAAGTTGAATATTATTCGAAGAACTTAGTGAAACACACCAACAACTAGGGATGGGCGGATACTCGGTAAGTGCGAGAAATTATCCATAGCGGTGTATATGTGGATAATGAACTGCAAGGCAGTAGGTACAAAGTATTCCCGGAATAATAGAGAGAATTTCCGAGGTATCTTGTAATAACAAGATCAACTGGGAATGAAGTTATGGACGACAAGTGTATGTAGCCTTCCATAGGGATTTATCGGTGGTATGGAATTGCAACGGCGAAGGGCACAATGGTCACGGGGAAACATCGAAGAGTATTGGCAAAATCTTCTGTTGAAGCGGTCGATCATCCGTAATGAAGGGGCTCTCCGGCAGGAAGTGATAACGAGAACCTAGAGTTAGATTTCAGCAAAATCATTTAACCCGAATAGAAGAGAGATTAGAATCCCAGAGTATGGACGAGGAATAAAAGATCCTAATACCACCCAATGGCGACGTGGGCCCATGGGCCGCACAGCCATGTTAGTAAAAGTTTTTCAATGTCTAGACTCGACTTCGGCCAAGGAGTGTGGAAGGGGGATTCTCTGGCAGTTGGCTCGATACCAACTCAGACGCCCCGATTTAATCGTACACTAATCATGCACGCAAAGCGTGTACGATCAAGATCGAGGACTCACGGAAGATATCACAACACAACTCTAAAAGTAAAATAAGTCATACAAGCATCATAATACAAGCCGGGGGCCTCGAGGGCTCGAATACAAGTGCTCGATCATAGACAAGTCGTGGAAGCAACAATATCTGAGTACGGACATAAGTTAAACAAGTTTGCCTTAAGAAGGCTAGCACAAAGCGGGATCAGATCGAAGAGGCGCGGGCCTCCTGCAGGATCCTCCTAAACTACTCTGGTCGTCGCCGACACTGCACGTAGTAGTAGGCACCTTGATGTAGTAGTCGTCCTCGGCGGTGGCGTCTGGCTCTGGACTCCAGCATCTAGTTGTGACAACCGTAAAGAAAGGAAAAGGGGAAAAGGGGAGAAAGCAACCGTGAGTACTCATCCAAAGTACTGCAAGCAAGGAGCTACACTACATATGCATGGGTATATGTGTAAAGGGCCATATCATGGACTGAATCTGCAGAATGCCGAATAAGAGGGGATAGCTAATCCTGTCAAGACTACGCTCGCGAGGCTCCGTCTTTCTGACATGTAGAAGAGAGTAGACTGAAGTCCTCCAAGTAGCATCGCCAAGTAGCATCTCCAAGTAGCATCTCCAAGTAGCATCTCGGTTGCATCGCATAGCATAATCCTACCGGCGATCCTCTCCTCGTAGCCTGTTAGAGAGCGATCACCGGGTTGTATCCGCACTTGGAAGGGTGTGTTTTATTAAGTATCCGGTTCTAGTTGTCATAAGGTCAAGGTACAACTCCGGTCGTCCTTTACCGAGGGACACGGCTATTGAATAGTTTAAACTTCCTGCAGGGTGCACCACATAACCCAACACGCTCGATCCCATTTGGCGGACACACTTTCTGGGTCATGCCCGGCCTCGGAAGATCAACACGCCGCAGCCCCACCTAGGCTGTGAGAGAGGTCAAGACGCCGGTCTAAACCCTATGCGCGTAGGGTCCGCCCATCGCCTCGAGCACACTCAAGACGTTGCGAGGGCGGCCGGAGCGTAACTAGCCCCTAATACAAGCGCAGCTTACGTTCCAATCCGTGCGCCTTCGTTCGGCCGACGTCAAGAAGGCTTCGGTGATACCACGACGTCGGGATACCCATAACTACTCCCACGTAGATGGTTAGTGCGTATAAACCAAATGGCGGACTCGGATCAAATACCAAGATCTCGTTAAGCGTGTTAAGTATCCATGAACGCCGAGCAGGCCAGCCCACTGTCTCCTAGGTAGTCTCAACCTGCCTGCCGCTCCGCCACAAAGTAACGATCGGGGCCGTCGGGAACCCAGGCCCACCTCTACCGGATGGAGCCACTGTCCTTTCAGCCCCTCATCGAATCACTTGCGGGTACTCTTCGAGCGGACCCGACTTTAGTCACCATCTGTATAGTATGTATGTATGTATAGTATATACCCGTGATCACCTCCCAAGTGATCACGGCCCGATAGTATAGCAAGGCAGACTGACAAGAATGTAGGGCCAATGATGATAAACTAGCATCCTATAATAAGTATTTAGGACTGCGGGTAAGGTATCAATGATTGTAGCAACAATGACAGGCTATGCAACAGAATAGGAGTAATCAAACAGTAACATGCTACACTACTCTAATGCAAGCAGTATAGAGAAGAATAGGCGATATCTGGTGATCAAAGGGGGGCTTGCCTGGTTGCTCAGACAAGTAGGGGTCGTCAACTCCGTAGTCGAACGGGGCGGCAGCAGCATCGGTCTCGGTGTCTAGCGAGAGAAGAGGGGGAAGAAACAATAAATACTTAAGCAAACAGATGCATAGCGATGCATTACATGACAAGTAACGGTGCTAGGGGTTCCTTAACGCGGTATGAGGTGATACCGGTGAAGGGGAGGGGACAACCGGGAAAGTATCCCCGGTGTTCCGCGTTTTCGGGCAGAGGAGCCGGAGGAGGAAAGTTGCGAGTTCGATAGGTTAGGGATGCGTGGCGGACGAACGGGCTGCGTTTCCGGATTCGTATCGTCGTTCCGAGCAACTTTCATGTTGAAAATATTTTAATCCGAGTTACGGATTAAAAGATATGATTTTCTAAAGATTTTATTAATTTCTAGAATTTAATTAATTATTTAATTAATTCGAAAATGAAACAATGACATCAGCATGATGTCATGTCGACGTCGATGAGTCAGCAGAGTTGATCGGTCAACTGACCGATGGGTCCCACCGTCGCTGACACATTTTAATTAAACAATTTAGTTATCCTAATTAGTATTAATTAGGGGTGGGCCCCATCGTCATTGACTACTAAATTAACTTATTAATGGATCAAAGTTAATTAGGTAACTAATATGTAATTAGTTTAATTAGTTGGTTAATTTAATTAATCACAATTAATTAAGTTAATTATTTATTAAATTAATTATTTCTAATTTTTTTATTATATTTTTTTTATACGTTCTGGGTGTGGGCCCCATCTGTCATAGGCCCATAGGGGCCTATCGGGTTCGGCGTTATTCTTGGGCGAGCCCCGTGAGTGTCTTGGCGATTACGGGCGAAAGGGCACGGAGGCGGCCGATTGGGCATTCGCCAGATCGAAAGGGGCGACCACGGCACGGCGAGGCCGCCACCGAGGCGCGATGGCGCAGGCCACCACAGGCGGCGCGTTGCGGGCGGTTAAGGCAAGCAGACTCGCAGCGGTGGCACCAGCGATAGTAGAGCGGAGCAAGCAGCGACATGCGGAGCGATTAGCGGCAGGCAGGCGATTAGCAGCAGCAGCAGAAGAGCCGGGAGTGGGACGCGGCGGAGGCGGCAGCGTGCTGCAGCGCCGATGGCGAGCGAGGGCGAAGTGGCGAGTAGGGAGGAGAGGAGTTGTTGGGGCCTCACCACGGGGCCGTGGGGTCTAGGCAGCGAGCTCGACGGAGGTCGGAGAGGTCCGACGAGGAGGGGGTCGAGGTGGCGTTCCGGCGACGGCGGGGTCGAGGCAGAGGAGCTCCGGTGGGGTTGCCCCGACGAACGGCGACGGCGGGAAGGTGAGGAGGAGGCGGGCGTCGATGGCAGTCGGCGGCGCGACGAGTTCCGGCGGGGTCTGAGGAGGTCGAGGACGGAACGGCGACGAGGCAGCCGACGACGGCGTGGCAACTCCGGGGGGGACGGGATCGGTGCGGTGGCGTCGGTGGCAGAGTGCCACGATCCCGTTCTGGATCGGGGTAGGAGGAGAGGGGCGTGGGGGATCGTGGGGGGGGGGGTTCTCCTCGATCCAGATTGGATCGGGAGAGGGAGAGTGGGGGCACGAGTGGGAGTGGTGGGGGTGAGGTAGGTTAGGGTTTCGGTGGATAAGGGGAGGGGGTGGCCGGTTGGGCCTGTGCCGAATGGGCCGGCCAATTGGGGCGGCAAGCCCGGGGGTCTTTCTCTCCTTTCCTTTTTTTGTTTGTTTTCTGTTTTTGCAGTTTCTTTTCCTTTTATTTATTTTCTTTTCTGTTTTAAATCAGTTTAGATTATTTAGACATTTTCTAAAAATATGTTTACTTCACCGCAATTACCTTTGTAATATTTGGCAACCACCGAACATTTTAGTTTTAAATTTTTGAAAACTTTTATTGTTATCATTAATTTTAATTTGAATTTCGAACGGTTTCGAATTATTGCGAGCATAAAAACAATAACCGAGGTGTCATGGCACGTTTAGCGTGGGATTACTGTAGCACGATTATCCGGGCGTTACAACACAATGCTGCGTCGTTGCACTCGGAGCGCGGCAAAGTTAGATGGTTTTAAAAGTTGTTTTTGAGCAGCTACCTCTTCAGCCATCAAAGAAGCGCCCACGAGCCAAGCCCGTGGAGGACAAGGCCCAGCCCATTCCTGCGGATGGTGACGACGAGGCTTCAACTGCTGCACCACCACACACTCCTCTTCGCGTTCTTCAGGCAATTGGTGCGGAGCTGGAGGTTGACCCCATGCTGCTATCGGTGGATAAGCTTATGGCTAATCCACAGGAGGACTCGTCTGCGTCGTCAGCTTAATGATTATGTCGCTTTATTGGTGGTTATCCTGGGTGCATGCTATGTGTACTTCTTTTATGGTTGCTCTGAACTATGGCTCTGAAACATTTTATGGCTCTGAACTATGTTACCTTTTGGGCTGTATGGCATTGTATGTCATGCTTTATATAACTTTATGCTATTTGGTCATCCATGAATCGAGTAACAACGCGTAGTTGGAAGATCTTGTGCTGGAATGTCCGTGGTTTGAATTCAGATACGAGACAGCACGCTGTTAGAGGAAAAGTGTCTGAAAGTCAATGTTCAGTAGTTTGCCTGCAAGAAACCAAACTATCCTCCTGTGATCGGGCAACTATGAAATCAATATGCCCTCCTGGTTTTGACCAATTTGTTGAATCACCTTCTAGAGGCGCCTCGGGGGGTCTGTTGACTGCTTGGCGCTCCGATGTGTTTCAGGGTACCTTATTACAGGTTAAACCATACGCTATTGTCATGCAGTTTACTTCCGTGCATAACAATGAGCAATGGTTCCTGGTAAATATTTATGGTCCTTGTCAAGGACAACTCAGAGATGAGTTTGTTTCCTGGATTTATAATTTGGACATTGATCCTGGCCAACTGTGGATGCTAATGGGAGATTTCAATTTCATTCGTTGCATTGATAATAGAAACCTCCCAGGTGGTGACATAAATGACATGTTTATCTTCAATGAAATTATCGGCCATTTGGTACTCCTCGAGCTGCCTTTAAAAGGCAGAAGGTTTACTTGGTCCAATATGCAGGATACTCCTCTCCTGGAGCAACTTGACTGGGTGTTTACTTCTGCTACTTGGATTAACTCATATCCCATGACACAGGTGACCCCTTTGGCAAAAACTGCGTCTGATCATGTGCCCTGTCTTGTCAGCATTAGCACTTCCATCCCAAAGGCACACATTTTCTGGTTTGAAAATTTTTGGGTACATCAGGCAGGTTTCTTTGAGTGTGTGAAGGACGTTTGGAATCGTCCCTCTCGTAAGAATCATATTGCAGCAATTATTGTTGACAAGTTGAAGGCTCTACGCTATGCTTTGAAGAAATGGCAAAAAGGATTATCTCACATTAAATGTCTGATTGAAAAATGCAACTGGGTAATTCTTTGGTTGGATAACCTTGAGGACATGAGGCAGCTATCTAGGCCAGAAAGTAACTTCAGGAAAATCATAAAGCTGCACAATGAGCACCTGCTTCACATGCAATATCTCTATTGGAGGAAGAGATGCACTATCAAGTACATCAAAGTTGGTGAGGAAAACTCAAAAAAATTTCAGGCAATGGCAACTGAGAGATACAGGAAAAATTCAATTGCTAGTCTGAAGCTAGCTGATGGGTCTGTTTCATCTAATCATGAGGTTATGGCCAAGGAATTCTTGCGAGCCTTCAAGGACAGAATGGGAATGGTTAGGCCAATTGTGTTAGATGAGAACATTATCTCTCTAATATCAAGGGTACAGGGTTTGGAGGTCCTTACAAAACCCTTTGAGATTAAGGAGATTGAATAGGTTATCAATGATATGCCTATTGATAAGGCTCCAGGGCCGGATGGTTTTAATGGTCTCTTTCTTAAGAAATGCTGGCCAATAATTTCTGCTGACTTTATCCAGTTAGTGCATGAGTTTCATCTTTGGTCTTGTCTTGATTAGAAAATCTGAATGATGCATATATCACACTGATACCAAAAAACCAATCCCCTGAGGGGGTAGGGGATTTTAGACCTATTTCATTAACAAGTGTTGGTCTAAAATTTCTTACCAAGCTGGCTGCTAATAGATTTCAACAGGAAATCATCAGATGTATTCATAAAAACCAATATGGCTTCATCAAATCAAGAACAATCCAGGACTGTCTTGCATGGACATTTGAATACATCCATCAATGTAACCAGTCTAAACAGCCCATACTTCTGCTTAAGTTGGATTTTGAAAAGGCTTTTGATTCCATCCAACATGAGGCTATTCTGAGGATTCTTGCTGCAAAGGGTTTTGACAATAAATGGATTACATGGGTCAGACAGATACTGTCATCTGGCACCTCTTCTATTCTACTCAATGGAGTACCTGGCAATCATTTCAAATGCAAATGTGGAGTTAAACAAGGGGACCCAGTGTCTCCTTTGCTTTTTGTCATTGCTGCTGATCTTTTACAGACCTTGATTAATAATCTTCTAAAACAGGGTTTAATAAGCAGGCCTCTGTCAAATCATGACCCTGATTTTCCAGTGGTACAGTATGCTGATGACACATTGTTGTTCTTAAAGGCTGATAGGGATCAATTGGGGGCTCTGAAATCAGTGTTATACTCCTTTTCTGAGGCGACTGGTCTGCAGATTAACTTCCACAAATCTTCAATGTACCCCATTAATGTGACTGATCTGGTGGCTACTGAACTTGCTGCTTTTTTTGGCTGTAAGTTAGGAATGATGTCATTCACATATCTGGGGTTACCTGTTGGAACCACTACGCCTAAAATAGTGGATCTTCTTCCCTTGGTGGACTGTATGGAAAGGAGATTGACAGCAAGTTCTTGGTTCTTGCCTCAGGGAAGCAGGTTGCAGCTTGTTAATTCTGTCATCACTTCTTTGCCTATTTTCTTCTTTTGTACCCTATCAATCCCTCAAGGTATTCTAAAGCAGCTAGAAAGGATACAAAGGCAATGTTTATGGAGGAAATATGGGCAGGAGAAGGGTCACTCTTTAGCAGCTTGGCCTCTTGTTTGTAGGCCCAAGGCAAAGGGGGGGCTTGGAATCTTAAATCTGGGCTTGCAAAACCAAGCTCTGTTACTGAAGTTTCTCAACAAATTCTACAACAAAATGGATGTGCCTTGGGTACATTTAATTTGGGATTCCTATTACTTTGAGCAAATTCCCCATGATACCACCCTATGTGGCTCTTTCTGGTGGAAAGATGTTTGCAAGTTAATGGACTCTTTCAGAGCAGTTACTGGAGTTAATGTTCACAGAGGAGACACTGTGTTTTTCTGGGCTGATCACTGGCAAATTGGGAACAGTCAAGTGCCTCTTCTGGAAAGATTTCCTAGACTGTATTCCTTTTGTCTCCATAAAAAATTATCAGTCAAAGAAGTTTTTCAGGCTGATACTTTGCAGGATCTTTTCCTTTTGCCCCTCACTCAGCAAGCACATCAAGAGCTACAGCAGCTTGAGACACTCATGAGCTCTTTCAATCTGGATTCCAGTGGTAGTGATATCTGGGCATGGAGGCATGGAAAGCAATCAACCTATACTGCAAAAAAAATTTATGACTTTACTTACCAGCCTATGGTCTCAAACCCCATCTTGAGTTGGATTTGGAAGAGTTGCTGCACAATGTCAATTAAGATGTTTGCCTGGTTAGTCATAATGGACAGGATTAATACCAAGGACATGATTCAAAGAAGGAAGTGGAGGATTAATGATGGGCCACAATGTGTTCTTTGTCCAACAGGGGCTTTGGAAGACAGAAATCATCTTTTCTTTCAGTGCAATTTCAGTGTTCGTGTATGGATCTATTTGCAGATCCCTTGGAAAGACAGTCAAGATATGGTGGACATTGCATTGCATGCGAAGAAGGAATTCAAAAAGCCTTTTTTTGCTGAAGTGGTGTTTACCGCCTGGTGGAATATCTGGAAAGTTAGAAATGACAAGGCATTCAGGAGCATCACACCCTCCTTCAGAGCATGGAGATGTGGATTCATTCATGACCTCACTCTGCTTTCTCATAGAATCAAGTAGAAGCACAAGGAAGCTCTACTCAAATGGATTGATTTCCTTCCTCCCTGAAGGGAGTGGCTATACCCCTTCTTTGTACATCCTTTTTCTCCTATATAGTTTTCTTTTGCTGTTTTTTTATTTTATTTCCTTGCTTTCTTTCCTCAACTTGAGGACCATCTTGTAATTATACTGTTTTCTCTTGCTTTCAATAAAATGCTGTGGGGTGTAAGCCCTGCAGTCTCCAAGGTCAAAAAAAATATTATCAAGGAGGACTATGCTGGAGGGGGGCACCACACACGGCTAAGAGATCTCAAGGATCAATTGTTGTGTCTCCAAGGGGTGCCCCTCCCCGTATATAAAGGAGTGGAGGAGGGGGAGGGCCGGCCCTCTCTATGGCGCGCCCTAGGAGGAATCCTACTCCCACTGGGAGTAGGATTTCCCCCTTCCTAGTAGTAGGAGTAGGAGTCAAGGAAAGGGGAGAGAGAAGAGAAGGAAGGAGGGGGCGCGGCCCCTCCCCCTAGTCCAATTCGGACTAGGCCTTGGGGGGCGCCCAACCTCTCCTCTCTCTTTCCCCTAAAGCCCAATAAGGCCCATATACTCTCCGGCGAATTCCCGTAACTCTCCGGTACTCCGAAAAATACCCGAATCAATCGGAACCTTTCCGAAGTCCGAATATAGTCGTCCAATATATCGATCTTTACTTCTCGACCATTTCGAGACTCCTCGTCATGTCCCGATCTCATACGAGACTCCGAACTCCTTCGGTACATCAAAACTCATAAACTCATAATATAACTATCATCGAAACCTTAAGCGTGCAGACCCTACGGGTTCGAGAACTATGTAGACATGACCGAGACACGTTTCCGGTCAATAACCAATAGCAGAACCTGGATGCTCATATTGGCTCCTACATATTCTATGAAGATCTTTATCGGTCAAACCGCATAACAACATACGTTGTTCCCTTTGTCATCGGTATGTGACTTGCCCGAGATTCGATCGTCGGTATCTCAATACCTAGTTCAATCTCCTTACCGGCAAGTCTCTTTACTCGTTACGTAATGCATCATCCCTCAACTAACTCATTAGCCACATTGATTGCAAGGCTTATAGTGATGTGCATTACCGAGAGGGCCCAGAGATACCTCTCCGACAATCGGAGTGACAAATCGTAATCTCGAAATACGCCAACTCAACATGTACCTTCGGAGACACCTGTAGAGCTCCTTTATAATCACCCAGTTACGTTGTGACGTTTGGTAGCTCACAAAGTGTTCCTCTCGTAAACGGGAGTTGCATAATCTCATAGTCATAGGAACATGTATAAGTCATGAAGAAAGCAATAGCATCATACTAAACAATCAAGTGCGAAGCTAACGGAATGGGTCAAGTCAATCACATCATTCTTCTAATGATGTGATCCCGTTAATCAAATGACAACTCATGTCCATGGCTAGGAAACACAACCATTTTTTATCAACAAGCTAGTCAAGTAGAGGCATACTAGTGACACTATGTTTGTCTATGTATTCACACATGTATTATGTTACCGGTTAATACAATTCTAGCATGAATAATAAACATTTATCATGAAATAAGGAAATAAATAATAACTTTATTATTGTCTCTAGGGCATATTTCCTTCATAAAAAGCCCTAACCTAAACTTCTAGCCAGAGCTGAGGCACAAGGATTCTCCTTCCCACTACTGGCCATCGAATCATCAGGCAAAGGAGAGGAGAATCTATTGGCTCACTCTTGATAACCCACAAGTATAGGGGATAATTGTAGCCTCTTTCGATAAGTAAGAGTGTCGAACCCAACGAGGAGGTAAAGGTAGAACAAATATCCTCTCAAGTCCTATTTGCCACTGATACGACTCTACGCATGCTTAGTGTTCGCTTAACCTAGAACAAGTATGAAACTAGAAGTAGTTTGTAGGTGTTGTTGGATAGGTTTGCAAGATAATAAAGAGCACGTAAACGTAAAATAGGGGCTGTTTAGATAAAGATGCAATAAAGTAAATATAGCGACTCTAGAAAAGTGGTGGTAGGAGTTGTGAAATTGTCCCTAAGCAATTGACTACTTTACTAGACCGGTAATCGCTATTGCAATTCTATTTGAGGGAGAGGCATAAGCTAACATACTTTATCTTCTTGGATCATATGCACTTATGATTAGAACTCTAGCAAGCATCCGCAACTACTAAAGATCATTAAGGTAAACCCCAACCATAGCATTAAAGTATCAAGTCCCCTTTATCCCATACACAAACAACCTACTTACTCTGGTATGTGCTTCTGCCACTCACGCCACCCACCATAAGAAAATCATGAACATATTGCAACCCTACAACGGGGATCTGTCACGCTTGCGCAACACGGAGAGCACCATAGGACATCACCAATAATAAAACATGCAACTCAAACCAATCATAGTAATTCATCAATCATCGATAGGACAATGAAAATCTACTCAGACATCATAGGATGGAACCACATCATTGGAAAATAATATGAAGCATAAAGCACCATCTTCAAGTAGAGGGTACATCGGGTTGCGGGAGAGTGGACTGCTGAATATAGATGGGGGAAGGTGATGGAGATGTTGGTGAAGATGGCGGAGGTGTTGGTGTAGATCACGGTGATGATGATGGCCCCCGGCAGTGCTCCGGCGCCACCGGAAGCAAGGGGGAGAGAGCCCCCCTTCTTCTTATTCTTCCTTGACCTTCTCCCTAGATGGGAGAAGGGTTTCCTCTCTGGTCCTTGGCTCCCATGGCGTGGGAGGGGCGAGAGCCCTTCCGAGATTGGATCTATCTCTCTGTCTCTCTCTGTTTCTGCGCTCTCAGATTCTGCCCTGGCACCGTTTCTTTTATATCCGGAGGTCCGTAACTCCAATTGGATTGAAACCTTTGCCCAGATATTTTTCCAAAAATTAGCTTTCTTGTGGCAAAAGAAGAGCGTCAACTGCCTTACGGGATGCCCACAAGGGTCCAGGGCGCGCCTGCCCCCCTGGGCGCGCCCCCTACCTAGTGGACCCCTCGGGCACTGTCTCGCGTTGATTTTTCTTCCCAAAAATCATAAATATTCCAAAAATAATCTCTGTCCGTTTTTATCCCGTTTGGACTCCGTTTGATATGGGGTTTCTACGAAACATAAAACATGCAACAAACAGGAACTGGCACCAGGCACTGGATCAATATGTTAGTCCCAAAAATAATATAAAAAGTTGCCAAAAATATATGGAAGTTGTAGAATATTGGCATGGAACAATAAAAAATTATAGATACGACGGAGACGTATCAGCATCCCCAAGGTTAATTCCTGCTCGTCCTCGAGTAGGTAAATGATAAAAAGATAATTTTTGATGTGGAATGCTACCTAGCATAATCTTGATCATATATCTAATAATGACATGAATATTAAGACACGAGTGATTCAAAGCAATAGTCTATCATTTGACATAAAAACGATAATACTTCGAGCGTACTAATAAAGCAATCATGTCTTTTCAAAACAACATGGCCAAAGCAAGCTTATCCCTACAAAATCATATAGTTTGGCCATGCTTCATTTTCGTCACACAAAATGCTCCCATCATGCACAACCCCGATGACAAGCCGAGCAATTGGTTCATACTTTTGAACGCGCTTCAGCCTTTTCAACCCTCACGCAATATATGAGCACAATCCATGGATATAGCACTATAGGTGGAATAGAATATGATGGTGGGGGTTTATGTGGAGAAGACAAAAAGGGAGAAAGTCTCGCATCGACGTGGCTAATCAACGGGCAATGGAGATGCCCATCAATTGATGTCAATGCGAGGAGTAGGGATTGCCATGCAATGGATGCACTAAGAGCTATAAGTGTATGAAAGCTCAAACTGAAACTAAGTGGTGTGCATCCAACTTGCTTGCTCATGAAGACCTAGGGCATTTGAGGAAGCCCATCCTTGGAATATACAAGCCAAGTTCTATAATGAAAAATTCCCACTAGTATATGAAAGTGACAATATAGGAGACTCTCTATATGAAGAACATGGTGCCTCTTTGGCCCCCGTTTTTTTATTTAGGCTTCTTTGGCCTCTCTTTTTTTCATGGGGCAATGCTCTATAATGATGATCATCACACTTTTATTTACTTACAACTCAATATTACAACTCGATATTATAACAAAGATATGACTTTATATGAATGCTTCCGACAGTGTACCGGGATGTGCAATGATCTAGCGTAGCAATTACATCAAAAACGGACAAGCCATGAAAACATCATGCTAGCTATCTTACGATCATGCAAAGCAATATGACAATGAATGCTCAAGTCATGTATATGATGATGATGGAAGTTGCATGGCAATATATCTTAGAATGGCTATGGAAATGCCATGATAGGTAGGTATGGTGGCTGTTTTGAGGAAGATATAAGGAGGCTTATGTGTGATAGAGCGTATCGTATCACGGGGTTTTGATACACCGGCGAAGTTTGCACCAACTCTCAAGGTGAGAAAGGGAAATGCACGGTACTGAACAGGCTAGCAATGATGGAAAGGTAAAAGTGTGTATAATCCATGGACTCACATTAGTCATAAAGAACTCATATACTTATTGCAAAAGTTTATTAGCCCTCGAAGCAAAGTACTACTACGCATGCCCCTAGGGGGATAGATTGGTAGGAAAAGACCATCGCTCGTCTCCGACTGCCACTCATATGGAAGACAATCAAAGAAACACCCCATGCTTCAAATTTGTCACACAACGGTTACCATACGTGCATGCTACGGGACTTGCAAACCTCAACACAAGTGTTTCTACAATCCACAAACACCCACTTGCATGACTCTAATATCACCATCTTTATATCGCAAAACTATTGCAAGGAATCAAACATATCATATTCAATGATCTACAAGTTTATGTAGGATTTTATGACTAACCATGTGAATGACCAATTCCTGTTATCTCTCTAAATTGATATAAGTGAAGCAAGAGAGTTTAATTCTTTCTACAAAAGATATGCCCATGCTCTAAAAAATATAAGTGAAGCAAAAGAGCATTCTACAAATGGCGGTTTCTATGTGAAGAGAAACAGGCAATCCAAACTTCAAATGATATAAGTGAAGCACATGAAGCATTCTATAAAGCCATACTCAAAATATTTAAGTGAAGTGCAATGAGCATTATATAATTCAACCAAGTATTATCTCATACCAGCATGGTGCATAAAAGAAAAGTGAAAACTAAATGCAAAAGACGCTCCAAGACTTGCACATATCGCATGAACGAAACGAATCTGAAAACATACCGATACTAGTTGAAGAAAGAGGGGACGCCTTCCGGGGCATCCCCAAGCTTAGACGCTTGAATCTCCTTGAATATTTACTTGGGGTGCCTTGGTCATCCCCAAGCTTGAGCTCTTGCCTCTCTTCCTTTTCCTCATATCGAGACCTCCTCGATCAAACACTTCATCCGCACAAAACTTCAACAGAAAACTCGGTAAGGTCCGTTAGTATAATAAAGCAAATCACTACTATAGGTACTGTTGCAAACCAATTCATATTTTGTTTTTGCATTGTGTCTACTGTAATATAGCTTTTTCATGGCTTAATACACTGATAGAAATTGATAGTTTCATCAAAACAAGCAAACTATGCATCAAAAACAGAATCTGTCAAAAACAGAACAGTCTGTAGCAATATGAACATTCACCATACTTATCTTACCCCAAAAATTCTACCAAAATTAGGAAAAATAAAAAATTTGTACAGCAAGACATTGCAAAGAGAATCAGAACCATTTGGCGTTCCAGTCAAAAATGTAAAATCATGCACTACAGCCAAAGTTTCTGTCCTACACCATACAAACCAACAAGCATTGTAAACATCCTAAAGCAAACCTTGGCACATTATTTTTATAATACAATGGAATTGTACAAGGGGATAATTATTTTTGATGAAAAGTTTCTGTAATTAAGATTCACAAAGTTTCCGTGAGGATGAACAAAGTTTAAGGAGCTCTCCCACTTCAACAATGCTTGTCTCTCTCACTTTGACTTTCCTTTCTGAAAAGCTTTGGGTTCCCCCCTTTATTTATTTTTTTTGTTTTTAGACTATATGAAAGCACACAATAGCAATAAAAGACTCTCTAAAACATCCGGGTTGTCTCCCTGGCAGCACTTTCTTTAAAGCCATTAAGCTAGGCATAAAGTGCTCAAGTAATGGATCCACCCGGATCCCAAGGTATATCAAAGCCAATTTTAATTAACAATGATTTGTGATTTAGTAGTGAGCACAAAGTAACATATATCATGCAACAACGAAGTCTAACTCTCTTCCTATGCATCGGCATGTCATAAGAGAACAATTCATGCACACCAAGTAAAGGCCAATGCATAGTATAAGCAGTTTCTTGCAATTTTATCATATTGGAAACATAGAGAGGTGGAGATATAGTTCCTCTCTCATAATAATTGCAAGTAGGAGCATAAAGCACATGCATATTATATCTATCAAAATCATCATGTGAATGGTAAAAGGCAACCCATCAATATAATCCTTAATAAGCACAAACTTCTCTGATATAGTGTAGTTTGGAGAATTCAAAAGGATAATAGGACTATCATGTGTGGGTGCAATAGCAACAATTTATTGTCTAACATAAGGAACTATAGCAAGTTCATCTCCATAAGCATAATTCATATTGGCATCTTGGCCACAAGCATAGCAAGCATCATCAAAAAAGGATATTTCAAGAGAAGCAACGGTATCATAACAATCATCATAGCAATCATCCTTCGGTAAGCACAAAGGGAAATTGAACAATGTATGAGTTGAAGAGTTACTCTCATTAGAAGGTGGGCACGGGTAGCTAATCCACTCTTCCTCCTTTTGTTCTTCACTCTCCTCATCATCCTTTTCATCCAATGAGCTCACCGTTTCATCAATTTCTTCTTCCATATATGGTTTAACATAGGCATTACAAGCATAATTATCATAACAATATTTAAATATGGCAAAATTTTCAGATTTGTAGAGAGTAGCATCATACTTTTCAATCAAAGAAGCAATTTCACAAGCACCCTTAAAAGCAACAAATTCTTCAATTTTTTGAACATCATAGTAATTATAAACACCCTTAGCATACGAAGATACGATTCCATTATCACTAAACTCACATTGGTAGGGAAGGTGTTTCTTAGGGTTTTCAGAACAACAAGTAACATCATATATTTCACATAAATTCCAAGCATAGCATTGCAACCGATGAACTTGATCCAGTAAAAGATTCCCTTTTTCAGATATAAGGTGTCGCACATAACAAGCATGCTCATCTAAAGATTTGCCCTCAACTAAGCTAGCACTACTGGAATCTGGCAATTTCCCGTCAGCCACATCTTTGTCGTCTGCCAGCTTCTTTGTCGTCCGCTTCCACCAAGCTGACGGCAAAGAAAGGGCTGATGGCAAAACGGGTATTTGCCGTCAGCCAGCTGACGGCAAAGAGCTGGAAGGCAGACGGCAAAGGGCCAGGTGGGCCCCACAGGGCACTGCGTCGCTAGGTCAGGTTCTTTGTCGTCCGCCGGCGGACGGCAAAGAGGAGTTGTAGGCAGCCCTAAACGGCCACCCTCTTTGCCGTCTGCTAGGAGACGGCAAAGAAGGCCCACTTAACGGGACGTGTCGTCTCCCCTCTCTCTCTCTTTCTCTGTCTCCCCTCCCCCGCGCGCCCGCCTCTCTCCTTCCCGCCGCTACCGCCGCCGCTGTCGCCCCCGTCGGCCAGCCTCGTCCCCGGACCCAGCCTCCGCACCCGTCCAGCCCTCCCCCCCTCCCTCCCCCCCCGAAGAGGAACCCCGTCGCGCCTGTCGCCGAAGAGGCCAGCGCCAGAGCCGCGGTGTCGGACCCCTCCATGACCTGCGCCGCCCGGCCCCTTCCGCCCTCCTCCCATGGACCTGCGTTGCCCGCCCACCGGCCGACCTCACCCTCCACCAGCAATCCTCTGCAGGTTTGTTCTCCCCCCTTTGTTTAGTTTAGTTTTTTAGTTTCTTTTAGTTTAGTTTTAGTTTTAGTTTTATTTTCAGTTTAGTTTTAGTTTTAGTTTATTTTAGTTTAGTTTAGTTTAGATTAGTTTTAGTTTTAGTTTAGAAGAAGAGGAGGAGTAGAAGTAGGAGGAGGAGGGAGGAAGAAGAAGAATAAGAAGAAGAAGAAGAAGAAGAAGAAGAAGAAGAAGAAGACCCTACATAGCAAGTATCGTCGGTGCGAGATACATGTGGCCGTCGGTGTCGAACACTACATCCACGTCCCACAAATGACGCCGATGTTCGGCGTCCCAAAGCGCCGGGCGCCGGCCTCACTTGTGGGATGTGGATCTAGTGTTCAACGCCGAGCGCCACATGTATGTCGCACCGATGATACTTGCTATTTAGGGTTAATTATTAGGGGGTTAATTAGGGGGTTCCTCGGTGTCGATGGTACCCTAAATAGTAAGTATCGTCAATGCGAGGTACATGTGGCCGTCGGTGTTGAATACTACATCCACGTCCCACAAGTGTCACAGGGGTCCTGCGTCCAGCAGTAAGAGTTCTCGGCGTTGATGGCGGTCGAACACCATTGCAAATTTGTCTGGCAGCCTCAGAGATGACGATTGAGAGCTAAGTGTTGAAACTTGAAACACCCAAACTAACTCAAGTCGGTTTGGTTGTTTGAAAATTTCAAAACTTGGCTTTAATCCTCATTGTAGAGGCTGCCAGACAAATTCGCCAAGGTGTTCGACCGTCATCGGCCACCAGAACTATTGTTGCGGGCCGCCGGGCGCCGGCTTCACTTGTGGGATGTGGATGTAGTGTTCAATGCCAACGGCCTCATGTACCTTGCACCCATGGTAGTTGCTATTTAGTTTACTCGGGGACGAGCGGGTTAGAGGGTTCCTCGGTGTCGATGGTACCGTAAATAGCAAGTATCGTCAGTGTGAGGTACATGTGGCCGTCGGTTTAGAATACTTGCTATGTTACTCATCTTTCGATTTAAATATGCAGTTATTTCGTCATTGCGAGGGTCTAGTGTTCGACGAGCTCCGCCCCTGCATTCGTTGGTGAGCACAAATGACATCTCCTCCTCCCCCCCTTCATTTGCTCTGTTCCGGTCTTTGTGCCGATGAAACTTGCTAGCTATAGGTGTCAATCATCAGTATGCGTAACCACTATGTGTCTCCTGTTCGAAAGGGTTACATCTATAAATATGCGTGCATTTGCATATTTATGATCGTGATTCTTTCAAATTGTCCAACATTATCTATGGACAACCCGAGTATGTGTAGATTGGGTTTGTTTTCCCATATGCTCAGCTCCGGATCTGATGCAGAATTTTGTCAGTGCCTCCATGTTGTTCTCCGGGTACACATCCTCTCTTATTGCCGAGATGTGTATCAGGAGAACAGCGGGGAGGTGCTGCCGAAATTTTGCGTCGGATCCGGAGCAGAGAGCATGGGAAAACGAACCCGATCTACACATACCCGGGTGGGATTAGGACCTATCCTTACCTATTAGCGTGTAGGTTGCATGGACATAATAAAACTAACGAACTCCATTAACTGACAGATATGGTTTGCCTAATTATGCATATATTTCTTGTGTGTCCAGTAGGAAGTCAATATGAGTGATCGTGCGTGGATGTACACTGGTTACTCTAGTCAGTATGTTTGGATCGAGGAATGGTTAACAAAAACTAAGGGGTTTGTTAGACCCGCATTTGCAAATGGCCAGAAATCTAGTTGGTGCCCCTGTGCCCGGTGCGACAACTATAATCAGAGGGACGAGCTTCAAATGAGTAAACACCTGCAGAAATATGGTTTTACGTCTGGTTACACGGTCTGGACATTACATCGTGAGTCTGCCCAACGTGCCACAACCGAGGGGGTTCGTCGTCGCACCGACGAGTATGGTACCGGGACCGCAGACATGTTGCAAGACTTTGACGATGCTTGGGACTCGGACGAGGAGATAGAGGAATCTGCAAAGGCCTTCACTGAAATGTTGGAGTCCTCAAAACGTCCTCTCCACGAGCACACTGAGCTTTGTCAGCTGGATGCCATCTCACAAATAATGGCTTTGAAGGCTCAATTCAACTTGGGCAGAGAATGCTACGACGCGATGATGACAGTTTTCGAACGATTTCTCCCCAAAGGCCATGTGCTACCTCCAAACCTGTACCAGTCAGACAAAATCCTACGTGCTCTTAAGATGCCCTATGAGAAGATACATGCCTGTGAGAAAGGATGTGTCTTATTTGGGCTTCAGTATGAGGACTTGAACTATTGTCCCATTTGCAATTCTTCCAGGTATGTTGTGGTAGACAACGGTATGGGTGAGAGGACGCAGACCAAAATACCCATTAATGTTCTTCAGTATATGCCAATCGTACCAAGACTTCAACGTCTTTTCATGGTCGAAGAGACGTCCAGACAGATGAAATGGCTCAAAACGGGCACAAGAACCGAACTAGATGCAGATGGGAATGTGATGATGGTGCACACATCGGATGGTGAAGCGTGGAAGCGCTTCGATGCATTACATAAGGAAAAAAGGCAGATCCAAGGCATCCTCGAGTTGAAGTCAGCACAGATGGGTTCAGTATGTTTGGTCAGATGGCAGCCCCATACAGTTGTTGGCCCGTGTTTTTCATTCCACTCAATCCCCCCCCCCGGGGGGGCAGATTATGCAAAGAAGGAACATTTTCCTAACGTTGATAATTCCAGGTCCCAACTATTCGGGGAAGAATATAAATGTGTACATGCAGTCGCTTAAGGACGAATTGCAAGAAGCTTGGGGTAATGGGTTCAAGACATACGACGCCTTTAGCAAACAGAACTTCATAATGCGTTCCTGGTACATGTACTCGACGCATGACTTGCCGGCATATGCGCTATTCGTTGGCTGGTGTGTGCATGGAAGGATCCCGTGCCCCACATGCAAGGGAGCTCTTGAGTTTTGTTGGCTGACGGCGGGGTGCAAGTATAGTTGCTTCGACTTGCATAGACAGTTTCTAGATCCTCGCCATAAGTTCAGGAAAGACAAGAAGAACTTCATGAAAGGTAGAGTTGTCAAACACTCTGCACCACCTGCGTTGACAGGCCAACAGACCCTAGTGAGGGAGTCTTGGATTAGGGGGTATCCGGACAGCCGGACTGTGTACAACGCCCGGACTATTGAAGCATGAAGATACAAGACTCAAGACTTCGGCCCGTGTCCGTATGGGACTTTCCTTGGCATGGAAGGCAAGCTTGGCGATCCGGATATTATATTTCCTTCCTTCTAACCGACTCCATGCCCTAGCCCTCTCCGATGTCTATATAAACCGGAGAGGTTGGTCCTTAGAAGGCCGATCACAATTACAATCATACCATCATAGGCTAGCTCCTAGGGTTTAGCCTCTACAATCTCGTGGTAGATCTACTCTTGTATTACACATATCATCAATACTAATAAAGCAAGAAGTAGGGTTTTACCTCCATCGAGAGGGCCCGAACCTGGGTAAACATCTGTGTCCCTTGCTTCTTGTTACCATCAGCCTTGACGCACAGATCGGGACCCCCTACCCGAGATCCGCCGGTTTTGACACCGACATTGGTGCTTTCATTGAGAGTTCCTCTGTGATGTCACCGCTAGGCTCGATGGCTCGTCTCATCATCAAGGACGACATTACCTCGTAGGGGGCTCTGGCTGTAGGCCAGACGCTCCGACTCGGCGGCTTTATCATGACCGCCCCATCGCCGGAGGCGCCGATGATGGCCTCTCGGGTCATCAATCATAACCTACACGTCGGTTCGGAACTTGCCGAACAGATGGATCCAATGGAGCTTTCCTCCCTTAATGAACTCTTAGATCGCATCGCTGCTCTGGGAGTCGCTACGAACTATGACCGGATTGGGCTTAAACCCGACCGAAGGGACATCAGGTCCCCGCCGGCCACCCACGAGGTAGCGATAGTGGAGGAACCACGCGCGGATTGTCCCTCGACTTTAAGGACGAATTATGTTCGGATTGCCGAACTCCTCGAGCCAAAAACATGCTCAAAGGAAAACATGACCCAGGCCCGGGCTTAGAATCGGGAATAGGGCCAAAGAAATCGAGCGATATTCCAAATTCTGAGCTATTGAGCTCGGAACCGCCCGCGCCCTTGGGCGTTGGATCGGATCAAAATCCGGATTCTGCTAACAACACCTATCTGGACTTAAACTGTCTCTCCCACATCAGGCAAGAGCCCCAGGAAACGGTACATCATTACTGGGCCAGATTCCTCCTTGCGCTTAGCAAGGTCAAGGACTACCGTGAGGAGAACTTGGTCTCGCTCTTCTGCAATAACTGCACGGACGAAGGGCTCCTCAATGCTATAAGCTGCCGTGACATAGTATGCTTCACGGACTTGGCAATCATAGTACGGAAGTACTGTGCGATGGAGAGCGCTTGAAAGACCCAAACAGAATTTTGGGATAGTACCGCTCTCACCAAGACCTTTGTCCGAACTAAACGGACGAACTCTTGTAGGTCGTCCGATCCAATCCCCAAGAAACCGAAGCCCACCCCAAGGCGGGGATCCGTATTGGAAGAATGGCTCGACGGGCCATGTAAGCTCCATAGTACGCCGGATACAATGCCAACTCATAGCCTTAGGGCTTGTCAGATACTCCGGCAGGTGGCAAAAAGTGGCGAGGATCTTCTTGTAAGCCATAAAGCGGAACAATATCCTGCCAGCGGACACAATACGGTACTCACAGTCTTCGAGACTTTCGCCTTGAACAACAGGCGCAAGCGAGCTCACCGAAGCTCTGCGGAAATTTGCCATGTGGCAAAAATAAAGACTTGGAATGACACTGCTATAACTTTCAATGCCAGTGATGAACCTCGATTCCAGACTGTCAGGGCACCGGCCGCTCTGGTCCTTAGCCCGATCGTGGACGGCTTTCGGCTCACCAAAGTACTCATGGACGGCGGAAGCGAGTTAAACTTGATCTATGAAGAAACGCTCAACAGAATGGAGATTGATAAAGGCCGCATTGAGCAAAGTGGCACCACCTTCAGGGGAATCATCCCTACTCGGGAAGCGCAATGCGCGGGAAAAATCACACTCGATGTGGTATTCGGTACCCCGGAGAATTATAGGTCCGAAGAAATCACATTCCAAGTGGCTTCCTTCAGTAGCGGATACCACGCCCTTCTAGGGCGGGACGCGTTTACAAGCTTTCAGGTTGTACCCTATTACGGGTACATGAAGCTTAAAATGCCCGGGCCCAATGGAATCATCACTCTAGCCAGTGATCCGGACGTCGCACTTGGTGCCGAAAACAAAACCGCAGCACTAGCCCTGGAAGCATTATCTGAAGCCCTAGCAGCCAAAGAGTTAACAACACTGCGGGCCACCATGGACAGGGACGATGTGATACTCGACAAACGACCGAAGTCTACCTCATTTAGACCTGCAGACGAGATAGTCAAATTCCAGGTACATCCAACGGACTCCACGAAGACAGCATCCATTGGGATGCAGTTGAGCCCCGTGATGGACGCCACACTGCGAGATTTCTTACGCGAGAATTGGGACATTTTTGCCTAGCACCCTTTGGACATGCCAGGCATCCCACGCCGGCTGGCCGAACACAGCCTCAATATACTAATGGGATACAAACCGGTCAAACAGACCCTAAGGCGGTTTTCAGAACCCAAACGGCAAACCATGGGGGAAGAGCTAGCCAAGCTGCTTGAGGCCGGATTCATCAGAGATATTAGACATCCGGATTGGCTGGCAAATTTGGTAATGTTACCAAAAAAGGACAAATCTTGGCGCTTATGCGTCGACTTCAAAGACCTCAACAAAGCTTGCCCCAAGGATCCCTTTCCCCTCCCTCGCATCGATCAAATCATCGATGCCACAACTGGACACGACTCGCTGTGTTTTCTTGACGCATACTCCGGATACCATCAGATAAATATGACAGAGTATGACCAAGCTGCAATAGCTTTTATAACGCCATATGGCCCTTTTTGCTTCAACACTATTCCCTTCGGGCTCAAAAATGCCGGCGCAACCTATCAACGCATGATTCAAACATGTCTGAAAAAACAAATCGGCAAAACAGTGGAAGCATATGTGGACGACGTGGTCATAAAAACTAGACACGTCGAAACCCTAATAGATGACTTGAGGCTCACATTTGATAACCTCCGGACATACGACATCAAGTTAAATCCGGAAAAATGTGTTTTCGGCGTCCCCTCAGGGAAGCTGCTGGGCTTCATTGTTTCCAATAGAGGAATCGAAGCAAATCCAGCAAAAATCCGAGCTTTGTCGCAATTGGCTATACCAACAGACCTCAAGCACATCCAGAAGCTAGCTGGATGCGTGGCCGCTTTGAGCCGCTTTATATCCAGGCAAGGAGAGAAGGCATTGCCTCTTTACCGCCTCCTTCGGCGCACCGAACACTTTGTATGGACGGATGCAGCCGCGGTCGGACTCGACGAGATAAAGACCTTATTGGCCAGTAATCCAGTCCTAACAGCGCCAAACATCGGCAAACCTATGCTACTATACATAGCTGCAACACATCAAGTGGTAAGCGCAGTGCTCGTCGTCGAATGAGAGGTGGACGGACAGAAATTCCCACTTCAAAAGCCGGTTTATTACGTATCCACGGTCCTCACCCCATGCAAATCCCGATACCCACACTATCAAAAAATAGCATACGCAGTGTTCATGGCATCCCGGAAGCTGAGACACTACTTTCAAGAGTGTTCGATTACCGTCGCCTCCGAAGTACCACTCAATGACATAATTAATAACCGCGACGCTACGGGCCGGATTGCTAAATGGGCCATCGAGCTCCTCCCGTTCGACATAATATACAAACCACGACGGGCCATTAAGTCTCAAGTCCTGGCTGACTTCATTGCCGAATGGACAGAAGCCGAACTCCCTAAAGAGTACGGCGCGTACTCCAATTGGATCATGCACTTTGACGGCTCCAAAATGCTGGCCGGACTGGGAGCAGGGGTAGTCCTGACGTCTCCCACCGGGGACACGGTCCAGTATGTCCTACAAATATTATACACAGACTCCAACAATGCAGCCGAATATGAGGCTCTGTTGCATGGTCTTCGGATGGCGGTCTCTATGGGCATCCAACGCCTGGAAGTGCGCGGGGATTCGAACCTCGCAATATCACAAATAAATGGAGACTTTGATGCCAAGGATCTGAAAATGGCGGCCTATCGTAATGCCATCCTCAAAATGTCAGTTCGGTTCGAGGGGCTCGAATTCCACCATGTGGCTCGAGAAAACAATCAAGCGGCAGACGTCCTCGCCCGCATCGGCGCCAAACGCGCCCCCGTCCCACCTAATATATTCCTAGAAAGGCTATTCAAGCCATCCGTGGTATGGGAAGGGGAGTCCAGCAATACCAGCACGGATCCGAATACACCCCCAGACACCGAACCATCAGACATAATTGGAGGCTCTGCCACCGAAATAACTTCTTCGGCCCACGAGATCATGGTCGTAATCGCCCTGTGGACCGAGCCTTTCTTGGCCTACCTAAATAGGCAGGAGCTCCCCGAAGACCAAAATGAAGCACGCTGCATAGTTCGGCGCTCTAAAGCTTACAAAGTCCATGAAGGGGAACTCTACAAGAAAAGTGCGACCGGAGTGCTCCAAAGGTGCATCTCTGAAGAGGAAGGGCGGCAACTCCTGGCTGAAATCCATGCTGGACTGGGCGGACACCATGCCGCAGCTCGAGCGGTAGTCAGCAAAGCCTTCGGTACAGGCTTCTATTGGCCGACGGCCCTAGTAGACGCACAGGACCGTGTCCAACATTGCGTCGGCTGCCAGCTCTTTGCCAATCAGAGTCACATGCCCCCTACCGCTCTCCAAACAATCCTCATAACTTGGCCCTTCACGGTCTGGGGGCTGGATATGGTCAGACCTCTTAAAGGGGGAAGCCATAAGAAAAAATACTTATTGGTCATGGTGGACAAATTCACCAAATGGATCAAAGCCAAACCAGTTAAAACGGCCGAATCCGTACCAGTAATAGACTTCCTATCTGGGGTCGTACATCGATACGGTGTCCCCCACAGCATCATCACTGATAATGGCTCAAATTTCAAAGCCGATGAAGTGAAAACTTGGTGCGGCAATATGGGCATTAAGCTCGAATACGCTTCCGTCTACCACCCTCAAACAAACGGCCAGGTCGAACGGGCAAACGGTCTCATTATGAGCGGCATCAAACAAGGACTAGTGTGATCTTTAACAGAATCGGATACACACTGGGTAGAGGAGCTCGACTCCGTACTCTGTGGGCTGCGGACCACACCAAATCGAACCACCGGATATACACCATTTTTTATGGTGTATGGCGCGGAAGCAGTATTACCCTGCAACATAATACATGATTCGCCACGCGTACGCATGTACGAAGAGAAGGAAGCCGAGTTAGATCGGCAGGATAACTTGGATGCCCTGGAAGAGGAGCGCGATGTCGCAAAAGCCCGTTCCGCATTCTATCAGCAACAGGCTCGGCGATATCAAAGCAGAGAAGTGCGGGCCAAAACTTAAAATATTGGCGAACTCGTTCTACGCCTACCGGAGAAGAAGAAGGACAAACTCAAACCCAGATGGGAAGGTCCCTTCATCATTGACAAAGTTCTCATCGGAGGAGCGTACCTCCTACGTAATGCATCTGATAACAGACTCGAGCCGAACCCATGGAACGTGGCTAGACTCCAGAGATTCTACACCTAACGCCGGACGCAGTGTTCGTCTCCACACCCCTCCTTTTTAATTATGCTCCACCTCTGTCTCTCTCCTTTCTCGCCCCTTTTTCTCTTCACACAAAGTGTTCAGTGCGGATTCCCGGATCATCCTGGTCGTACTATGTGTGCAAGCTGCACCTGGGGGTTTCCTATTCGGAAGCTAGACATAATTACTTTAATGGCTTTCTTCCCATCGCATATGTGTTATTTTTCCATATGTGCCTTTTTCTTCACCATTGTATGAATCGATATGACTTAAGATGTGGCCAAGCTGGGTTGCATGGCTCTTGTGTTTACGCCCTATGTTCCCGTTAATTCGGCTAGGGCATAAGGGGAGCACCTCTGCGATTGTTACTGCCGGTTAAGCCGGATGTGTACCTCAGACTGGGTGAAGCCGAAAGCTAGTTTCCTTAAGAGAATATTCGATCGATGGACAAAGGATGTATTCGTTGGTTACAACAAAAAACCCCAGAAGGTTTGTATCCTGCGCCATCGCGCGCAGTCCGGACATGTGCATCGACACATGGATACCTAGGGAAAGAAACCCCTAACGAAACTATTCTCCCTGGAAGATGTTTCTTGCTACCCATGCAATATAACATAAGTAGTTGGGTACTTGTCTGTTCAAGCACCTGTGACCCCTACGCCTGGTCTCCACGCATACCCCGGTTTTTGTATAACCGAGCGGGTATTCGGACACACCCCGGACTATAGGATCCGAGGGCTGAAGCAAAAAGTTCCGCCATTACAAATGATTTCAATCCGGCTAGGGCTACTTATGCCAATTAAATTACACAATCACTGAGACTGACTATATTCCTCCTCTATACCATCTAACAGGCTATCTAGCGTACAATCCTGCTGAGAATACTTAGCGGCTAACACTACCTGGTCATATACCAGGCTCACAGGAATTTCTTGCCCATCGGGCCCCGCCGGTCCCACTTCGGCCATATGGTTTGGGTCCAGCTTGGTGTAGCACGTCTTCACCATTGCCCAGGCTTCTCTTGCTCCTTGCCGGCAGGCTGATATCTTCCACAGACGGAAGCACCGCCGGGTTCCTTGAAGCAGGTCCGCAAGCTCCCCCATGCCATTCGGCAGAAGGCTTGAGGGCCACAAGGCCTGAGCAACACCGTGCATCACCTGCCGAGCACGTTCGTGCATCTGTGATAGTTCTTGCAGCAAATCACCTGCAGATGAGGGCATCTCCTCTTCAGGGCGACCCGTTAACATTCCTGCAAGGAAAAATCTTTTCAATAAACTTCCTCGCCGAACTATCAAAAAGTTCACCTCGGCTCTTACCATAAATACCGCGTCGAAGCTTTTTGTTCTCCTCCACGAAGTCCTCCAGTTGAGCGCGAACGTCCTTTAATTCCACGTCCAGACAAATATTGGCATCGTGAAGCTTGTTCTTCTCTCGCGTCACCTGCGTAAGGATGCGCTCGCCAGCCTTTAGCTGCCGTTGGAGATGCGAGTCGTCACCCACTACGCCCTCCGGATTCACCCAGGGATTGTCTGCAGAATTTAATGTTAGACTAACTGCACCAGCCATTTATTAACTGGTACATATGCGTATAATGGAGACAAATATTACCAGAGGGGGCCTTTCGGGATCCCTCTAACTTGGCTACCGCATCAGACAACTGGGCCTTGCATGCCTCCAGCTCCCGCGCCAATTGTTCATTTTTGTCCACAAGGACCTGCGGATATATTGATCCTTCAAACAGTTGTCCCAACTATTCTAAGTCTCAGGGGCTACTGCTATGCATACTTATCAAAATTTCTTACCCGTATGTCTTTGGTATACTGGTTTGTCGCTTGGGCAAGCCCGCCTCGAGCAGCTCGGACATATGCGTCCGCCAAATGGAAGGCGTTAAAAGCCTCTTCGAAAAAGATGTTGTTCCGGAGCATGGCCCTCCGGCGCCGGTTATTCATGGCGCTCTCCACTTCGGAGTTCGTGGCCGAACACATATCCGCATACTCCGTCGGGGAGCTATGCGGTGCTGGCCCCGTGTCCGCCTCCGTCCCCGAATCCGGTTCTGGAACCCGGCTGGTGGAGGCGTGATTGGTGGGGTCTCCGAATATAGCCCGGTTATTCCTCTTCCTGCCAGACACAAAGGGCGCGGTCATATTTCAAATTCTATAATTACAGGACAGGTTATTACTTTACCTCTGTAGCAGTGTGTCCAATCTCACCGCCTTCCTCTTGAGCCTGCCCGATCCGGACGCCCGTGGTTGACGAGTCCCTAGGGGCTCGGCCCCTCGCTTCGACCGTCGTTTCTGCAAATAGAACGACGCCTCAAAGGTAAGTTATAATACCTGGGGGGAGTCCTCTTCGGAGGATAGGGTTTTTTAGCTCGGCTTACACGTGACGTGGGGAGCACTCCAGGGGAGTCAGCCGTAATAGCCACTAGGGCGTCGTCCCAGCTCGCCTGATAAAATACTCCGTTGACAAGCTCCACGGTAATATCCGGATCTACTTTGAGTCCCGGATCTAGGGCCCTTCCAGGGTCCTCTGGTTGCGGGGAGGGGCTGAAGATTCCTTCTACGGCCCTCCTCAGTTCCTACTCAGAAGCATTGATGCAAGTAGTCTTAGCAGAAGAATGATAGAGTAAATGAAGCTGGGAAAAGAATGGCAACTTACCCACTTTGGGGGATTGTACATGGAGAATCCGTCCCGCGTTTTTATGCGAAGAAACTCCTCCTCTTCCCCTTTGTACAAATCGGACAATACCCTTGCCAAAGCGCCAGCGGAGTCCGGACCCTTACGACCACAGCGGGTGGCGTTGTCTTCCCCGTTGAAATGCCACATGGGCTTCCCCCGATATTGGAGCGGTTGCACTCCCTGCCTTATGCATATTGCCATGACCTCAACTATCGTCAGTCCGGACTTGGCCAGCAACTTTATCATGTTCATCAGGAGGAATATCTCCCTTGTGTCCTCTTCTTGAGGGCCCCGGGGGCGCCAGCTTAAGCGTGCCCTCGGCAGGGCGTTGCTGAACTTGGGGAGACCTATCTGGACTGGATCCGAAAGGGGAACATCATTTATATAGAACCACTCCGAGGGCCAGTTTTCTGGTGCCTTCTCAGGGGTGTCGGATAGGTATCCGGTCTCGGCGATGCGCCATACTTCGGCCCCGCCCACTTGACATACGGACCCCCCTGGGTGCGGGGGACAAGGCAGAACAGCTTCCTCCATAATCCGAAGTGTGGTTCGCAGCCTAAAAACAGCTCGCAAAATAGAGGCTGGGGTAAGATTGTGTAACTGGAGGCCGTAGAACTCTAGGAGCCCGCGAAGAAATGGGTGGATAGGAAACCCGACGCCCCTCAGCAGATGCGAGATGAGGCATATCCACTCCTCCGGAGACAGGTTAGGAGATCCCTCAGCTTGTTCCCCTCTGTCATAAGTGGCTATTCTAGCTCGGACTGGGACCATGAATGCCGGTGGGAGAAACCCTTGGGTTTGTAACTCCACCAAACGGTTGTGGGGAACGGAGCACTCTCCCCAATTCCCCGACTTAGAGCGAGGAGGGCAAGCAGAAGAGTTGCGACGGCCGGCCATGTTGGAATGGTTTTTCGCGAAGCGCTCTAGGATGCTAGCTCGAGGGAGAAGAGTGAGGTTTGGATCTGAGAATCCCTGTCCCTTCAAAAAGATGGTTGGCCCGGAGGATCGAGGGTGGCAACTGCAAAAATGCCACAACTCCTCGCATTCGCTCGACACGTGGAGCTGGTCATTACTGAGGCGCTGAAGCCGAGGAGCACAACATTGATTGGAGGCCGGACACTATTCATCGTAACAGGTACTTGGGCGTATTCGGAGAAGGAACCCGCCTTGCAATGCCAAAGACAATACTGCACACCAGACTCATCGTCATTGAAGCCTGGTTCAGGGGCTACTAAGGGAGTCCTGGATTATGGGGTATCGGACAGCCGGACTGTGTACAACGTCCGGACTATTGAAGCGTGAAGATACAAGACTCAAGACTTCGGCCCGTGTCCGGATGGGACTTTCCTTGGCATGAAAGGCAAACTTGGCAATCCGGATATTATATTTCCTTCCTTGTAACCGACTCTATGTAAACCCTAGCCCTCTCCAATGTCTATATAAACCGGAGAGGTTGGTCCTTTGAAGGCCGATCACAATTACAATCATACCATCGTAGGCTAGCTCCTAGGGTTTAGCCTCTATGATCTCGTGGTAGATCTACTCTTGTATTACCCATATCATCAATATTAATCAAGCAGGAAGTAGGGTTTTACCTCCATCGAGAGGGCCCGAACCTGGGTAAACATCTGTATCCCTTGCTTCCTGTTACCATCAGCCTTGACGCACAGATCGGGACCCCCTACCCGAGATCCGCCGGTTTTGACACCGACACCTAGATCAGATAAATGCTCTCGAGCCAGATCCAGAGCATCCAGGGTATTTCAAGGGGTATAATAAGGAACACGCATGGACTCACAAGACATGCTTCTGGGATCTGCCTTACTTCAAAGACCTCCTTTGCCCACACAACATCGACGTGATGCACACTGAAAAGAATATCGCCAAAGCCATTTTTGGTACATTGTTCGGCATAGAGGGGAAATCAAAGGATAATACTAAGTCTAGAGACGATCTAGAGGAGCTTTGTGATAGACCGTTACAGAACATGCAAGAACTGAAAGGAAAGCGGAACTAGAAGAAACCAAAGGCATGGTTCAATCTTGGAAGGCCAGCTATGAAGGAAATTCTTTTATGGGTGAAAATGCAGTTGATGTTCCCCGATGAGTATGTAGCAAATCTAAAGAGGGGAGAGAATCTCGATAAATTGAAAATATTTGGTCTAAAAAGTCATGATTGGCACATATGGATAGAGCGGATAATGCCGGTGATGTTGCGTGGCTTCATCCCTGAGGATGAATGTCTAGTACTGGCAGAGCTGAGCTATTTCTTCTGTGTTCTTTGTGCGAAAGAACTATCGCCTAGCCTCCTAGAAGAAATGGAACAGTTGTCGCCAGAGTTGATCTGCAAGTTAGAGATGATCTTTCCGCCAAGCTTCTTTAATCCAATGCAACACTTGATTTTGCATCTCCCGACCGAGGCACGATTGGGGGGCCCGTTCAAAATCGTTGGTGCTACTCAACTGAGAGGATGCAGAAGACACTTCGAGCAAAATGTAAAAATAAACATAGAATAGAAGCATCGATGGCCGAGGCATTCATCACTGAGGAGGCGTCAAACTTCGTGACAGCACACTACGAAGCCAAAAAACGTCATTTGCATAATCCGAAGCCTCGGTACAATGTTGACGAGCCTACAAAGAGTCAATCCAACCTCAGCCTATTCAAATGAAATCTCGCACCATCCAGTGCTTGGAAACCAGTATCGTTGGATGTTGAAGAATGGCGGACCATTTCGATGTATCCCTTTAACAACCTAACACAAGTGCGGTCGTACATCGAGTAAGATCTCGTTACATTGTTTCGCAACTTCTAATTTCTTTGAACTGCTCTTATTCCTGGATATTTGATGCAGTCAATACGTCGCCATATTCTCGTTTGGAGCGGTGATCCAAAAGGATTCCGTCGAAGAGTATGAGCTTCTGGCAAAGCAAGGAGGCAAATATCCCGGTTTCATCTCTTGGTAAAAAACAGTAATTTCCATTGGACCCTTTCATTTCTTTGTCTAATTACTAATGCAACAATCCTTTCTTATTAAACTTGTAGGCTAATTCAAAGATTATGGATGCCGAATTGAGACAAGTAGCTAATGCTTTTGACTATAAGGTCCATTCATTTGACAATTACGACATCAATGGGTATCGCTTTCGTACCTATGGCAAAGAGCTATCTATGGCCGATCGAAAGTCTACAAATTGTTGTGTCTCTGCTATCGGCGAAGGAGGTGTCGACTATTATGGAAGAGTTGAAGGAATTTATGAACTTCAATTCTATGGTGATAACCCACCAAACGTCGTACTCTTCACATGTTATTGGTTCCAGCCCAGGGAGACTAGAAGGACTCAAGAACATATAGGGCTAGTCGAAATCAAACAAAGCACCCATTTGGATGTTCCCGATGTTTATATTACGGCTCAACGGGCAACCCACGTTTTCTATCTACCGTGGGCCTGTCAAAGTGATCCAAATCTCAGTGGTTGGGGTGTCGTTTATGAAGTGTCGCCACGTGTTAGACCACCTCCCCCCAATGAAGAGGATTATGAACGTCACGTTAACCAAGACACATATGACAAAGGAGAATTCTTCCAAGAAACATGTCTTGCCAAAAAAATGTTCCAAGAAACGCTCTACTCCACCCCAGAACATTGAAGTAGACAACGATAGTGAATCCGACCCTGAGCTAGAACAAGAAGAGCCGGAAGAAGAAGTTACTGCTACAGATGACCTGTCAATGCTTGAACGATTACGTAAAGGTGGCCTTCCAGATGATGATGCATTTATTAATGATGATGATGAGCACGTCATTACCGATAGTGATCATGATGATGCATTTATTAATGATGATGATGAGCATGTCATTACCGATAGTGATTCTTAGGTATTCAAATTTTTATGTTGTACTTTGTATGATTTATATAGTTGGTATGTATAATTTTCTTACTTTGTATGATTGTTTCTTATACATAGTGCCATGGTCTTGATTTCCGTCCCCATCGGCCCTCGCCTGCTTTATGATTCGGATGTGGTAAATTCTTTTTCATAACTATTTTTTGCATTTCGCATTTATGACAATTATGGCCATCAAGCTGACATAGAGATATTTTAATCTAGGAGGTATGTGAACCGGAATTTGAAACAGGCCCTCTTGTCGAGAAGTTAAATTTAGTTGAAAAAGAAAATGAGTATTTGAAAGAAAAAATTAAAAGAATTGAAGAAGAGAAGATGACATTGGAGTTGTATGTTGCCGATGTCATTGATGATCACAAGATGAATACGAATGCACTGCGCTTGAAGATGGATGCAATGCGCCTAAAGCTTAAGAAGATTAGAAAATATGCCATTGATAATGAGGCTTGGTATCATTATGCCGTTGGATCAATTGTTACCTTAGTTGTGATCTTTATCATATTTGTTGTGATGAGGGTAAGTTTTCTCTAATGTTTTGCATTACATATGGATACTTAGCTTATTTTCCTCCTAAATGGCATAATTACCTAAGTTATATAAAAAAATGAGCTATACTTAGCTTATTCAGTTCATTTATGACATACTTAGCATACTTAGGTCAAAAATGGCATGATAATCTTTGTTACCTCCAAAATGATATAGACTTAGCTTATTTTCCTAGAAAATGACATAATAACCTTACTAAGCTCCAAAATGACCTATTTACCTAGCTTAGCTCTAAAATGACCTACACTTAGCATTTTTACTTAGCTTAGCAATAAAATGACATGTTTACTACCTTAGTTAGAAGAAGAAGAAGATAAAGAAGAGGAGAGGAGAAAAAGGAAGAGAAGAAAAAATCTTGTTCTTCTTCTTCTTCTTCTTATTCTTCTTCTTCTTCTTCTTCTACTACTACTACTACTACTACTACTACTTCTAGCTAGTCTTCTTCTTCTTCTTCTTCTTTTCTTCTTTTCTTCTTCTTTTCTTCTTCTTCTTCATCTTCTTCTTACTTTCTTATTCTAACTTTCTTCTTTCCCTATTTGCAGATTTGCTTTAGATGAGGAAGCTTGCGTCGATGGAGTCTACTGTTCTCTTTATGCTTCCTTTTTGTTTTGATTTTGTAGGATGAACAATGTGAAACTTGCTACCTATATATGCATGTATGGATGAAACCATTGTATGCTTGTTGTTGGATATGTTTGCTAGCTATATATGTTGCATATGGACTTTTGATTTGCTATGCATACGTGTTGGATGATCATATCCATATGGCAGGGATATGGTTTGGTATATATATGTGTTGGTATGCTTGTCGAAAGTATTTTCATATGTGTGTGTGTGTGTGTGTGTGTGTGTGTGTGTGTGTGTGTGTGTGTGTGTGTGAAATTCTGTGAAATTGAATGAATTTAAGAAAAAACAGAAAAAACAAGGGCTATACAGGATCTTTGCCTTTTGCTAGCGGACGGCAAAGCTCTTGTCGTCCGCTAGCAAACGGCAAAGAGGACACGTGCCAGTCACCTTTGCAAACTGGCAACACTAGCTGCCTATTTGGTCATTTTGCTGTCTGCAAGCGGACGGCAAAGTGACCAAATAGGCCTGGCAAACAGGGCCATCTATGCCGTCTGCTGGCAGACGGCATAGCTAGCCACGTGGCAGCTTCCCATTGCTTCCCTAGCTAAGCTCTTTGCCGTCCGTCAGCGGACGGCAAAGAGCGCCGTTAACCACCTAACGGCTCTCACCCCACACCACTGCCATCCGTCGTCGTTGCCTTCTGCTGGCCTCGGATGGCGGACGGCACAATCATTTGCCGTCCGTTTCTATGAAGCGGACGACAAAGAAGGCCTTTGATGGCACATGTTCAGCCGAACAGTTTGTCGTCCGTGATCAATGCATGTGCCGTCTGCCATGGCGGACGGCAAAGAAGCTGATTCCAGTAGTGTAGTGGGGGTTTCAGCACGAGCACAAAGGGATCGAAGATGATCCAAGTGAAAAGCTTCAGGAGTGTGATAGATTTTGAGTGGTTCTTCAACCATTGGTGTCATAGGTACAACTATTTTTTTTGGTATTTTGCGTTTCCTACCCATAACTAAAGATAGAAAACAACTAAGAACAGCAAATAAAAATTACTTAGTGATAAAGCAAACAAGCACACACGAGAATATTCACCCCACGCTATGACTCCCCAGCAACGGCGCCAGAAAAAGGTCTTGATAACCCACAAGTATAGGGGATAATTGTAGCCTCTTTCGATAAGTAAGAGTGTCGAACCCAACGAGGAGCTAAAGGTAGAACAAATATCCTCTCAAGTCCTATCTGCCACTGATACGACTCTACGCACGCTTAGTGTTCGCTTTACCTTGAACAAGTATGAAACTAGAAGTACTTTGTAGGTGTTGTTGGATAGGTTTGCAAGATAATAAAGAGCACGTAAATATAAACTAGGGGCTGTTTAGATAAAGAAGCAATAAAGTAAATATAGCGAGTGTGGAAAAGTGGTGTAGGAGTTGTGAAATTGCCCCTAAGCAATTGACTACTTTACTAGACCGGTAATCACTATTGCAACTCTATTTGAGGGAGAGGCATAAGCTAACATACTTTCTCTTCTTGGATCATATGCACTTATGATTGGAACTCTAGCAAGCATCCGCAACTACTAAAGATCATTAAGGTAAAACCCAACCATAGCATTAAAGTATCAAGTCCCCTTTATCCCATACGCAAACAACCTACTTACTCGGGTATGTGCTTCTGTCACTCACGCCACCCACCATAAGCAAATCAGAACATATTGCAAACCCTACAACGGGGATCCCTCACGCTTGCACGACACAAAGAGCACCATAGGACAACACCAATAATAAAACATGCAACTCAAACCAATCATAGCAATTCATCAATCACCGATTGGACAACAAAAATCTACTCAGACAACATAGGATGGCAACACATAATTGGAAAATAATATGAAGCATAAAGCACCATGTTCAAGTAGAGGGTACAGTGGGTTGTGGGAGAGTGGACCACTGAATTAGATGGAGGAAGGTGATGGAGATGTTGGTGAAGATGCCGGAGGTGTTGGTGTAGATCGCGGTGATGATGATGGCCCCGGCAGCGCTCCGGCGCCACCGGAAGCAAGGGGGGAGAGCCCCCCTTCTTATTCTTCTTCCTTGACCTTCTCCCTAGATTGGAGAAGGGTTTCCCCTCTGGTCCTTGGCTCTCATGGCGTGGGAGGGGCGAGAGCCCTCCGAGATTGGATCTATCTCTATGTCTCTCTCTGTTTCTGCGCTCTCAGATTCTGCCCTAGCACCGTTTCTTTTATATCCTGAGATCCGTAACTCCGATTGAATTGAAACCTTCGCCCAGATATTTTTCCAAAAATTAGCTTTCTTGCGGCAAAAGAAGAGCGTCAACTGCCTTATGGGGTGCCCACGAGGGTCCAGGGCGCGCCTGCCCCCCTGGGGCGTGCCCCCCTGCCTCGTGGCCCCCTCGGGCACCGTCTCGCGTTGATTATTCTTCCCAAAAATCATAAATATTCCAAAAATAGTCTCCGTCCGTTTTTATCCCGTTTGGACTCCGTTTGATATGGGGTTTCTGCGAAACATAAAACATGCAACAAACAAGATCTGGCACTGGGTACTGTATCAATATGTTAGTCCCAAAAATAATATAAAAAGTTGCCAAAAGTATAGGGAAGTTGTAGAATATTGGCATGGAACAATCAAAAATTATAGATACGACGGAGACGTATCACTCACCAGTAATGCTTGGAGGGAAGGTATATAACCTAGTTGCCTCTTTCAAGACTCCTGTGTGTAAGAGTTGCTCTTGAGTGTTTGTAATGCCTTTTTAGTTCATCAACAAAACTCTCCCGTCTGGTGGAAAGCGCTGAAAGACAAAGGGGCAATCGCGTGCTCGTGTGGGACCACCACTTGAGTCATAAAGATTATCGTATTTTTCTGTTAAAACTTCTGCATTAGTAGGGGGACTAAAAAATATCATGCTCATCAAACACATCACCCCCGAATTTGTAGCTTTGCATATCATTAGCACTATTGAGATTCATGAACCAAGGTCGTCATCTTGCTCGGTGTACTCAGGCGGCCGTTGGTTGGCCCAGCCATCAAGACTTCCACCGAGGACTCCATACTCTCACAACTTCCTTCTTCCTCCTCCCCTTCGTGAAGGGAGGCAGACAGATCGTGGAACGACTCCTCGGGCTCTAGCATAGCCACCTGCTCGGTCGCGGCCTAGAGAGATGTTGCATGTTTTACCCATCGCTGGAGTCGCGATCGGCCGAAGCGCTTGCGACTACGTCTAGCGGGGAGGCGGGAGGCCGTCTGGTACGAAGTAGACGGTTGTCAGAGAAGGACTCCATAGAAACTAACATGGAAGTGTGTCACGCCACGGACAGGCAACGACTCATCCAGCGGGGGTTCCTGAAGTCATGTTGAATCATCGACGACGAAACGGAGGGCGTGTTGTCGGGCACCATCTCAACGTCGAAAACCATGGATGAAGAATCGACCTGCGCCGTGTACTGCTACATGCGCAGCCCCACGGTGTTGGCAAACTGTTGTGGTGATGAATCTGGCAGTGAGTAATAGGGGTATGAATCGAGGTTGTACCTAGCTACGGCGCAAGTGTGACACAAGGTTTTATGAGTTCGGACCCCTCTCTCGGTGGAGATAAAGACCTACGTCTCAACTTCTGGATCTGGTTTTCTCTTATGTCTAATGCTTACGATGAATTGTTAACCCCTATTATTGAGTTGAAGGGTGTCTTATATAGAGTGCACCGGTCCCTTGGTTTCTAGCACTGAGTAAAGTTACATTGATATCCCGCACTAAAACATGATACTCTCGACGACTAAATAGTAGTAACGCCCGACGTGTGTCTCCTGGTGCTTCAGGTTCCGCCAATGCTTGTTCATCTTTTTTCGTCCGAGTATCATGTGCTTGTGCCAAGTGACGATGCACCATCCGAGTGGACGGTTACTCGGGTATCGTCCATGTAATGAAGAAGTAAGGCCCTCCTGTCCGAGTAGATGAATGACTTTGAGATTCATACATACTCCTAGTTATTATGGATCCCTCATTATAGGCGATATGTGATCTCTATGGGCCTACCTATTATGCGCCTACCTATTATGTGTATCCCCAACAGACGGCGCATCCTTCACCAATCACTACTAGCAGCATTCCACCTTTGAGAGAGTGAACCTTTGCATTACTGCTTATTGCTTACGTGGAAACGAATGAATCAAATGGTTCCACACATACACAGATGAGCTATTTGGGAGCTTGACTGAGTTCAGTTCATACTTCATACACAACAGCGCTAGTCTTATCTTTGGAACTAAATGTCTAGAATTTAGAGGGTGGAGTGAGTTCCAGATGGACGAGGACGTACGAATGCTGCACGTGTCGGCCTTCTCGCCTTCACAAAGTCCCGACAAACAGGAAGCTCATGACTGCAATATGACGCGCGCGGAGTCCCCGGGCTCGCAGACCAGCACGCGACGATCCGCGGGGATCTTGCTCACCAGCTCTGGTTGGGCCTTCTCGTACTCGGCGCCAACGTACGACGCCGCCTCCTCCGCACGGTCGCCGTCAACGATGGCGAGGCAGCAGCCTCTGAAGCCAGCGCCGCTGAACCGCGCGCCGAGGACCCCTGGCGCCTTCAGGAGGTTCTACTATATCTAAATAGCTAGCCCCCACTATTAGGAATTCTCTTACTTCTCCTTGAGCCAAATCACCTAAATTAATTTAGCTGTTGGATATACTCGATCAGACTACAACAGCAATTGGATCTACCCATTAAGATCCACCAACGCATGCATGTCGTGCATGTAGTAAATGATGCCTAAGAGATGTTTAATCAATAAAAAAACGGATGCATGCATGCAGGTCATACTCCAGTGCTAGCACTATGAAAGAAAGTGACACATGCATGCATATTTGTTTTGTTTTCGTCCAATTCTGCACTTACACACAAAGATATACATTTATTTAAAAATATTGATAAACAAATTGTCTTGCTACAAGAGAAATTGTGAAGACAGTAGCTAGGCTGATTAGTTCAGCGCAGTTTTTATTTCATACAAACTCCTGCAGCAATGCGCGGGGTATTGTTCTAGTATCTTTTAATTGTTGTTTTGCATGATCTTTTGAACTCATCTGAATCTAGGAGATTTTGCTTATTAGAGTGAGTTCTTCGTACATTGTTGGATGTTGTGCAAACATTGTTGCGTTGTTTTCCTTCATGTTCTTTCTAATATGTCACCAGCAGAACATGTGCTTGGTGTTTGGAAGTGCGTTCCCTATCCCTTCTTCATCACCTTGCCTTGGTCTGTTATTATATTTTGGTTCCTTTCCTCCCATTGCCTTGACAAATGTGCTTAGAAATCATTTGAATGGGCCTATTATCTCGTTTTTTAGACGGCCTACTCCGAATAGGACGGTTTACCCATGATTGTCAACCCATGTAGAGAATTGGCTAGCTAATTAGCAAGCCTTCATAATTCTATGATCAACTTTCGTTGTCTAATCTAAAACCAGCAGCACTTACAGGTGAGTCTACAGGAATGACACATTGAACGCTCCCTTCTGCATCTAAAAAGAATAGAGAGAAGTCCATATTACAACCTCAAACTACTATCAAAATCTAAAGCACAACCCGAAACTACAAAACCGTTTAGTTTACAACCCTGAACTTTCAAAACCGGACAGAAAACAACCCTAGGGTGATATTTGACCGGTTTTGACGAGCCAACAGCCCAGCCAGCGCCAACTCATCCGCCATGTCCTCCTCTAGTCAAATTTTGGCTAAAAAAAGTGTCCACAAAAATTCAAAAGGATTCTCAAAAATCTACACAACCCTCATATTAAATCTGGTAAAGTTTCGACACATTTTTTGGAGTAGAAAAAATTTAGACCAAAAATTCAAAGCCATTTTGGGTCAAATTTGAATGTTCCCTCTTATTTTTTTCTGCTCGGCAAAATTTGATGAAACTTTTCCCAGATTTAAGGTGAGGATTGTGTGGATTTTTGAGAAATTTTCAATTTTTTTGGACACCTTTTTTGACATCCAAATTTGACTAGAGGGGCATGTGGCAAATGAGTTGTCACTGACTGGGCCGTTGACTGGTCAAAACCGGTCAAAACCAGTCAAATACCACCCCATGGTTGTTTTATGTCCGGTTTTGAAAGTTGAGGGTTGTAAACTAGACGGTTTCGCAGTTCAGGGTTGTGTTTTAGACTTTCATGACAGTTTGAGGTTGTAATATGAACTTCTCTCGTAGTGTGCTCCCTTCTGCATCTAAAAAGAATACAGCCATACAGAGGGGGTGAAAAGAAGTGGGGAGCATCCCATCTTGTGCTCACCCCATGACCATCGGTGCGTGCAATTAATGATCACCTGGTACTTCTTCTAACTTCTTTTTTAGTGTTGGTACTTCTTCTAACTAAGCTTCCAGGCTTTGCCCGCGTACATGCTGAACTTTTTCAGCCTCCCAAAGAGCATGACAAGAATGAGGATGAGTTTGCCGGAATCGCTCCACCTCCCAGCAAAGCCGGTCCACCTGTCAGTGCACATCCCGTCCGGACTGATCTGCCTACTGCAGCTGTAGCCCATGGAGAAGCCCACATTCCCATAAGCACTGCAGAACGTTACACTGAAAAATGTCAGCTTCCCTGAAGGATGCGACCTGCAGTTCTTATCGTGTAGTATATGCTTGAACAAGGAGTATACTGTTACTTCCTTTTTCAGGCTTTGAATTGCTTAGAGTTAGTTGGGACTTGCCTGACGACTTCGACGACGATGCTGAGCAAGTTGAAGTTGAGGGGGTCCTCCTTGAGCTTTTCCCTCTCGATGATGCAGATGGCAATGACAAAGATGGCGAGGTAGGAGAGTTGTGACAGAAGCGTGCTCTTGAGCAACCTCACCCCCTGGGTCTCCTCCGTGGGATGGTCCTTGACGCCGGAGCTCTCTTCAAATGGAAACCATGTCGTGTATGGAGGCAGGTACCTGGAAGCAAGCAAGAAGAAGCAGAGCGTGAGTGATGATAATGTGCATCTACAAAGACTGCACTAACGCGCTTTATCTACTTGAGGTACCAGAAACACGTTGAAAAATGCGCTGGGATTGTGTGGTTCGTGAGGATAATGAGAAGAGCGTCGAATTGTGTAGCTCTACTTACTCTTCTGAATATGGGATATCCCAAAAATAGCACCTACTACCAGACTTTCAGTATCAGACGTGGACGTGCAAGGACATTCCGGAGAGCGGAAACCATTCTCAGGGAATGGCACATATTCTGGTCTGGATCCGCTGTCTATATACACACGGTCACGATCTCTCATGGACCACTGCACCATGCATGCATGTATGGAATTCAGAGAACAATTTGGTGGAGAAGCTACTACGACGGTGCGAACTGAATTGGACGTGTGCATGATGCATGGGGCCTCGCTCTGAATGGAGGCCTGGACGGCTGGACGGTACGTTCGAATACGTTTCGATCAGCATCCCGATTCTCAACTTGTGTCGATGCTGGTGGCTGGTTTTTCTTCCGGCCGGGCAAGGTGCATGCGGTCAGCCAGCGCGTGCGCGTGCCTGTCGACTCGACTCGCGGATGGCAATGCGCTTGCGGAGAGGTTGACGAGCTCGAATACTTTTCACAGGGAGGGAAGATTCATCTACCTCTCCGTTCAATTATTGAACGGCATTTCCTTGAGAAACCAGGTCCACAACCACAACGGCCTTCACCTCGCGGACCCATGTTTGGACTGGTACTTGGCACGGGTGTGATTGGGGTATATAGAATTTGGACGACAAATTAATTAAGGCGAACTAAGAAAGAATGCCGATTACTATGTACACCCGCTGCAGTCCTTGCATACTACTCCCTCCGTTCGGAATTACTTGTCTCGGAAATGGATGTATCTAAAACTAAAATACGTCTAGATACATCCATTTTCGCGACAAGTAATTCCGAACGGAGGGAGTACCTCCGTCCTCTTTTACTAGTCCCCTTCCAAATTTGGGTTAAATTCAGATCACATATTTGACTAACAAAATGTTAATGTGTGCCTTTGAAAACTATACCGTTGGATTCGTATTTGGGTGCAGTTTTTTATTATATTACTTTTGTGATATATTTTAACCATAATTTTAACTCCAGTCCTGAAATGCGAAGGGACCACAGGACGGAGGTAGTGCAACACAAATAGGTGACCTCTTGGATGATATTGCTACTCTGAGGAGAGCAGCGATTCGGTGCCTAGGCTCATCCGCATCCGAGATGGAGAAAAAAATTGAAAACAAATAATAAGAAAAAATTAAAAAATATTTTTTTTGCATGGTAGATAATTTTGTGCTTGAAGTGCACTCCAAATTTTAGATCATTTAGACATCTGAGTAGCTCTCAGCAAAAAAGATAATTTTGGGGTCTGTAAAAAGTTCATTGTTCATGTATTGTTCTGACCCAATTTATTTTTTGTTGAGAGCTACTCATATATCCAAATGATTTTAAATTTGGAGCGCAACTTATGCACCAAATTATCTACAATGCAAAAAGAAAGAGTTTTAAATTTTATTGTATTTTTACTGAATTTTTTCTTGACAAGGTGCAGATGAGCCTGATCTCAGAAATGAATATTTGCATTCTGAGATGTTACTTTGGCAATTAGCTACTTCCTATTCTAGTATACTTTTGAGACAAACTATATAAATGATTTCCAAGATATTAAGTTTCAATATTTGAGACGTTTAAAAAATTGTGAAGAAAACTGTTAAAAGTTTGACTACAGTATAGAAATTATTAACAGTTTGACTAAACGCTCTTATATCACTGCGGAGGATTCGTTTAATGGTACACCCTCCGTAGTGATCTAAACGCTCTTATATTTATTTAGAGCATCTCCAGCAGACGCCCAATATTAGCGTCGCGCCCAAAAAATCGCAAGTTTAGCGCGCGCGGAGTTAAAAATAGCGCTCCAGCGGACGCTGCATAATAGTGCTCGCGGTAAAAAGTGTTGAGCGCGCCCGAAGAAACCGGACAAGAAGCTGTATATTTGAGGCGTGAGCTTCCGCGCGCTGTACTTCTCCCGCGCGCTGAACTCCTCGTGTGCGCCTGCCGGTAGCCCGTAGCCTCCTCGCGACACGCCTTGGCCCGGCCATGGGCGCGGCATGGGCTTGGCCACGGCAGAGCAGCCATGCCACGGCCTGGCAGCATGCGCGCGCCTGGCCACGGGCGGCGGCAGCGGCGGCAGCAGGGGAGGCGCGGCAGGGCGGCGCACGGCGGGCGAAGGGGAGGCGCGACACGGCGGGCGAAAGCGGCGAGGCGCTGGCAGGGCGGCAGCGGCGGGCGCGCAGCGAGGCGCGGCGGCGGGCGAAAGCAGGAGGCGCGGCGGAAGGCCGGCCGGGCGGCAAGGGGAGCCGCGGCACGGCAGGGAAGAGAGGGAGGAGCAGGCACGGCGGCGGGCGAGGCGGCCAGCGAGGCTGGGCGGGCGGGCGCGCCACGGCGCGTGGCGCGGCCACGGCGGCGTGGGTGCCACAGCAGCACATGTGGGCGGGCGGGGAAGCCACGGCGGCTGGCGGGCGCCGCGGCGGCGAGCTGGCACGGGTTAATTTTGGCGCCTGCTGGAGATGTCACCGTTGCTAGCTTAGCTGTATATTTTTGGGCGTCTGCTGGAGATGCTCGGTCATGCCGCGCGCTAAAACACTATTTTGGTGCTGTAAAAAAAATTAGCGCGCGGCTCGGTTGGGCGCCTGTTGGAGATGCTCTTAGAGAGGGTAGTCGAGAAGCACAGGAAAATAAAATCCTACGTAGTAGCTTCTACCTTCTAGAATCAAGCTGGCGTTTAACGTAGGGAACTCAGGTACAGGGGCGGAGCCAGGATTTTGGTATAGGGGGGGCCAAGTCAAGTTCATAACATTTTTATAAACCGAAAACATAACTATTATCATACAGTAATATGCACCGCACGCTACAAAACATGGATACGGTTGTATGAGTTTAAATTTAACCTTTACAACTGCCAATAAGATGAAGAAAAATTCATTGGAAAAGAACCTAACCGCTAAATTGCCTTCAACATATATGATCATGCAATACCGAAGTAAGTCGTCTCCCATTTGGTGGTGCTTAAAATTTAAATTAATATTTAGAGTGTTTGGGGGAACTTCTTGGCTTATATGGTCCCTCAAATATATAGAAATTTCGAGCTTCATCTTGATTGTCCAATGGCATCCCTAATTTCACATGTTTTTGCTTGTTCAGCAACATTTGCCATGTCCAGTGATAACTTCTTGTTTAACAAGATAGGAATTATTCACAAATCACACAACCAAAACAATTAAACAACAAAAATGGATGTATGAGTTCAACAGTGATACAAGATGAATTGAGATTAGTAAATGGTGTGATGTACCGAAGTGTTAAACCTTGGTCCTGGCTAGTTTCTGTTGGTTGGATCCGGAAGGTTTGACAAGTGAAGAAGCCTGCGTCGCGCCGTCGCCATATGACTGGGATTGGGAGCAGCGAGGCATTATGGACAGCAGAGGCGGCCGCGCGGGCGAGGGCACAGAACTAATTACAGTACTAGTAGATCTGATCAGTATGGCGTGACGGCAAAATCTGACCGATCAGTACTACTTTCTGCGTTCTAATCCTCGTACAGGCTATTCACATGGGAAGTGGGAACGCAACGCCCAAACCAGGAGAGGTTGCAATCGCCAACCTGGCCGCTAGTGGGCTTTACTTGGGCCTTTTTCCCTTTGTTTAAAAATTAGCGTTGAGAGATTGGGGGGCCGAGTATGTATATACGTGGAGAATATCTGCTTTTGTATCGCTAATTACATGCATCGCTCGATCATTAGGGGGGGCCAGGCCCCTGCTCGCCCCCCCTTGTCTCCGCCGCTGCTCAGGTATGGCATTCTCGTAAGCATCGACCGACAGCGAGGAGAAAGAGAGAGACAGGTCAGATCGAGGAGGACTAACATCATGAGCACGAAGAGCACGAGGATGGCCGGCGCCAGGGTGGAGAGGTCGAGGGTCGACTCGCCGGTGTGCCGGGAGTTCACCGCCAGGAACACCGCGTTCGACACCTTCTCCCACGGGCTCATCCCCCGCAGCGCGCCGCCCCACTCCATGCCGCACAGCATCGCCACCTGCACGGCGAGGAAGCCCACCACCGTCGCCGCCAGCATCGCGCACCGCCGCGCCGGGAGCAGGTGGTAGTACCCCGTCAGCTCCCGGCCCTTCTTCGCCGTCTCCTTGAGCTCCACGCGCCGGGTCGCCGCGGCGGCGACGCGCACGCACGCGGCCAGCAGAGGTGGGAACAGCGTGTTGCCGACCAGCGCCTGCGGCACGAGCAGCAGCTGCAGCCCGGTGTCTCGCTTGAAGACGATCATGTTCTCGTTCGTCGGCATGTACCCGCAGCTCGAGAACGTGGACACCGTCGTGAACACGGCGAAGGTCCACACGTTCAGAGCCTTGTCCCGCAGCGTCCGCCTCGCCGCCGGCGACGCGTGCACGATGTACGCCACGATGGCGCCGGCACCGAGGACGTGCACCGCCAGGAGGATGGCGAGGACGACGAAGAAGAGCGACAGCACCGCGTCGCGCCGCAGCCTCGTGTCATCGAAGTGGTCCAACGGCTTGCTCATCTCATCATCGACGGTCGATGTCATCGACGTTGGGTTGTCCAATTCGGTGGCGGCGTCCACCGGCGGCATTTCAAGCTCGGGGACCTCCTGGTTGTCGACGCGCCGGGATGATTTGTGAACAGTTTGCTTCCTCAGCTTGGACCACTTGGACGCGAGGCCTAGGAGCGACAAAAACACCTCGCCGCCGACGAACATGAGCACGGTCAGGACGAGGAGCTGGCCGTTGGAGAACACCTCCATCTCGACGGTGGACATGCTTGACACCGTCGCGGCCGAGACGGCGGTGAAGAACAGGTCGATGCCGCGAGGCCGCCTCGTCCCGTCGCCGCTGGCGCGGAACCTGAGCTGCGCGAGGAGGAGATACCCGAGCCAGGAGACGGCGAGGAAGTACGCGACGTGGACGAGCAGCGAGCCGAGGCGGCGCCAGAACCGCCCGGCGAGAGCGCGCCGCCACCGCGCCACCCGCTCCTTGACGACGTGGTGCTGCACGTATGACCAAGAAGGCGATGACAGGAGGGACAATGCCTTGTCGAGCGCGGCCGTCGACCGTCGCCGTGCGTGGCGCAACAGCTCGCCGACCTTATGACGAGCTCCGGCCATGTTTGATGTTGTGCTGTCTACTCTTTATTGTGTAGACGCGTTGGGATGTGCATGCATGCACGTACTGTCTGTGAGAACTGAGGCGTACGACGCCCACATATATAGCCATGAACGTGCAGGGGTACTCACGGGAGAGTGCATTCTACCATGCACAGTATATACCGTGTATTGATCTGCCGCTTAGTTATTTCAGGGTCCTAAGGAAATCATAATGTACTAACCTGCTGTACGTCTCACTTTTCTCCACCTTTCTGTCACATGGTCAGTTTTTGTGTGTCAGTCATTTTTAAGTAGTGTCCTTCCGTTTGAATCCCCCCCCCCCCCCCCAAAAAAAACAGTTTGTGTTATATTCTATTTGGACAAATGTGTTTATACCGACGAGATATAGAAAACTCGATGAAACTTGGTATACATACAATAGTGTTTTTTTTCAGCTTCGTAAGGTCTCTCCACGTTTCAGCATTTGAATTTTATAATTTGTGAAAATATATTCAGGAGTGATCTTATTTCAATGTTCTCTTCGCACGGAACATAAATATGCAAATGTATCATAAATCAAACTTACAGTTCAAAACATAAAATAAATTTAAATTTTAGAATTGTATGGAAAAAAAGGTGAGTGAGTGTAGTACTACTCTTTTCTACTCCTCATATGTGCATTCGTAAAAAAATAGATCGCATAGAAAAATAAAAGTGAGTTCACTCATAATTTGATCTTCTATATAAAAAAGAAGATCGCTTGTAAAAATGGTGAAAGTACGTGTCCGCCGGTGGATAGAATGAAAATATCGAGCTGTCTTCAGGGCCATCCGATTGACGCGAAAATAGCCGTTGGATCTCTTCAAACGTGTGCATCCTGAATTTCAACAAGCTGGTTGTTGTGATGTTCACTCTGCAATAGAGGCTTCGTTGTAAAACCACTTGAAGCCTTTTTTTTAGCTCAAAGCGTTATTTCCTTAAGCGTTTTTTTTATGCAACAAAGATCATGTTGCAAAAAAAAATTACAGCAGAGATTTTTGTCTTTCACCTTTTTGCAACTTAGATAATACTGCGGAAGGATTTTTTTTTAACAACGATTATGTTGTAGAATTGTTTTCAATGAAGAAAATGATCGAGTTATATACACGATGTCTACGTGTCGGGGCTTTGTATGTTTGCAACATGGCATGTGTTACAAACTTGTGTTTGCAACATGCCCAATGTTGCAAACTTGTCCGTCCATCTGGCGTAGCGCTACACGCCTACACCTCATATGTCTGTATGATTAAAATCAAATAGGACGGCCACGGAGGTGGCGGATACGCACGAGTCATCAGCCGGTTGAAAGCCAGCATTTCCGTTATACTTCCTCCGTTCCTAAATATTTGTCTTTCTAGACATTTCAAATGGCTACCACATACAGATGTATGTAGACATATTTTAGAGTGTAGATTCACTTATTTTTTTTCGTATGTAGTCACTTGTTGAAATGTCTAGAAAGACAAATATTTAGGAACGGAAGGAGTATTAAAAAAGGGTACTTGAGGAGTAGATCGTTTTGCGAGAAGTTAGCAAATGCCTCTCGTAAATGATCAGATTTATTTCTTTTATAAAGCTATAGTACGTACTCTAAAAAAAGCATTTCCTGACGTTTAGCTCAATGTGTGTATTTTTTTTGAACATCAGTATAGACACAAACACAAGCGCTCATATACACGTGCATACACTTACCCCTATGAACGTGTGACAGAGCCGGCATATCATCTTAAGATTTACGAAGTCACCGTAGGCGCCTCATCGTTGACGAAAACGTCTCCTCCCACTGAATGCGCATTACAGGAAACCCTGAAATAAATCCAGGAATAATGCGAGCACCAGGACTTGAACCCTGGTGGGCTGGGAATACCACTGTCCCTCTAACCGTCCAACCACAGGTTGGTCCACGCTCAATTTGTGTATTGCACAGAGGCTCCTGCCGGTTGCCGATAACTTTTGCAAAACACGATCATCTCATACAATAACGTATATTACATCATGTCTTGACCATATCACATCACAACATGCCTTGCAAAAATAAGTTAGACGTCCTCTACTTTGTTGTTGCAAGTTTTAAGTGGCTCCTATGGGCTTCTAGCAAGAACCGTTCTTACCTACGCATCAAAACCACAATGGTGATTTACAAGTTTGCTGTTTTAACCTTCAACAAGGACCGGACGCAGTCAAATTTGATTCAACTAAAGTAAGAGAAACAGACACCCGCCAGCCACATTTATGCAAAAGTTCCATGTTTGTCGGTGAAATCGGTATCATGAAGATGGTCATGTAAGGTTGGTCCGGGCTGCTTCATCCAACAATACCGCCAAATCAAAATAAGATATTGGGGGTAAGCAGTATGACGATCACCGCCCACAACTCCTTGTGTTCTACTTACGCATATCATCTACGCATAAACCTGGCTCTGATACCACTGTTGGGGAACGTAGCATGCAATTTAAAAAAAATACTACGCTCACGCCCGATCTATCTAGGAGATGCATAGCAAAGAGAGGGGGGAGTGTGTCTACGTACCTTCGTAGACTGTAAGTGGAAGTGTTTAACAACACGGTTGATGTAGTCAAACTTTCTTCGCGATCCAACCGATCGAGTACCGAACGTACGGCACCTCCGCGTTCAGCACACGTTCAGCTCGATGACGTCCTTGCCTTCTTGATCTAGCAAGTTGGCGAGGTAGTGGAAGTTTCGTCAGCACGACGGTGTGGTGACGGTGATGGTGAAGTGATCCACGCAGGGCTTCGTCTAAGCACCGCGAGAATATGACCGAGGGTGTAAATTATGGAGGGGGGCGCCGCACACGGCTAACAATTGATGTTCTGTGTTCTAGGCATCCTCCTCCCTACAGGTGGGAGGAGGAGGGGGTGTCCAGGAGGCGCCCAAGTGCTGGCCGCCGGCCCCCTTGGGGCTTCTTGAAGGAAATATGCCCTAGAGGCACTAATAAAGTTGTTGTTTTATATTTCCTTATTCATGATAAATGTTTATTATTCATGCTAGAATTGTATTAACCGGAAACTTGATACATGTGTGGATACATAGACAAAACATCGTGTCCCTAGTAAGCCTCTACTAGACTAGCTCGTTAATCAAAGATGGTTAAGTTTCCTAACCATGGACATGTGTTATCATTTGATGAACAGGATCACATCATTAGAGAATGATGTGATGGACAAGACCCATCTGTTAGCTTAGCATAATGATCGTTCAGTTTTATTGCTATTGCTTTCTTCATGTCAAATACATATTCCTCTCACTATAAGATTATGCAACTTCCGAATACCGAAGGAATGCCTTGTGTGCTATCAAACGTCACAACGTAGCTGGGTGATTATAAAGATGCTCTACAGGTATCTCCGAAGGTGTTTGTTGGGTTAGCATAGATCAAGATTAGGATTTGTCACTCCGAGCATCAGAGAGGAATCTCTGGGCCCTCTCGGTAATACACATCATAAGAAGCCTTGCAAGCAAAATGACTAATGAGTTAGTTGCAGGATGATGTATTACGGAACAACTAAAGAGACTTGCCGGTAACGAGATTGAACTAGGTATGAAGATACCGATGATCGAATCTCGGGCAAGTAACATACCGATGACAAAGGGAATAACGTATGTTGTCATAAGGTTTGACCGATAAAGATCTTCATAGAATATGTAGGAGCAAATATGGGCATCCAGGTCCTGCTATTGCTTATTGACTAGAGAGGTGTCTCAGTCATGTCTACATAGTTCTCGAACCCGTAGGGTCCGCACGCTTAACGTTCGTTGATGATATAGTATTAGATGAGTTATGTATGTTGGCGACCGAATGTTGTTCGGAGTCCCGGATGAGATCACAGACATGATGAGGAGCTCCGGGATGATCCAGAGGTAAAGATTCATATATTGGATGATATGTTAGGCCAAGGGGTCAGGTCCACGGGGCTATAGGTCGGTGCAAAAGAAAGTTTTGCGGAGGTTAGAGGCCAAACACCGGAGACCCCATGTCGTGTGGGCCAAACGCCAAGGATTGTGGCGTTTGGTCCTGGAGTCCGAGTGGGACTCTTGCCTTTCGGGCAAAACCGACTTTGAGGAGGCTTTTGCTCCAAGTTTCGACCCCAGGGCTCAACATATAAATAGAGGGACAGGGCTAGCACTAAAGACACGTCAAGATTCACCAAGCCGTGTGCCGGCAACCCCGTCCCCTCTAGTTTATCCTCCGTCATAGTTTCCATAGTGCTTAGGAGAAGCCCTCCGAAGATTGTTCTTCACCAACACTGTCACCATGCGGTCGGAACTCATCTACTACTTCGCCCATCTTGCTGAAGGCGAGGACGTCATCGAGTTGAATGTGTGCTGAACATGGAGGTGCCGTACATTTGGTACTTGATCGGGACGGATCATGAAGGTGTACGACTACTTCAACTGCATTGATAAACACTTCCGCTTACGGTCTACGAGGGTATGTAGACACACTCTCCCCCTCGTTGTTATGCATCTCCTCGATAGATCTTGTGTGAGCGTAGGATATTTTTTTGAATTGCATGCTATGTTCCCCAATAGTCGCATCCGAGCTAGGTCTATGCGTAGATGATATGCACGAGTAGAACACACAGAGTTGTGGGCGGTGATTGTCATACTGCTTAGCACCAATGTCTTATTTTGATTCGGCGATATTGTTGGATGAAGCGGCCCGGACCAACCATACATGACCACGTTCATGAGACCGGTCCCACCGACGACATGCAACTAGTTTTGCATAAATGTGGCTGGCGGGTGTTTATTTCTCCTACTTTAGTTGAATCAAATTTGACTGCAGCCGGTCCTTGTTGAAGGTTAAAACAGCAAACTTGATAAATCACCGTTGTGGTTTTTGTGCCGTAGGTAAGAACGGTTCTTGCTAGAAGCCAGTAGAAGCCACGTAAAACTTGCAACAACAAAGTAGAGGACGTCTAACTTGTTTTTGAAGGGCATGCTTGTGATGTGATATGGTCAAGACATGATGTGATATACGTTATTGTATGAGATGATCATGTTTTGTAAAAGTTATCGGCAACTGGCAGGAGCCTTATGGTTGTCGCTTTATTGTATGAAATGCAAACGCCATGTAATTGCTTTGCTTTATCACAAAACGGTAGCGATAGTTGTAGAAGCAATAGTTGGCGAGACGACCACGAAGCTACGATGGAGATCTAGGTGTCAAGACGGTGACAATGGAGATCAAAACGATGCTTTGGAGATGGAGATCAAAATCACAAGATGATGATGGCCATATCATGTCACATATTTTGATTGCATGTGATGTTTATATTTATGCAACTTATTTTGCTTAGTACGGCGGTAGCATTATAAGATGATCCCTTAACTAAATTTCAAGGTATAAGTGTTCTCCCTTAGTATGCACCATTGCGACAGTTCTTCATGCTGAGACACCATGTGATGATCGGGTGTGATAGGCTCTACGTTCAAATACAACGGGTGCAAGACAGTTTGGCACATGCGGAATACTCGGGTTAAACTTGACGAGCCTAGCATGTACAGACATGGCCTCGGAATACTGGAGATCGAAAGATCGAACGTGAATCATATAGTAGATATGATCAACATAGAGATATTCACCATTGATAACTACTTCATCTCACATGATGATCGGACATGGTTTAGTTGATTTGGATCACGTGTCATTTAGATGACTTGAGGGATGTCTATCTAAGTGGGAGTTCTTAAGTAATTTGACTAATTGAACTTTAATTTATCATGAACTTAGTCCTGATAGTATTTGCAAATTATGTGGTAGATCAATAGTTCACGCTGTAGCTCCCCCATGATTTTGATATGTTCCTAGAGAAAACTAAGTTGAAAGATGATAGTAGCAATGATGCGGACTGGGTCCGTGATCTGAGGATTATCCTCACTGCTGCATAGAAGAATTATGTCCTTGATGCACCGCTAGGTGACAAACCTATTGCAGGAGCAAATGCAGACGTTATAAACGTTTGGCAAGATCGATATGATGACTACTTGATAGTTTAGTGCGCCATGCTTTACGGCTTAGAATCGGGGCTTGAAAGACGTTTTGAACGCCACTGAGCATATGAGATGTTCCAAGAGCTGAAATTGGTATTTGAGACTCATGCCCGTGTCGAGAGGTATGAGACCTCTGACAATTACTTTGCCTACAAGATGGAGGAGAATAGCTCAGCCAGTGAGCATATGCTCAGAATGTCTGGGTAGTACAATCGTTTGAATCAAGTGGGAGTTAATCTTCCAGATAAGATAGTGATTGACAGAGTTCTCTAGTCACCATCACCAAGCTAATAGAACTTCATGATGAACTATAATATGCAAGGGATGACGAAAATGATTCCCGAGCTCTTCGTAATGCTGAAATCCGCGAGGGTAGAAATCAAGAAAGAGCATCAAGTGTTGATGGTTAACAAGACCACTAGTTTCAAGAAAAATGGCAAAAGGTAAAGAAAGGGAACTTCAAGAAGAATGGCAAGCAAGTTGTCACTCCCGTAAAGAAGCCCAAAGCTGGACCTAAGCCTAAAACTGAGTGCTTCTACTACAAAGGAAATGGTCACTAGAAGCGGAACTATCCCAAATATTTGGCGGATAAGAAGGATGGCAAAGTGAACAAAAGTATATTTCATATACATGTTGTTGATGTGTACCTTACTAGTGCTCGTAGTAGCCCCTGGGTATTTGATACCTGTTCGGTTGCTAAGATTAGTAACTCGAAACAGGAGTTGCAGAATAAATGGAGACTAGTTGAGGGTGAAGTGACGATGTGTGTTGGAAGTGGTTCCAAGATTGATATGATCATCATCGCACACTCCCTATACTTTCGGGATTAGTGTTGAACCTAAATAAATGTTATTTGGTGTTTGTGTTGAGCATGAACAAGATAGGATCGTGTTTTTGCAATACAGTTATTCATTTAAGACAAAGAATAATTGTTATTCTGTTTACATGAATAAAACCTTCTATGGTCATACACCCAATGTTAATGGTTTATTGAATCTCGATCGTAATGATACACATATTCATAATATTGATGCCTAAAGATGCAAAGTTGATAATGATAGTACAACATACTTGTGGCACCGCTGTTTAGGTCATATTGGTGTAAAGCGCATGAAGAAACTCCATGCTGATGGGCTTTTGGAATCACTTGATTATGAATCATTTGATACTTGTGAACCATGCCTTATGGGTAAGATGACTAAAACTCCGTTCTTCGGAACAATGGAGTGAGCCAATGACTTATTGGAAATAATACATACCGATGTATGCGGTCCGATGAGTGTTGTGGCACGCGACGGGTATCGTTATTTTCTGACCTTCACAGATGATTTGAGAAGATATGGGTATATCAACTTAATGAAACACAAATCTGAAACATTTGAAAAGTTCAAAGAATTTTAGAGTAAGTGGAGAATCATCGTAACAAGAAAATAAAGTTTCTACGATCTGATTGCGGAGGCGAATATTTGAGTTACGAGTTTGGCCTTCATTTAAAACAATGTGGAATAGTTTCACAACTCATGCCACCTGGAACACCATAGCGTAAATGGTTTGTCCGAATGTCATAACCGTACTTTATTAGATATGGTGCGATCTATGATGTCTCTTACCGATTTACCACTATCATTTTGGGGATATGCATTAGAGACAACTGCATTCACGTTAAATAGGGCGCCGTCTAAATCCATTGAGACGACACCATATGACTGTGGTTTGGCAATAAACCTAAGCTATCATTTCTTAAAGTTTGGGGATGCGAAGCTTATGTCAAAAGGCTTCAGCCTGATAAGCTCGAACCCAAATCTGAGAAGTGTGTCTTCATAGGATACCCTAAGGAAACAATTGGGTGCACCTTCTACCATAGATCCGAAGGCAAGATCTTTGTTGCCAAGAATGTAACCTTTCTAGAGGAGTTTCTCTCGAAAGAAGTGAGTGGGAGGAAAGTAGAACTTGATGAGGTAATTGTGCCTTCTCTCAAATTGGAAAGTATCACATCAGTGAAATCCGTACCTGTGATGCCTACACCGACTAGAGAGGAAGCTAATAATGATGATCATGAAACTTCGGATCAAGTTACTACTGGACCTCATAGGTCAAACAGATCACATTCCGCACCAGAGTGGTACGGTAATCCTGTCCTGGAAGTCATGTTATTAGACCATGACAAACCTACAAACTATGAATAAGCTAAGATGAGCCCAGATTCCGACAGATGGCTTGAGGCCATGAAATCTGAGATAGGATCCATGTATAAGAAAAAAGTGTGGACTTTGGTGGACTTGACCGATGATCGGCAAGCCATTGAGAATAAATGGATCTTCAAGAGGAAGATAGACGCTGATGGTAGTGTTACTACCTACAAAGCTTGACTTGTCGCAAAAAGTTTTTGACAAGTTCAAGGAGTTGACTACGATGAGACTTTCTCACCTGTAGCGATGATTAAATCTGTCCAAATCATGTTAGAAATTGCCGCATTTTATGAAATCTGGCAAATGGATGTCAAAACTGCATTCCTTAATGGATTTCTTAAAGAAGAGTTGTATATGATGCAACCAAAAGGTTTTGTCGATCCTAAAGGTGCTAACAAAGTGTGCAAGCTCCGGCGATCCATCTATGGACTGGTGCAAGCATCTTAGAGTTAGAATATACGCTTTGATAAGGTGATCAAAGCATATGGTTTTATACAGACTTATGGTGAACCCTGTATTTACAAGAAAGTGAGTGGGAGCTCTATAGCATTTCTAATATTATATGTGGATGGCATATTATTGATTGGGAATGATGTAGAATTTCTGGATAGCATAAAAGGATACTTGAATAAGAGTATTTCAATGAAAGACCTCGGTGAAGCTAGTTATATATTGAGCATCAAATCTATAAGAGATAGATCAAGACGCTTAATAGGATTTTCAATGAGTACATACCTTGATAAGATTTTGAAGGAGTTCAAAATGGATCAGTCAAAGAAGGAGTTCTAGCCTGTATTGTAAGGTGTGAAGTTGAGTAAGACTCAAAACCCGACCACGGCAGAAGATAGAGAGAGAATGAAAATCATTCCCTATGCCTCAGTTATAGGTTCTATAAGGTATGCCATGTTGTGTACCAGACCTGTTGTGTGCCTTGCCATGAGTATGGCGAGGGGGTACAATAGTGATCTAGGAGTAGATCACTGGACAGTGGTGAAAATTATCCTTAGAGGACTAAGGAAATGTTTCTTGGTTATGGAGGTGATATAGAGTTTGTCGTAAAGAGTTACAACGATGCAAGCTTTTACACCGATCCAGATGACTCTAAGTCTCAATCGGGATACATATTGAAAGTGGGGGCAATTAGCTAGACTAGCTCCATGCAGAGCATTGTAGACTTAGAAATTTGTGAAATACATACGGATCTGAATGTGGCAGACCCGTTGACTAAACCTCTCTCACAAGCAAAACATGATCACACCTAAGTACACTTTGGATGTTAATCACATAGTGATGTGAACTAGATTATTGACTCTAGTATACCCTTTGGGTGTTGGTCACATGACGATGTGAACTATTGGTGTTAAATCAAATGTTTATGTGAACTAGATTATTGACTCTAGTGCAAGTGGGAGACTGAAGGAAATATGCCCTAGAGGCAATAATAAAGTTGTTATTTTATATTTCCTTATTCATGATAAATGTTTATTATTCATGCTACAATTGTATTAACCGGAAACTTGATACATGTGTGGATACATAGATAAAACACCGTGACCCTAGTAAGCCTCTACTAGACTAGCTTGTTAATCAAAGATGGTTAAGTTTCCTAACCATGGACATGTGTTGTCATTTGATGAATGGGATCACATCATTAGAGAATGATGTGATGGACAAGACCCATCTGTTAGCTTAGCATAATGATCGTTCAGTTTTATTGCTATTGCTTTCTTCATGTCAAATACATATTCCTCTCGCTATGAGATTATGCAACCCCCGGATACCGGAGGAATGCCTTGTGTGCTATCAAATGTCACAATGTAACTAGGTGATTATAGAGATGCCCTACAGGTATCTCCGAAGGTGTTTGTTGGGTTAGCATAGATCGAGATTAGGATTTGTCACTCCTAGTATCGGAGAGGTATCTCTGGGCCCTCTCGGTAATACACATCATAAGAAGCCTTGCAACCAAACTGACTAATGAGTTAGTTGCAGGATGATGTATTACGAAACGAGTAAAGAAACTTGCTGGCAACGATATTGAACTAGGTATGAAGATACTGACGATCGAAACTCGGGAAAGTACCATACCGATGACAAAGGGAATAACATATGTTGTCATAAGGTTCGACCGGTAAAGATCTTCGTAGAATATGTAGGAGCCAATATGGGCATCCAAGTCCCGCTAATTGTTATTGACTAGAGAGGTGTCTCGGTCATGTCTACATAGTTCTCGAACCCGTAGGGTCCGCACGCTTAACGTTCGTTGACGATATAGTATTATATGAGTTATGTATGTTGGTAACCGAATGTTGTTCGGAGTCCCGGATGAGATCACAGACATGATGAGGAGCTCCGGAATGGTACGGAGGTAAAGATTCATATATTGGATGATATGGTTAGGCCAAGGGGTTAGGCCCATGGGGCTATAGGTCGGTGCAAAAGAAAGTTTTGCGGAGGTTAGATGCCAAACGCCGGAGACCCTGGCGTCTGGCCCTAGGCCAAATGCCGAGGCCCATGGCGTCTGGGCCAAACGCCAAGCATTGTGGTGTTTGGTCCTGGAGTCCAAGTGGGACTCTTGCCTTTCGAGAAAAACTGACTTTGAGGAGGCTTTTGCTCCAAGTTTCGACCGCAGGGCTCTACATATAAATAGAGGGCATGGCTAGTAACAAAGACACATCAAGATTCACCAAGCCGCGTGCCGGCAACCCCGTCCCCTCTAGTTTATCGTTCGTCATAGTTTCCATAGTGCTTAGGCGAAGCCCTCCGGAGATTGTTCTTCACCAACATTGTCACCATGTCGTCGTGCTGCCGGAACTCATCTACTACTTCGCCCATCTTGCTAAAGGCGAGGACGTCATCGAGCTGAATGTGTGTTGAACACAGAGGTGCCGTATATTTGGTACTTGATTGGTACGGGTCGTGAAGGTGTACGAATACATCAACCGCGTTGATAAACGTTTCCGCTTATGGTCTACGAGGGTACGTAGACACACTCTTCCCCCTCATTGCTATGCATCTCCTAGATAGATCTTGCGTGAGCATAGGAATTTTTTGAAATTGCATGCTACATTCCCCAACACTTCCTTGCCCTGCTCCCCCCTGCCATATTTGACGGAGGGGGAAGGAAAGAGGGGGGAGAGAGAAGGAAGTGGGAATCCTGATCCACATTTTCCTTTCTCCCTTCCCCTTTCCTTCTCCATCCCTAGCCGGCCCATATGTGGGGCACACCATCCCCTTGTGGCTGGTGGGTTCCCCTCTTGGCCCATAAGGACCATATCTTTTGCCGAGGGTGCCCGAAACCCCTTTCGGTGACCCGATAAGTACCTGGTAAACCCGAAACACTTCCGGTGTCCGAATACCATCGTCCTATATATCACTCTTTACCTCTTGACCATTTCGAGACTCCTCGTCATGTGTGTGATCTCATCCGGGATTCCAAACAACATTCGATCACCAAATCACATAACTCATATAATACAATATCGTCATCGAACGTTAAGCGTGCGGACCCTACGGGTTCGAGAACTATGTAGACATGACATAGACACCTCTCTGGTCAATAACCAATAGCGGAACCTGGATGCTCATATTGGCTCCCACATATTCTACAAAGATCTTTATCGGTCGAACAGTTATGACAACATACGTTATTCCCTTTGTCATCGGTATGTTACTTGTACGAGATTCGATCGTTGGTATCTTCATACCTAGTTCAATCTCATTACTGGCAAGTGTCTTTACTCGTTCCATAATACATCATCCTGCAACTAACTCATTTGTCACTCTGCTTGCAAGGCTTCTTATGATGTGTATTATCAAGAGGGCTCAGAGATACCTCTCCGATACTCGGAGTGACAAATCCTAATCTCGATCTATGCCAACCCAATAAACACCTTCGTAGATGCCTGTAGAGCATCTTTATAATCACCCAGTTATGTTGTCACGTTTGATAGCTCACAAGGCATTCCTCCGGTATCCGGGAGTTGCATAATCTCATAGTCGGAGGAGTGTGTATTTGACATGAAGAAAGCAATAGCAATAAAACTGAACGATCATAATGCTAAGCTAACGAGTGGGTCTTGCCCATCACATCATTCTCCTAATGATGTGATCCCGTTTATCCAATGACAATACATGTCTATGGTTAGGAAACTTAACCATCTTTGATCAACGAGCTAGTCTAGTAGAGGCTTACTAGGGACACGGTACTTTGTCTATGTATCCACACATGTATCAAGTTTCCGGTTAATACAATTCTAGCATGAATATTAAACATTTATCATGATATAAGAAATATAAAATAACAACTTTATTATTGCCTCTTCAGCATATTTCTTCCCCAAGTACTTGGGAGATAAGAAGGATGGCAAAGTAAACAAGAGTATATTTGATATAAATGTTATTGATGTGTTCCTTAATAATGCTCATAGTAGCGCCTGGGTATTTGATACTGGTTCGATTGCTCATATTTATAACTCGAAACAGGAGCTGCGGAATAAACAACGATTTGCTAAGGATGAGGTGATGATGGGCGTCGGAAATGGTTCCAAGGTTGATCTGATCGCCGTCAGCACGCTACCTCTACATCTACCTTTGAGATTAGTTTTGGACCTCAATAATTGTTATTTGGTGCGAGCTTTGAGCATGAACATTATATCTGGATCTTGTTTATTGTGAGACGGTTATTCATTTAAGTCAGAGACTAATGGTTGTTCTATTTATATGAGTAACATCTTTTATGGTCATGCACCCTTAGTGAATGGTCTATTCTATTGGGGAACGTAGTAATTTCAAAAAAATTCCTACGCACAAGCAAGATCATGGTGATGATATATCAACGAGAGGGGAGAGTGTTCGTCCACGTACCCTCGTAGACCGTAAGCGAGCGTTAGCTGTAACGCGGTTGATGTAGTCGTCGTCTTCACGATCCGACCGATCCAAGCACCGAGCGTCACGGAGCCTCCGAGTTCAGCACACGTTCAGCTCGATGGCGTCCCTCGAACTCCGATCCAGCCGAGTGTCGAGGAGAGTTCCGTCAACCTGACGGCGTGGTGACGATCTTGATGTTCTACGGCGCAGGCTTCGCCTAAGCTTCATGACGATATGACCGAGGTGGAATATGGTGGAGGGGGCACGCGACACGGCTAAGGAACAATCCGTATATCAACTTGTGTGTCTATGGGTGCCCCTGCCCCGTATATAAAGGAGGGAGGGAGGAGGAGGCCGGCCCTAGGAGGCGCGCCATGGGGAGTCCTACTCCCAGGGAGTAGGATTCCCCTTCCTAGTCAACTAGGGGTCCTTCCATGTAGTAGGAGTAGGAGACAAGGAAGGGAAGAGAAGGGAAGGAAGGAGAGGGTGCGGCCCTCCCTAGTCAATTCGGACTAGGCCTTGAAGTCTTGTGCCTGCCCGGGCAGCCCTCTTTCTTTCCCTTGAGGGCCCAATAAGGCCCAATACTTCTCCCGGCGAATTCCGTAACTCTCCGGTACTCCGATAAATACCGAATCACTCGGAACCTTTCCGGACTCGAATATAGTCGTCAATATATCAATCTTTACGTCTCGACCATTTCGAGACTCCTCGTCATGTCCTCGATCTCATCCGGGACTCGAACTCCTTCGGTACATCAAAACTCATAAACTCATAATATAAGCATCATCGAAACCTTAAGCGTGCGGACCCTACGGGTTCGAGAACTATGTAGACATGACCTAGAACTATTCTCGGTCAATAACCAATAGCGGGACCTGGATGCCCATATTGGCTCCTACATATTCTCGAAGATCTTTATCGGTCAAACCGCATAACAACATCGTTGTTCCCTTTGTCATCGGTATGTTACTTGCCCGAGATTCGATCGTCGGTACCCAATACCTAGTTCAATCTCGTCACCGCAAGTCTCTTTACTCGCTTCGTAATGCATCATCCGTAACCAACTCATTGGTCACATTGCTTGCAAGGCTTATAATGATGTGCATTACCGAGAGGGCCAGAGATACCTCTCCGACAATCGGAGTGACAAAACCTAATCTCGAAATCGCCAACTCAACATGTACCTTCGGAGACACCTGTAGTACTCCTTTATAATCACCCGATTCACGTTGTGACGTTTGGTAGTACCAAAGTGTTCCTCCGTAAGCGGAGTTGCATAATCTCATAGTTACAGGAACATGTATAAGTCATGAAGAAAGCAATAGCAACATACTAAGCGATCAAGTGCTAAGCTAACGGAATGGGTCAAGTCAATCACATCATTCTCCTAATGATGTGATCCCGTTAATCAAATGACAACTCTTTTGTCCATGGCTAGGAAACATAACCATCTCTCGTAAGCGAGCTAGTCAAGTAGAGGCATACTAGTGACACTATGTTTGTCTATGTATTCACACATGTATTATGTTTCGGTTAATACAATTCTAGCATGAATAATAAACATTTATCATGAAATAAGGAAATAAATAATAACTTTATTATTGCCTCTAGGGCATATTTCCTTGATCTCCCACTTGAACTAGAGTCAATAATCTAGTTCACATCGCCATGTGATTTAACACCAATATTCATATCGTATATGATTAACACCCATAGTTCACATCATCATGTGACCAACATCCAAAAGGTTTACTAGAGTCAATAATCTAGTTCACATCGCTATGTGATTAACACCCAAAGAGTACTAAGGTGTGATCATGTTTTGCTCATGAGAGAAGCTTAGTCAACGGGTGTGTCACATTCAGAGCCGTATGTATTTTGCAAATATTTTATGTCCACAATGCTCTGCACGGAGCTAATCTAGCTAATTGCTCCCACTTTCAATATGTATCCAGGTTGAGACTTAGAGTCATCTGGATCAGTGTAAAAGTTTGAACTGATGTAACTTTTACAACAAACTCTTTTATCACCTCCATAATCGAGAAACATCTCCTTAGTCCTTACTAAGGATATTCTTGACCAATGTCGATGATCTACTCCTAGATCACTATTGTACTCCTTGCCAAATTCAGAGCAAGGTATACAATAGGTGCGGTACATAGCATAGCATACTTTATAGAACCTATGGTGAGGCATAGGGAATGACTTTTCATTCTCTTTCTATTTTCTCTTGTGGTCGGGATTTGAGTCTTACTCAATTTCATACCTTTGCAACACAGCAAGAACTCTTTCTTTGACTGTTCCATTTTGAACTATTTCAAAATCTTGCCAAGGTATGTACTCATTGAAAATCTTATCAAGCATCTTGATCTATCTCAATAGATCTTGATGCTCAATATATAAGTAGCTTTTCTTGAGGTCTTTTCTTTTAAAGAACTCCTTTAAAACACTCTTTTATGCTTTGAGAAAAATTCTACATCATTTCGATCAACAATGTGTCACTCACATATACTAATCGAAAGGCTGTAGTGCTCCCACTCACTTTATTGTAAATCTGAGGCTTCATCGTAAGTCCATATAAAACTATATGCTTTGATCAACTTATCAAAGCGTATATTCCAACTCCGAGATGCTTGCACCAGTCCATAGATGGATCGTTGGAACTTGCATATTTTGTTAGCACCTTTAGGATTGACAAAACCTTCTAGTTGCATCATATACAACTCTTCTTTAATAAATCCATTAAGAAATGCACTTTTGACATCCATTTGCCAGATTTCATAAAATGTGGCAATTGCTAACATGATTCAGACAGACTTAAGCATCGATACGAGTGAGAAAATCTCATCGTATTCAACACCTTGAACTTGTTGAAAACCTTTCGCAACAAGTCGAGCTTGGTAGATAGTAACACTACTATCAGTGTCCGTCTTCCTCTTGAAGATCCATTCATTTAACATGGCTTGCTGATCATCGAGCAAGTCAATCAAAAGTCCATACTTTGTTGTCATACATGGATCATATCTCAGATTTTATGGCCTTAAGCCATCTCGCGGAATCTGGGCTCATCATCGCTTCCTCATAGTTCGTAGGTTCATCATGGTCTAGTAACATGACTTCCAGAACATGATTACTACACCACTCTGGTGCGGATCTTACTCTGGAAGACCTACGAGGTTTGGTAGCAACTTGTTCTGAAGTCTCATGATCATCATCATTAACTTCCTCACTAATTGGTGTAGGAATCACTGGAACTGATTTCTGTGATGAACTACTTTCCAATAAGGGAGAAGGTACAATTACCTCATCAAGTTCTACTTTCCTCCCACTCACTTCTTTCAAGAGAAACTCCTTCTCTAGAAAGGATCCATTTTTAGCAATGAATATCTTGCCTTCGGATCTGTGATAGAAGGTGTGCCCAACAATTTCCTTTGGGAATTCTATGAAGACGCACTTCTCTGATTTGGGTTTGAGCTTATCAGGATGAAACTTTTTCACATAAGCATCGCAGCCCCAAACTTTAAGAAACGACAACTTGGGTTTCTTGCTAAACCACAGTTCATATAGTGTCGTCTCAGCGGTTTAGATGGTGCCCTTTTAACGTGAATGCATCTCTCTAATGCATAACCCCAAAAGCGACAATGGTAAATCAGTAAGAAACATCATAGATCGCACCATATCCAATAAAGTACGATTACAACGTTCGGACACACCATAATGTTGTGGTGTTCGGTGGCGTGGCTGTGAAACTATTTCACATTGTTTTAGTTGAAGACCAAACTCGTAACTCAAATATTCGTCTCGCGATCGATCGCGAAACTTTATTTTCTTGTTACGATGATTTTTCCACTTCACTCTAAAATTCTTTGAACCTTTCAACTATTTCGGACTTATGTTTCATCAAGTAGATATACCCATATCTGCTCAAATCATTTTGTGAAGGTCGAAAATAACGATACTTGCCACGAGCCTTCATACTCATTGGTCTTCATACATCGGTATGTATTATTTCCAATAAGTCGATAACTTCGTTCCATTGTTTCAAGAGCGGAGTTTTAGTCATCTTGCCCAAAAGGCACGGTTCGCAAGCATCAAATGATTCATAACCAAGTGATTCCAAAATCCATCTTTATGGAGTTTCTTCATCGCTTTACACCAATATGACCCAAGCGGCGATTGCCACAAATAAGTTGCACTATCATTATTAACTTTGCATCTTTTGGCCTCAATATTATGAATATGTGTATCACTACGATCGAGATCCAACAAACTATTTTCATTGGGTGTATGACCATTGAAGGTTTTATTCATGTAAAGAACAACAATTATTCTCGATTTTAAATGAATAACCGTATTGCAATAAACATGATCAAATCATATTCATGCTCAACGCAAACGCCAAATAACATTTATTTAGGTTTAACACTAATCCCAAAAGTATAGGGAGTGTGCGATGATGATCATATCAATCTTGGAACTACTTCCAACACACATCGTCACTTCACCCTTAACTAGTCTCTGTTTATTCTGCAACTCCCGTTTCGAGTTACTAATCTTTAGCAACCGAACAAGTATCAAATACTCAGGGGATACTATAAACACTAGTAAGGCACACATCAATAACCTGTATATCAAATATACATTTGTTCACTTTGCCATCCTTCTTATCCAGCAAATGTTCAGGGCATTTCCGCTTCCAGTGACCATTTCCTTTGCAGTGTAAGCACTCAGTTTCAGGCTTTGGTCCAGCTTTGGGCTTCTTCGTGGGAGTGACAACTTGCTTGTCTTTTCCACTTGAGGTTCCCTTTCTTTTCCCTTTGCCTTTTTCTTGAAACTAGTGATCTTGTTAACCATCAACACTTGATGCTCTTTTCTTGATTTCTACCTTCGCCGATCTCAACATTGCGAAGAGCTCAGGAATAACTTTCGTCATCCCTTGCATATTATAGTTCATCACAAAGTTCTAGTAACTTAGTGATGGTGACTAGAAAATTCATCAATCACTATCTTATCGGAAGATTAACTCCCACTTGATTCAAGCGATTGAAGTACCCAGACAATTTGAGCACATGCTCACTAGTTGAGCGATTCTCCTCCATCTTTTAGCTATAGAACTTGTTGGAGACTTCATATCTCTCAACTCGGGTATTTACTTGAAATATTAACTTCAACTCCTGGAACATCTTATATGGTCCATGACGTTCAAAAACGTCTATGAAGTCCCGATTCTAAGCCGTTAAGCATGGTGCACTAAACTATCAAGTAGTCATCATATTGAGCTAGCTAAACATTCATAACGTCTGCATCTGCTCCTGCAATAGGTCTGTCACCAAGCGGTGCATCAGGGACATAATTCTTCGGTGCAGCAATGAGGATAAACCTCATGTCACGGATCTAATCCGCATCATTGCTACTAACATCTTTCAACACAGTTTTCTCTAGGAACATATCAAAATAAACAGATGAAAGCAACAACGCGAGCTATTGATCTACAATATAATTTGCAAAATACTACCAGGACTAAGTTCATGATAAATTTAAGTTCAATTAATCATATTACTTAAGAACTCCCACTTAGACAGACATCTCTCTAGTCATCTAAGTGATCACGTGATCCAAATCAACTAAACCATGTCCGATCATCACGTGAGATGGAGTAGTTTCAATGGTGAACATCACTATGTTGATCATATCTACTATATGATTCATGCTTGACCTTTCGGTCTCCGTGTTCCGAGGCCATATCTGTATATGCTAGGCTCGTCAAGTTTAACTGAGTATTCAGCGTGTGCAACTGTTTTGCACCGTTGTATTTGAGCGTAGAGCCTATCACACCCGATCATCACGTGGTGTCTCAAAGCCACGAAGAACTTTCGCAATGGTGCATACTCGGGAGAACACTTCTTGATAATTATTGAGAGATCATCTTAAAATGTTACCGTCAAACAAAAGCAGAATAAGATGTATAACAGATAAACATCATATGCAATCAAAATATGTGACATGATATGGCCATGATCATCTTGCGCCTTTGATCTCCATCTCCAAAGTATCTTGTCATGATCTCTATAAATCACCGCACGACACCATGATCTTCATCATCTTGATCTATATCAATGTGTCATCACATGGTCGTCTCGCCAACTATTGCTCTTGCAACTATTGCTATCGCCTTTGCGATAAAGTAAAGCAATTATTTGGCACTTGCATCTTATGCAACAAAGAGACAACCATAGGGCTTACGCGATTGCCGATAACTTCAACAAAACATGATCATCTCATACAACAACTTATATCTCATCACGTCTTGACCATATCACATCACAACATGTCCTGCAAAAACAAGTTAGACGTCCTCTACTTTGTTGTTGCAAGTTTTACGTGGCTGCAACGGGCTGAGCAAGAACCGTTCTTACCTATGCATCAAAACCACAACGATAGTTTGTCAAATAGACTCGTTTTAACCTTCGCAAGGACCGGGCGTAGCCATACTTAGTTCAACTAAAGTTGGAGAAGCCGACACCCGCCACCACTGTGTGCAAAGCACGGTGGTAGAACCGATCTCGCGTAAGCGTCTGGCGTAATGTCGGTCCGGGCGCTTCATCCAACAATACCGCCCGAACCAAAGTATGACATCTTTGGTAGGCGGTATGACTTATATCGTCCACAACTCACTTGTGTTCTACTCGTGCATATAACATCAACGCATAAAACCTGGCTCGGATACCTTTGTTGGGGAACATAGTAATTTCAAAAATTTCCTCGCACATGCAAGATCATGGTGATGATATAGCGAGAGGGAGAGTGTTCGTCCACGTACCCTCGTGAGACCGTAAGCGAGCGTTAACACAACGCGGTTGATGTAGTCGTCGTCTTCACGATCCGACCGATCCAAGCACCGAGCGTCACGGAGCCTCCGAGTTCAGCACACGTTCAGCTCGATGGCGTCCCTCGAACTCCGATCCAGCCGAGTGTCGAGGAGAGTTCCATCAAGCACGACGGCGTGGTGGCGATCTTGATGTTCTACCGGCGCGAGGCTTCGCCTAAGCTTGCGACGATATGACCGAGGTGGAATATGGTGGAGGGGCACGCACACGGCTAAGGAACGATCCGTAGATCAACTTGTGTGTCTATGGGGTGCCCTTACCCGTATATAAAGGAGGGAGGGAGGAGGAGGCCGGCCCTAGGAGGGGCGCGCCATGGGGAGTTCTACTCCCAGGAGTAGGATTCCCCTTTCCTAGTCAACTAGGGGTCCTTCCATGTAGTAGGAGTAGGAGACAAGGAAGGGAAGAGAGAAGGGAAGGAAGGAGGGGTGCGGCCTCCCTAGTCAATTCGGACTAGGCCTTGGGGAAGCGCGTGGCCTGCCCTCTCTCTTTCCTTGAGGGCCCAATAAGGCCCAATACTTCTCCCGGCGAATTCCGTAACTCTCCGGTACTCGATAAACACCGAATCACTCGGAACCTTTCCGAACTCGAATATAGTCGTCCAATATATCGATCTTTACGTCTCGACCATTTCGAGACTCCTCGTCATGTCCCGATCTCATCCGGGACTCCGAACTCCTTGGTACATCAAAACTCATAAACTCATAATATAAGCATCGCATCGAAACCTTAAGCGTGCGGACCCTACGGGTTCGAGAACTATGTAGACATGACCTAGAACTATTCTCGGTCAATAACCAATAGCGGGACCTGGATGCCCATATTGGCTCCTACATATTCTCGAAGATCTTTACGGTCAAACCGCATAACAACATCGTTGTTCCCTTTGTCATCGGTATGTTACTTGCCCGAGATTCGATCGTCGGTATCCAATACCTAGTTCAATCTCGTCACCGCAAGTCTCTTTACTCATTCGTAATGCATCATCCGTAACCAACTCATTGGTCACATTGCTTGCAAGGCTTATAATGATGTGCATTATCGAGAGGGCCAGAGATACCTCTCCGAGCAATCGGAGTGACAAAACCTAATCTCGAAATCGCCAACTCAACATGTACCTTCGGAGACACCTGTAGTACTCCTTTATAATCACCCGATTACGTTGTGACGTTTGGTAGTACCAAAGTGTTCCTCCGTAAGCGGAGTTGCATAATCTCATAGTTACGAGGAACATGTATAAGTCATGAAGAAAGCAATAGCAACATACTAAGCGATCAAGTGCTAAGCTAACGGAATGGGTCAAGTCAATCACATCATTCTCCTAATGATGTGATCCGTTAATCAAATGACAACTCTTTTGTCCATGGCTAGGAAACATAACCATCTCTGATAAACGAGCTAGTCAAGTAGAGGCATACTAGTGACACTATGTTTGTCTATGTATTCACACATGTATTATGTTTCCGGTTAATACAATTCTAGCATGAATAATAAACATTTATCATGAAATAAGGAAATAAATAATAACTTTATTATTGCCTCTAGGGCATATTTCCTTCATATTCTTGTTGAATCTCAATCGTAGTGATACACATATTCATAATATTGATGCCAAAAGATGCAAAGTTGATAATGATAGTGCAACATACTTATGGCACTGCCGTTTAGGTCATATTGGTGTAGAGGGCATGAAGAAACTCCATGTGGATGGACATTTGGAATCACTTGATTATGAATCATTTGATACTTGCGAACCATGCCTCATGGGTAAGATGACTAAAACTCCGTTCTCCGGAACAATGGAGCGAGCTAATGACTTATTGGAAATAATACATACCGATGTATGTGGTACGATGAGTGTTGAAGCATGCGGTGGGTATCATTATTTTCTGACCTCCATAGATTATTTGAGCAGGTATGGGTATATCTAGTTGATGAAACACAAGTATGACACATTTGAAAAGTTCAAAGAATTTCAGAATGAAGTGGAGAATCATCGTAACAAGAAAACAAAATTTCTGTGATCCGATCGCGGAGATGAATATTTGAGTTACAAGTTTGCCTTCATTTAAAACAATGTGGAATTGTTTCTAAACTCACGCCACCTGAAACACCATAGTGTAATGGTGTGTCCGAACGTCTTAACCATACTTTATTAGATATGGTCATTCTATGATGCCTCTTACCGATTTGCCTTTATCATTTTGGGGTTATGCATTAGAGACAACTACATTCACATTAAATAGGGCACCATCTAAATCCGTTGAGACGATACTGTATAAACTATGGTTTGGCAAGAAACCTAAGCTGTCATTTCTTAAAGTTTGGGCATGCGACGCTTATGTCAAAAGGCTTTAGCCAGATAAGCTCGAACCCAAAATGGAGAAGTGTGTCTTCATAGGATACCCTAAAGAATCTATTGGGTATACCTTCTACCACAGATCTGAAGGCAAGATCTTTTTTGCTAACAATGGGTCATTACTAGAGAAGGAGTTTCTCTCGAAAGAAGTGAGTGGGAGGAAAGTAGAACTTGATGAGGTAGTTGTACCTTCTCTCGAACTGGAAAGTAGCACATCAGAGAAAACCGTTCTCATGATGCCTACACCAATTAGAGAAGAAGCTAATGATGATGATCATGAAACTTCGGATCAAGTTACTACTGAACCTCGTAGGTTGACCAGAACACGTACCACACCAGAGTGGTACGGTAATCCTGTCCTGGAAGTCATGTTGTTAGACAACAGCGAGCCTACGAACTTTGAAGAAGCTATGATGAGCCTAGATTCCGACAGATGGCTTGAGGCCATGAAATATGAGATAGGATCCATGTATGAGAACAAAGTGTGGACTTGCCCGATGATCGGCAAGCCATTGAGAATAAATGGATCTTCAAGAGGAAGAAGGACACTGATGGTAATATCATTGTCTACAAAGCTCGACTTGTCACAAAAGGTTTTCGACAAGTTCAAGGGGTTGACTATGATGAGACTTTCTCACCCGTAGTGATGCTGAAGTCTGTCAAAATCATGTTAGCAATTGCCGCATTTTATGATTATGACATCTGGCAAATGGACGTCAAAACTGCATTTCTTAATGGGTTCCTTAAAGAAGAGTTGTATATAATGCAATCATAAGGTTTTGTCGATCCTAAGGATTCTAACAAAGTGTGCAAGCTCCAACGATCCATTTATGGATTGGTGCAAGCATCTCGGGGTTGGAATATATGCTTTGATGAGGTGATCAAAGCATTTGGTTTTATACAGACTTATGGTGAAGTCTGTATTTACAAGAAAGTGAGTGGGAGCTCTGTAGCATTTCTAATATTATATGTGGATGACATATTGCTGATTGGAAATGCTATAGAATTTCTGGATAGCATAAAAGGATATTTGAATAAGAATTTTTCAATGAAAGACCTCGGTGAAGCTGCTTACATATTGGGCATCAAGATCTATTGGGATAGATCAAGACGCTAACTTGACAAATTTCTCAAAAGTTCAAAATGGACTAGTCAAAGAAAGGGTTCTTGCCTGTGTTGCAAGGTGTAAAATTGAGTCAGACTCAAAGTCCGACCACGGCAGAAGATAGCTAGAGAATCAAAGTCATTCCCTATGGCTCAGCCATAGGTTCTATAATATATGCCATGATGTGTACCGGACCTGGTGTGTGCCTTGCCATAAGTTTTGCAGGGAGGTACCAAAGTAATCCAAGAGTGGATCACTGGACAGCAGTCAAAATTATCCTTAGGTACCTAAAGAGGAATAAGGAAATGTTTCCCAGTTATGAGGTAATAAAGAGTTCATCATAAAGGGTTACGTCGATGCAAGCTTTGACACCGATCCGGACGACTCTGCGTCTCAATCTAGATACGTATTGAACGTGGGGGCAATTAACTAGAGTAGCTCCATGCAGAGCATTGTAGACATAGATATTTGCAAAGTACGCACGGATCTTAATGTTACATTCGTGTTGACTAAAACCTCTCTCACAAGCAAAACATGATCACACCTTAGAACTCATTGGGTGTTAATCACATGGTGATGTGAGCTAGATTATTGACTCTAGTGCAACTGGGAGACTGTTTGAAATATGCCCTAGAGGCAATAATAAATTGGTTATTATCATATTTACTTCTTCATGATAACGGTTTATTATTCATGCTAGAATTGTATTGGCCGAAAACTTAAATACATGTGTGCGTACATAAACAAATACTATGTCCCTAGTAAGCCTCTACTAGACTAGCTCGTTGATCAGAGATGGTTAAGGTTTCCTAACCATAAACATGAGTTGTCATTTGATAACATGATCACATCGCTAGGAGAATGATGTGATGGACAAGACCCATCCGTTGGCATAGCATATGATTGTTCAGTTTTTGCTACTGCTTTCTTAATGTAAATTACATATTCCTTCGACAATGAGATCATGCAATTCCCGGATGCCGGAGGAATACCTTGTATGCTATCAAACGTCACTTCGTAACTGGGTGATCATAAAGGTGCTCTACAGGTATCTTCGAAGATGTTTGTTGAGTTGGCGTGAATCAAAATTGGGATTTGTCACTCCGTATGATGAAGAAATATCTTTGGTCCCTCTCGGTAATACATCATCACAAGAAGCTTGCAAGAAAAATGACTAAGGAGTTAGTTACAAGATGATGTATTACAAAACGAGTAAAGAGACTTGCCGGTAACGAGATTGAACTAGGTATGGAGATACCGACAATCGAATCTCGGGTAAGTAACATACTGATGGATAATGGGAACTACGTATGTTGTCATAAAAGTTTGGCCGATAAAGATCTTCGTAGAATATGTAGGAACCAATATGGGGCATCCAGGTCCCGCTATTGGTTATTGACCGGAGAAGTGTCTCGGTTATGTCTACATTACTCTCGAACCCGTAGGGTCCGCACACTTAACGTTCGTTGACGATTTAGTACTATATAAGTTATGTATGTTGGTGACCGAATGTTGTTCGGAGTCCCGGATGAGATCATGGACATGACGAGGAGCTCGGGAATGGTCCAGAGCTAACGATTGATATATAGGATGATAGTATTTGGTATCCGGAAGGGTTTCAGAATGCACCGGAATATTATCGGATTACCGGAAGGGGTTCCGGAAGGCCACGGGAACTTGTTGGGCTAAACGGGCGAACGAGGGAGAGCAAACCAGCCCACATGGGGCTGGAGCGCCCCACCTCATGGCCGCCGGCCCTAGGAAAGGAAGGAAGAGGGCTAGCCCCCTCTTGCCTTCTCTTCCACGCTCAAGAAAAGGAAAGGGGGGCACCTCCCCTCCTGCCTTCTCCCCATGCACCAAGAAAAGGAAGGGGGCGCGCCTAGGGCAGGCACCCTAGGGTGGCCCCCGTCCCCCTTGGGATGTGCCTAGGGCTTCCTCTCGTCCCCCCTCCACCTATATATATGAGAGGAGGGGAGGGGGAGCCACACACCATGAATCCCCAAGCGGTGTGCGGCCCCCTCTCCCTCTAGTTCCTCCTCCATCTAAATCCGTTGTGCTTAGCGAAGCTCCGCAGAAACAGTTTCACCACCACCGTCACCACGCCGTCGTGCTGCCGGGACTCATCTACTACTTCGCCCCTCTTGCTGGTTCAAGAAGGCGAGGACGTCATCGAGCTGAACGTGTGTTGAACATGTGCTGAACGCGGAGGTGTCGTACGTTTGGTGCTTGATCGGGACGGATCGTGAAGGTGTACGACTACGTCAACCGCGTTGATAAACACTTCCGCTTAGCGATCTACAAGGGTATATAGATGCTCTCCCCCTCTCGTAGCTATGCATCTCCATGGATAGATCTTGCGTGTGCGTAGAAATATTTTTGTTTTCCATGCAATGTTCCCCATCATTTGGCGGCTAACGGTCCCAGTGTGGTGGATCTGCTTTCTGGCTTTTGACTAGGTCATGGGGGATTGTATCCGGGATGGCAGCGGCCTCGCCGTGGGTTTTGGTCGCCATCAAAAGATTTTGTGAGAGTTTCATCTCTGCAGATATGGTGGTTCACTTCGGCGTGGAGATGCAAACTATGGGCGATATCTTGATGCAGATAGATTGTTGTGCAGTGGCGGCGATCATATCGCTTGTAGCTGCTGGGATCGTGGAAAAGTGGCGGCGACAAAACATGAATGACCTCGATGGTGGTGCTACTTGAGTACCGGGTCTTGAGCTCTGGGGTGAAAGCCTTGGTCTGCTCGAGTTGGGTATACCTGACAATGGCGATGTTTTGACGTCGTTACCTTGTTGAAGGCATTGTTCGGAATGTTCAGACTGATTCTTCAGGGTGAAAACCTAGATTCTAGCATTGAGTGGCTGGATCCGGTGACGGTGACACTTGAGTGTCACTCCCTTCCTTAAAACGTTGTTGTTGAAGAACCTCGTCGTCTACATGGTGTCATGAGATTGTCAGTGCAGATATGGTCATTGTTATAGTTTGCCGATCGTGATGTGATCGCTTTGGGGCTTTTTTCTTTTTTCCTCGCCTACGCATAGCTTTTGTTATGACTTTGCTATTTGCCGGCGTGTTTTTGTGTGCGTGCGTCGGTGTTGGTTGTGTGCATCTTAGCTATGCAGATGCCGGGTGTGTGCTCATTGTGTTTGTATCTTCTTGATGCTCCATTTTGAGTCAATAAAATCCACTCTTTAGGCTAGCCATAGTGGAAGTAACATAACACACCCCAAGACATATATGCTTATGTGGCATAGAGTTAATGAGGAGAGAGGTGCTTTTGGTAACATAATATGTTACCGTAACATAACGCACCCCAATGCAAAATGAATCTACAACATAATAAATTAAGGTTTGCATGACACTACACTTATGTTACTAGCCACTATGATGGTAGTAACATAGACTAGCAACACACTATGACTAGCCTTATCGAAAAAAAAGTCAATTTTTGCATTTATATTGGGAACTTTAATTAATCACATCGTCTTTATCAAGATGGTACCGCCACACAAGTGTTTATCCCCTGCATACTAAGACGCACAATGCCAAAACAGAAAAAGTCTCAAGCTCCCTGTCAAAGCACGACATGAATGGCAGGTGATGCCTCAACTGAGGATGTTTCACGATGACAGGGCTCTATTCATTGCTTTGTTTTCTGTGTCTTATTAAGCTCGGGTGGTCAAACATGATGAAATGGATATACCTACGATCAATATACATCAGTAGTACGGTAGTCGCATGATTGCAGCGAAGAAATGAGTGCCCATGTGGTTATACTCCAATCAGTCCATCCATGATCCATAGGCGGCCCGCCCTTTCTTTTCAGTGCTAGTAGATCTGAAAATGATTGACTATCCCACCAATTATTGCCATAAAGAATTTGCTAACTTTATTTTTAATTATCTACGTATTCTACTATTTCTGAAACGGCACTGGATCGTTTGGTCATTATGTGTGTTGGAGCTGCTAAGGTATATACAGGTATATACTAATTGCCCACAGCTATCTATCATCGTAGATTTGTATACGGGTAGTTAACTGATTAGTACATGAAGCTAAGCATTTTTTTTAGAGCAAAAGGGCTTTTCACCCCGATTCCATTTAAGAAACCATACGAGTACAGATAGAGTACCTTCAATTCAAGATCAAGTTGGCTCGATTTACAAGAAGAAGAAAATCAATGAACATTCGATAAAAAAAATGTGTGCAATCATCTTAAAGCTAGATATATTCCGCAAGTGAATCGTCGCTTGACCAAATTCTCATAAAATAACCTGTAAAGCAACCTCAAGCCACATAAACCAAGCTACACACAATGGTTAATCCATGGGAACTGGAACACCAAACCTCTAGCCACACAACACGAGTGTCCAGCTTAGCTAAGTAGGAGTACGTTATTGGTCGGAGTAGCCATTGCTAGCTACTCTGTAGTAGATTTACCTTCCTTGGCGTTAGCCATGACAAATGGAGGATTATAAAATCCTAATCATCGGTTCAAAGCGACATGCACTCGGCGTCAGGACCGGGCGGATGAAGCGCACTACTTGTCTGCCATTTTCTATGCCCAATAATTGTGTCAGTTGTTCCTCAAAAATATAGTTATGTCAGTTATGGTTCTACTCCACAATATCTATACACTGATTGACAGCCACAATTAGGGCTAGTGCGTACGTACCTGGTGTCATTCATCTATCATAGATTGCCGTTTCATATATACACTGGTAATAATTGAGTAAATTAGCAGTACTATGAAGAACCAAGGGCGGGAGTCGTGTTGAAATTTAGCCAGTTGGAGACATCCTTTTCTGGTATTTGGTCAAAACTTGTCCAGAGGTTTCAGGTGACCATGGAAGCCAAAGCCAATATGGTTTCGACACCTCTTGGATCTGAAACTAGTAAGCATGGTGAATGATTGATTGAGCAGGTGATCATCATCCCACGGTAGTTTGCCAGAAGGCGCATTATCTTGTCTGCAGTTGTTCATGCTTTACTCGTTTTGCTATCATGCATGGCTTCCTGGACAAAGAATTTAGCAGGTGGGCCACCGGTTAATTAGGAAGTTTTCCAAGGCTTGAGGAGGCACAGTGACTTAAGTTAAAGCTGTGGCCTTGACACTATGACTAGGCTACGTATACATATTTCAGTCAACTCAATCGAATACAAAACTGAACATTATTGCATAGTACGTAGGGCGTATGACCTGCCACAAGCCTAATGATTGCCGAAATATGCGGTCCGTAGTTCCGTACACCCATTCCTCATGGCGTCCAAATCAACAAACTCCAACTATGAACTCATCTCGTAACAGGTGGAGGTTTCTGCAGGTGTAGATCAACTATATGAATTCATACCACAGTACATGAATAAAATCTTAATGAGGAGTTTACGCATGTGATTCCTAATATTTTTCTTCTTCTTTTCTTAGCCACCAGTAGCAGGAGCTCTGACTCCTCAATAAGCAGAGTAAGATTTGATCAAGCTGACGAGTGCGTTGCATGTATATGCATGATGCTCCGATTCTTCTTCGTTCAGCTAACTATAAGCTCAAATGATTCTGACAAGCTCTATAAAACTGATTGATTCGGTGTCATGCGTATTATGGGAGAAGCGGTACCCTTACCTCAACGACTTCAACTTCACATTGTGCTGGAGTACTTACTTTTTTTTCTTCTGATTTAGGACGAGTTAGCAAATTAACGGATTCAGCTGGCTTGTGATCAGTCACCTGTGTGCATGAATCAGACGAGGCGCGAGAACATGGCTGCCCCTGCCGAACTAATCACCCATTAATATGCATGGTTTATTGGTTAAGGAGGTAGTATATGTGTGTAATGATACCCTTTGAATCTTTTCTGGGCTCGAAGGGACACCACGGTCGTATGTTGTCGCTGTACATGTGTCCACCATCCCTCAACTCCCTGCCGCACCAGATTCGCTGCTGCTCGCTCTCCATGATTCAGTGGTATCCGAGGGCCGAGGCGGAGGCGCAATAATGTGCTTTGTCAACTCCAAATGCGTACGGACCGCCACCGCCCGTAGGACTGCCGTACGACACCACTCGCTTGGTTCGTTTCATCACCTGCGCTAACTGATCAACAAACTCCAACTATGAACTCATCTCGTAACAGGTGGAGGTTTCTGCTGAAATCTGGCAACCTTGCTAGGTTGTGGATGGACCCGTGTGGTGAGAAACAGCCTTTGTGCACTCAATTCCCTATTCTGTTTAATATATGTAATGATCAGGAGATTACTGTTGCTAAGTTCAAGGAGGATGTGGGGGTAGACTTCTTCAGAAGAAGATTGAACCCTGAGCTTGCTGCTCAATGGAGTAGAATACAGACTTGGGCGAGAACATTGCCGCTCTCTAATGAACCTGATCAGGTTATCTGGTCGCTGGGGGGAAAGAATACCTTCACCACTAAGTCGATGTACAAACACTTGGAAAGGAACATCGTGGGGTGTGATTTTAAATGGATTTGGAGAGCAAAAATCCCTTTAAAGATTCAGATTTTTCTGTGGCAATTGTTTCAGGATTCAGTCCTGACTAGAGATGTCATGAGCCGGCGTGGATGGCTGGGTAGGCCGATTTGCACCTTTTGCAATAACAGAGAAACCTCTAGTCATCTCTTCTTTACCTGTCCAGTAGCTAGAGTCATGTGGAGGACGGTGGGGTGTGTCTTTGGCACTGATCGCTGTCCTAATGATCTGTGGCAGTATTTTGCCTGGTGCTATTGTTATTTCCGATGGGGAAAAATTTTATACCTTTGGCTTGGCCGCTTTGTGCTGGGCTATGTGGAGCGGCGCAACAAAAAATCTTGAATTTAAAGAATTGAGATCCCTTTTGATGTGATTTACTCGCTTGCGGGTATATTTCTTCTTGGGCAGGTTTGCTTTGGTGAGGATCGAGAGGCTATGGGCCTGGGCTAAGATGCTCGGGATGAATGCTTGAACATGATGAGAATCATGCGGCGCTGGAGGCGTGATTTAATGGCTGAAGCTGGAGCCGATCACCCCCTCCCTGGGTGTTCGTGGTCTCTCGCTGGAGGAGTGGAGTCTTTTGGCTTTCTATCATGCTAGTTGAGTAGGTGGTTTTAGTTCTTTAGCTCCTGCGCGAGCTTTTGGGTGTGGCCTTTCAGTAAACTGGCTTGTAGTGTGGGCTGTCTGTTGTTAGACTTTCTGGAGTCGTTTAAGGTGTCGCTGGGTTTTCGCCCCATAGTGAGCTGCTCGATGACGGGTGCTCACCGTGGGTTTCCCAGCGATGCTTTGAACCCGCTTCCCCTTTCTGTGTTTCCTGTTGGTTGGGTTGAACTGCTGTTATTTCCGTTATGTTCAGTAATGGAAAGGGGTAATGCCCGGTTCAAAAAAAGAAAAACTACTGATCAATCAGCGCTGAACAGGTGTAGCAACCTGGTCAACTTCTTTTGGCTAATCCTTTTCCTAACCTGAGTCTGGATGGTACCTGTGTGTCAGAGTTTTCTTTAGCTGGTGTGTCAGAGCTGCTCTTGAATGATTTTATTTATTTACTTTTTTTCCGAGTGAAGCTCTTGAATGATTGTAATATGCCTTTTTAGTTCATCAATAAAACTCTTGTCTGCGGGGGAAAAACTGAAAGATAAAATGGACAATCGATTATGAAGTACTTTCAAGTACTCACCTATGCCTTTAACTTTCGAGTAACGCAAGAATTTATTTTGCAAAAAAAAAGTACTCAACTCTGTTTGGCACTGTGGTGGGATCGATAAACTGTTTGTTTAATTAGATTGTGCCTATCTTATCATCTTTTTATCAACTTTATACATGTTTTCATGGCAAGTTATAGAATAAGCCCAGAACATTACAGTTTAGCACTGTATTCGCAAAAAAAGAACTTTACAGTTTAGCCACCATGGAGCTTCAACCGTTGTACAGGCACTCGTGGAAAAGACACGTCGATGCATCATAAATTCATAATAACCATGCCACTCTACCCAACCACACCGTCAATTCCCGGCACCGAGGGAATAACAATGATGGCACTGGGAAGCAGTGGCGGATCCAGGACCCAGGCTGGGGGGGGGGGTGGGGGGGCTTGGCCCGGGGCGTGAAGAGGAATTGCTTCGTTTACTACAGCGTACCAAGCACTGTGGCGACACTGGAGATGCACTGTAGCAGCCTGGGGCCCTAGGCTTGGCCCAATCCTGGGTCCGCCCTTGCTGGGAAGATACTCCTCAAAGTCTCGATTCCGGCGAAGTACGCCAGCGGCGGCGCCGCGATCATCGTGTCCGTTCCCTCGCCGCCCGGAAATAAACCTCGGCACCAAATAACCCACCCAGAAAGGGCAAAACCTCGGTCTAAATGGTGTCGGCATAAAAAACATTGCTTTACAAAACGACTGCTTGCGAATGAAGTTTGCTCATAAGATGGTATCCGTCGCTTCTGATGTAGAACTACCCTGGATCGCCTGGCTAAATAGAGTACACTTAAACAGCCTCCCTCATATTGCCTCATGCCACAACCCCACATTCCTAACTAGAGCTAAACTCAGACAAAAACCCTATGGTCCGTCTCCTTTGTCATTACCAACAACGGCCTCAAAACCTTCTTCTGGCACGATGCATGGCTGCAAGCAACACCCTTGGCACAAAAATTCCCTAGCCTTTACTCACACTCAACCGACCAGCACGCCCTAGTCTTTCATGTCATGCAGTACGGCTTGCAGGCGAACCTGACTAACCGGCTATCTAACGCTGCTGCAATCGAGCTTGTTGCGTTGAATGTACTGTTGCAGGATTTCCAGCTCTCTCATGGTCCGGACGAGCGGGTCCTCAACCATGGGGCCCATTCTCTTCGAAGGCTTCCTATGCACTGCTTGTTCGAGAAGATGTGGAAGATGATCACGCCGACCTGATTTGGAGGTCGCGAGCTCACCCCAAGCTAAAACTATTTAGCTGGCTCCTCTTTTGCGGAAGGCTAAACACTAGAGCTAACCTTTTCCACAAGCATATAATTTCAGAGGCTAACTGTCCCAGATGCCCGTGCTCCTCTGAAGATACTGCTCATCCCTTCATTCACTGCTCCAAAGCGCGCCAAGTATGGGATCATCTTCAAATCACCCCTACTGCCAAATTCCAAGACCTCTGGTCTGTCGTCGCCCAGCTGGCCTTGACCCTGCTGCCTGGCCGGAGGTCCTGCTCGCAATCTTGCGGAAGCTTTGGGACTCCAGGAGCGCTGCTGCTTTCAAGAACGACCAATCGACCATCATGATGTTTTCACCACTATCCGCAACATTTGTAATGATTTTGAACTCTGGTGCAACCGGTTTAGAGACCTGGTACACAAGATAGCAGCTACTCCCTCCGTCTCATAATATAAGAGCGTTTTTGACACTAGGTCTTTGGCCGATCTATCTCTCCTCGCCACTCGCCGCTCCCCTGTAAAAAAATAATAATTCAGGTGGGGATCAAGTCCAACCGCGCGCTGCTTCCAGTCCACCGCCATGGCACACATCCTTTACCACTAGCAGCATTCCACCTTTGAGACTTGGGAGAACCTTTGCATTGCTGTTTATTGCTCGTGTATAAACGAATGGATCAAACACACATACACAAATGGGAGTTCAACTAATTAAGTTCGTACTCCAAACTAATAAATGTCTAAAAATAGACGGTCGAATTCCAGATGGACGGGGGCGTACCAACTCTGCACACGTCGGCCTTCTCACCTTCCCAACCAACATGAGGAAGCTCATGCGTGCAATATAACGCGCGCAGAGTCCCCAGGTTCGCAGACCAGCACGCGACGATCCGCGGGGATCTTGCTCACCAGCTCTGGCTGGGCCTTCTCGTACTCGGCGCCAACGTACACCGCCGCCTCCTCCGCACGGTCACTTTCAACGATGGCGAGGCAGCAGCCTCTGAAGCCAGCGCCGCTGAACCGCGCGCCGAGGACACCGGGCGCCTTCAGGAGGATCTCGTACAGCTGTATCATCTCTTTGCTCCCTGCAAGTTTGGGAATTCCATCAAATGGTAGCCGTTCGTTCTGTCAACGACTGCTAGCGACATGAAAAAGGAATTGTGACCTGAAACTGAATGTCACAGTGGATCCTGAAGTGTTTCAATGGACATACCGCATTCGTAGTTGACTATGGAGCTGTGGCCAGATGCAGAGATCAGCTGTCCCAATTCTTGTAGGTCTCCACGAGCCCATGCCTCTCTTCCTGAACACAGATTAACCAAAACGAAACTATTAGTTGAAACTTCAGTGCAGATACGACAGAGCCAGTGGGCCGTGAAATGTTAACTGTAAGTCTCTGACCTTCTGTCTAGCAGGTCCAGTCAAATACTAGTAGGTATGGTGAATGAGAAATACTACCAGGTAAACCACCTCTTTCTTTTGGACGTGCATTGACTGAGATAGATGCAACCCCAGTATTTTCATGAAGAATACAAGGTACTACTACATACAGTACATTTATGCCGAACAAAAAGGTCGAGAAACGCTGGTTTATTTTTGGACATGCAATCAGTAGTACAAATATGGAGAACTATGGATTTGATATTCCTGTGTTAAAAAAATGGATTTGATATTCCTGTGCATGGAAACATGTCAAGGAGGAATTCAAGTTGCAGAATCAATCAAATACATTGAACATATGCTAAGCTTACCCTTAACAACTCGCTTCATTTCAGAGAAAAAGTGCTCAGCTCTCCTGGCAAGATTTTCATCTAATATACACTGAACGAAATGTTATTGTCAAAATGCGCTAGATTCAAGGTCTGGTACCAGTAATAAGATACTCCATCTAGGAAATGGAGCTGAAATTGGTAGGGTACCTTTTGGGCCTCATATACACCTGGATCAACTGCAATAACAGGAAAAGTGATATCAGACTTGTTAGATTTGACGAATGGGTCACAACGAACCGATGTTAATTAGATATTTTACCTTTACGAAGTATTGGTGCATCTTCACAGCCTGACGCACTGAGAATTCAAATAGCGAATGATGATTAAACTTTTGTTATGTTATATGAGAAAGGAAGCTACAAACAGAGACTGCACAGGGATCATGAACTTCAGCTCTTTAAAATTGAACATGCCATCTGTTTGCATGACTAAACTGAAATACTCGATCATGGAACTCACCATAAAAGAGCACGTGCAGCCTCTTTGCACTCGAACACTCGCATATTATACCCACGCGACTTGGGTAGGTTATGTTGCAAACCTGAAAATGCCAACAAAATCTTGAATGGCAGCCGACCTTGAGGTTGCTGGCTTTTACTTAGTTCCGAGAAGTAGACGTAGGAAGGTGAGGCAGTCTACAAAATCGAGTCTCAGTCACTACAAAAATACTAACAGACAACATTGCAATTAACATTTCCCAGCAAAATCTGGGCGTGAACGACACAAAATAAGGAAAGGGATGCTATGGCGAGTTGACATGTTTGAATAGCCCCAATACCGCAGTTCGATCAAAAATTTGAAGTTAAAGGCACTTTTTCTAATATCATAGCAACAGTCTTAATATGTTAAAAAAATCAATCATACTGGCTGGACAAATAAATGTACTCCCTCCAATCCGAATTAATGTATAGAGGCTGCATCAATTAATTTGGATCGGAGGGAGTAATTAACTTTGAGCAAAAATAAAAGCGAAGTGTTACCTTGCAATCCATGAAGGTGAGGTAGCCATATCGAGACAATAAAATGGCTGATGGATCTAGAATGCCATTTTCAAGACCCAAATATTTATTTTCAATGGACCTGACAAACAGGATGCACATTGTTCTAAGTCATTCCATGGTTAGCAACAGCAAGTTCAACAAACATACTGGGGGGTTGAAACTAATTCGGTCCTTCCTACAGTATAGAGAATTGGAGATGGAAAGGAAACAAACTTACTTGTCCAACTGAATGTTATCAACTGGTGATAAGACCAGATCATTTACATTTTCTAAAGCCAGCAAATAGGCGATGCCAACCTGATGAGAATTGTACAGAGAAAAGTATATTAATATGTGCTCTTGCACAAAGCTGTGATGAACTCCAAGTAAAATAATGTACAGATGGGGGCATAGAAAAAGTTAAGAACATATGTTGTTGTGCATGATCTATATGCTAGCAAAGTTACATCAGGTTTTAAGTATAATTACAGCATAATAAAAAGTTGTAGCTAGGACCTGTATTAATTGCATGTTAGCTTTCAACACATTACAATGCATATAAGATATATAACATATCAGTTAGCTTACAGCTGCAGACGAACTAAGCCCTGAACTGTCAAGTCCATTCACTCCAGAAATATAACCTATTATACCCTGTAAAGAAGCTATTCGTCAACAGTTTTCTGAAACCTAGGATAATCTGGACTGTTACATGGTTGAAATGGGGATACCTTTCTGAGATCATATTCACTATTTTGCAGGGCATAAACTGCACCTCTTGCATAGCTTTCCCAAGTTATGTTTCCTCGGTTCTCAATAGGCTTTTGCAAGTCATCAACTCTGTTAAAAGTGATGGAGCATGCAAGTTCTGACTTTAGCTCTCTCACATTGAAGATTTAACAGAACCTGAATTTAGGGATAGAAACAACAGCTATCATAAAATAGGGCTATCTTTCCTAGCAAGGTAATGTGTTCATCACCAACTAGCTAGAGGTAACAGAATGAAGTGACTACAGGTTAATACTTAGTCATCACAAAAAACAATGAGACGGACTCAAAGTTTTCCTCGGTGGACCCACGTGGCTAGTGTTCGATATTTGTTAGGGTGCAAACTGTATTTGAAGAGATGTGGTGTGTATGGCCCAACCTGAATCGAGTAACACCTTTAAATTGACCAGACTGGAGTACAACCTGAAAAAGGAAAGGAGGTTTACCAATGGCAAATATACATAACACTATTGCCATAGTGTGATACAATTGATTAAACGAGTGTGAATGCATAACTGCTAATTTGAAAGAAGACCACATTTTCCACATGCGGTGGTTTTAGCAAACATATAAACTAGATTAAGAAACAGGATTCAGAAGGTGGTGCAATCGATTATTTGTGCAAAAACAATTAGTTAGATTACAATATCAGAGTCCTCACAAAAAATATATGGAATATCAGAGAACCTACAGAAAAACTGCTTCAGTATATTTACCCACCTCAGCATCATCAGAGGGCACAAAGCCAAGAAGTACTCCATAATTGATTGTCATAGCAGTCACTATTCCGCCCTGCCAGTTTGCAGAACAGATTGTCATAGTGGTACTCCAAGTCAGTTAGCAGATCCTCGTATTGCTAGAGACAACAAAATAGACAAAACTAACTTACAGCATAATAGACAAGTTTTCATCAGAATAAAATCACGAGTATTATGCACCCCGAATCACAAGAACTAGCCATCTATATAGCCATTTGCGAAATGCTAGATTCATGCAACACCATTGACTCGTCCAAGAGTGGAAGATACTACAATGGCTATTCCAAGCAGGCTTGCACTAGTTTACAGTCAGTTGGACGTCTTGGACCCTGTACTGTTAGTCGTTGGCAGCACTGATTTGGTATGTTACCTGCTGACAACAGGGTCATTCCCACCATAACTCGGTAAAACAGCAGTTTATACATATTTTGTCCTTCCTCTAAATATTATTATGAAACACTGTCCTTCTTAGCGAAAAACTAAACATGAAATCGAAACCAATGCTACTGGAGCTTATTCATAACTCTGAAGTAATTCATGCTGCAGCCCTAATAAGAAATATCGGGACTTATCACATCTTTCCAAATAAGGCCAAACTGATATTTCTGGTTATTGGCAAGAACCAGTTACCGCCATCATGTCTAACTTGCTAGCGCTGCTTTACAAAGATTGCTGCAACTTTCAAACATTTGCAGGGGGGACATCTAGTAACCAGACATGCTACCATCTGCTAGCCAATTATTATCCTAAAAAACATCAAGGCCGATCAACATTGCTGGTACCACTTGGTCCACACATCTTATCCAACAATTTTCTAGTCATGTAGCTACAATATGACTTGCAGCACATCGTATACAATCGAAGCTGTGTGGATAGCAAGGCATGCTGGATGCACAGCTGAATTCTAGCTTAAGTATAACCATGACTTAACGGTTATCAAGCAATGGCAGTTACCTGATGATCAATGTGGGCCCCCAAAGGACAAATCCTGTAGGGGCAAGCAACCACCCTAACCTCTCTCGCATCTCTTCCACTAATCTCGACCACATTCTTCCGCACAATGTCAAGCTGCATTGCCAGAAACAGTATAAATAAACCTGAGGCTCATACACACCAAAATAAGATAAGATGAACTTAAGTTAGCAACCTACCCTAGCATGTAACTGAACCAATACAACTGCATAACTAAAATGCATCCCAGGTCATGCGGATGTCACTGAAACGACTGAATTTCGCTCGTCTGATTAGCTACAGCAAAACTTGGGCTGATGGGATCTCAAAAATCTCCAGGCGTTCAGAAAGTACAGCAGATTGTGGTCCTAGTCCTACTGGAGCCATCCACATCAGCAATTTATCACGTAACCGAAAAAACAAGTGCATATCCTTACGTTCCCTCTCCCACAGGTTTTCGACAAAGCACCGACGGAACTGCACCAATAAGGCTCCACCTTATATCCCCACAAGATAGATTAATTCAGAAATAACCACCACAGTGAAAATTATGTCGGCACCACATTAATTCCGAGCAATCAGTGCACCGCTATTATCGACCGCATATAAATCCGTCGGCGAAAAGATTCTGACAGTAAAAGTTCCTTTTCGACGCCCACGCTAGAGAAATGGAAAGGGAATTAAACTGAACAGTCTGTCGAAGTAAGCAGTTCAGACGTCAAGTGGTGGCTAAACAAATGGGGAAACGCGGATGAGCGACCGCGATTCGAGGCTTGAACCCTAGATAAATAAATCCCCAAACATCCCCAAGTTTACGGGGCAGCGAGATCGAGAGCACCTCTCCCCCGATCGATCATCCAGGCAATGCGGGTGGGGGTGCGGGTGGGGGCCTTTCCTTACCTCCTCCTCCGACGGCCACCGCGACGGCGACCCTCCTCCCGCGGGCGCCACCATTCCTCCGCCCGCCGCCGATCTCGCCGCTCGCCGCCTAGCTAGCAGGTAGTGGTGGTGGTGGCCGTACGCGAGTGGCGCGGCCGCAGTGTGCGCGGGGCGGCGTGAGGTGGCGTGTGCGCGTTTGTTTCTTTCCGCCTTCGATCGAGCGCGCGTGAGTTGTTTATCTCTGGCGTCGTCGTGCTGTCAGTCAGGCGAAGGTGGGTCTGCTAGTGTGATGGCGATTTGTTGGTGGTCGATCACGGGATCGCCGCCGTTCACTCCCGCACGGACGGACGGATGGATCGTGTGCGCATCTGTGACAGCTACGTACGTCCAACCGCTGCGATTTTCTGAACGGACGACAGTGATCTGCGTTGCGGGGAGGCGGTACGGAAATAAGTTACGTGTTTCGTTCGTGTGCTGAGCTGTGGTGCGGTGCGGTTGCGAACCAAGGCAAGTACCCGGTACACCGGAGGACAATAATGATTTTTCCGGAGGACTGTGTCCGTGACCACACACGTTTCTGTAGCTCAACGCTGCGTGCATGTGCGCGAGGGGTCACGGACTCACGGTGCTGTCTTTAGCGTACGTGCTACCGAACAAAATGGAAATGGAAGCTACGGTCGGTACATGTTGTTCGTGAACTCATAGCTAGGTGCATCTCCCAAGTAGACCCTCAAAAGCACCTATCGTTGGACAAAACTGTCTGGACATAGTTTGTCCTTTAGCACGGTCCACGGATCAGTCTGGTTATTCGGATTCCGTGAACCGAAGGCAAATCAAGGGTTGCGAGCGGCCGGACCATATCATGTACGCGTCCGCCACCCCAGATCCACACAAAAAAAGCCCCCGTGCACACGCCTCTCTCTTACGCGGTTGACACGCATCCATGCCGGCCTAAAGCGGACATGACCACACGCTAGAATTGGCATTGAAGTATCTTCTTTGCGAAAGGGCGGAAGACCATATACTCCCTCCGTCCGGAAATACTTGTCGGACAAGTGAATGAATCTAGACGTATTTTAGTTATAGATACACCTAATTGTAGCCATTTCTCCGACAAGTATTTCGAGACCGGAGGGAGTATTAAGTATCATAGATCCTTACCAACACGCATACGAAGAGATAAAAGTACATTCAAATCTTCAAGGGTGTTGATTTCTTCTTCCCCCTTCATCCATCGGCGGTGTGTCGTGAGCATAGCTGGATGCCACTTGTGGGTCTCGACCTCGGTAGAGAAAATTTTCTTTTAAAATGTTGAATACTCTCAACACGGCACATCAGATAATCAACTAAGTAGTTTCAGTTCTATGAAAGAAAGCTATTCCCGAAGGAAAACTAGTTCTGAAACCGAAACAAAAATGATCCTGAAACAAACTGTTCCCCAAACAAAATTGTTTCCGAAAATAGAATTGCTACAGAAACACAACTGAGCAGATTTAGTTCTATGAAACAATATTATCACAGATACAAAGTTATCAGCATAGATAGAATTGCATACATGAAGCAATTGCCCACATAACAGATACAAAACATGCACACTACTGCGAAATGTTCATCAGAGCAAGACTTAGCACAATGACTAAGTAGTACCATATGAAAACCAAATGAACATTCGGACAAACAACCTTAAGTACAATGAAAGCATATATGCAACACATGAAGCAAATATGCCCTAGAGGCAATAATAAAGTTATTATTTATTTCCTCATATCATGATAAATGTTTATTATTCATGCTATAGTTGTATTAACCGGAAACATGATACATGTGTGAATACATAGACAAACATAACGTCACTAGTATGCCTCTACTTGACTAGCTCATTAATCAAAGATGGTTATGTTTCCTAACCATAGACATGTGTTGTCATTTGATTAACGGGATCACATCATTAGGAGAATGATGTGATTGACATGACCCATTCCGTTAGCCTAGCACTTGATCGTTTAGTATGTTGCTATTGCTTTCTTCATGACTTATACATGTTCCTGTAACTATGAGATTATGCAACTCCGTTTACGGGGAACACTTTGTGTGCTACCAAAGCGTCACAGCGTAACTAGGTGATTATAAAGGAGCTCTCTGGTGTCTCCGAAGGTACATGTTGGGTTGGCGTATTTGAGATTAGGTTTTGTCACTCCGATTGTCGGAGAGGTATCTCTGGCCCTCTCGGTAATGCACATCACTATAAGCCTTGCAAGCAATGTAGCTAATGAGTTAGTTACGGAATGATGCATTACGTAACGAGTAAAGAGACTTGCCGGTAACGAGATTGAACTAGGTATTGGATACCGATGATCGAATCTCGGGCAAGTAACATACCGATGACAAAGGGAACAACGTATGTTGTTATGTGGTTTGACCGATAAAGATCTTCGTAGAATATGTAGGAGCCAATATGAGCATACAGTTTCCGCTATTGGTTATTGACCGAGAATAGTTCTAGGTCATGTCTACATAGTTCTCGAACCGTAGGGTCTGCACGCTTAACGTTACGATGACCATTTTATTATGAGTTTATAAGTTTTGATGTACCGAAGATTGTTCGGAGTCCCGGATGTGATCACGGACATGACGAGGAGTCTCGAAATGGTCGAGACATAAAGATTGATATATTGGAAGACTATATTTGGATATCGGAATGGTTCCGGGTGAAATCGGGATTTTACCGGAACACCGGGGGGTTACCAGAACCCTCCCGGGGGTTAATGGGCCTTAGTGGGCCATGAGGGAGAAGAGGAGAGCCGGCCAGGGCAGGCCGCACGCCCCCTCCCCCCTAGTCTGAATAGGACAAGGAAAGGGGGGGCGGCGCCCCCCCTTTCCTCTTTCCCCTCCCCCCTTTCCTTCTCCACCAAGGCAAGAGGCTCCTCCAGGCGCACCCCTAGGGGGCCGGCCGCACCTCCCCCCTCCCTCCTTTATATACGGGGCAGGGGGCACCCTAGAACACACAAGTTGATCTTCGTGATCGTCCCTTAGCCGTGTGCGGTGCCCCCCTCCACCATATTCCACCTCGGTCATATCGGTGCGGTGCTTAGGCGAAGCCCTGCGTCGGTAGAACATCACCATCGTCACCACGCCGTCGTGTTGACGGAACTCATCCCCGAAACCCTGTTGGATCGGAGTCCGGGGATCGTCATCGAGCTGAACGTGTGCTGAATTCGGAGGTGCCGTACGTTCGGTGCTTTGATCGGTCGGATCGTGAAGACGTACGACTACATCAACCGCGTTGTCATAACGCTTCCGCTTACGGTCTACGAGGGTACGTGGACATCACTCTCCCCTCTCGTTGCTATGCATCACCATGATCTTGCGTGTGCGTAGGAATTTTTTTGAAATTACTACGTTCCCCAACAGTGGTATCCGAGCAGGTTTTATGCGTTGATGTTATATGCACGAGTAGAACACAAGTGAGTTGTGGGCGATACAAGTCATCTTGCTTACCGGCATGTCATACTTTGGTTCAGCGGTATTGTTGGATGAAGCGGCCGGACCGACATTACGCCAGACGCTTACGCGAGACTGGTTTCTGGCCGTGCTTTGCACACGGTGACTAGCGTGTCTGTTTCTCCAACTTTAGTTGAACCGAGTGTGGCTACGCCGGTCCTTGCGAAGGTTAAAACAGCACTAACTTGACGAACTATCATTGTGGTTTTGATGCATAGGTAAGAACGGTTCTTGCTCAGCCCGTAGCAGCCACGTAAAATTTGCAACAACAAAGTAGAGGGCGTCTAACTTGTTTTTGCAGGGCATGTTGTGATGTGATATGGTCAAGGCGTGATGCTATATTTTATTGTATGAGATGATCATGTTTTGTAACGAAGTTATCGGCAATGGCTGGAGCCATATGGTTGTCGCTTTATTGTATGAAATGCAAGCATACTGTAATTGCTTTACTTTATCACTAAGCGGTAGCGATAGTCGTAGAAGCAATAGATGGCGTAACGGCAACGATGCTACGATGGAGATCAAGGTGTCGCGCCGGTGATGATGGTGATCACGACGGTGCTTCGGAGATGGAGATCACAAGCACAAGATGATGATGGCCATATCCTATCACTTGTATTGATTGCATGTGATGTTTATCCTTTATGCATCTTATCTTGCTTTGATTGTCGGTAGCATCTCTCACTAAAAATTATCAAGAAGTGTTCTCCCTGAGTATGCACCGTTGCGAAAGTTCTTCGTGCTGAGACACCACGTGATGATCGGGTGTGATAGGCTCTACGTTCAAATACAACGGATGCAAAACAGTTGCACACGCGGAATACTCAGGTTAATCTTGAAGAGCCTAGCATATAACAGATATGGCCTCGGAACACGGAGACCGAAAGGTCGAACGTGAATCATATAGTAGATATGATCAACATAGTGATGTTCACCATTGAAACTACTTCATCTCACATGACGATCGGACATGGTTTAGTTGATTTGGATCACGTGATCACTTAGATGACTAGAGAGATGTCTGTCTAAGTGGGAGTTCTTAAGTAATATGATTAATTGAACTTAAATTTATCATGAACTTAGTACCTGATAGTATTTTGCTTGTCTATGTTTGTTGTAGATAGATGGCTCGTCTTTGTTGTTCCATTGAATTTTAATGCGTTCCTTGAGAAAGCAAAGTTGAAAGATGATGGTAGCAATTACACGGATCGGGTCCGTAAATCGAGGATTATCCTCATTGTTGCACGTAAGAATTACGTCCTAGAAGCACCGCTGGGTGCCGAACTGCTTCTTGATGCAATTGACGACGTTAAGAACGTCTGGCGAGCAAAGTGATGACTACTCAATAGTTCGATGTGCCATGCTTTACGGCTTAGAACCAGGTCTTCAACGGCGTATTGAGCGTCATGGAGCATATGAGATGTTCCAGAGTTGAAGTTAATATTTCAAGCAAATGCGGATTGAGAGATATGAAGTCTCCAATAAGTTCTATAGCTGCAAGATGGAGGAGAATAGTTACGTCGGTTAACACATACTCAAAATGTGCGGGTATAATAATCACTTGATTCAACTGGGAGTTAATCTTCCTGATGATAGTGTCATTGACAGAATTCTTCAATCACTGCCACCAAGCTACAAGAGCTTCGTGATGAACTATAATATGCAAGGGATGAACAAGACCCCTATTTAAGAATTCATCCGATTAACAAGTTAACTTGCCGATTAATCCCTACTCGTAGGGTCACCGAGTAGCCTATAAATAGACAAATTGTCCGATTAATTGATTAAATGGCCGATTAACTTGCCGATTAGCCGATTAATCCCCTACTCACCTACCAACCGAGCAGCTACCAGTTAACGATTTCCTTAACAATGAACAAGACTATTCCCGAGCTCTTCGCAATGCTAAAAGCCGCGGAGGTAGAAATCAAGAAGGAGCATCAAGTGTTGATGGTCAACAAGACCACCAGTTTCAAGAAAGAGGGCAAAGGGAAGAAGAAGGGAACTTCAAGAAGAACAACAAACAAGTTGCTGCTCAAGAGAAGAAACCCAAGTCTGGTCCTAAGCACGAGATCGAGTGCTTCTCCGCAAGCGACCGACCTTTGAAGCGGAACGCCCCAAGTTGGCGGATAAGAAGGATGGCAAAGTGAACAAAGGTATATGTGCTATACATGTTATTGATGTGTACCTTACTAATGCTCGTAGTAGTACCAGGTATTTGATCTTGGTTACATTGCTAATATTTGCCACTCGAAACAGAGACTACGGATTAAGCGAAGATTGGCTAAGGACGAGGTGACGATGCGCGTGGGAAATGGTTCCAAAGTCGATGTGATCGCGGTCGGCACGCTACCTCTATATCTACCATCGGGATTAGTTTTAGACCTAAATAATTGTTATTTGGTGCCAGCGTTGAGCATGAACATTATATCTGGATCTTGTTTGATGCGAGATGGTTATTCATTTAAATCAGAGAATAATGGTTGTTCTATTTATATGAGTAATATCTTTTATGGTCATGCACCCTTGAAGAGTGGTCTATTTTTATTGAATCTCGATAGTAGTGATACACATATTCATAGTGTTGAAGCCAAAAGATGCAAAGTTGATAATGATAGTGCAACTTATTTGTGGCACTGCCGTTTAGGTCATATCGGTATAAAGCGCATGAAGAAACTCCAGACTTTTGGAATCACTTGATTATGAATCACTTGGTACTTGCGAACCGTGCCTCATGGGCAAGATGACTAAAACGCCGTTCTCCGAAACTATGGAGCGAGCAACTGATTTGTTGGAAATCATACATACTGATGTTTGTGGTCCAATGAATATTGAGGCTCGCGGCGGGTATAGTTATTTTCTCACCTTCACAGATGATTGAGCAGATATGGGTATATCTACTTAATGAAACACAAGTCTGAAACATTTGAAAAGTTCAAAGAATTTCAGAGTGAAGTGGAAAATCATCGTAACAAGAAAATAAAATTTCTATGATCTGATCGTGGAGGAGAATATTTGAGTTCTGAGTTTGGTTTACATTTGAAACAATGCGGAATAGTTTCGTAAACTCACGCCACCCGAACACCACAACGAAATGGTGTGTCCAAACGTTGTAATCGTACTTTACTAGATATGGTGCAATCTATGATGTCTCTTACTGATTTACCGCTATCGTTTTGGGGTTATGCTTTAGAGACAGCCGCATTCTCGTTAAATAGGGCATCATCAAAATCCGTTGAGACGACGCCTCATGAACTGTGGTTTGGCAAGAAACCAAAGTTGTCATTTCTTAAAGTTTGGGGCTGCGATGCTTATGTGAAGAAACTTCAACCAGATAAGCTCGAACCCCAAATCGGAGAAATGTGTCTTCATAGGATACCCAAAAGAGACTGTTGGGTACACCTTCTATCACAGATCTGATGGCAAGATTTTCGTTGCTAAATTCGGATCCTTTATAGAGAAGGAGTTTCTCTCGAAAGAAGTGAGTGGGAGGAAAGTAGAACTTGATGAGGTAATCATACTGCTCCCTTATTGGAAAGTAGTCCATCACAAGACCGGTTCTGTGACAACTACACCAATTAGTGAGGAAGCTAATGATATTGATCATGAAACTTCAGATCAAGTTTCTCTTGAACCTCGAGGTCTACCGAGTAAGATCCGCAAAAGAGTGGTGCGGTAATCCTATTCGGAAGTCATGTTACTTAACCATGACAAACCTACGAACTATGAGGAAGCGATGATGAGCCCAGATTCGCAAAATGGCTAGAAGCCATGAAATCGAGATGGGATCCATGTATGAGAACAAAGTATGGACTTTGGTTGACTTGCCCGATGATCGGCAAGCCATTGAGAATAAATGGATCTTTAAGAAGAAGACTGACGCTGATGGTAATGTAACTGTCTATAAAGCTCGACTTGTTGCGAAAGGTTTTCGACAAGTTCAAGGGGTTGACTACGATGAGATTTTCTCACCCGTAGCGATGCTTAAGTCTATCCGAATCATGTTAGCAATTGCTGCATTTTATGATTATGAAATTTGGCAAATGGATGTCAAAACTGCATTCTTGAATGAATTTCTGGAAGAAGAGTTGTATATGATGCAACCATAAGGTTTTGTTGATCCAAAAGGTGCTAACAAAGTGTGCAAGCTCCAGCGATCCAGTTATGGACTGGTGCAAGCATCTCGGAGTTGGAATAAACGCTTTGATAGTGTGATCAAAGCATATGGTTTTATACAGACTTTTGGAGAAGCCTGTATTTACAAGAAAGTGAGTGGGAGCTCTGTAGCATTTCTGATATTATATGTAGATGACATATTATTAATTGGAAATGATATAGAATTTCTGGATAGCATAAAGGGATACTTGAATAAAAGTTTTTCTATGAAAGACCTCGGTGAAGCTGCTTACATATTGGGCATCAAGATTTATAGAGATAGATCAAGACACTTAATAGGACTTCCACAAAGCACATACATTGATAAAGTTTTGAAAAAGTTCAAAATGGATCAGGCAAAGAAAGGGTTCTTGCCTGTACTACAAGGTGTGAAGTTGAGTCAGACTCAATGCCCGACCACAGCAGAAGATAGAGAAAATGAAATATGTTCCTATGCTTCACCATAGGCTCTATCATGTATGCAATCTTGTGTACTAGACACGACGTATGCTTAGCAATAAGCTTAGCGAGGAGGTACCAAAGTAATCCAGAGTGGATCATCGGACAGTGTCAAGAACATCTGAAATACGAAAAGGACTAAGGATATATTTCTCGTATATGGAGGTGACAAAGACCTAGTCGTAAATGGTTACGTCGATGCAAGCTTTGACACTAATCCGTACGATTCTAAATCGCAAACCGGATACGCGTTTTTATTAAACGGTGGAGCTGTAAGTTGGTGCAGTTCTAAACAAAGCGTCGTGGCGGGATCTACATGTGAAGCGGAGTACATAGCTGCTTTGGAAGCAGCAAATGAAGGAGTCTGGATGAAGGAGTTCATTTCCGATCTAGGTGTCATACCTAGTGCATCGGGACCAATGAAGATCTTCTGTGACAATACTGGTGCAATTGCCTTGGCAAAGAAATCCAGATTTCACAAGAGGACCAAGCACATCAAGAGAAGCTTCAATTCCATCCGGAACCAAGTCCAGGTGGGAGACATAGAGATTTGCAAGATATATATGGATCTGAATGTTGCAGACCCGTTGACTAAGCCTCTTCCACGAGCAAATCATGATCAGCACCAAGACTCCAGGGTGTTAGACTCATTACTGTGTAATCTAGATTATTGACTCTAGTGCAAGTAGGAGACTGAAGGAAATATGCCCTAGAGGCAATAATAAAGTTATTATTTATTTCCTCATATCATGATAAATGTTTATTATTCATGCTAGAGTTGTATTAACCGGAAACATGATACACGTGTGAATACATAGACAAACATAACGTCACTAGTATGCCTCTACTTGACTAGCTCATTAATCAAAGATGGTTATGTTTCCTAACCATAGACATGTGTTGTCATTTGATTAACGGGATCACATCATTAGGAGAATGATGTGATTGACATGACCCATTCCGTTAGCCTAGCACTTGGTCGTTTAGTATGTTGTTATTGCTTTCTTCATGACTTATACATGTTCATGTAACTATGAGATTATGCAACTCCCGTTTACCGGAGGAACACTTTGTGTGCTACCAAACGTCACAACGTAACTGGGTGATTATAAAGGAGCTTTACAGGTGTCTCCGAAGGTACATGTTGGGTTGGCGTATTTCGAGATTAGGTTTTGTCACTCCGATTGTCGGAGAGGTATCTCTGGGCCCTCTCGGTAATGCACATCACTATAAGCCTTGCAAGCAATGTAGCTAATGAGTTAGTTACGGAATTATGCATTATGTAATGAGTAAAGAGACTTGCCGGTAACGAGATTGAACTACGTATTGGATACCGACGATCGAATCTCGGGCAAGTAACATACCGATGACAAAGGGAACAACGTATGTTGTTATGCGGTTTGACCGATAAAGATCTTCGTAGAATATGTAGGAGCCAATATGAGCATCCAGGTTCCGCTATTGGTTATTGACCGAGAATAGTTCTAGGTCATGTCTACATAGTTCTCGAACTCGTAGGGTCCGCACGCTTAACGTTACGATGACAGTTTTATTATGAGTTTATAAGTTTTGATGTATCGAAGATTGTTCGGAGTCCCGGATGTGATCACGGACATGACGAGGAGTCTCGAGATGGTTGAGACATAAAGATTGATATATTGGAAGCCTATATTTGGATATCGGAATGGTTCCGGGTGAAATCGGGATTTTTTACCGGAACACCGGTGGGTTACCGGAACCCTCCCGGGGGTTAATGGGCCTTAGTGGGCCATGAGGGAGAAGAGGAGGGCCGGCCAGGGCAGGCCGCGCGCCCTCCCCTAGTCCGAATAGGACAAGGAAAGGAGGCGGCGCCCTTTCTCTTTCCCTCCCCTTTCCTTCTCCACCAAGGCAAGAGGGGGGAGTCCTACTCCCGGTGGGAGTAAGACTCCTCCAGGCGCACCCCTAGGGGGCCGGCCGCACCTCCCCCCTCCCTCCTTTATATATGGGGGCAGGGGCCACCCTAGAACACACAAGTTGATCTTCGTGATCGTCCCTTAGCTGTGTGCGGTGCCCCCCTCCACCATATTCCACCTCGGTCATATCGTTGCGGTGCTTAGGCGAAGCCCTGCGTCGGTAGAACATCACCATCGTCACCACGCCGTCGTGCTGACAGAACTCATCCCCGAAAGCCTGCTGGATCGGAGTCCGGGGATCGTCATCGAGCTGAACGTGTGCTGAACTCGGAGGTGCCATACGTTCGGTGCTTGGATCGGTCGGATCGTGAAGACGTACGACTACATCAACCGCGTTGTCATAACGCTTCCGCCACGGTCTCACGAAGATGCGTGGACAACTCTCCCCTCTCGTTGCTATGCATCACCATGATCTTGCGTGTGCGTAGGAATTTTTTTGAAATTACTACGTTCCCCAACAACACAATATGGTCACAGTACTAAAACGAATGCTTGGATGATAAAGAATAGCAGTACACAGATAGATAGATATCAACAGCAAAGAGCTTCGAAGATAAACTATCGAAGGAAATGCAGTAGGATAGAAATGACTAGTGGTGCTCGATGGCAACAGATGGTTTGGTAGACCAGTTCACTCTTCTGCAAATGAGCAACTTCTGGTTGGAGGGGTTGTGATAAACTCTCAGTGAAGATAAACTATCTTCACCCTATTCTCCTCAACATGAAGTTCCTCGAACTTCAGTTGATTTCACTCATGGTAGATTCTTTTCGGCAATCTCCAAACCTTCGACAGACTTCTTCGCGATCCACAACGACTCTTGGTTGCTGAAGATTTTGCTCGGTGAAGACAACAACTCTTCAACACTCGAGCCGACACCTATCCGTCTTGAGAGTATGCAGCTCTCAAGAGTAATACGTACAAGAACTCTCAACTCAGATCCACTGTGATGCTTTGTTGGAAATATGCCCTAGAGGAAATAATAAAATGGTTATTATTATATTTCCTTGTTTATGATAATTGTCTATTGTTCATGCTATAATTGTATTAACTGGAAACCGTAATGCATGTGTGAATACATAGACCACAACATGTCCCTAGTGAGCCTCTAGTTGACTAGCTCGTTGATCAATAGATGGTTATGGTTTCCTGACCATGGACATTGGATGTCATTGATAACGGAATCACATCATTGGGAGAATGATGTGATGGACAAGACCCAATCCTAAGCATAGCACAAGATCGTGTAGTTCGTTTGCTAAGAGTTTTTCTAATGTCAAGTATCATTTCCTTAGACAATGAGATTGTGCAACTCCCGGGTATCGTAGGAATGCTTTGGGTGTACCAAACATCACAACGTAACTGGGTGGCTATAAAGGTGCACTACATGTATCTCTGAAAGTGTCTGTTGGGTTGGCACGAATCAAGAATGGGATTTGTCACTCCATATGACGAAGAGGTATCTCTGGGCCCACTTGGTAATGCATCATCATAATGAGCTCAATGTGACTAAGGAGTTAGTCACAGGATCATGCGTTATGGAACGAGTAAAGAGACTTGCCGGTAAAGAGATTGAATGAGGTATTGGGATATCGACGATCGAATCTCGGGCAAGTAATATACTGGTGGACAAAGGGAATTGTATACGGGATTGATTGAATCCCCGACATCGTGGTCCATCCGATGAGATCATCGTGGAACATGTGGGAGCCAACATGGGTATCCAGACCCCGCTGTTGGTTATTGGCCGGAGAACGTCTCGGTCATGTCTACATGGTTCCCGAACCCGTAGGGTCTACACACTTAAGGTTCGGTGACGCTAGAGTTGTTATGGGAAATTGTATGTGGTTACCGAAGATTTTTCGGAGTCCCGGATGAGATCCCGGACGTCACGAGGAGTTCCGAAATGGTCCGGAGGTGAAGATTTATATATGGGAAGTCTAGTTTCAGTCACCGGAATGGTTTCGGGGGTTATCGATATTGTACCGGGACCACCGAAAGGTGTCTGGAGGTCCATTGGGTGGGGCCACCTGCCCGGGGGACTTAATGGGCTGAATATGGGATGGAACCAGCCCCCTAGTGGGCTGGTGCGCCCCCAAGGGTCCAAGGCGCCTAGGGTTTGGAAACCCTAGGGGAGGGGGGCGCCTCCACCTTGCTTGGGGGGAAAGTCTCCCCCTCCTAGCCGCCGCCCCCCTCTAGATGAGATCTAGAGGGGCCGACCCCCCCTCTCCCCTTCACCCTATAAATAGAGGGAGGGTGGGAGGGCTGCAGCATGATGTCTACTACGCAACCTTCTCCTTGTAGACGTTGTTGGGCCTCCAAGTGCAGTGGTTTGTAGGACAGTTGCAAATTTCCCTCAAGTGGATGACCTAAGGTTTATCAATCCATGGGAGGCGTAGGATGAAGATGGTCTCTCTCAAACAACCCTGCAACCAAATAACAAAGAGTCTCTTGTGTCCCCAACACACCCAATACAATGGTGAATTGTATAGGTGCAGTAGTTCGGCGAAGAGATGGTGATACAAGTGCAATATGGATGGTAGATATAGGTTTTTGTAATATGAAATTATAAAAAACAACAAGGTAACTAATGATAATAGTTAGCACAAACGGTATTGCAATGCTAGGAAACAAGGCCTAGGGTTCATACTTTCACTAGTGCAAGTTGTTTCAACAATAATAACATACTTGGATCATATAACTATCCCTCAACATGCAACAAAGAGTCACTCCAAAGTCACTAATAGCGGAGAACAAACGAAGAGATTATTGTAGGGTACGAAACCACCTCAAAGTCATCCTTTCTGATCGATCTATTCAAGAGTCCGTAGTAAAATAACATGAAGCTATTCTTTCCGTTCGATCTATCATAGAGTTCGTACTAGAATAACACCTTAAGACACAAATCAACCAAAACCCTAATGTCACCTAGATACTCCAATGTCACCTCAAGTATCCGTGGGCATGATTATACGATATGCATCACACAATCTCAGATTCATCTATTCAACCAACACAAAGTACTTCAAAGAGTGCCCCAAAGTTTCTACCGGAGAGTCAAGACGAAAACATGTGCCAACCCCTATGCATAAGTTCACAAGGTCACCGAACCCGCAAGTTGATCACCGAAACATACATCAAGTAGATCAGATGAATATCCCATTGTCACCATAGATAAGCACATGCAAGACATACATCAAGTGTTCTCAAATCCTTAAAGACTCAATCCGATAAGATAACTTCAAAGGGAAAACTCAATCCATTACAAGAGAGTAGAGGGGAGAAACATCATAAGATCCAACTATAATAGCAAAGCTCACGATACATCAAGATTGTGCCAAATCAAGAACACGAGAGAGAGAGATAGAGAGAGAGATCAAATGCATAGCTACTAGTACATACCCTCAGCCCCGAGGGTGAACTACTCCCTCCTCGTCATGGAGAGCGCCGGGATGATGAAGATGGCCACCGGTGAGGGATCCCCCTCCGGCAGGGTGCCGGAACAGGGTCCCGATTGGTTTTTGGTGGCTACAGAGGCTTGCGTGGCGGAACTCCCGATCTATTGTGCTCCTGAGAGGTTTTAGGGTATATGGACATATAGGCGAAAGAAGTCGGTCAGGAGAGCCACGAGGGGCCCACAAGGGTGGGGGGGCGCCCCTGACCCTCGTGGCCACCTCGAAGCTTCCCTGACGTCTACTCCAAGTCTCCTGGATTGCTTCCGTTCCAAAATAACTCTCCCGAAGGTTTCATTCCGTTTGGACTCCGTTTGATATTCCTTTTTTTCGAAACACTGAAATAGGCAAGAAACATCAATTTGGGCTGGGCTTCCGGTTAATAGGTTAGTCCCAAAAATAATATAAAAGTGTATAATAAAGCCCATAAACATCCAAAACAGATAATATAATAGCATGGAACAATCAAAAATTATAGATACGTTGGAGACGTATCAAGCATCCCCAAGCTTAATTCCTGCTCGTCCTCGAGTAGGTAAATGATAAAAACAGAATTTTTGATGTGGAATGCTACCTAGCATAAGTCTTAATGTAATTTTATTTATTGTGGCATGAATGTTCAGATCCAAATGATTCAAGATAAAAGCTCAGAAAACATAAAAATAGTAATACTTCAAGCATACTAACAAGTAATCATGTCTTATTAATACGTCCATTTTGCATCATGCTTTTATATCAAAATTTATTGCATTATGGGCTGTTATTACACGTTATGTCACAATACTTATGGCTATTCTCTCTTATTTAACAAGGTTTATCATGAAGAGGGAGGATGCCGACAGCTGGAATTCTGGCTGGAAAAGGAGCAAATATTGGAAACCTATTCTGCACAGCTCCAAAAATCCTGAAACTCCACGGAAGTCACTTTTGGAATTAATAAGAATTATTGGGTGAAGAAAACACTAGAGGAGGCCCATACCCTGGCCAGGAGGCACTACAAGAATCTGCTACTTTGCCATCTGCCACGGCGGACGGCAAAGGCATGGATGGCGGACGGCAAAGGTCTTTGCCGTCGGCCGCGGACGGCAAAAGTGGACAGCAATGTAAGGGACGGCAAAGAGCTACATTGCCGTCCGCTTTGGGCGGTTGACGGCAAAGTATCCTTTGCCATCAGCTGCCGATGGCAAAGAATGCTTACGGCAATATTTGCGCTGTTACTCTGTCAGGTGGTTAACGGCAAGCCTTTGCCGTCCGCCGCTGTAGGCAAAGTTTTTCTCCTCTTTGCCGTCCGCCGCTGTAGGCAAAGTTTTTTTCCTCTTTGCCGTCACCTTTGTTGGCAAACTTACCAAATAGGTGACCTCCGGGAAGCACGTTTACGCCACGTGGCCTCTTTGCCGTCCATTGCGATGGCAAAGAACCCTTTTTTGTCGGTGGCCGACGGCAAAGAGCCTGCATATTGTCTCTTTTTTTCTGTTTTTTTTAAATTCAACAATTTTCACAGCAAATATATATGTCATATATAGATATATTTCACAGGGCTATTTAATAGCACATAAGTTTCATCGTACATACATATATAGTTCCATCCACTCATACATAGCAAGTTGCACATACACATAAGTTGCAACCATTAGGAGGTTGCACATACATATTACAATGCAAAGTTTCATCAAGATAGCAAGTTCCATCGTAGCATACACATAAGTTGCAACCATTAGAAGAATACTAGAAGAGAATGAAATAAAAAACAAGCACTCCATAGCAAGCTAGCTTCCGAGAAGTGAATGAAATCTGCAAAATGGCAAATAAGAAAGTTAGGAAAAGGTGACTAGAAGAAGAAGACTAGAAGAAGAAGCTCGCCATCGTTTGTGAGGTAACTTAGGTGAAATGGATCGTTTATGAGCTAACTTAGGTAAAATGCGTCATTTTAGAGCTAATGTAGGTAAAATGGATCGTTTATGAGCTAACTAAGCTAATTATGCCGTTTTTGCATAAGTAAGGTAAGTACATGTCATTATTGAGCAAACCTAGTTAACTAAGCATATTATAATTAACTTAGGTCATTTTGGAGGAAACAAAGCTAAGTAAAGATCGTTTTAGAGCTAACTTAGGTAAAATGGCTGGTTTTGGAGGTCGGTAAGCTTATTAAGTCATTTTGCAGGAAAAGAAGCTAACTCTAGCTAGGTCATTAAGGTAAGCATATTGGATGAAATAAAGCTAAGTCTAGGTCTTTATGCATTTGTTAAGCAAAAAACTAGAGAAACTTACCTTGATCATGGAGGTGTGGGGCGGGCTGGCTCATGCCGATGGTGGAGAAGGATCGTGTGATGCTTGTGTGGAGTTCGCTGCACCAAAGATCATTTCAATGTTTCGTTATCATGATGACACTCAAATGTTAAGACTAGCAAGTAACGTCCATTCAAATTAAACTCACCGTGGTCTCGTGGAGCAATCTCGGATCAATGGCTATGGAGCCATGGGACCTCATCACCTTTCTGGATTGCTCGGGTTAAACTCCTCCCCTTTCCTCGCCTTCCCCTTGACTTGCTTGTAAGAGGCAGTGTGGGCCATGGCATATAGGTCGTACCCCTCTGGCACCTTATCCGTCTTATTGTAGCATGCCTGAAAGAGAGAAACAGAGTAAATTAGTAATTAAAGGGCTCAAGCTAGCATGATGAATGAATTGCATTAATCATGAAGCAAACCACATTACCCAATTCGCCCGAATCGATATAAGTGGAGCTACCTTGATGGTGTGGCACACCTTCAATTTGGGCACGTTTGTCCTTGGCCTCGATCGGCTCCCTTCCATCTTTCAACACCTGCCATGACAAAGAGTAAACGAAATTAGTACAACATAAAAAAATACCGACATGAATAATAATATGTAGATCACTTAAGTGTATCATCATCAAGTACAACATAAAAAATTGAATACGACACTACTAATAATCTTGATCATTATCATCAATAAATGCATAATCATCATCATCACTATAATCAATAGCGGGCTCATAGGTTCGATGGCATCAACATGTGGAAGGCCACCTTTACGTGTCGATCAAGCATTGAGAGGTCTTCCGCAGATAACCTCTTCTTGTTCCGGCTCTTCTTGTTCCTCCTCCGGGGTGATGTGGGATTCACTTTGTCATTGTCTACTTCAATGTTTTGGGGTGAAGTATACGGTTCTTGAAACACTTTTTGGAAAGACGTGTCTCTTGGAAGAATTCTCCTTCATATGTGTTTGGGTTAATGTGAGGTTCATAATCCTCTTCCTTTGGGGGAGATAGTCTAGCACGTGGCGGCACTTCATAAATGACATCCCAACCTTTTAGATTTGGATTAGTTTGGCAGGCCAGGGTAGATAGAATACTTGGGTGCTTTGTTGAGCCATAATATAGACATCGGGAACATCTAAATGGGTGCTTTGGTTGATTTCAACTAGCCCTATATGTTCATGAGTCCTTCTAGTCTCCTTAATTTGAAACCAATAACATTTGAAGACTACGACATTGGTGGGTTTTCACCATAGAATAGAAGTTCATAAATTGCTTCAACTCTCCCATAATACTCGGTACCTCCTTCGCCGATAGCGATACACAACAATTTGTAGACTTTGATTCGGCCATAGATAGCTCTTTGCCATATGTACGAAAGCGATACCCGTTGATGTCGTATTTGTCAAATGAACGGACCTTATAGTCAAAACCATTAGCGACTTGTCTCAATTCGGCGTCCATAGACTCTGAATTAGCCTACAAGTTTAATATGAAAGGATTGTTGCATTACGCACAAATTAGCGAATGAAATGAAATTGTCTAATAAATTTACCGTTTGTTTGAACCAAGAGATGAAACGGGATAGCCGCCTCCTTGCTTTGCGAGAAGCTCATACTCTTGACGGAATCCTTTTGGATCACCGCTCCATACGAGAATAGGGCGACGATCGATTGTATGAAATATCCAGAATAAGAGCAGTTCAAAGGAAATAGAAGTTGCGAAACAATGTACCGAGAACTTACTCGATGTATGGCCGCACTTCTATCGAGTTGGTGAAGATATACAATGAAATGGTCCGCCATTCTTCGTTATCCAAAGATCTGGATTTGAAACACCGGCTGGTGCGAGATTGCCTTTGAATAGGCTGAGGTTGGATCCACCCTTTTAGGCTCGTCGACATTGTACCGAGGCTTGGATTATGCAAATGATGATTTTTGGTTTAAGTAGTGTGCTGTCATGAAGTTTGCCGCCTCCTCGGTGATGAATCGTCAGCCATAGGCGCTTTAATTCTATGTTTATTTTACATTTTTCTCAAGCGTCTTACGCATCCTCTCGGTTAGGTAGCATCAGCGATTTTGCAGGCCCCCAATCTTGCCTCTGTCGGAGATGCAAAATCAAATGCTGCATTGGATTAAAAAGCCGGTGGAAAGATCTTCTCTAACTTGCGATCAACTCTGGCGCCAACTCTTCCGTTTCTTCTAGCACGCCAGGCGATAGTTCTTTCGCACAAAGAACACGGAAGAAATAGCTGAGTTCTACGAGTACTAGCCATTCATCCTCAGGGATGAAGCCACGCAACATCGCCGGCATTACCCGCTCAATCCATATGTGCCAATCATGACTCTTGAGACCAAATATCTTCAATTTATCAAGACGCACTCCCCTCTTTAGATTCACTGCATACCCATCGGGGAACATCAATTGCATTTTCACCCACAAGATAATTTCCCTCATAGTTGGCCTTCCAAGATTGAACCATGCCTTTGGCTTCGTCCAGTTCTGGTTTCCTTTTGGTTCTTTCATGTTTTGTAACGGCCTATCACATAGCGCTTCCAGATCGACTCTAGCCTTAGTATTATCCTTTGACTTCCCATCTATGCTGAACAATGTACCAAAAAGTGCCTCGGCGATATTCTTCTCAGTGTGCATCACGTCGATGTTGTGTGGGCAAAGGAGGTCTTTGAAGTAAGGCAGATCCCATAAGCATGTTTTGTGAGTCCAGCGTGCTCGAAATTATACCCTTGAAGTACCACGGACGCTGTGGATGCGGCTCGAGGCGTTTAAGCGATCCAGGTCTATTGGCCTATCAGCGCAGTGGTGTAGAGTTTTTACAACTCTACCTCGATGAAGTTCTTCTTGTCTTTCTGAACTTATGGCGAGGATCCGAGAACTGTCTATGCATGTCGAAGCAAGAAAACTTGCGACCGGCCTGAAGCCAACGAAACTCAAGAGCTCCCTTGCATGTGGGGCACGGGAACCTTCCATGCACACACCAGCCAATGAATAGCGCATACACCGGCAAGTCATGAGTCGAGTACATGTACCAGACACGCATTATGAAGTTTCGTTTGCTATAGGCGTCGTATGTCTTGAACCCATTATCCCAGGCTTCTTGCAATTTGTCCTTAAGCGGCTGCATGTACACATTCATATTTTCCCCCGGATAGTTGGGCCCTGGAATTATCAACGTCAGGAAAATGTTCTTTCTTTGCACAATCTGTCCGGGGAGAGATTGAGTGGAAAGACAAATACGGGCCAACAACTGTATTGGGCTGCCATCATACCAAACACACTGAACCCATCGGTGCTGATGCCGACTCGAGGATGCCTCGGATCTGCCGCTTTGTCAGCATGTAATTCATCAAACCTTTTCCACGCAACACCATCCGATGTGTGTACCATCATCAGTTTCCCATCTGCATCTAGTTCGGTTCTTTTGCCTGTTTTATGCCATGTCATCTGTCTGGCCGTCTCTTCGACCATGAAAAGACGTTGAAGTCTTGGTACGATTGGCATATACCGAAGAACACTAATAGGGATTGTGGTCTGTGTCTTCTCACCCATGCCGTTGTCTACCACAATATACCTAGAACACTTGCAAATGGGATAATAGTTCAAGTCCGCATAGTCAAGCCTAAATAAGGCACATCCTTTCTCACAGGCATGTATCTTCTCATAGGGCATCTTTAGTGCACGGAGGATTTTGTCCGACTGGTACAGGTTTGCAGGCATTACATGGCCTTTGGGTAGAAAGCGTCCAAATATTGTCATAATTGCGTCATAGCATTCTCTGCCCAAGTTGAGCCGAGCCTTCAAAGCCATTACTTGTGAGATGGCATCCAACCGACAAAGCTCGGTGTGCTCGTGGAGCGGACGTTTGAAGACTCCAACATTTCATTGAAGGCCTTTGCAGATTCCTCCATCTCCTCGTCCGAATCCCGAGCATCACCATAGTCTTGCACCATGTTTTCCATCCGGTACCATGCTCGTCGGTGCGACGATGATCCACCTCAGCTCGGTCACGTTAGGCGAGACTCACCATGAAATGTCCACACCGTATAATCGGGCGTAAAACCATTCTTCTGCTGGTGTTTACCCATTTCAGCCTCATCCTCTTTTCCCAATTGCCGCGCCGGAAGCAGGGCACCAAGTTTTCCTCGGCCATTTGCAAATGCGGCTTGCACAAACCCTTTGTTTTTGTGAACCATTCAACGCTCCATTTGTTTCGACCCGTGTGACGGTATACATCCACGCATACGATCACTCATCTTGACTTTCGAGCTCTTGGACACACAACAATTATATATATAATTCACCATGTATATATTCATCAGTTGATCTACTTTGTCAATTTTATTACGTCCATGCAACCTACACTCTAATAGGTAATGATAGGTCCTAATCTCACCAGTATGTGTAGATTGGGTTCATTTTCCCATATGCTATGCTCGGATCAACATAAAATTTGGCAGCACTGCCGCCGTTCTCTGATACACGTCTACGCAATAAGCAGAGAGGATGTGTACCGAGAACAACAGGGAGGCAGCAGCGAAATTTATGCGTCGGATCCGAGCAAAGCATATGGAAAACGAACCCAATCTACACATACTGGCTATCCATGGATAGCGTTGGACAATTGAAATAATCAAGGTTATAAATATGCAAATGCATGCATATTTATAACTATAACGCTTTCGAGCAGGAGACACATATTGGTTACATATCGATGATTCAAGACATATATAGCTAGCTACCAAATTTCATGTCATTTGTGCAAATAATTAATGGGGGAGAAGGACATGTCATTTGTGCTCACCCACGAACGAAGGGGCAGAGCTCGTCAAACGCACGGCGAGGTCGTCGAACACCAAACCTCGCAGCGATGAAACAACTGCACATTTAAATCTACCCGATCAACACAATTATATATGATGTTTTTCATAACAAAATCGAAAAATATATGACCTAACTAATAATTCACAAATATATAACCCCGTCGGCCTCTGGAAGGCCAAAGAGCACCTTTTCGGGAGGTTTAGGGGGTCGGGGTGTCATGTCGGTGTCCGGGTGCTGTTTCGGGGTTAGGGTGTCGTGTCGGGGTCGGGGTGTCGGGGTGTGGTGTCGTGGTCTGTGTGTCGGGGTGTGGTGTCGTGGTCTGTGTGTCGGGGTGTGGTGTCGGGGTCGGGGTGTCGGGGTCAGGGTGTCGGGGTCAGGTGTCGGGGTGTGGTGTCGGGGTCGGGGTGTCGGGGTCAGTGGTCGGGGTGTTTCCTTCTATCCTTCTTCTTCTTTCCTTCTCTTCTTCTTCTTCTTTCTTCTTCTTTCCTTTCTTCTTCTTCTTCTTCTTCTTTCCTTTCTTCTTCTTCTTCTTCTTCTTCTTCTTCTTCTTCTTTCCTTTCTTCTTCTTTCCTTTCTTCTTCTTCTTCTTCTTTTTTCATCTTTTTTCTACTTCTTTTACTTCTTTTCTTTTCTTCTATTCTTCTTCTTCTACTTCTTCTACTTCTTTTCTTCTTCTTCTTTTCATCTTTTTTCTACTTCTTTTCTTTTCTTCTTTTTCATCTTTTTCCACTTCTTCTTCTTTTCTTATACATATTCTTTTCTAACACTAACACTAAATTTTCTTCTTTTCTAACATAAATCTAACACTAACACTAACACTAACAATTAAACAAGAATTAAACAGCAAAAAAAAAAAAAACAGAAAAAAACTCACCGAGGGGCGGCACTGGGTGGTGGTGGGGGGGCGGGGGGGGATGGCCATGGGCGGGCGGGCGCGGGATGGGAGGGGCGGGCGGGCGGGGGGGCAAGGCGGGGGGCGGGTCAGGGGGCGGGGAGGGGAGGGGGGCAGGGCGAGGGGGGGGGGCAAGTGGGGGGGGGTGGGGCTGGTGGTGGGCGGGGGGGGGGCGGAGGAGGTCGAGGATCGAGAGAGATGATTAACGGAGGGGAGGGCTCGACCATTAGTTAGGTTAGTTAGGGCAGCCTTTGCCGTCCGCCCCCCTTTGCCGTCCGCTTTTTTTCAAATTTGCTGTCTGTGGAGGACGGCAAAGCGGGGGGACGTTAAGTATTTTTTAACCAGCTCCTCAGTGGCCCCCTCTTTGCCGTCAGCTAGCGGACGGCAAAGAATCTTTGTCGTCAGCTAGCGGACGGCAAAGAGCTGGCTGATGGCAAAGGCTTTCGTTGCCATCAGCCAGCTCTTTGCCGTCTGCTTTCGGGTAGCTGATGGCAAAGAGCTTCTTTGTCGTCCGCTAGCTGACGGCAAAGAGCTGGCAGATGGCAAAGTAGCTGATTCCAGTAGTGAGGGTGGGGGCGCGCCCACCCCTACTGGGCGCGCCCCCTGTCTGCTAGGCCCCTGGTGGCCCTCCGGTGTCCATCTTCTGCTATATGAAGGCTTTTACCCTGGAAAAAATCATAAGCAAGCTTACGGGACGAAACTCCGCCGCCACAAGGCGGAACCTTGGCGAAACCAATCTAGGGCTCCGGCGGAGCTGTTCTGTCAGGGAAACTTCCCGCCGGGAGGGGGAAATCATCACCATCGTCATCACCAAGGATCCTCTCATCGAGAGGGGGTCAATCTCCATCAACATCTTCACCAGCACCATCTCCTCTCAAAACCCTAGTTCATCTCTTGTATCCAATCTTGTATCAAAACCACAAATTGGTACCTGTGGGTTGCTAGTAGTGTTGATTACTCCTTGCAGTTGATGCTAATTGGTTTACTTGGTGGAAGATCATATGTTCAGATCCTTAATGCATATTAATACTCCTCTGATCATGAACATGAATATGCTTTGTGAGTAGTTAGGTTTGTTCCAGAGGACATGGGTGAAGTCTTGCTATTAGTAGTCATGTGAATTTGGTATTCGTTCGATATTTTGATGAGATGTATGTTGTCTCTCCTCTAGTGGTGTTATGTGAACGTCGACTACATGACACTTCACCATTATGTGGGCCTAGAGGAAGGCATTAGGAAGTAATAAGTAGATGATGGGTTGCTAGAGTGACAGAAGCTTAAACCCTAGTTTATGTGTTGCTTCGTCAAGGGCTGATTTGGATCCACTAGTTTCATGCTATGGTTAGGTTTACCTTAATACTTCTTTTGTAGTTGCGGATGCTTGCAATAGGGGTTAATCATAAGTGGGATGCTTGTCCAGGAAAGGGCAGTACCCAAGCACCGGTCCACCCACATATCAAATTATCAAAGTACCGAGCGCGAATCATATGAGCGTGATGAAAACTAGCTTGACGATAATTCCCATGTGTCCTGGGAGCGCTTTTCTCATTATAAGAAATTGTCCAGGCTTGTCCTTTTCTACAAAAAGGATTGGGCCACCTTGCTAAACTTTATTTACTTTCATTGCATGTTACCCGTTACATTTCAGTGCTTGCAGAGAATACCTTACTGAAAACCGCTTGTCATTTCCTTCTGCTCCTCGTTGGGTTCGACACTCTTACTTATCGAAAGGACTACGATAGATCCCCTATACTTGTGGGTCATCAAGACTCTTTTCTGGCGCCGTTGCCGGGGAGTGAAGCGCCTTTGGTGGGTGGAACTTGGTAAGGAAACATTTATATAGTGTGCTAAAATTTTCTGTCACTTGTTACTATGGACACTAATCCTTTGAGGGGCTTGTTCGGGGCATCTTCGCCCTAACCAGTAGAGCAAACAGTTGCTCCTCAACCTACTGAACCTACTGAAAATGTTTACTTTGAGATTCCTTGGGTATGATAGAGAAGCGCTAGCTAATCCCTTTGCGGAGATGGAACATTGCATCGATTTACACCTTATCTTTGTGGATGAAGTTTGTGGATTATTTAAGCTTGCGGTATTCCCGATGATGTTGTCAAAGGAAGGTCTTCCTTTATCTTTGAGAGAGATGCATTGACATGGTATAGGCTATGTGATGATACGGGATCTTGGAATTATAAACGATTGAAGTTGGAATTTCACCAGAAGTTCTATCCTATGCATCTTGTTCATCATGATCGTAATTACATATATAATTTCTGGCCTCGCGAAGGAGAAAGCATCGCTCAAGCTTGGGGGAGGCTTAAGTCAATGTTATATTCATGCCCCAATCATGAGTTCTCAAGAGATATGATTATTCAAAAAATTTATGCTCGGCTTTCTCTCAATGATTGCACCATGCTTGATACTTCCTGTGCTGGTTCTTATATGCTGAAGACTATTGAATTCAAGTGGGATTTATTGGAAATAATTAAACGCAACTCTGAAGATTGGGGTTCCGACGATGGTAAGGAGTCAGGTATAACACCTAAGTTCGATTGTGTTAAATCTTTTATGGATACAGATGCTTTTCGTGGATTTAGCGCTAAATACGGACTTGACTCTGAGATAGTAGCTGCTTTTTGTGAATCTTTTGCTACTCATGTTGATATCCCTAAGGAGAAGTGGTTTAAATATAATCCTCCCATTGAAGTAAAAGTAGTTGCACCTATTACAGTTGAAGAAAAGACTATCACTTATAATGATCCTATTGTTCCTACTACTTATGTTGAGAAACCACCTTTTCCTATTAGGATAAAGGATCATGCTAAAACTTCAATTGTTGTTCATAAGAGTAATACTAGAACTTGCACACACCCTGAGCAAATCAAAGTTGAACCTAGTATTGCTATGGTTAAAGATCTCTTGGATGATAATTTATATGGGCATGTTACTTATTTCTGTGGTGAAACTGCTAATATTGCTAGACCAGATGCTAAGATACATAGACTGGTTGTAGGCATGGCTGTTATTTCTGTTAAAATAGGAGATCATTGTTATCATGGCTTATGTGATATGGGTGCTAGTGCTAGTGCAATACCCTTTGACTTATATAAAGAAATTATGCATGATATTGCACCTGCTGAAATAGAAGGTATTGATGTCACTATTAAGCTTGCCAATAGGGACATGATAACCCACAAGTATAGGGGATCGCAACAGTTTTCGAGGGTCGAGTATTCAACCCAAATTTATCGATTCGACACAAGGGGAGCCAAAGAATATTCTCAAGTATTAGCAGCCGAGTTGTCAATTCAACCACACCTGGAAACTTAGTATCTGCAGCAAAGTGTTTAGTAGCAAAGTAATATGATAGTGATGGTAATGGTAACAAAAGTAAAGACAGCAAAAGTAATGTTTTTGGTATTTTGTAGTGATTGTAACAGTAACAACGGAATAGTAAATAAGCGAGAACCAGTATATGGAAAGCTCATAGGCACCGGATTAGTGATGGATAATTATGCCGGATGTGGTTCGTCATGTAACAGTCATAACATAGGGTGACACAGAACTAGCTCCAATTCATCAATGTAATGTAGGCATGTATTCCGTATATAGTCGTACGTGCTTATGGAAAAGAACTTGCATGACATCTTTTGTCCTACCCTCCCGTGGCAGCGGGGTCCTATTGGAAACTAAGGGATATTAAGGCCTCCTTTTAATAGAGAACCGGAAAAAGCATTAGCACATAGTGAATACATGAACTCCTCAAACTATGGTCATCACCGGGAGTGGTCCCGATTATTGTCACTTCCGGGTTGCCGGATCATAACACATAGTAGGTGACTATAGACTTGCAAGATAGGATCAAGAACACACATATATTCATGAAAACATAATAGATTCAGATTTGAAATCATGGCACTCGGGCCCTAGTGACAAGCATTAATCATAGCAAAGTCATAGCAACATCAATCTCAGAACATAGTGGATACTAGGGATCAAACCCTAACAAAACTGACTCGATTACATGATAAATCTCATCCAACCCATCACCGTTCAGCAAGCCTACGATGGAATTACTCACGCAGGGCTTGGCGGCGGCTCCGTATCGTAAAACGCGATGATTTCTTCTCTCTGATTTTTTTCTCCCTGAAAGCCAATATATGGAGTTGGAGTTGGCGTCGGAGGGCCACCAGGGGGCCCACGAGGCAGGGGGGCACGCCCAGGAGGGGGGGCGCGCCCCCCACCCTCGTGAACAGGGTTTGGGCCCCTGGCCTTCATCTTTGGCGAGGATTTTTTATTATTTTTTCTAAGATGTTCCGTGGAGTTTCAGGTCATTCCGAGAACTTTTATTTTCTGCACATAAAACAACATCATGGCAATTCTGCTAAAAACAGCGTCAGTCCGGGTTAGTTCCATTCAAATCATACAAGTTAGAGTCCAAAACAAGGGCAAAACTGTTTGGAAAAGTAGATACGACGGAGACGTATCAGGACACCATTAAGCCAGTTGGGATTGTTAGATATGTTGAAGTATTGTGTGGAAAAGTTAAATATCCTGCTGATTTTCTTGTTCTTGGTTCCCCACAAGATGATTTTTGTCCCATTATATTTGGCAGACCCTTCTTGAATACTGTTAATGCTAGGATTGATTGCAAAAAGGATGTTGTTATAATTGGCTTAGAGGATATGTCTCATGAGTTTAATTTTGCTAAGTTTCGTAGACAACCCCGTGATAAATAATCACCTAGTAAGGATGAGATTATTGGTCTTGCTTCTATTGCCATGCCTCCTACTGATCTGTTAGAACAATATTTGCTAGACCATGAAAATGATATGTTTATGGATGAAAGAAGGGAAATAGATAAAGTGTTCCTTCAACAGGGTCCTATTGTGAAACACAACTTGCCTGTTGAAATCCTAGGGGATCCCCCTCCACCCAATGGTGATCCCATGTCTGAGCTCAAACCATTACCCGATAATCTTAAATATGCTTATCTTGAGGAAAAGAAAATATATCCTGTTATTATTAGTGCTAACCTTTCAGAGCAAGAAGAGGAAAGATTATTGAAAACTCTAAAGAAGCACCGTGCTACTATTGGATATACTCTGGATGATCTTAAGGGCATTAGTCCCACTCTATGTCAACACAAAATAAAAGTGGAGAAAGATGCCAAACCAGTTAGAGATCCTTAATGACGATTAAATCCTAAAATGAAAGAAGTGGTAAGAAAGGAGATACTAAAGCTCCTTGAGGTAGGTATAATTTATCCCGTTGCTGATAGTGAATGGGTAAGTCCTGTCCATTGTGTTCCTAAAAAGGGAGGTATTACTGTCGTTCCTAATGATAAAGATGAATTGATCCCGCAAATAACTATTACATGTTATAGGATGGTAATTGATTTCCGTAAATTAAATAAAGCTACTAAGAAAGATCATTACCCTTTACCTTTTATTGATCAAATGCTAGAAAGACTATCCAAACACACACATTTCTGCTTTCTAGATGGTTATTCCGGTTTCTCTCAAATACTTGTGTCAGCGGAGGATAAATCAAAAACTACTTTTACTTGCCCTTTCGGTACTTTTTCTTATAGACGTATGCCTTTTGGTTTATGTAATGCACCGGCTACCTTTCAAAGATGCATGATGGCTATATTCTCTGACTTTTGTGAAAAGATATGTGAGGTATTCATGGATGACTTCTCCGTTTATGGATCCTCTTTTGATGATTGCTTGAGCAACCTTGATCGAGTTTTGCAGAGATGTGAAGACACTAGTCTCGTCTTGAATTGGGAAAAGTGCCACTTTATGGTTAATGAAGGCATTGTCTTGGGGCACAAGATTTCCGAGAGAGGTATTGAAGTTGATAAAGCTAAAGTTGATGCTATTGAAAAGATGCAATGTCCCAAGGACATAAAAGGTATAAGAAGTTTCCTTGGTCATGCCGGTTTTTATAGGAGGTTCATTAAGGACTTTTCTAAAATCTCTAGGCCTCTGACTAATTTATTGCAAAAAGATATTCCTTTTGTCTTTGATGATGATTGTGTAGAAGCATTTGAAATACTTAAGAAAGCTTTGATCACTGCACCTATTGTTCAGCCACTTGATTGGAATTTACCCTTTGAAATTATGTGTGATGCTAGTGATTATGCTGTAGGTGTTGTTCTAGGGCAAAGAGTTGATAAGAAATTGAATGTTATCCAGTATGCTAGTAAAACCCTTGATACTGCCCAGACAAATTATGCTACTACTGAAAAAGAATTCTTAGCAGTTGTGTTTGCTTGTGATAAGTTCACACCTTATATTGTTGATTCTAAAGTTACTATTCACACTGATCATGCTGCTATTAAATATCTTATGGAAAAGAAAGATATGCTAAGCCTAGACTTATTAGATGGGTCCTCTTGCTCCAAGAATTTGATTTGCATATTATTGATAGAAAGGGAGCTGAGAACCCCGTTGCAGACAACTTGTCTAGGTTAGAGAATGTTCTTGATGACCCACTACCTATTGATGATAGCTTTCCTGATGAACAATTAGCGGTCATTAATGCTTCTCTTACTGCTCCATGGTATGCTGATTATGCTAATTACATTGTTGCTAAAATTATACCACCTAGTTTCACATACCAGCAAAAGAAAAAGTTCTTTTATGATTTAAGACATTACTTTTGGGATGACTCACACCTTTATAAAGAGGAGTAGATGGTGTTATTAGACGTTGTGTACCTGAGCATGAACAGGAACAGATCCTACGCAAGTGTCACTCTGAACCATATGGAGGACACCACGCTGGAGATAGAACTGCACATAAGGTATTGCAATCCGGTTTTTATTGGCCTACTCTCTTCAAAGATGCTCGTAAGTTTGTCTTGTCTTGTGATGAATGTCAAAGAATTGGTAATATTAGTAGACGTCAAGAAATGCCTATGAACTATTCTCTTGTTATTGAACCATTTGATGTTTGGGGCTTTGACTATATGGGACTTTTTTCCTGCCTCTAATGGTTACACATATATTTTAGTTGCTGTTGATTACGTTACTAAGTGGGTAGAAGCTATTCCAACTAGTAGTGCTGATCACAACACCTTTACTAAGATGCTTAAAGAAGTTATTTTTCCAAGGTTTGGAGTCCCTAGATATCTTATGACTGATGGTGGTTCACATTTTATTCATGGTGCTTTCCGTAAAATGCTTGCTAAGTATGATGTTAATCATAGAATTGCATCTCCTTATCACCCACAGTCTAGCGGTCAAGTAGAGTTGAGCAATAGAGAGCTCAAATTAATTTTGCAAAAGACTGTTAATAGATCTAGAAAGAATTGGTCCAAGAAACTTGATGATGTATTATGGGCCTATAGAACTGCATATAAAAATCCTATGGGTATGTCTCCGTATAAAATGGTTTATGGAAAAGCTTGTCACTTACCTCTTGAACTTGAACATAAAGCATATTGAGATGTTAAAGAGCTCAACAATGACTTCAAACATGTCGGTGAGAAAAGGTTATTTTATATTAGCTCACTTGATGAATGGAGAACCCAAGCCTATGAGAATGCCAAGCTGTTCAAAGAAAAAGTTAAAAGATGGTATGACAAAATAATACAAAAGCCTGAGTTTAACGTAGGTGATTATGTGTTGCTGTTCAACTCTCGTTTAAGATTTTTTGCAGGAAAACTTCTCTCTAAATGGGAAGGTCCATACATTATCGAGGAGGTCTATCATTCCGGTGCCATAAAAATCAACAACTTCGAAGGCACAAGTCCAAGGGTGGTGAACGGTCAAAGAATCAAACATTATATCTCAAGTAATCCTATCAATGTTGAAATTAATATTATTGAGACCGTAACCCCGGAGGAATACATAAGGGACACTTTTGAGAACGTTTCAGACTCTGAAAAGGAACAGGTATGAGGTACGGTAAGTAAACCGACTCCAAAACAATTCTAATGGCAATTTTTCTCCATTTTGGAATATTTAAGAATTTTGAAAAGCAAGAAGTAATCCGGGAAGGACACGAGGCCTCCATGAGGGTGGAGGGCGCGCCCACCCTTACTGGGCGCGCCCCCCTGTCTTGTGGGCACCTCATGTGCCTCCCGGACTCCGTTTTCTTGCACATTACTTCTTTTGGTTGGTAAAAATTCATTATATAATCCCCCGAAGGTATTGACCACCGTATCACGCAAAAATCTTCCGTTTTCGTTTCGAGCTGTCTCTGTAGCAGATTAGAGCAATATGTCATCTCAGGATTCAGAAGGAGAAAGCTATGTGGCTGATTACCTTGCAGACCCTAAGGTCTACGGGGATTTGGAGCATTCTGGCTGGACCACTGAAGAAGAGGAAGACTACGAGCCTAAGGGAAAGGAAGAGACGAGCTCAGATGAGTATGAAGTCCCGTTACCTCAACCTGGGGACATGCATGTGGAGTTTAAAAAGTCAAGCCTCCCTGATAGAGCAAAGAAGCCAACGATAGAGTTTATCCCTTTCCGTCTCTTGCAGGAAAACAAACAGGAACTATGCAAAAGAATATTAAGCCTTGAGCAGGAGATCGATGATCTAAAGGAGCAAAATACTATCCTTAAGCGTAAATTGAGGAAGAAGTCTACATCATCAACAACACCTTCATCACCTCCGAGGACATAATCACTGTGATGCCCCCGATTCAATCGTACACTAATCATGCACGCAAACATGTACGATCAAGATCAGGGACTCACGGGAAGATATCACAACACAACTCTAAAAACATAAATAAGTCATACAAGCAACATATTACAAGCCAGGGGCCTCAAGGGCTTGAATACAAGTGCTCGATCATAGACGAGTCAGCGGAAGCAACAATATCTGAGTACAGACATAAGTTAAACAAGTTTGCCTTAAGAAGGCTAGCACAAACTGGGATACAAATCGAAAGAGGCGCAGGCCTCCTGCCTGGGATCCTCCTAGACTACTCCTGGTCGTCGTCAGCAGCCTGCACGTGGTAGTAGGCACCTCCAGTGTAGTAGTCGTCATCGACGGTGGCGTCTGGCTCCTGGGCTCCAACGTCTGGTTGCGGCATCCGAGAAGAAGAGGAAAATAGGGGGAAAGAGGGAGCAAAGCAACCGTGAGTACTCATCCAAAGTACTCGCAAGCAAGGAGCTACACTACATATGCATGGGTATATGTGTAAGGAGGCCATATCAGTGGACTGAACTGCAGAATGCCAAAATAAGAGGGGGATAGCTAGTCCTATCGAAGACTACGCTTCTGGCAGCCTCCGTCTTGCAGCACGTAGAAGAGAGTAGATTGAAGTCCTCCAAGTAGCATCGCATAGCATAATCCTACCCGGCGATCCTCCCCTTGTTGCCCTGTGGAACTTGTCTGGGTGTGTTTTATTAAGTAAAGGTCAAGGTACAACTCCGGGTCGTCCTTTTACCGAGGGACACGGCTATTCGAACAGATAAACATCTCTGCAGGGGTGCACCACATAACCCAACACGCTCGATCCCATTTGGCCGGACACACTATCCTGGGTCATGCCCGGCCTCGGAATATCAACACATCGCAGCCCCACCTAGGCACAACAGAGAGGTCAGCACGTCGGTCTAAATCCTATGCGCACAAGGGTCTGGGCCCATCGCCCATTGCACAACTGCATGTTGCGTGGGCGGCCGGAAGCAGACCTAGCAACCTCCATTACAAAGGAAGTCATGTTACGCGGTCCAATCTGGCGCGCGCCGCTCCGTCGCTGACGTTAAGAAGGCTTCGGCTGATACCACGACGTCGAGTGCCCATATCTTTCCCGCGTAGTTGGTTAGTGCGTATAGGCTAGTGGCCAGACTCAGATCAAATACCAAGATCTCGTTAAGCGTGTTATTATGAAGCAACCGCGAACGTCGACCAGGGCTAGGCCCACCTCTCACCTAGGTGGTCTCAACCTGCCCTGTCGCTCCGCCACAAAGATCCACACAGAGGGCCGTCGGGACAAAGGTCCTTTCATTTAATCCGTGAATCACTCATGGTACTCTTGAGCCGACCCGACTTTAGTCACCATCTGTAGTATGTATATATGTATAGTATATACCCGTGATCACCTCCCAAGTGATCACGGACCGATAGTATAGCAAGGCAGCCTGACAAGAATGTAGGGCCAATGATGATAAACTAGCATCCTATACTAAGCATTTAGGATTGCGGGTATGGTATCAATGACTGTAGCAACAATGACATGCTATGCAATAGAATAGGAGTAACCGAACAGTAACATGCTACACTACTCTAATGCAAGCAGTATAGAGAAGAATAGGCGATATCTGGTGATCAAGGGGGGGCTTGCCTGGTTGCTCTGGCAAGAAGGAGGGGTCGTCAACTCCGTAGTCGAACTGGGCAGCAGCAGCGTCGGTCTCGTAGTCTACCGGAGAGAAGAGGGGGAAGAAACAATGAATACCATGAAAACAAATGCATATCGATGCATGACATGACAAGTAACGATGCTAGGTGTTCCCAATCGCGGTAGTAGGTGATACCGACGAAGTGGGAAAACATCCGGGAAAGTATTCCCGGTGTCTCGCGTTTTTGGACAGATGAACCGGAGGGGGAAAGTTGCGTGATTGCTATGCTAGGGATGTGTGGCGGACGAACGGGCTGCGTATCCGGATTCGTCTGGTCGTTCTGAGCAACTTTCATGTACAAAGTTTTTCCATCCGAGCTACGGTTTATTTTATATTAATTTTAAAAGATTTAATCATTTTTAGAATTTATTTAATTATTTATTTCTAACATTATCCAGAATAGTGTATGCTGACATCATCATGACGTCAGCAGTCAACAGGGCATTGACTGGGTCAATCTGACGTGTGGGTCCCGCATGTCATTCTCTGTTTATACTAATTAGGATTTATCTAATCTAATTATCATTTAATTAATTAACAAATGGTTAATTAGGTTAACTAAATAGGATTAATTAAGTTAACTAATTAATTATTAATCTCATTAATTCATTTTTATTTATTTTCTTAAAAAAACGTTCTGGGCTGGGCCCCGTTAGTCACAGACCCCAGGGGCCATAGTGGGTCGGGCGTTAACGGGCGCTGGTGCCCAGCCCGATTGGGCATATGCCCAGATCGATGTGGGGCGCCGCCATATCGCTTGTGAATGGGCCAGCCGTCGAGGCAGCGATGGCAAGGCCACGGCGAATTGCGCCAAGGCGTGGGGCGGCAGGCCTTGTCGCGGAGATGGGCGCGAGGCGGTGGTCGGCGGGGCGAGCAACGGTGGCCTTGACCCAGCAGCAGCGATCGAAGCAGGACATCGGTCGGGGGGCAGCAGAGGCGGCGGATGGTGAGGCGGTGAGCAAGGGGCAGGCACGGGCAAGGCAAAACACGGCCACGACGACCTTGGGCGAGGGAAGGTGGCGTGGAGCGGCAGGCACGGCGAAAGTGGCACGGGCAGGTGGCCGCGGACCCACAGCAACAGGCGTGGTGCGGCGGACGACAAATAGACGGGGGCGAAACGGGGATCGAGGGCGCGCTCACCGGGCCCTGTAGGCGTGCAACAGCGTGCTCGGGGAGGGCTTGATGGCGGCATGCTCTGGCGATGGGGACGACGTCCTCGGGCGCGAGCAGATCCGTCGAGGGAGAGGGAGATGGGATAGTGGGGGTGTCGGTGGGATAGGGTTTGACCGGGGTGGGGGGTTAGTAGGCGCGGGTGGGCCGGCCTGGTTGGCCCGATGGCCAGCTGGGCCGAGGCCTAGTGGGGGGGCAGGCTTTTGTTTTTCTTTGTTTAGTTAGGTTCTGCTTTTTTTTATCTAATTGTTTTCTTGTTTCCATCCACTATAAAATATCTAGGCATTCTATAAAAATGTGTTTATTGCACCATATTTACATATGCAAATTATGGCACCTCCCGAACATTTTTGTTTTAACTTTCGAAAACTTTTATTGTTGACATTAATTTGAACTTGAATTTTGAAACGGTTTCGAATCATCGCGAGGTTAACAACAGTGACCGTGGTGACGTGGCATCATTAGCGTGGGATTACTGTAGCTTAATTATCCGGTCGTCACAAATCTCCTCCACTACAAGAAATCTCGTACCGAGATTTAAGAGGGGGACTAGGGGGAAAGGTCTGGTTACGAAATCCTAACGAATCTTCTCGTCTTTGGTTGCTCTTCTCGAAGAGGTCGATCCATTACATTGATGTCTTCATTTCTCTGATTCAGGTCATCCTGATGAAGTCATCATCACTCCTTCGGGAACTCCATCGTACTTACAAAAGAATAAAGGGCGGGTATTCCGGGAGAACGGATCTCTGTAAGGTTGACTATCTGGTCGATAACATCGGGGAAGGTGGCGGAAAGTAACTCTCGAATTGAAACTTAAGAAATTATCGAGAGCAAAGTAAGAAGGTACAAAAATAGAAGTTTCAAGCGCATAGGCAATCATTCGATGTCTGAAAGGCCGTGCGAAAGGGGTCCAGAGCAACGAGATTGAGTATTGCGTCTGTTACCAGAATAGATCACTAGGATGATGGCCCGTGAATTTCATACAAAGCCAAGCGTGAGGAATAACCTTGGAAACAATGATGTACATGAGAGTCAGGTGTCGATCCTGTGGAACTGTGGGTTATGGGCCCACCATGTGGGTTAAAAGTAGGAAGGATGGTGACATCTTGCACAGCCGCGACAGGGAGACTTGTCTGTGAATAGCTTGTCAGCTAAGCCGGGAACAAAGTTTGTACCAAGGATGAGGAACGAAGAGAGCAATTTTCCTGCTTGTTGAACTAGGCGAACCAATTGGCAAAGTTATCACCCATCGGTGGTTACCGGAATGTCATCAACAATAATGTGTGGTCTTGCATGCAGTGGTACAACAAGGTGCCTACCTAAGCAGGGAATTATCTCTGCTCAGTTAAGTCAGATTCAGGAAGGGTTAAACAAAAGAATGGAAAGGAAAACGCGATTATCAGATTAAACAGAACAATGGAAAGGAAAATTGTGTTTACACACAATTATTAGGAGTATATCCTTCCCATGTACAAGCAGAACATGGCATCACGGTAGAAGAGCAAGTACCCAACCATTCAGATAAGAGGCAAGGATTAATCAACACGTTACCCATACAACGGTGTTTGGATAACTAACCAAGAAACATTTAGCATCACGCCTCCAATGTTCTTGTTGATGAGCGGGGTATCATAGTCATGCTTCGAGGTAGCAATGATATGGTGTTTCAATTAATGGTCGGACTTTGGATACACAAATGATCCATCAGGAGCAACTTATAAAATAAGTCCTACAATTTCCTCCAGGAAGAATGGTTACCCTTGCAAAAGAAATTATAATGATGGGTCCTCCAGGCAGGGGTGCTAGGCATGACATCATATTACCGGGTCATCAAAGGACGAACATCATAACTCCTGGAAAGTTGTCCCAACCATCATATCTCACCGAGATTCAGATCCGATTGGTGTTATGATACCTCAGACTTAGGATGTCCGAGAAGAAAAGGTGCAACACAAATCGATGAAATGACATTGCAAGATTCTCGGGAAATGAACTATGTGAGCGCGTTCCTGAAATAATAGTTCATCATTAAACCAAGGAGAGGATGAGGAGGTGGCTGATGTGCTTAGCGACAGTTCATCGAGAATTCCAAATGGATGGTTTTCCACAATAATGTGAACAAGAGGATGACACTTGTCAATTCAAATGATATAATGTTGTATGCTCGAGTACAACATACACGATTAAACATTGGTTGACGGTGCACCCGAAATATGAACTTAGGTAGCACAAAAAATGTTAGAATGGCGATTCGATAACCAATGGTCTAAGAATGAAATGTTGACCATTAACTTCAAAGCAATAAGGTTGCTAGAAGTACAGAACTCAAGCAGCATCGTTAGCATATTGGTATCCCAGTTTAAAACAATACGTGGACCAAGGAAGAATGGTGATGGCGAGAAGTATCATCATACCGAGAATTTATAAGAGGTGGAGCAATCCCCACAACATTCTCAACAGAAAAGACAGTAATACTTCAAGGCAGAACACAACACCAGTTGGAGAGCAAGTTGTATTCATAATGTGGACAAGTTTGCGATGAAAGGAAGTCAAGGGTGTTGTCGATGATAATAAAAATCATCGAGGGCAAGGAGGGTATTTCTCATCATGAACACAGTTGACATCTCGGAAGAAGTCAAAGTGTTGAAGGTGATCCGACACATTTGTCGGGAGGTTTCAAGAGGATGCGATCAAACAACAACGACAACAAGCAAGGAAATGACGAAGTGGCAAGTTATAGGATCCATATATAAGATGCAAGCTCAGAACCAAAGTTGCCTTTCAAGACAAGCAACAAGATGTTGAAAGCTCGACGTAAGTCGTGCTCACACACTGAAGAATTCGTGCGCCAGAGAAGGACGAGGTAGCACAGTTAAAGATAGCAAGACCAGGATGCAGCCGATAGTCTAGGAATGACCAGATTGGGTTCAGAATTTTCCAGTAAAATACTAGGGGTATTCGATTTGTAGTGCGGAATAATTTCACTAGTCGGTGTCCTCGGTTGACTACAACCCAGAACCTGTAGAGTGATTACGACAAGGAAAGACATTACTTCAACAAAGTTAGTAAGATGTGGTGCAATGGCAAGACATCTCTGAGATACCAGGGGGTAATACTCGAAGGTAGAACATGATAGAAGTAGAACCGGGTCATTGACCTATGACAGTCGATACTTCAACATTGCCAAAAATAGACGAGGCACTGGAATGGATTCCCATCAGATATATCAGATCAGGATAGCATGGTCGGAACCATAATTGTAAGGAATCAATTTCAAGAATACCGAAAGAATCATACAGCTGGATAATCATTTTGCAAGAAGCTTCCGAGACGGTCTACATCCTTTTCATGGGCATGAACACAAAGTTCAAGGTCGACTCCCACTTATTTAATGCATATCATTTCATTCACCTCTCGCTTTGATAAAACTGTAGTGTTGGAATTTTACCTGGTAGAACACCGGAAGAGTATGACTTGTGAAAACTTTCGGGTTCTCACGGATTAAGGAAGGCATAGGTTCAACCCATCGGGTCTTCTTAGAACATATACCATGAACTTCAGGAGTAAATAACACAAGCTCAAAGTAGAGCATGGTTGACAAAAGTAGAGGATACAATTTACCAAAGGCATTATGTATCAGGTAAAGAACTCAAAAGAATTTTGGTCGTGAAGGACACTGTCGGATAATAACCCGGCAATGGGTATGGCGGTCCACAACGGGGCTGATGTGAGTATCGGTACTCAATCAGAGGAGGAAGGAATGCCGAGGCATCAGATTATAGAAACAACTGGCTAATTAAAGCTTAATGCAAAGAAATTTTATGATTTCCAAATCGAAGGATCGAAAGAGGACGCTCTGATCAAGGGTGGATAAGTTCAATAGACCTAAGGGTACAATTGACGGCAAATAGATTGGTCAAGAACAAGCTCATGTTTAAAATGACGTATGAGCTGGAAAGATAATTTAAAAGGATCAACTAATGATTGCGTGCATTCGCACTCAGGTTGAATCAATAGGATCAAAGTGACGGTGCCTAAGGATACTAACGAATATTGCCAGACATATGGAAAGCATCCATAATACAAGTAGACAAGTATTGAAGAGCAATAAGCTACTAAGGATTTTTGGAGGATCGAATAGTATTTCGAAGACCATTGTGAAGCACATGAACAACCGGGGATGAACGGATACTCGATAAGGGCAAGAAATTACCCGTAGGGGTATTCAGGTGGCAAGGAACTGCAAGGCAGTAGGCACAAAATATTCTCGGAAAAATTGAAAGGATTTCAAGGTACCTTGTAATAACAAGATCAACTGGGAATAAAAGTAAGAACGGCAAGTGTATGTATTTATCCATAGGGATATTTCGGTGGTAGGGAGTTGCAAAAGCAACGGGCACAAAGTCTCAAAAGAGTATCAGAGAGTAACTTCGAAATCTTCTGGTGCAGCCTGCGATCTTCTGGACTAAAGGGGCTCTCCGGGAGAAAGTGTTTCGAGAACCTAAAGTTAGATTTTAGAAAATCATTTAACCTGAATAGAAGAGATATCAGAGTCCCAAAGTATAGGTCGAGGAATAAAAGATCCTAATACCATCCAATGGCAATGTGGGCCCGTAAGCCGCACAGCCAAATTAGTAAAAACTTTTTCAATGACTAGACTCAACTTCGGCCAAGGAGTTTGGAAGGGGGATTCCTACAAGCAGTCGGCTCTGATACCAACTTGTGACGCTCCCGATTCAATCGTACACTAATCATGCACGCAAACGTGTACGATCAAGATCAGGGACTCATGGGAAGATATCACAACACAACTCTAAAAACATAAATAAGTCATACAAGCAACATATTACAAGCCAGGGGCCTCGAGGGCTCGAATACAAGTGCTCGATCATAGGCGAGTCGATGGAAGCAACAATATCTGAGTCTGGACATAAGTTAAACAAGTTTGCCTTAAGAAGGCTAGCACAAACTGGGATACAGATCGAAGAGGTGCAGGCCTCTGCACAGGATCCTCCTAGACTACTCTGGTCATCGTCGGCGACTGCATGTAGTAGTAGGCACCTCCAGTGTAGTAGTCGTCATCGACGGTGGCGTCTGGCTCCTAGGCTCCAACGTCTGGTTGCGGCATCCGAGAAGAAGAGGAAAACGGGGGAAAGAGGGAGCAAAGCAACCGTGAGTACTCATCCAAAGTACTCGCGAGCAAGGAGCTACACTACATATGCATGGGTATATGTGTAAGGAGGCCATATCAGTGGACTGAACTGCAGAATGCCAGAATAAGAGGGGGATAGCTATCCTATCGAAGACTACGCTTCTGGCAGCCTCCGTCTTGCAGCACGTAGAAGAGAGTAGATTGAAGTCCTCCAAGTAGCATCGCATAGCATAATCCTACCCGGTGATCCTCCCCTCGTCGCCCTGTGGAAAAGCAATCACCGGGTTGTCTGTGGAACTTGTCTGGGTGTGTTTTATTAAGTATCTGGTTCTAGTTGTCATAAGGTCAAGGTACAACTCCGGGTCGTCCTTTTACCGAGGGACACGGCTATTCGAATAGATAAACTTCCCTGCAGGGGTGCACCACATAACCCAACACGCTCGACCCCATTTGGCCGGACACACTTTCCTGGGTCATGCCCGGCCTCGGAAGATCAACACGTCGTAGCCCCACCTAGGCACAACAGAGAGGTCAGCACGTCGGTCTAAATCCTATGTGCGCAGGGGTCTGGGCCCATCGCCCATTGCACCCCTGCACGTTGCGTGGGCGGCCGGAAGCAGACCTAGCAACCTCCATTACAAAGGAAGTCAAGTTGCGCGGTCCAATCTGGCGCGCGCCACTCCGTCACTGACGTCAAGAAGGCTTCAGTTGATACCACGACGTCGAGTGCCCAATCTTTCCCGCGTAGTTGGTTAGTGCGTATAGGCCAGTGGCCAGACTCAGATCTAATACCAAGATCTCGTTGAGCGTGTTATTATGAAGCAACCGCGAACGTCGACCAGGGCCAGGCCCACCTCTTGCCTAGGTGGTCTCAACCTGCCCTGTCGCTCCGCCACAAAGATCCACACAAAGGGCCGTCGGGACAAAGGTCCTTTCAGCCCCCAATCCGTGAATCACTCACGGGTACTCTTCGAGCCGACCCGACTTTAGTCACCATCTGTAGTATGTATATATGTATAGTATATACCCGTGATCACCTCCCAAGTGATCACGACCGATAATATAGCAAAGCGGTGACAAGAATGTAGGGCCAATGATGATAAACTAGCATCCTATACTAAGCATTTAGGATTGCGGGTATGGTATCAATATTTGTAGCAACAATGACAAAGGCTATGCAATGAATAGGAGTAACCGAACAATAACATGCTACACTACTCTAACGCAAGCAGTATAGAGAAGAATAGGCGATATCTGGTGATCAAGGGGGGGGGGCTTGCCTGGTTGCTCTGGCAAAAAGGAGGGGTCGTCAACTCCGTAGTCGAACTGGGCAGCAGCAACGTCGGTCTCGTAGTCTACCGGAGAGAAGAGGGGGAAGAAACAATGAATACCATGCAAACAGATGCATATCGATGCATGACATGACAAGTAACGATGCTAGGTGTGCCCAATCGTGGTAGTAGGTGATACCGACGAAGGGGAAAACATTTTTCGGACAGATGAACCGGAGGGGGAAAGTTGCGTGATTGCTATGCTAGGGATGTGTGGCGGACGAACGGGCTGCGTATCCGGATTCGTCTGGTTGTTCTGAGCAACTCTCATGTACAAAGTTTTTCCATCCGAGCTACGGTTTATTTTATATTAATTTTAAAAGATTTAATCGTTTTTAGAATTTATTTAATTATTTAATTCTAACATTATCGAGCGAGTATATCTTGACGTCAAGATGACGTCGTGATCAACATGGCGTTGACTGGGTCAATCTGACGTGTGGGTCCCGCATGTCATACTCTGTTTATACTAATTAGGATTTATCTAATCTAATTACCGTTTAATTAATTAACAATAGTTCATGAGGTTAACTAAATAAGATTAATTAATTTAATTAATTAATTTAATTAATTAATTATTAATCTCATTAATTCATGTTTATTTTATTTTCTTTTAAAAAACGTTCTGGGGCTGGGCCCCGTTAGTCACAGACCCCAGGGGCCATAGTGGGTCGAGGCGTTAGCAGGGTGGTGCCCCACCGATTAGGCATATCTTGAATGCCAGGCGGCCCTTGAGGCGGCGATATAAAACCACAGCAGGGTTGCGCGGGCGCTGAGGCATGCCGGTCGCGGAGATGGGCGCGGGGAGCGATGGCCGGGCAGGACGAGCAACGGTGGCCTTCGGCTTCAGCAGCAGTGTAGAACGGGACATCGGTCGGGGCCAGCGCGGGCTGCGGATGGTGAGGTGGTGAGCAAGGGGCAGGCACGGGCAAGGCAAAACACGGCCACGACGACCTTGGGCGAGGGAAGGTGGCGAGGAGCGGCAGTCACGGCGAAAGTGGCACGGGCAGGTGGCCGCGGACCCGCAGCAACGGGCGTGGTGCGGCGGACGACAAATAGACGGCCCTGTAGGCGTGCAACAGCATGCTCGGGGAGGACTTGATGGCGGCATGCTCTGGCGATGGGGACGGCGTCCTCGGGCGCGAGCAGATCCGTCGAGGGAGAGGGAGATGGGAGCGCGAGGTGGCGGGCGACGGAGTCGGGGTCGAGGCAGCCCGGCTAGGAGGAGATGAGGAGGAGGATGGCGAAGTGGCGACGGGGTCGACGACGAGGTGGCTGAGGCGGGGGCGCTCTGGGTGGCGTCGGCGCGATGACGGCGGGACGGGCGCGGGCAGCGTCGGGGTCGGGCCCCTCCCCGATCCAGATGGGATCGAGAGGAGAGGGGGAAGAGGGAGAGGCGAGCGAGTGGGGGAGTGGGGGTGTCAGTGGGATAGGGTTTGACCGGGGTGGGGGTTAGTAGGCGCGGGTGGGCCGGCCTGGTTGGCCCGATGGCCAGCTGGGCCGAGGCCTAGTGGGGGGGGCAAGCTTTTGTTTTTTTGTTTAGTTAGGTTCTGCTTTTTTTGCTTTTTATCTAATTGTTTTCTTGTTTCCATCCACTATAAAATATCTAGGCATTCTATAAAAATGTGTTTATTGCACCATATTTACATATGCAAATTATGGCACCTCCTGAATATTTTTGTTTTAACTTTCGAAAACTTTTATTCTTGACATTAATTTGAATTTGAATTTTGAAATGGTTTCGAATCATCGCGAGGTTAACAACAGTGACCGTGTTGATGTGGCATCATTAGCGTGGGAATACTATAGCTTAATTATCCGGTCGTCACAATCACATGGGTATGGGCACTCCCCTTGGCAACTGTCAAGCTTGGGGGAGGTGCCCCAGTATCGTATCACCATCACACTCCTATCTTTACCGTTTTTCTTAGTTCGATCCTTTTAGTAGTATCTTGATCTAGTAGATTGAAGTTCTGGTATGAATTAGTTTTGAGTTTTGCTTTGTGATCTCTCTATGTAATCGAGTCCGTGAGCTATCTATAATAAAGATTAGTGTTGAGTCAAGGGCTTTGCTATCTTGCTATGATCTTAAGGAAGTAGAAAGAATAAAAAGAATAAAAGATTTCATATTGATTTTATGGATAGTAATGACTTCACATATAAAGAGTATGAGGCATAAAAGTTGCTGAGAGTTGAGAAAACATAGTTTTGGTCATCGTTGCAATTAATAGGAAGTAATAAGGAAAGAGAGGTTTTCACATATAAATATACTATCTTGGACATATTTTATGATTGTGAGCACTCATTAAGTATGACATGCTAAAGATTTGATGTTGGACAAGGAAGACAACGTAATGGTTTATGTTTTCTCACATCTCAGTTAAAGTATATTGTCATTGATCTTCCCAACATGTTGAGCTTGCCTTTCCCCCTCATGCTAGCCAAAATTCCTTGCACCAAGTAGAGATACTACTTGTGCTTTCAAACATCCTTAAACCCAGTTTTGCCATGAGAGTCCACCATACCTACCTATGGATTGAGTAAGATCCTTCAAGTAAGTTGTCATGTTGCAAGCAATAAAAATTGCTCTTTAAATATGTATGACTTATTAGTGCGGAGAAAATAAGCTTTATACGATCGTGTTATATGGAAGTAATAAAAGCGATGGACTGCATAATAAAGGTCCATATCACAAGTGGCAATATAAAGTGACGTTCTTTCGCATTAAGATTTTATGCATCCTACCCTAAAAGCACATGACAAACTATGCTTCCCTCTGTGAAGGGACTATCTTTTACTTTATGTCTTTACTTTATGCAAGAGTCAAGGTGACCTTCACCTTTCCCTTTTTCATTTTATCCTTTTGGCAAGCACCTCGTGTTGGAAAGATCCTGATACATATATCCAATTGGATGTAAGTTAGCATGAACTATTATTGTTGACATCACCCAAAGGTGAATACATTGGGAGGCAACACAATGATCCCCTATCTTTCTTAGTGTACGACTAAAACTCCATAACCATAAGTATTGCGTGAGTGTTAGCAATTGTAGAAGACTATATGATAGTTGAGTATGTGGACTTGCTGAAAAGCTCTATTCTTGACTCTTTCTGATGTTATGATAAATTGCAATTGTTTCAATGACTGAGATTATAGTTTGTTAGTTCCCAATGAAGTTTATGAACCATACTTGATATTGTGAATCAATTGTTACTTGAGCATAAGAAATCATATGACAAAATCTATATATGTTGTTGTTTTAAGAATGATCATGATGCCCTCATGTCTGTATTTTATTTTTATCGACACCTCTATCTCTAAACATGTGGACTTATTTTTCGATATCGGCTTCCGCTTGAGGACAAGCGAGGTCTAAGCTTGGGTGAGTTGATACGTCCATTTTGCATCATGCTTTTATATCAATATTTATTGCATTATGGTCCGTTATTACACGTTATGTCACAATACTTATGGCTATTCTCTCTTATTTTACAAGGTTTATCATGAAGATGGAGGATGCCGGCAGCTGGAATTCTGGCTGGAAAAGGAGCAAATATTGGAAACAGATTCTGCACAGCTCCAAAAATCCTGAAACTCCACGGAAGTCACTATTGGAATTAATAAGAATTATTGAGCGAAGAAAACACCAGAGGGGCCCCACACCCTGGCCAGGAGGGTGGGGGGCGCGCCCACCCCTACTGGGCTCGCCCCCTGTCTCCTGGGCCTCTTGGTGGCCCTCCGGTGTCCATATTTTGCTATATGAAGGCTTTTACCCTAGAAAAAAATCATAATCGAGCTTAGGGACGAAACTCCGCCGCCACGAGGCGGAACCTTGGCGGAACCAATCTAGGGCTCCGGCGGAGCTGTTCTGTTGGGGAAACTTCCCTCCGGGAGGGGGAAATCATCACCATCATCATCACCAACGATCCTCTCATCGAGAGGGGGTCAATCTCCATCAACATCTTCACCAGCACCATCTCCTCTCAAAACCCTAGTTCATCTCTTGTATCCAATCTTGTATCAAAACCACAAATTGGTACCTGTGGGTTGCTAGTAGTGTTGATTACTCCTTGTAGTTGATGCTAATTGGTTTACTTGGTGGAAGATCATATGTTCAGATCCTTAATGCATATTAATACTCCTCTGATCATGAACATGAATATGCTTTGTGAGTAGTTACGTTTGTTCCTGAGGACATGGGTGAAGTCTTGCTATTAGTAGTCATGTGAATTTGGTATTCGTTCAATATTTTGATGAGATGTATGTTGTCTCTCCTTTAGTTATGTGAACGCGACTACATGACAATTCACCATTATTTGGGCCTAGAGGAAGGCATTGGGAAGTAATAAGTAGATGATGGGTTGCTAGAGTGACAGAAGCTTAAACCCTAGTTTATGCGTTGCTTCGTAAGGGGCTGATTTGGTCCACTAGTTTCATGCTATGGTTAGGTTTACCTTAATACTTGTTTTGTAGTTGTGGATGCTTGCAATAGGGGTTAATCATAAGTGGGATGCATGTCCAAGAAAGGGCATTACCCAAGCACCGGTCCACCCACATATCAAATTATCAAAGTACCGAACGCGAATCATATGAGCGTGATGAAAACTAGCTTGACGATAATTCTCATGTGTCCTCGGGAGCGCTTTTCTCATTGTAAGAGATTGTCCAGGCTTGTCCTTTGCTACAAAAAGGATTGGGCCACCTTGATGCACTTTGTTTACTTTCATTGCTTGTTACCCGTTACAAATTATCTTATCAGAAAACTATTTGTTACCTACAATTTCAATGCTTGCAGAGAATACCTTACTGAAAACCGCTTGTCATTTCCTTCTGCTCCTTGTAGGGTTCGACACTCTTACTTGTGGGTCATCACTTATCAAAATAGCATAGCCAAAGAAAGCTCATCCCTACAAAATCATATAGTTAGGCCATGCTTCATTTTCATCACATAAAATACTCCCATCATGCACAAACCCGGTTTCAGCCAAGCAATTGGTTTATACTTTTTAACGCGCGTCAGCCTTTTCAACTCTTACGCAATACATGAGCGCAAGCCATGGACATAGCACTATATATGGAATAGGGTGGTGGTTGTGAAGACAAAAAGGGAGAAGATATTCTCACATCAACTAGGCGTATCAACGGGCTATGGTGATGCCCATTAAGAGATATCAATGTGAATGAGTAGGCATTGCCATGCAACTGATGCACTTAGAGCTATAAATATATGAAAGCTCAACAAAAAGAAATTAAGTGGTTGTGCATCCAACTTGCTTGCTCACGAAGACCTAGGGAATTTTGAGGAAGCCCATCATTGGAATATACAAGCCGAGTTCTATAATGAAAAATTCCCACTAGTATATGAAAGTGACAACATAGGAGACTATCATGAAGATCATGGTGCTACTTTGAAGCACAAGTGTGGAAAAAAAGATAGTAGCATTGTCCCTTCTCTCTGTTCTCTCATTTTTTTACTTCTTTTTATTTCTTTTTTTATTTGGTGGGCTTCTTTGGCATCTTTTTTTATATGGCTTCTTCGTCCTTTTTTTTATAAAGTCTGAAGTCTCATCCCGACTTGTGGGGGAATCATAGTCTTCATCACCCTTTCCTCACTTGGGACAATGCTCTAATAATTAAGATCATCACACTTTTAGTGATTTACAACTCAAGAATTACAACTCAATACTTAGAACAAAATATGACTCTACGTGAATTCCTCCGGCGGTGTACCAGGATATGCAATGAACCAAGAGTGACATGTATGAAAAGTTATGGAGGTAGCCTTGCCACAAATACGATGTCAACTACATGATCATGCAAAGAGCAATATGACAATGATGGGGCGTGCCATAATAAACGGAACGGTGGAAAGTTGCATGGCAATATATCTCGGAATGGCTATGGAAATGCCATAATAGGTAGGTATGTTGGCTGTTTTGAGGAAGGTAAATGGTGGGTGCATAATACCGGTGAAAGTTGTGCGGCTTAATAGAGGCTAGCAATGGTGGAAGGGTGAGAGTGTGTATAATCCATGGACTCACATTAGTCATAAATAACTCATATACTTATTGCAAAAGTTTACTTGCCCTTGAAGCAAAGTACTACTACGCATGCTCCTAGGGGAAGGGTTGGTAGGAGTTAACCATCGTGCGATCCCGACCTCCACACATAAGGAAGACAATTAAAAGAGCACCCCATGCAACAAATTTGTCACACAACTTTTACCATACGTGCATGCTACGGGACTTGCCAACTTCAACACAAGTATTTCTCAATTTCATAATTACCCAACTAGCATGACTCTAACATTACCACCTTTATATCTCAAAACAAATATCAAGCATCAAATTGATCATAGTGTTTAATGCACTTTCTATGATAGTTTTTATTATACCCAACTTGGATGCCCATCATCCTAGGACCAATTTTATAACCATAGAAAATACCATGTTGTTCTACAAGACTCTCAAAATAATATAAGTGAAGCATGAGAGATCAATAATTTCTACAAAATTAAGCCACCGCCGTGCTCTAAAAATATATAAGTGAAGCACTAGAGCAAAAATTGTCTAGCTCAAAAGATATAAGTGAAGCACATAGAGTATTCTAATAAATTCCGAATCATGTGTGTCTCTCCCAAAAGGTGTGTACAGCAAGGATGATTGTGGTAAACTAAAAAGCAAAGACTCATATCATACAAGACGCTCCAAGCAAAACACATATCATGTGGCGAATAAAAATATAGCTCCAAGTAAAGTTACCGATAGACGAAGACGAAAGAGGGGATGCCTTCCGGGGCATCCCCAAGCTTAGGCTCTTGGTTGTCCTTGAATATTACCTTGGGGTGCCTTGGGCATCCCCAAGCTTAGGCTCTTGCCACTCCTTATTCCATAGTCCATCGAATCTTTACCCAAAACTTGAAAACTTCACAACACAAAACTCAACAGAAAACTCGTAAGCTCCGTTAGTATAAGAAAATAAATCACCACTTAGGTACTGTTATGAACTCATTCTAAATTCATATTGGTGTAATATCTACTGTATTCCAACTTCTCTATGGCTCATACCCTCTGATACTACTCATAGATTCATCAAAAATAAGCAAACAACACATAGAAAACAGAATCTGTCAAAAACAGAACAATCTGTAGTAATCTGTATCAAACGTGTGCCAACCCGTATGCATAAGTTCACAAGGTCACTGAACCTGCAAGTTGATCACCGAAACGTACATCAAGTAGATCACGTGAATATCCCATTGTCACCACAGATAAGCACATGCAAGACATACATCAAGTGTTCTCAAATCCTTAAAGACTCAATCTGATAAGATAACTTCAAAGGGAAAACTCAATCCATTACAAGAGAGTAGAGGGGAGAAACATCATAAGATCCAACTATAATAGCAAAGCTCACGATACATCAAGATTGTGCCAAATCAAGAACACGAGAGAGAGAGAGAGAGAGAGAGAGAGAGAGATCAAACACATAGCTACTTGTACATACCCTCAGCCCCGAGGGTGGACTACACCCTCCTTGTCATGTAGAGCGTCAGCATGATGAAGATGGCCACCGGTGAGGGATACCCCTCTGGCAGGTTGCCGGAACAGGGTCCCGATTGGTTTTTGGTGGCCACAAAGGCTTGCGGTGGCGGAACTCCCGATCTATTGTGCTCCCGGGAGGTTTTAGGGTATATGGACATATAGGCGAAAGAAGTCAGTTAGGGGAGCCACAAGGGGCCCACAAGGGTGGGGGGCGCCCCTGACCCTTGTGGCCACCTCGAAGCTTCCCTGACGTCTACTACAAGTCTCCTAGATTGCTTCCGTTCCAAAAATACCTCTCCCGAAGGTTTCATTCCGTTTGGACTCCGTTTGATATTCCTTTTCATCTAAACACTGAAATAGGCAAGAAAACAACAACTTGGGCTGGGCCTCCGGTTAATAGGTTAGTCCCAATAATAATATAAAAGTGTATAATAAAGCCCATAAACATCCAAAACAGATAATATAATAGCATGGAACAATCAGAAATTATAGATACCTTGGAGACGTATCAAGCATCCCCAAGCTTAATTCCTGCTCGTCCCCAAGCTTACCTAGCATAATTCTTAATGTAATTTTATTTATTGTGGCATGAATGTTCAGATCCAAATGATTCAAGATAAAAGCTCATTAAACATAAAAATAGTAATACTTCAAGCATACTAACAAGTAATGATGTCTTATCAAAATAGCATAGCCAAAGAAAGCTCATCCCTACAAAATCTTATAGTCAGGCCATGCTTCATTTTCATCACACAAAATACTCCCATCATGCACAAACCCGGTTTCAGCCAAGCAATTGGTTCATACTTTTTAACGCGCTTCAGCCTTTTCAACTCTTACGCAATACATGAGCGCAAGCCATGGACATAGCACTATATATGGAATAGGGTGGTGGTTGTGAAGACAAAAAGGGAGAAGATAGTCTCACATCAACTAGGCATATCAACGGGCTATGGAGATGCCCATTAATAGATATCAATGTGAGTGAGTAGGGATTGCCATGCAATGGATGCACTTAGAGCTATAAATATATGAAAGCTCAACAAAAAGAAACTAAGTGGTTGTGCATCCAACTTGCTTGCTCACAAAGACCTAGGGCATTTTGAGGAAGCCCATCATTGGAATATACAAGCCAAGTTCTATAATGAAAAATTCCCACTAGTATATGAAAGTGACAACATAGGAGACTCTCTATCATGAAGATCATGGTGCTACTTTGAAGCACAAGTGTGGAAAAAAAGATAGTAGCATTGTCCCTTCTCTCTTTTCTCTAATTTTTTATTTCTTTTTATTTCTTTTTTTATTTGGTGGGCTTCTTTGGCCTCTTTTTTTATGTGGGCTTCTTTGGCCTCTTTTTTTATAAAGTCCAAAGTCTCATCTCGACTTGTGGGGGAATCATAGTCTTCATCATCCTTTCCTCACTTGGGATAATGCTGTAATAATGAAGATCATCAGACTTTTATTGATTTACAACTCAAGAATTACAACTCAATACTTAGAACAAAATATGACTCTACGTGGATGCCTCCAGTAGTGTACCGGGATATGCAATGAACCAAGAGTGATATGTATGAAAAGTTATGGAGGTGGCCTTGCCACAAATACGATGTCAACTACATGATCATGCAAAGAGCAATATGACAATGATGGGGCGTGTCATAATAAATGGAACGGTGGAAAGTTGCATGGCAATATATCTCGGAATGGCTATGGAAATGCCATAATAGGTAGGTTTTGTGGCTGTTTTGAGGAAGGTAAATGGAGGGTGCATAATACCAGCGAAAGTTGCGCAGCATAATAGAGGCTAGCAATGGTGGAAGGGTGAGAGTGTGTATAATCCATGGACTCACATTAGTCATAAATAACTCATATACTTATTGCAAAAGTTTACTTGCCCTCAAAGCAAAGTACTACTACTCATGCTCCTAGGGGAAGGGTTGGTAGGAGTTAACCATCGCACGATCCCGACCTCCACACATAAGGAAGACAATTAAAAGAGCACCCCATGCAACAAATTTGTCACACAACTTTTTGAAGGAAATATGCCCTAGAGGCAATAATAAAGTTATTATTTATTTCCTTATATCCTGATAAATGTTTATTATTCATGCTAGAATTGTATTAACCGGAAACATAATACATGTGTGAATATATAGACAAACAGAGTGTCACTAGTATGCCTCTACTTGACTAGCTTGTTAATCAAAGATGGTTATGTTTCCTAACCATGAACAAGGAGTTGTTATTTGATTAACAAGGTCACATCATTAGTTGAATGATCTGATTGACATGACCCATTCCGTTAGCTTAGCACCCGATCGTTTAGTATGTTGCTATTGCTTCCTTCATGACTTATACATGTTCCTATGACTATGAGATTATGCAACTCCCGTTTACCGGAGGAACACTTTGTGTGCTACCAAACGTCACAACATAACTGGGTGATTATAAAGGTGCTCTACAGGTGTCTCCGAAGGTACTTGTTGAGTTGGCATATTTCGAGATTAGGATTTATCACTCTGAATGTCGGAGAGGTATCTCTGGGCCCTCTCGGTAATACACATCACTTAAGCCTTGCAAGCATTTCAACTAATGAGTTAGTTGTGAGATGATGTATTACGGAACGAGTAAAGAGACTTGCCGGTAACGAGATTGAACTAGGTATTGGATACCGATGATCGAATCTCGGGCAAGTAACATACCGATGACAAAGGAACAACGTATGTTGTTGTGCGGTTTGACCGATAAAGATCTTAAGTAGAATATGTAGGAACCAATATGGGCATCCAGGTCCCGCTATTGGTTATTGACCGAGACATGTCTCGGTCATGTCTACATTGTTCTCGAACCGTAGGGTCCGCACCCTTAAGGTTTCGATGACAGTTATATTATGAGTTTATGTATTTTGATGTACCGAAGGTTGTTGAGTCCGGATATGATCACGGACATGACGAGGAGTCTCGAAATGGTCGAGACATAAAGATTGATATATTGGACGGATATATTTGGACCTTTGGAAAGGTTCGGAGAAGTTTGGAGCTCCGGAGGTTACTGGAACCCCGGGAGGTATATGGGCCTTATTGGGCCCATATAGGAAGAAGGAGAAGGAACAAGGGAGGCGCGCCCCAAGCCCAATCCGATTGGGGAGGGGGCCCCCCTTCCTTTCTCCTTCCCCTCTTCCTATGCCTACTACTAGTACTACTTCCTAATACTAGTACTCCTTCCTTCCCCCTCTAAATAAGATAAGGAAAAGAGAGGGAAACCTACTTGGAGTAGGTTTCCCCTCCCCATGGTGCGCCCCCTTGGGCCGGCCACCTCCTCCCTCCCTCCTTTATATACGGGGGTAGGGGGCACCCTAGAACACACAAGTTGATCATTGATCGTTCCTTAGCCGTGTGCGGTGCCCCCCTCCACGATATTACACCTCGATCATATTGTAGCGGTGCTTAGGCGAAGCCTGCGACAGAGAACATCAAGATCGTCACCACGCCGTCGTCTTGTGGAACTCCCCTCGGAGCCTCTCTTGGATTGGAGATCGAGGTGCATCATCGAGTTGTACGCGTGTCAAGAACTCGGAGGTGCCGGAGTAACGGTGCTTGGATCGGTTGGACCAGGAGGACGACGACTACTTCCTCTACGTTGTGTCAACGCTTCGCTTCGGTCTCACGAGGGTACGAGACAACACTCTCCCTCTCGTTGCTATGCATCACCATGATCTTGCGTGTGCGTAGGAATTTTTGAAATTACTACGTTCCCCAACATGGCATCCGAGCCTAGGTTTTATTGTTTGATGTTATATGCACGAGTAGAACACAAGTGAGTTGTGGGCGATATAAGTCATACCGCTTACCAGCATGTCATACTTTGGTTGGCGGTATTGTTGGATGAAGCGGCCCGGACCGACATTACGCCAGACGCTTACGCGAGACTGGTTTTACCGCCGTGCTTTGCACACGGTGACTAGCGGTGTCGGTTTCTCCAACTTTAGTTGAACCGAGTGTGGCTACGCCCGGTCCTTGCGAAGGTTAAAATAGCATCAACTTGACAAACTATCGTTGTGGTTTTGATGCGTAGGTGAGATTGGTTCTTGCTTAAGCCCGTAGCAGCCACGTAAAACTTGCAACAACAAAGTAGAGGACGTCTAACTTGTTTTTGCAGGGCATGTTGTGATGTGATATGGTCAAGACGTGATAAGATATAAGTTGTTGTATGAGATGATCATGTTTTTGTTGAAGTTATCGCAATGGCGTAAGCCCTATGGATGTCTCTTTGTTGCATAAGATGCAAGTGCCAAATAATTGTTTTACTTTATCGCTATACGATAGCAATAGTTGTAAGAGCAATAGTTGGTGAGACAACTATGTGATGACACATTGATATAGATCAAGATGATGAAGATCATGGTGTCGTGCGGTGACGATAGAGATCATGTGATACTTTGGAGATGGAGATCAAAGGCGCAAGATGATCATGGCCATATCATGTCACATATTTTTATTGCATATGATGTTTATCTATTATACATCTTATTCTTGCTTTGATTGACGGTAGCATTTTAAGATGATCTCTCACTAATTATCAAGAAGTGTTCTCCCGAGTATGCACCGTTGCCAAAGTTAAATCGTGCCTGGACACCACGTGATGATCGGTGTGATAAGCTCTCGTCCATCTACAACGGGTGCAAGCTAGTTTTGCACACCCGAATACTCAAAGTTAAACTTGACGAGCCTAGCATATGCAGATATGGCCTCGGAACACGGAGACTGAAAGGTCGAGCGTGAATCATATAGTAGATATGATCAACATAAGATGTTCACCATTGAAAACTACTCCATCTCACGTGATGATCGGTTATGGTTTAGTTGATTTGGATCACGTGGTCACTCAGATGACTAGAGAGATGTCTATCTAAGTGGGAGTTCTTAAGTAATATGATTAATTGAACTTAAATTTATCATGAACTTAGTCTTGGTAGTATTTTGCAAATTATGTTGTAAGATCAATAGCTTGTGTTGTTGCTTTCGTATGTTTATTTTGATATGTTCCTAGAGAAAATTGTGTTGAAAAATGTTAGTAGCAATGATGTGGATTGGATCCGCGATCTGAGGTTTATCCTCATTGCTGCACAGAAGAATTATGTCCTTAATGGACCGCTAGGTGACAGACCTATTGCAGGAGAAGATGCAGACGTTATGAACGTTTGGCTAGCTCAAATATGATGACTACTTGATAGTTTTGTGCACCATGCTTTATGGCTTAGAATCGGGACTTCAAAGATGTTTTGAACATCATGGACCATATGAGATGTTCCAGGAATTGAAGTTAATATTTCAAGCAAATACCCGAGTTGAGAGATATGACGTCTTCAACAAGTTCTATAGCTAAAATATGGAGGAGAATCGCTCAACTAGTGAGCATGTGCTCAGATTGTCTGGGTACTTCAATCGCTTGAATCAAGTGGGAGTTAATCTTCGAGATAAGATAGTGATTGATGAATTCTCTAGTCACCATCACCAAGTTAGTAGAACTTCGTGATGAACTATAATATGCAAGGGATGATGAAAATGATTCCGAGTTTTTCATAATGATGAAATCGTTGAAGGTAGAAATCAATAAAGAACATCAAGTGTTGATGGTTAACAAGACCACTAGTTTCAAGAAAAGAGCAAAGGGATAGAAGGAACTTCAAGAAGAACGGCAAGCAAGTTGTTGCTCAAGTGAAGTAGCCCAAGTCCGGACCTAAGCACGAGACTAAGTGCTTCTACTACAAAGGGACTGGTCATCGAAGCGAGAACTACCCCAAGTATTTGGCGGATAAGAAGGATGGCAAAGTAAACAAAGATATATTTGATATACATGTTATTGATGTGTACTTTACTAGTGTTTATAGCAACCCCTCGGTATTTGGTACTAGTTCAGTTGCTAAGAGTAGTAACTCGAAACGGGAGTTGCAGAATAAATAGAAACTAGTTAAGGGTGAAGTGACGATGTGTGTTGAAAGTAGTTTCAAGATTGATATGATCATCATCGCACACTCCCTATACTTTCGGGATTAGTGTTGAACCTAAATAAATGTTATTTGGTGTTTGCGTTGAGCATGAATATGATTTGATCGTGTTTTTTCTGCAATACGGTTATTCATTTAAGTAAGAGAATAAACTGTTATTCTGTTTACATGAATAAAACCTTATACGGTTACACACCCAATGAAAATGGTTCATTGGATCTCGATCATAGTGATACACATATTCATAATATTGAAACCAAAAGATGCAAAGTTAATAATGATAGTGCAACTTATTTGTGGCACTGCCGTTTAGGTCATATTGGTGTAAAGCGCATGAAGAAACTCCATGTTGATGGGATTTTGGAATCACTTGATTATGAATCACTTGATGCTTGCGAACCATGCCTCATGGGCAAGATGACTAAGACTCCGTTCTCTAGAACAGTGGAGCAAGCAACTGACTTATTGGAAATAATACATACTGATGTATGCGATCCAATGAGTGTTAAGGCTCGCGGCGGGTATCGTTATTTTCTGACCTTCACAAATGATTTGAGCAGATATGGGTATATCTACTTGATGAAACATAAGTCTGAAATAGTTGAAAGGTTCAAAGAATTTCAGAGTGAAGTGGAAAAATCATCGTGACAAGAAAATAAGGTTTCTACGATCGATCGCGGAGACAAATATTTAAGTTCGAGTTTGGTCTTCAATTAAAACAATGTGGAATAGTTTCACAAATTCATGCCACCGAACACCACATCATAATGGTGTGTCCGAACGTCATAACCGTACTTTATTGGATATAGTACAATCTATGATGTTTCTTACCGATTTACCAATATCGTTTTGGGATCATGCATTAGAGACAGCTGCATTCACGTTAAATAGGGCACCATCTAAATCCGTTGAGACGACACTATATGAACTGTGGTTTAGCAAGAAACCAAAGTTGTCGCTTCTTAAAGTTTGGGGCTGCGATGCTTATGAGAAAAAGTTTCATCCTGATAAGCTCAAACCCAAATCGGAAAAGTGCGTCTTCATAGAATACCCAAAGGAAATTGTTGGGTACACCTTCTATCACAGATCCGAAGGCAAAATATTCGTTGCTAATAAATGGATCCTTTCTAGAGAAGGAGTTTCTCTCGAAAGAAGTGAGTGGGAGGAAAGTAGAACTTGATGAGGTAATTGTACCTTCTCCCTTATTGGAAAGTAGTTCATCACAGAAATCTGTTCCTGTGACTACTACACCAATTAGTGAGGAAGCTAATGATGATGATCATGTAACTTCAGATCAAGTTACTACCGAATCTCGTAGGTAAACTAGAGTGAGATCCGCACCAGAGTGGTACGGTAATCCTGTTCTGGAAGTCATGTAACTAGACCATGATGAACCTATGAACTATGAGGAAGCGATGATGAGCCCAGATTCCGCGAAATGGCTTGAGGCCATGAAATCTGAGATGAGATCCATGTATGAGAACAAAGTGTGGACTTTGGTGGAGTTGCCCGATGATCGGCCAGCCATAGAAAATAAATGGATCTTCAAGAGGAAGACGGACGCTGATAGTAGTGTTACTATCTACAAAGCTAGACTTGTCAAAAAAGGTTTTTGACAAAGTTCAAGATGTTGAATACAATGAGATTTTCTCACTCGTATCGATGCTTAAAAGTCTGTCCGAATCATGTTAGCAATTGCCGCATTTTATGAAATCTAGCAAATGGATAAACAAAACTGCATTCCTTAATGGAGTTATTAAAGAAGAGTTATATGTGATGCAACCAAGAGGTTTTGTCGATCCTAAAGGTATTAACAAAATGTGCATCTATGGACTGGTGCAAGCATCTCGGAGTTGGAATATACGCTTTGATAAGTTGATCAAAGCATATAGTTTATCTGACTTGCAAATGAAGCTTGTATTTACTAGAAAGTGAGTGGGAGCACTACAACATTTCGATGAGTATATGTGAATGACATATTGTAGATCGGAAATAATGTAGAATTATTCTGCAAAGCATAAAGGAGTGTTTGAAAGGAGTTTTTCAAAGAAAGACCTCAGTGAAGCTGCTTACATATTGAGCATCAAGATCTATAGAGATAGATCAAAACGCTTGATAAGTTTTTTCAATGAGTACATACCTTGACAAGATTTTGAAGTAGTTCAAAATGGAACAGTCAAAGAAAGAGTTCTTGCCTGTGTTACAAGGTGTGAAATTGAGTAAGACTCAAAACCCGACCACGGCAGAAGATAGAAAGAGAATGAAAGTCATTCATATGCCTTGGTCATAGGTTCTATAAAGTATGCCATCTTGTGTACCAGATCTATTGTATACCCTGCCTTGAGTTTGGCAAGGAGTACAATAGTGATCTAGGAGTAGATCATCGACAGCGGTCAAAATTATCCTTAGTGGAATAAGGATATGTTTCTCGATTATGGAAGTGACAAAAGGTTCGTCGTAAAGGGTTACGTCGATGCAAGTTTTGACACCGATCTGGATGACTCTAAATCTCGATCTAGATACATATTGAAAGTGGGAGCAATTAGCTAGAGTAGCTCCGTGCAGAGCATTGTAGACATAAAAATTTGCAAAATACATACGGCTCTGAATGTGACAGACCCGTTGACTAAGATTCTCTCACAAGCAAAACATGATCACACCTTAGTACTCTTTGGGTGTTAATCACATATTGATGTGAACTAGATTACTGAATCTAGTAAACCCTTTGGGTGTTGGTCACATGGCGATGTGAACTATGGGAGTTAATCGCATGATGATGTGAACTATCGATGTTAATCACATTGTGATGTGATCTAGATTATTGACTCTAGTGCAAGTGGGAGACTGAAGGAAATATGCCCTAGAGGCAATAATAAAGTTATTATTTATTTCCTTATATCATGATAAATGTTTATTATTCATGCTAGAATTGTATTAACCGGAAACATAATACATGTGTGAATATATAGACAAACAGAGTGTCACTAGTATGCCTCTACTTGACTAGCTTGTTAATCAAAGATGGTTATGTTTCCTAACCATGAACAAGGAGTTGTTATTTGATTAACAAGGTCACATCATTAGTTGAATGATCTGATTGACATGACCCATTCCGTTAGCTTAGCACCCGATCGTTTAGTATGTTGCTATTGCTTCCTTCATGACTTATACATGTTCCTATGACTATGAGATTATGCAACTCCCGTTTACCGGAGGAACACTTTGTGTGCTACCAAACGTCACAACGTAACTGGGTGATTATAAAGGTGCTCTACATGTGTCTCCGAATGTACTTTTTGAGTTGGCGTATTTCAAGATTAGGATTTGTCACTCCGAATGTCGGAGAGGTATCTCTGGGCCCTCTCGGTAATACACATCACTTAAGCCTTGCAAGCATTTCAACTAATGAGTTAGTTGTGAGATGATGTATTACGGAACGAGTAAAGAGACTTGCCGGTAACGAGATTGAACTAGGTATTGGATACCGACGATCGAATCTCGGGCAAGTAACATACCGATGACAAAGGGAACAACGTATGTTGTTGTGCGGTTTGACCAATAAAGATCTTCGTAGAATATGTAGGAACCAATATGGGCATCCAGGTCCCGCTATTGGTTATTGACCGAGACATGTCTCGGTCATGTCTACATTGTTCTCGAACCGTAGGGTCCGCACGCTTAAGGTTTCGATGATGCTTATATTATGAGTTTATGTATTTTGATGTACGAAGGTTGTTGAGTCCCGATATGATCACGGACATGACGAGGAGTCTCAAATGGTCGAGACATAAAGATTGATATATTGGACGGATATATTTGGACACCGGAAAGGTTCCGGGAAGTTTGGAGCTCCGGAGGTTACGGAACCCCGGGAGGTATATGGGCCTTATTGGGCCCATATAGGAAGAAGGGAGAAGGAACAAGGGAGGGGGGCGCGCCCCCCAAGCCCAATCCGAATTGGGGAGGGGGGCCGGCCCCCCCTTTCCTTTCTCCTTCCCCCTCTTCCTATTCCTACTACTAGTACTACTTCCTAATACTAGTACTCCTTCCTTCCCCCTCTAAATAAGATAAGGAAAAGAGAGGGAAACCTACTTGGAGTAGGTTTCCCCTCCCCATGGTGCGCCCCCTCCCTTGGGCCGGCCACCTCCTCCCTCCCTCCTTTATATACGGGGGTAGGGGGGCACCCTAGAACACACAAGTTGATCATTGATCATTCCTTAGCCGTGTCGGTGCCCCCTCCACGATATTACACCTCGATCATATTGTAGCGGTGCTTAGGCGAAGCCTGCGACAGAGAACATCAAGATCGCCACCACGCCGTCGTCCGACGGAACTCCCCTGGAGCCTCTCTTTGGATTGGAGATCGAGGGTGCGCCATCGAGCTGACGCGTGTCAAGAACTCGGAGGTGCCGAGTAACGGTGCTTGGATCGGTTGGACCGGAGGACGACGACTACTTCCTCTACGTTGTGTCAACGCTTCCACTTCGGTCTACGAGGGTACGTAGACAACACTCTCCCCTCTCGTTGCTATGCATCACCATGATCTTGCGTGTGCGTAGGAAATTTTTTGAAATTACTACGTTCCCCAACACTTTTACCATACGTGTATGATATGGGACTTGCCAACTTCAACACAAGTATTTCTCAATTTAATAATTACCCAACTAGGATGACTCTAACATTACCACCTTTATATCTCAAAACAATTATTAAGCATCAAATTTATCATAGTGTTTAATGCACTTTCTATGATAGTTTTTTATTATACCCAACTTGGATGCCCATCATCCTAGGACCAATTTTATAACCATAGCAAATACCATGTTGTTCTACAAGACTCTCAAATAATATAAGTGAAGCATGAGATATCAATAATTTCTACAAAATTAAGCCAACGCCGTGCTCTAAAAAGATATAAGTGAAGCACTAGAGCAAAAATTGTCTAGCTCAAACGATATAAGTGAAGCACATAGAGTATTCTAATAAATTCCAAATCATGTGTGTCTCTCCCAAAAGGTGTGTACAGCAAGGATGATTGTGGTAAACTAAAAATCAAAGACTCATATCATACAAGACGCTCCAAGCAAAACACATATCATGTGGCGAATAAAAATATAGCTCCAAGTGAAGTTACCGATAGACGAAGATGAAAGAGGGGATGCCTTCCGGGGCATCCCCAAGCTTAGGCTCTTGGTTGTCCTTGAATATTACCTTGGGGTCCATTGGGCATCCCAAAGCTTAGGCTCTTGCCACTACTTATTCCATAGTCCATTGAATCTTTACCCAAAACTTGAAAACTTCACAACACAAAACTCAACAGAAAACTCGTAAGCTCCGTTAGTATAAGAAAATAAATCACCACTTAGGTATTGTTATGAACTAATTATAAATTCATATTGGTGTAATATCTACTATATTCCAACTTCTCTATGCTTCATACCCTCTGATACTACTCATAGATTCATCAAAATAAGCAAACAACACGTAGAAAACAGAATCTGTCAAAAATAGAACAGTCTGTAGTAATCTGTATCAAACATGTGCCAACCCCTATGCATAAGTTCACAAAGTCACTGAACACGCAAGTTGATCACCGAAACCCCAAAAGTCGGTCAGGGGAGCCACAAGGGGCCCACAAGGGTGGGGGCGCGACCTGACCCTCGTGGCCACCTCGAAGCTTCCGTGACGTCTACTCAAATACTCCCGGATTGCTTCCGTTCCAAAAATAACTCTCCCGAAGGTTTCATTCCGTTTGGACTCCGTTTGATATTTCTTTTCTTCGAAACACTAAAATAGGCAAGAAAACAACAATTTGGGCTGGGCCTACGGTTAATAGGTTAGTCCCAAAAATAATATAAAAGTGTATAATAAAGCCCATAAACATCCAAAACAGATAATATAATAGCATGGAACAATCAAAAATTATAGATACGTTGGAGATGTATCACAACACCCCTTTCCCTTGGCGCAGCCCCTTCCTCCTCCAACTCTTCCTCCTCCTCCGTAGTGCTTGGCGAAGCCCTGCAGGAATACCACAAGCTCCACCACCATGCCGTCGTGCTGCCGGAGCTCTCCCTCAACTTCTCCTCTCCCCTTGCTGGATCAAGAAGGAGGAGACGTCCCGGGGTTGTACGTGTGTTGAATGCGGAGGCGCCGTCCGTTCGGTGCTAGATCGGATCTTCCGCGATTTGAATCGCCGCGAGTATGACTCCATCAACCGCGTTCTAGTAACGCTTCCGCTTAGTGATCTTCATGGGTATGAAGATGCACTCCCTCTCTCTCTCGTTGCTAGCATCTCCTAGATTGATCTTGATGACACGTAGGAAAATTTTGAATTATTGCTATGTTCCCCAACAGTGGCATCATGAGATAGGTCTATGTGTAGATTCTATGCACGAGTAGAACACAAGTAGTTGTGGGCGTTGGTTTGTTCAATATGCTTAACGTTACTAGTCTTATCTTGATTTGGCGGCATCGTGGGATGAAGCGGCCCGGACCGACCTTACACGTACACTTACGTGAGACAGGTTCCACCAACTGACATGCACTTGTTGCATAAGGTGGCTAGCGGGTGACAGTCTCTCCCACTTTAGTCGGTCGGATTCGATGAAAAGGGTCCTTATGAAGGGTAAATAGCAATTGGCATATCACCGTTGTGGCTTTGCGTAGGTAAGAAACGTTGTTGCTAGAAACCCATAGCAGCCACGTAAAACATGCAACAACAATTAGAGGACGTCTAACTTGTTTTTGCAGGGTATGCTATGTGATGTGATATGGCCAAAAGAGGATGTGATGAATGATATATGTGATGTATGAAATTGATCATGTTCTTGTAATAGGAATCACGACTTGCATGTCGATGAGTATGACAACCGGCAGGAGCCATAGGAGTTGTCTTAATTCATTGTATGACCTGCGTGTCAATAAAAACGCCATGTAATTACTTTACTTTATTGCTAACCCTTAGCCATAGTAGTAGAAGTAAATAGTTGTGAGACAACTTCATGAAGACACGATGATGGAGATCATGGTGTCATGTCGGTGACGATGGTGATCATGCCACGCCTCGAAGATGAAGATCAAAGGCGCCAGATGATATTGGCCATATCATGTCACTTTATGATTTGCATGTGATGTTTGTCATGTTTACATCTTATTTGCTTAGAACGACGGTAGCATAAATAAGATGATCCCTCACTAAAATTTCAAGAAAGTGTTCCCCCTAACTGTGCACCGTTGCGAAAGTTCGTTGTTTCGAAGCACCACATGATGATCGAGTGTGATAGATTCTAACGTTCGCATACAACGGGTGTAAGCCAGATTTACACATGCAAAACACTTAGATTGACTTGACGAGCCTAGCATGTACAGACATGGCCTCGGAATTCAAGAGACCGAAAGGTTGAACATGAGTCGTATAGTAGATACGATCAAGATGAAGATGTTCACCGATGATGACTAGTCCGTCTCACGTGATGATCGGACACGGCCTAGTTGACTCGGATCATGTATCACTTAGATGACTAGAGGGATGTCTATATGAGTGGGAGTTCATTAAATAATTTGATTAGATGAACTTAATTATCATGAACATAGTCAAAAGGTCTTTGCAAATTATGTTGTAGCTCACGCTTTGGTTCTACTACCTCCGTCCGTGTTTATTGGTCCCCATTGTATTCCGTGCTAAATTTTGACCATAGATTAGACTAACAAAATGTTCACGCATGTCATCAAACACTATATTTTTGAAAACTATGTTCAAATACAAATCCAATGAGATAATTTTTCTTGACATGTACTGACATTTTGTAAGTTAAATCTTTAGTCAAAATTTGGCACAAACTACAAAGGGGGCCTATAAACCAGGACGGAGGTAGTACTATTTTAGATATGTTCCTAGAGAAAATTTAGTTGAGAGTTGACAGTAGCAATTATGCGAACTGGGTCCGTAAACTGAGGATTGTCCTCATTGCTGCGTAGAAGGATTATGTCCTTAATGCACCGCTAAGTGTGCTGAACCTCGAGCGTCATTTGTGGATGTTGCGAACATCTGACATACATGTTTTGATGACTACATGATAGTTTAGTGCATAATGCTAAACGGTTTAGAATTGAGGCGCCAAAGAACATATGAGATGTTCCAAGGACTGAAATTGGGATTTCAGGCTAGTGCCCACGTCAAGAGGTATGAGACCTCTGGCAAGTTTCTTAGCCTGCAAACTAAGGGAGAAAATCTCAATTGTTGAGCATGTGCTCAGATTGTCTGAGTACTACAATCCCTTGAATCGAGTGGGAGTTAATCTTCCAGATGAGATAGTGATGGTTCTCCAAAGTCACTGCCACCAAGCTACTAGAGCTTCGTGATTAACTATAACATATCAGGGATAGATATGATGATCCTTGAGCTATTCGCGGTGTTTGACACTGCGAAAGTAGAAATCAAGTAGGAGCATCAATTGTTGATGGTTAGTAAAACCATTAGTTTCAAGAATGGCAAGGGCAAGAAGGGATACTTCATGAAACGATAAATTAGTTGCTGCTCTAGAAGAAACCCAAGGTTGAACCCAAACCCGAGACTAAGTGCTTCAGAATGAGGGAACATCCATCAAGCAGTAACTACCCTAGATACTTGGTAGATGAGAAGGTGGCAAGGTCGATGTAATATATTGATATATATTATATTAATGTGTACTTTACTAGTACTCCTAGTAGCACCAGGGTATTGGATACTGGTTCGGTTGCTAAGTGTTAGTAACTCGAAATAAAAAGGCTACGGAATAAACGGAGACTAGCCAAAGGTGAGATGACGATATGTGTTGGAAGTGTTTCCAAGGTTGATGTGATCAATCATCGTACGCTCCCTCTACCATCGGGATTGGTGCTAAACCTAAATAATTGTTATTTGGTGTTTGCGTTGAGCATATACATGATTGGATTATGTTTATCGCAATATGGTTATTCATTTAAGGAGAATAATGGTTACTCTGTTTATTTGAATAATACCTTCAATGGTCTTGCACCTAAAATGAATGGTTTATTGAATCTCGAACGTAGTGATACACATGTTCATGCCAAAAGATATAAGATAGTAATGATAGTACTACATACTTGTGGCACTGCCATTTGAGTCATATTGGTATAAAACGCACGAAGAAGCTCCATGTTGATGGATCTTTGGACTCACTCGTTTTTGAAAAGATTGAAACATGCGAACCATGTCTATTGGTGTATACGCATGAAGAAACTCCATGCAGATGGATCATTTGGACTCACTTGATTTTGAATCACTTGAGACATGCAAATCAGACCACATGGGCAAGATGACTGAAAGGCCTCATTTTCAGTGAGATGGAACAAGAAAGCAACTTATTGGAAGTAATACATTTTGATGTGTACAGTCCAATGAGTGCTGAGGCACGTAGTGGATATAGTTATGTTCTTACTTCACAGATGATTTGAGTAGATGCTAAGTATATTTACTTGATGAAACATAAGTCTGAAATATTGAAAGGTTCAAGTAATTTTAGAGTGAAATTGAAGATCGTCGTGACAAGAGGATAAAATGTTTATGATATGATCATAGAGATAAATATCTGAGTTACGAGTTTGGTACACAATTAAGACATTGTGGAAATTGTTTCACGACTAATACCACCTGGAACACCATAGTGTGATGGTGTGTCCGAACATCATAGCTGCACCCTATTGGATATGGTGCATACCATGATGTCTCTTATCGAATTACCACTATCGTTTATGGGTTAGGCATTAGAGACAACCGCATTCACTTTAAAAAGGGCATCACGTAATTCCGTTGAGAAGACACCGTATGAACTATGGTTTAGAGAAACCTAAGTTGTCGTTTCTTAAAATTTTGGGGCTCGACGCTTATGTGAAAAGTTTTTGCCTAATAAGCTCAAACCCAAAGCGGATAAATGCATCTTCATAGGACACCCAAAAATAGTTGGGTATACCTCCTATTTCAGATCTGGAAGCAAAAGTGGTTGTTTCTAGAAATGGGTCCTTTCTCGAGGAAAAGTTTCTCTCGAAAGAATTGAGTGGGAGGATGGTGGAGACTTGATGAAGTTGTTCCTGTGGCGCCTACACCAATTGAAGTGGAAGCTGATGATAGTGATCATGAAACTTCGGATCAAGTCACTACCAAACCTCGTAGGTCGACAAGGATGCGTACTACTTCAGAGTGGTACGGTAATCCTGTCTTGGAAGTCATGTTGCTAGACAACAATGAACCTACGAGCTATGAAGAAGCGATGGTGGGCCCAGATTCTGACGAATGGCTCGAGGCCATAAAATTCAAGAGGATCCATGTATGAAAACAAAGTATAGACTTTGGAAGAACTACTTGATGGTCGTAAGGCTGTTGGGTACAGATGGATTTTAAAAGGAAGACGGACAATGATGGTAAGTATCACCATTAAGAAAGCTCGACTTGTCGTTAAGATGTTTTCCGACAAGTTCAAGGAGTTGACTACGATGAGACTTTCTCACTCGTAGCGATGCTAAGAGTCTGTTGGAATTATATTAGTAGTTACTGCATTATTTATGAAATCTTGCAGATAGGATGTCAAAACATTGTTTCCTCTATGATTTTCTTGAGGAAAGGTTGTATGTGATACAACTAGAAGGTTTTGTCAATCCTGAAAGATGCTAACAAGTATGCAAAGCTCCAGCAATCCTTCTAAGGACTGGAGTAAGCGTCTCGGAGTTGGAATATATGCTTTGATGAGATGATCAAAGATTTTGGGTTTATACAAAGTTTATGAGAAACTTGTATTTCCAAAGAAGTGAGTGGGAGCACTATAGAATTTCTGATGAGTATATGTTGTTGATCAGAAATGATGTAGAATTTCTGGAAAGCATATAGGGTTATTTGAAAAGTGTTTTTCAATGGAAAACCTGGATTAAGCTACTTGCACATTGAGCATCAAGATCTATAAGGATAGATAAAAAACGCTTAATAGTACTTTCAAATGAACACATACCATGACAAGATTTTGAAGGAGTTCAAAATCGATCGGGAAAGAAGGAGTTCTTGGTTGTGTTATAAGGTGTGAGTATTGAGTAAGACTCAAGACCTGACCACGGCAGAAGAGAGAGAAAGGACGAAGGTCGTCCCCTATGCTTTAGACGTAGGCTCTACAATATGCTATACTAGGTACCGCACCTGAAGTGTGCCTTGCCATGAGTCAGTCAAGGGGTACAAGAGTGATCCAGGAATGGATCACAGGACAACGGTCAAATTTATCCTTAGTAACTAGTGGACTGAGGAATTTTCTCGATTATGGAGGTGGTAAAAGAGTTCGTCGTAAAGGGTTACGTCGATGCAAACTTTGACACTAATCTGGATGACTCTGAGTAGTTAACCGGATTCATATAGTAGAGAAGTTATTTGGAATAGCTCCAAATAGCGCATGGTAGCTGCATCTACAAGATGACATAGAGATTTGTAAAGCACACACGGATCTCAAAGGTTCAGACCTGTTGACTAATAACCTCTCTCACAAGCGAGATATGATCAAACACCATGGGTGTTGGATTCATTACAATCACATAGTGATGTGAACTAGATTGTGACTCTAGTGCAAGTGGGAGACTGTTGGAAATATGCCCTAGAGGAAATAATAAAATGGTTATTATTATATTTCCTTGTTTATGATAATTGTCTATTGTTCATGCTATAATTGTATTAACTGGAAACGTAATGCATGTGTGAATACATAGACCACAACATGTCCCTAGTGAGCCTCTAGTTGACTAGCTTGTTGATCAATAGATGGTTATGGTTTCTTGACCATGGACATTGGATGTCATTGATAACGGGATCACATCATTAGGAGAATGATGTGATGGACAAGACCCAATCCTAAGCATAGCCCAAGATCGTGTAGTTCGTTTGCTAAGAGCTTTTCTAATGTCAAGTCTCATTTCCTTAGACCATGAGATTTTGTAACTCCCGGATACCGTAGGAATGCTTTGGGTGTACCAAACGTCACAACGTAACTGGGTGGCTATAAAGGTGCACTACAGGTATCTCCGAAAGTGTCTGTTGGATTGGCACGAATCAAGACTGGGCTTTGCCACTCTGTATGACGGAGAGGTATCTCTAGGCCCACTCGGTAATGCATCATCATAATGAGCTCAATGTGACTAAGGAGTTAGTCATGGGATCATGGGTTACAGAACGAGTAAAGAGACTTGCTGGTAACGAGATTGAACGAGGTATTGGGATACCGACAATTGAATCTCGGGCAAGTAACACACCGGTGGACAAAGGGAATTGTATACGGGATTGATTGAATCCCCGACATCGTGGTTCATCTGATGAGATCGTCGTGGAACATGTGGGAGCCAACATGGGTATCCAGACCCCGCTGTTGGTTATTGGCCGGAGAACGTCTCGGTCATGTCTACATGGTTCCCGAACCCGTAGGGTCTACACACTTAAGGTTCGGTGACGCTAGAGTTGTTATCGAAAATTGTATGTGGTTACCGAAGGTTGTTCGGAGTCCCGGATGGGATCCCGGACATCACTAGGAGTTCCAGAATGGTCCAGAGGTGAAGATTTATATATGGGAAGTCCAGTTTCCGTCGCCGGAATGGTTTCGGGGGTTATCGGTATTGTACCGGGACCACCGAAAGGTGTCCGGAGGTCCACCAGGTGGGGCCACCTGCCCCGGGGGACTTAATGGGCTGAATATGGGAGGGAACCAGCCCCTAGTGGGCTGGTGCACCCCCAAGAGCCCAAGGCGCCTAGGGTTTGGAAACCCTAGGGGAGGGGGGCGCCTCCACCTTGCTTGGGGGGCAAGTCTCCCCCTCCTGGCCGCCGCCCCCCTCTAGATGGGATCTAGAGGGGCCGACCCCCCTCTTTCCTTCACCCTATAAATAGAGGGAGGGTCGGTGTAACACCCCAAAAATTTAACCATGTTTTGTTTATTAAAATTTTGCCAGGAAATTAAATTTTCATTTTTCTGGATTTATTTTTGATCTTAGAACCTCTCTTTTCTTCTAAGTTGTGGAGTTTTCACCCCAAGTGAAAACTTTCCAATTATTATTGGACTTGTTTACCCTCTCAAATAAAAAAAATTCTTTTATCAGTGGGATTATTTATATAATTATTTTTTTCCTGAGCTTGATTTCTCTAAAATAGTTTTTCATAAGTTTTAGGGTCCCATTTGCACTGCAACCCTTTTATAAATGGGTCTTTTACATCTGTGTCCCTAACTCGAACCCACTACTCATATTTTTCCCCTAATGTCGAAGCCTGCTCAAATTTGCCCCTCCGCCGTTAGGTGCACTTATAGAAATGCCCTTCCGTGCGATTACCGTCCAGTCAAAGGGCTTTGACCGTTTTCGAGACGTTATTTGGACATCTTTGCCCCTCTTTGGATGAGCCACTTACATGTGGGGCCCGTTCTGAAGAAAAGGAAAAACTCTCTCTCACCCCTCTATCTCACTTACAGGTGGGCCCAACAAAAACAATTAAATACTCTATCTCTCTCTCTCAACCCCATTCTCTATCACTTACATCTAAGACCCACCTTAGAAACTAGTAAATAAAAAACAAAATATAAAATCTCTTTTCCTCTCTGTCGCTCTCTCTCACCCCTCCGGCGGCGGTGCACGCAGCCAACGACGGCTCGCCGGGGTGAGGTGCCCCGCAGCGTCGGCCCCTTCCTACCTCTCTTCCCTCCCCGCACCCCTCTCTCTTCCTACCTAATTCCTCTGGGCGAGGTCTGTCCCGAGCTAAAGGAATCGAGCTCATCGTCCGTCTCGGCCGCTGCCTCCGTCAACAATTGCCGCCGGCATAGCCCACCATATGAGTTGCAACCATGCCACTTGATTCCCCTAGACTCTAATTTACCCCAAGGGGTCCATCTCCCTCTCTTCCTCTGAACCGAGAACGAGCACACCGCCCGGCGAATCGCCATGGTCGACATTGCCGTTAAGCGCGCCAAGAGCTCCCGAGGCCCAAGACCATGCCTGGGAGATTCTTCTCGGTCGAATTCGTCGCTCCAGAGAATTAATCAAGCCCGAATGGCCTCAATTTTTGCCGTCGCGTTCATCCTCATCGGCTTCGGTGGAGCTCCGCCATGACCTGATCTCCTCCGACGTAGCACCCAGCCCATCCTCCGTGATACCTAGGTTTAGCCAATACCTACCAAGACTCGCATTGTCCTCCCGATCTCTCGCGACCCGAGCGTTCCTACTCGAATCGGTGCTCTGTCGGCCGCCCCGACGATGGAGACATCCACGGCGTCGCCATCCGCTGCTATATGCAGGCGCTTCCCCCTCACCGGTGAAGGCCAAGTCCAGGCGTCGTCATCTTCTGCCATTCGCAGGCGCCCCCCCCTCACCGGCAACGGCCACCGGTCAAGCCGCGCTCGCCATGTCCATCTCAGGGAGAGACAGAGAGAGTTTTTTATTTTAATTATTTTCGGTGGGGTCCACGTGCAAGTGAGATAGAGGGATGAGAAAGAGGTTTTTCTTTTATTTGTGAGAGAAAGCGTTTTTTCTTTTTTCTTTGAGTGGGTCCCACATGTAAGTGACACACGAAGGCAAGGGCAAAATGTCCAGAAAACGTCTGGTAGACGGTCAAAGGCCTTTGACCTAACGGAAACGGCACGGAAGGGCATTTCTATAAGGTCATCTAACGGAGGAGGGGCAAATTTGAGCAGGCTTCGAAACTAGGGGCATATCTGATTAGGTGGTTCGAGTTAGGGACAGAAATGCAAATGGCCCTTTATAAATTAATTTAAAAATCCCACCAAAATTTGGGGATGACATATGATGTCCCTAAATCACTTTTATGCAAAAATATCCTTTGGTCATTTGGAGATTTTTAGCTTTACCCCTAGTTTTCAAATCCGGTCCAATTTCACTTTTACACTACAACCTATTTAAATATTTCTTTAAAACTTCCACCAAAATTAGGGGATGTTACTAGGAGTATATTATTCATCTTTGTGCAAAAACCCACTAATGTTCTTTGAAAAAGTTGAGCAAGACATCCTCTTTTGCTCCCTGGTCCAGTTTGGCTTTTTCTAAAACAACTCTAATTTTTGTTGCTCTAATGCCCATGATCTTTCTCCTGCTTATCAACCACCCTGCAAAACCTTAAGTCCAGGAGAATGGACCTATTGGAGTATTTTTGGTGCATGAAATTATGCCTTTTACTTTCTGTCCAGAAATGGTTTTCTCAAAAACTTCCACTAGCAAGTTTCTGTTTTTGCCAAACTAACCTTACCACACTCTTTTTCATCTAAAGAGACTATGATCTGGAGAGTTTGGCCACCCCAAGAAATGCCTAGGTGCCCTTGGCATTTTGTCAAACACCTTATGTGCATGGTCAGATTTGACATAGCTTTTAGTTGACCTGCTTGCTTTGCCTAACCACCATGTCCACTAAACTTCTGTCTACCACTAACCTAGGCATGTTTACTACCAGCAGCATTCGAGCTCTCTAACATGCCCTAGCTTTTGGCCGAACACCTCGCGTGCATGCTCTGGGCGTGCCCATAGCGCACGTTTTGCACGCGCGCACGTAACCGAGCCGCCGCGTTCACTCGCCCCGCGCCCCTGGCCGTTGCTCGGCCGCAGAGCCACGCCCGTCCTCATTCGCTCGCCAGAACCATCCAAGCCCCCCCGGCACCCTATAGCGCCGCCGTCAGGTCGGCCGTGGCAGCGAGCGGGCGGCCGCAACAGTCTCTGCCATGGACGGCGCCACCCGAGCCACTCCAGCGCGCCAGCTCGCCCCTGGAGCAGCTCAAGCTCATCCGCCACCCCGCAGACTTCGCCCACCATCGCCACGCCCGTTCGGTTACTGAACGGCGGTTCGCCGTTCTTATCCACGGCCGCTGTTGGAACTGACTCCGGCTGCCTATATAAGGGGCCCCGAGTCCGTCCAGTCCCTCAGGTGACCTCAAGCCACCCCACCTAGCACCCCCATAGCAGGCAATCGACCAGGGGAGGCTGTCTTCCCCATCTCCAGCCAGTACAGCCGCCGCCGCCCTCCGGTCCATTCAGTCGCAACCAGAGCCCCCACCGTCCATCTAGCACCGCCATCCTCCTCCCCTCGACCGTGCGGAGCCGCCCAAACCCTTAGCTGCGTCGGGGAACCACCGTAGCCCAAAGCCCCAAACCTCCCGAAGCCACCGACCGCCGCGAAGCTCGCTGCCGGCGACTCCCTCCATCCCCGCCACCCCCTCGACCACCAGGAGGACCGCCCTAGACTGGCGGATCCATCCCCGCCCTCAGAACCCCACGGGGAGCCACCGTTTGCCGGCGACGATAGCCGGAGCCCCGCCTCTGTTCGGCCAGAGGAGGAAGGAGGCGGGGGCGACTGGTCAAACCTGACCAGTGGGCCCCCTGGACCCACTGTCAGTGACCACGGGCCGGTCCACGCTGGCGTAAGTGGAGGCGTAAGCGCAAAGTACGTCTTCGACGTGTACTCATTTCGAAACGTTTTTCTTTTTCTGTTTTATTTTAAAAAACAAAAAGTTGACTAAACTTTGACTGACTACAACTTTTTAAATATAACTCCAAATGAGTTGATTCTTTTCCTACCTCTCTCAAATATTGTCTAGTTTATTTTCAGATTTATTTGAAAAAATTTCAGACAACCTTTTTGTACTGTTTTGAAACTATGTATTAATTCAGAATTTTAAAATAGGATTTTTTTGGAGAGGGAGGAACTTTCAAAAAGTTTTGGAATGCACCCTACCTCTCCACAACTTGAAGGCAAGCATTCTGAACCCTGGCATAAAATTTTCGTGTGTTGTTTGATACGGTTACCACACTACTTTGACATGGAGCATTCGATATTTTATGTGATGATACAACCATACGCATGAGTGCAAAATGAAGATTTTTGTTGTTAGAAATGGACATGCTTGTGATAGTGATCATCCTCGTATGCTTTTCGTGCCTGCCGGAAGGAAGCCGGGAAAGTCTCTGTCTTGGGTAGACCTGAGCTTGTCCCTAGTTCCTCGTCGAGACGAGTGCGTCCGATATGGCATGATGAGGTATGCTGAGTGGTGATTCTGTCTGTTGGATGAAATATATCTGTTATACTAATCCCGCAGGGAATACTTAAATCTCCTGAGTCGGCCATAGATCGAGTCTTGTTCCAGTAACCCCCATACTTGTTTCGTACTACCACTTGTCCCTACAGCAGGTAGGGTACGGTTCAGAAAGTTGTCAACCCCTTTCTAGCACACACCATACAGAGAGGCCATGCTAGAAGATACCGACTGCAGCCGGTAGGCATGCCACCTGGTCTGGGGGCATGGGTGTTTTTGGTTGGGACCGAGAGGAGGGCACCCCTTAGTAGCGCGCGGTATAAATTTGATCCCATGCTAATCGAGGCTGTAGCCTCCCCACTTAGAGTTTTGCTTGACAGGTGTCGTGGGTGATTCTGCACACCGTAAGCTAAGCTGTGTGTAAAAGTAGTCGTGTGTTTTCAATTAAAAGACCATAGACGGAATTAGTCCCGATGGACTGAAGGAATCCGTTACTCGTGGGTAAAGAGTACACCCTCTGCAGAGATTACATCTATTCGAATAGCCGTGTCCATGGTTAAGGACTAAAGTCTGGGATGGTTCAAGTGTCGGTCTTCGGAGGAGAAACTGCTAAACCAAAACATGGATCATGACTTGTGACTCGTGATGATCATGATTATTATCATTATGGACTAACCCATTATATTATTTGAATTATTGAGTATCCCTGGGACGGTTCTACCTCCTGGATATTCATGGTGATTATTTTCTTATAAGCCCTTTATGTGGTGTCGCTGAGACACCCGACTGTGGCATGCTTGTTATTTCTATTATTTATAAGCCCTTTATGTGGTGTCGCTGAGACGCCCGACTGTGGCCTGCTTGTTAATTATTTACTTTATAAGCCCTTTATGTGGTGTCGCTCAGACGCCCGACTGAGGCCTACTCGTTATTTACTCTCCTTTCGAGGCGTCGCTGCAGACACCCGATCGGTGCATTTTATTACTACTCCGTTATTGCATATTCATGTTGTATATAAATAACCTATCTGCATGCATCAGGGATTCTATTTTATGACTGATATTTTGATCATAGAGTATTTTAGCGCATGATTATCATTTGTTATGTTATACCCGTGTTCATAATGTTTGCGAGTACATTCAAAGTACTCACTGGCTTGTCCCTGGCTATTGTCTTGGCCAGATTTCTTGCTTGGAGAGGAGCGTTGCGATGACAGCCCCGGAACCTAAGCAATGGTGACAATAGCCTCGCGAAGATAGGAGTTAACCTGGTCAGTTGTTCCTGTGGGAAATGGAGTCCCATGGCCACTGATGAACCACAAATCGCTTCCGCCATCAACCACTAGAAACCAATTGTTGTACTCATAGGCCAGAATGGTCTTGTACTACATATTATGTATTTTTCTTGGAGTTTCTGTATCAAGTTGGTGCCTCATCAGCTAACAGTAATCCTGGGGCTGGTGAGCACAAGGGCCATTTTCTGCGAAATTGATATCCCAAAAATCCGGTCCTGACAGTGGGAGGGCTGCAACAACCCTTTCCCTTGGCGCAACCCCTCCCTCCTCCAACTCTTCCTCCTCCTCCGTAGTGCTTGGCGAAGCCCTGTAGGAATACCACAAGCTCCATCACCATGTCGTCGTGCTGCCGGAGCTCTCCCTCAACTTCTCCTCTCCCCTTGCTGGATCAAGAAGGAGGAGACGTCCCCGGGCTGTACGTGTGTTGAACGCGGAGGCGCCGTCCGTTCGGCACTAGATCGGATGTTCCGTGATTTGAATCGCCGCGAGTACGACTCCATCAACCGTGTTCTAGTAACGCTTCCGCTTAGCAGTCTTCAAGGGTATGAAGATGCACTCCATCTCTCTCTCGTTGCTAGCATCTCCTAGATTGATCTTGGTGACACATAGGAAAATTTTGAATTATTGCTACGTTCCCCAACATGCTCAACCACTGTCTAAGTTTTGGCTCTTGATTTTCTCTCAGTGGATTTTAAACTCAAATCTCTCGGAGAGGGGTGCTCAATCAATCTTCTCAGAATCTCAAGCGGAGCAGCCACCGGACAACGCCGGTGCGGGGTGGCTATTTATAGCCGCAACCTTCCCTGGTGGGAAATGACCATTTTGTACACACGGTCCAGCCAATGGCCAACCGACATGTTCTCAACAGTCGGATTTTAAGAGCAATTGTAACATGACTTGAGGAACAAGTAATGCTAACTCTTCTGTACGAATGAAATCTCTTGTAGCAAAGAAAAACTGTGTCTCTTACTGCCAAGTATTCATTCGGAGCACAAAGAGTTTTCTCTCGAACTCTCATAGGATTCAGCGAAGCATCACAATAGACAAAAGTCTCGAATACTTATACCCCTCTTAATAGTACGGTGGTCCTATGACTAAAATAAGAGAAGAAGAACAAAGAAACAAATGCTACGTCTTCGCTTCGTCTTCAAACTTCTCGACTGCAGTCATTCTTCTTCGGACACATCAAATGAAAATTGCTTTCAGTATGCTTTCTTCTTGAGACATATCCTTCTCTTCTATACAACGTAGATGTTTCTCGGTGAAGTTCTTTGAACTTCCTGAAAGAATATAGCATTCTTCTTGATAACAAACTCTTCGAGACATGTCAATCTTTTCTACAGCGCTAGCAACTTTCGAGGAAGTTTATAGCAAACTTCTGGAAGTGGCAATCTTCTCGATAATAAGCTTCTTGACTTCTGGAAGTGGCAATCTTCTCTATAATAAGCTTCTTGAAACATATCAATCTTCTCTGCTGCAATCTTCTCGGAAGATTATAGCAATCTTTTCTTAGCATTCTCTTGGGGAGATTATAGCAATCTCTTCGGTATCAATCCTTTCGGGATATTATGGCAATCTCTTTCGTAGTAATCCTTTCAAAAGATTACAACAATCTCCTCGTCAGCAAACCTTTCGGTAGCGTACCTTTAGGAAGCAAACCTTCGGGTAGCATAACTTTCAGAAGCAAACCTTTCGGTAGCATACCTTTCGGAAGCAAACCTTTTGGAATACCTTTTGGAAGCAAACCTTTCGGAAGGAAACCTTTCAGTAGCAAACCTTTCGTCGGATTATAGCAATCTTCTTGATACTCCATGGACTATTTCTTTGTGTGTGCACTAGCAAACAAATTAGTCCCTCACTGTTTCTAACAACAATCTCCAAAACACAAGGGGCAAGGAATTGCACCAACAGTTTAAACTAATCACCCATTGACAGGTGGGACAAGTATAGTTTTTTAGTGTAGTCCTGCAATTTATATTCACTAGTACCATATGTGCTTACTTTTACCTATTGGCCCATGAGGTGTTAGAAGTAAGCAAAAAAAGACCACAACTTGCGCCTCACCGTGTCACATATGCAATTTGGACTAAAGTGGGCGCATTGGACGAGTTTGTGTGTTGAAATAATCGGCTTTTCGAGTTCATGGACTAAAGTGAGCATTTATGACAAGTTCATGTACATGATGCATTTGACTCCAAAAACAATCAAAATCCTAATCCAAAAACCATAATAGAAAGACCCATTTTTGTACACACATTTACTTTTTTGCAGACACCATACATGAAAATATAGCTTCATGAAACATCATACGTACGAACTATACATGTATTTGTAGAAGCACACCTTTTTTTAGAATATTTCGTGAAGCGGAAATAAAGTTTTCATCCAAAAAAAGGAATATAAAGCTCCCTGGAGCTCGGCCTCCAAAGCACATCCACCTAACTTCTCGTACTACAAAATTAAACGGTGAAACACATGTCATCAATCAAAATGAAGTGCCAGATTCAGTCAAACGAAACAGGAGATATGACATACAGGAAAACCCTATTTGATGATCTCTGCCCCCAAAATGTGAGCGCACGCACACGCGAACTCTCCCAGTGCGAGAAATGGGCCGGCCCATTTAACCACAGCGAGCCAGCCAGTTTTGGGAACCTTCCAGAAGGTTCAACCGGTTTTTATTTCTTTTACCTGTTTTCTGTTTTTCTTATGTGTTTTCTTTAAAAAAATATTTTTTTTCCTTTTTCTTCTTCTAGTTTATTTCCCTTTTTCTAAAAATCTTCAATTTTAAAAAAATGTTTGGAAATTTCGAAAAAAATTGCATTCTAAAAATGTTCAAATTTTGTACCACTTTCAAATTTTATTCGTAATTTCAGAAAATGTCACGAAATTTCAAAATTGCTGGTGTTTTATAAAAAATTGTTCAAAATTGTGAAAATGTGACATATATGAGGTCCTGGCCCACAAATGCCATGGATCGCTCGTAAAAATTGCCAAGGCTAGCAATTGTTAAACCTCCCATCATGCACTATGCTAAGAAGATGGGCCGACCAATCAGAGATCAAGCAAAGCGAGTGTGTGTCCCTTATTAGGAATCTTGAAGGTCCCGCGCCAATTCAAGACGTTTCCAATAAAAAAATTCTTCAGTTTTTTGAGTTATTTATTTACTTATTAATTTTTGTTCTGCTACCTTTTTCTCCTTTTCTGATTTTTTGGTATTTTAATTCATAAATTCCAAAAAAATCTAAAATATTACAAACTTCTAAAACATAGAAAACCCTCAAAAGTAGTTCAATTTTTCCGAAATTGTTTGCTGTTTAAATAATGATAAGGGTTCCAAAAAAAGTTAACATTTTTTGGAAAAGGATTCAGGTTTTCCAAAAAAACTTAGTATTTTCAACAATTTGTTCACAATTTCATAAATGTTTGAATTTCACAAAAAATAGTCGCCAACATTTTATTAAATCCTTGACCAATTCTAGAATTTTGTAAACATTATTTCTGGTCCTAATTGTTTTTTGTATTCACGAACATTTTATTAAAGGAAAAAGTCTAAAATAAACCTTGAACTTGTAGACGAAAGCTAAATCAAACCCTGAACTTTGAATCCCTGAAATTAGCACATCGAATTCTCTGATCCCGGTCTATTTTAAACCTTAAGCGTGCTGCCAAACAAGGATTGATCGAACCCGGGATAGTTGGTTGCGCTAGACGCTACTGGGCAGGCCCACCACGCATGTGACACACAACTTAATAAAAATAAAAATACAAAAAATAGAGAGATGGCTGGGAATCGTACTTGTTACATGGCGTTGATTAACTAGTCTTGATAACCACTCTAATAGGTGGCTCCTGCTGTTGAGCTAGAAGCGCGGAATTATTTATAACCACGTAAAGCAACATCCAGATTTGAAAATTTTCTGTTCTTTTCAAAACATTTTCTTGAAAATTATCATCAATTTTGAACTCCGAACATTTTATGGATATTTTGGAATTACAAAAATTGTTCGAACACTTATTATGTGCAAACACTTATTGAGTAATTACAAAAATTGTTCAATTTTTTGCAAAAAAAATGTTTGGACTTCTATTTTACTTTTTGCCTGTAAGAATATGTGTATGTTAAAATTGTTGACAACTTTCAGGGTAATGCTTAAAAAAAATCAAAATAAACTTCAAGTCTCGACATGGTGGTAAGTTGTTAGAAAGTTTTGCGCTCATCTATAATCACCAAGAGCTGTTGGTTAGAGTGGCTAGCGGCCTGAGATGAGAACCATCAGATCTCAAGTTCGGTTACACGTGAGTCTATTTTTTTTGGGTATTTTTAGATGTGCGTTACACTAAAGAAAAACGTGCTTCGCGTCTGGTGGGCCGGCCCGGCCGCGTCCGGCCGCAGCCTTGCCTGCCACGTGGACAATCCCCTTAGAACACGCTCATGGTTTAAAATAGACGGGGATCAAATAATTCGGTGTGCTGATTTCCGGGATTCAATGTTCAGGGTTTGATTTAGCTTTCGTCTATAGGTTCAAGGTTTATTTTAGACTTTTCCCTTTATTAAATCCTTGACCATTTTTTGAATTTGTAAAGCTTTTTTCTAATTTGTGAACAATTTTTGGATTTAGGAAGTTGTTATCATTTCATTAAATCTAATCTGATTCATTAACATCTTTTCATATCCGTGAACCTTTTTGAATTCAGGAACAATATTTCAAATTATGAACCTTTTTTGACTTTGTTATTTGTGTACATTTAACCAAATCCGCAAAAAAAATTGAATTCACAAACATTTTTTTAATTTTTAAAAAATCTGCTGGAATTATAAATATGTTTTACCTCATAAACATTTTTAAATTGGTGAAGATTTTCTGATCCAAGAATAATCTTTAATTCCTAATTTATTATTTAATTCCCTAACAATTTATCAAATCCACAAAATGAATTCATGGACATGTTTGTGAGTTCATGAAAAGTTTATCAAATCCATGAGAATTTTTTAATTCATGAATAATTTCAAATTCAGAAAAAATATTATGTGATTTTTATTTGTTGATCATTATTTAAATTCCCTAAATTTTTTGAGTAAATATTTTTTGATCTCACTACTTTTTTTTGAATTTGGTATATTTTTTAAATTCACAAACATTTGTTGAGTATGCAAGATTTTCTGTTTTGTTTTCAAAATAAGTTTTGCAATTATTTTTTGAAATTTGAAATAAACAGACTAAAATTAAAAAGAAAGAGAAAAACAAAAAAGTATAAAAGACATGCTCTCGCTCACTCAGCCAGGCTCATCTTGCATGAGTTACACGAGCGTAGCGGTCATCGTGAGCCATAGACAGCAACAGAGCTCGATATGACTAGCTTTCCTGTTGGGGTGCTCACGTGCGCCCAAGCCAGCCGCGACTCAAAAACGCGACTTTGCTCCCTCACTCCCTCTTGCTAAACGCCCGCTCCCTCGGTCGGAGACTAGTTTTTTTCATTTTTGTGATGCTGACATGGTAGAAAAAACCCGACCAATTTTTAATACTTATGGAGAATTTTGTGAAATCAAAAAGGTTAACGAAACTTTTAAGAAATTTCATCCGTTTGAAGAAAAATTTATCATCATTTTATAAGAAAAAATCATCAATTTTGATAAGAAAGTTCACAAAATTGAGAAAAGTTCATCCATTTTTTTAAAGTATCCAGTTTTGAAAAAATGTTCACAAATAAGAAAAAGGTTCATTGATTTTTCAAAAAAAATATTATTTCAATAACTTAATAAATTTAGAAAAAAAGTTCATCAAATTTGACAAAAAAGTCATTAATTTTGAAAAAACTTATCAGATTTTTTTAAAATCACAAAATGAAAGAAAAGAAAAAAAAGAAGAAAGTAAACAACTGAATTAAAAACGCCTAGAAAACCCAAAAAAAACTAAATAGGAAAAACCACTTCGTCTTTTAGCGTTATATTTGAAGAAGTAAAGACTAGCATAACACAACTGGTGTCCTAGTTGGTTACTCAGCTTCTACTAAGCGACGAGATTTGATATTCAGATATCAACAGACACATCATTTTTTGAAAGGTTTATAGAAAAGAAAAAAAAACTATTTTGGCCAGCACATATAGAAACTAGTGTCGTGAGGGGGGGGGGGAGGGTGTGGGCCGATTTGCCAAATGGCCTAAAACCCACTCTTATGGCGCCAAATAGGAAAAGCTTTCTTGTTTGTGCGTCTACGGGCGTGTTTGGTTGCCCGCATCGAGCCCAACTAGGCCCGCGTGGGAAGCAAGAGGCCTGTTTGGTTGCCTGGATTCACTGTTGGGCCTGCATCACACGCTTCTCAAATCAACCCAGAGCCTGGCTCGCTCGAAACGCTCGGATCGACGCCAGATTGAGTGCGGCGCGAGGTCGCACGGGCGGGTGCGACGCAAGGGCGAGGGGGGATGGTGGGAGACGGAAATCTGGCGCGCCGTCCCAGCGCCAAATCTAGCCTCAACCCCCTTTCACTCGCTCACCCATAGCCAGTACCCCCCTTTCTTCCCTACTGCCTCACCACCAGCGGCGGCTGCGATTTAAGATCTGTGCTAGAGGCGGCTGCGGTGGCGGTGGAAGAGGCGGCGACGTTTGCGACGGATCTGGTGCCCCCCTTGCTGCGGGCCACCGTCTGGTCAACCTTGCTTGTGCCATGGCTCCCCTACACCGTCCTCGTCTCCCATGCCGGTAAGCAGCACCCCCTCCCCCTTTGTTAGCTCGGTGGTTAGGCCGTTAGGCTAGGTGTAGGATCGATTTCCATCGAATCTAACAAATAATGTCGACTAGGTTATGGACGACGAGCAAAGACCGATTAGTGTGATTCAGGCATGGGTCATGTTCATGCACCAGAGAGCTGTTCATCTTGCTGGGAGACATTTGATCCGCTATGGTCCATTGTTTGTCCGGGAGCGGGAGAGGATCCAAAATCTGAACTAATCTACAACTGCAATGACGTCGAGGCTCTGTGGATGCTTCAAATGAAAATAGCACCATTTGCCAGGCTTGTCGAGACCTTCAGGAGAAGGGGGCTGCTACAAGATAACATCAACATCAGTGTTGAAGAGCAAGTGGCCATGTTCCTCCATGTTGTTGGCCATAACTAGGTACTTCAAGCAAGTTCTTTTTGCAATTAGGGAGCTTAGAGGAGAGATGATCAGGAGACCATCTGGCCAAACTCCACCCAAGATTCGCGGAAGCCCAAGATGCTATCCATACTTCAAGGTGAGCATTGACAATATACACTTTTCATGGCTTGATATGCTTGTATTGTTCAAGTTGAGTACTAACACAGGCTTGTGATGCCATTTTCAGGATTGCATTGGGGCAATAGATGGTACTCATGTCACTGCCAGAGTTCCTAGGTCACATCCGCAAAGCATATGGGGAGGAAGCACTACACAAGCCGTAATGTGCTTGCCGATGTTGACTTTGATCCAAGTTCACATATGTGCTAGCTCACCGAGGGGTCACAGATGATGCTAACATTCTCTCAAGGAAGATGAGTCGACTGATGGGATCAACATCCCCCACGACAAGTTCTACCTTGGAGATGCTGGCTATGCATGTCGGTCGGGTATTCTTCCACCCTTCAGGAAAACCAGGTACCATCTCAACAAGTTCTCTGGTAGAAACTATCCTAGGACTGCACAAGAGTTGTTTAATCTCAGACACTCCAGCCTTAGAGTAACTGTTCAGAGGACATTTGGAGCTCTAAAGAATAGGTTTAAGATCCTGGATCAGAAGCCATTCCACCCATAATCCACTCAGGTTAAGCTTGTTCTTGCTTGTTGCATTCTACATAACTGGATCTTCCAGTGGGGCTTTGATGAACACGTGCCCGAGGAGGAAGAGGTCGAGCCTGACGATGTTGTTAGCTCTGGCCATGGTGTTGAGGTATTTGACAATGATGCTTGGAAGAACAAAAGGTTGGAGTGGGCAGAGGCAATGTGGCTTAATAAAGTTCAGTGCAGGATTTGAAGAAGATGGAAGAAGAAGAAGAAGAAGCAACAGTAGCACTAGCAGAAGCAAAAGAAGAGGAAGAGGAAGATCTGGTAGCAGCAACACCGATGAACAATCCCCTATTTAGCCAATGGCTCTTAATAATTTGAACTGTCATTTGATAGTAATTAGGATGAACTGTCATTTGTTTAACTAGCTGGCACTACATGTCCAGATTGTGTGTGGTAAGCTCACAACTAGTTATAAGTGGTGACAACACCTTATGCAGGTTGCAACCAAACACCATATCATATGTTCGCCTAATGCAATGCGGGCAACCTCGGGTCAAAAATGGTTGTCTCATGCAACTAGGGGCATGCAGGAAACCATACTATGTGCATCTGGGTTTTATTTGCCTGCACCCCTCAAACCGGCTCACTAGAGCCAGGCTCGCCGGGCCAGGCTGGATTGGCAATGTAACCAAACACGCCCTACGTGATTTGGGCAATCCATCTGAACTGTAATATTAGTCTACATGGTTGACCATCAGGCCGAGCGAGGGGGAGCAGGGCACAACCTGGTGGTACAGTGGGCTGTCTACTTGCAATTATAATGTGTTAGGTTTTAATGATTTCACTAAGCAAGACTAGATGTTAAGTCTAGGGCGAGACTACGCCGACCCAGACCATCTGTGCGGCCTGTGCGCTAGGGATGGCAATGTTTACCCATTACCCACGTACCCTATTAGGGTAAAGATATGAGAAAAAAATTACCCATGGGTATATAAATAGAAAAATCTAAAACCCATCAGTTAGAGCGGGTACAATTATGGGTTCCTATAACCCATACCGGCATATTTTATACCGATGGGAGAGTGTGTCTACGTGAGATGCATAGCAACGAGACGGGAGAGTGTGTCTACGTACCCTCGTAGACCGAAAGCGGAAGCGTTTAGTAACGCGGTTGATGTAGTCGAACGTCTTCGCGATCCAACCGATCCAAGTACCGAACGTATGGCACCTCCACGTTCAGCACACGTTCAGCTCGATGGCATCCCTCATGCTCTTGATCCAGTTGAGGACGAGGGTGAGTTCCATCAGCACGACGGCATGGCGACGGTGATGATGATGTTACCGGCGCAGGGCTTTGCCTAAGCACTATGGCAATATGATCGAGGTGTGTAACTGTGGAGGGGGGCACCGCACACGGCTAAGGCAAAACTTGGTGTGTCGTAGGGTGCCCCTGCCCCCGTATATAAAGGAGGGAGGGGGAGGCCAGCCGGCCAAGCTAGGCGCGTCGGGAGAAGGGGAATCCTACTAGGACTCCAAGTCCTAGTAGGTTTCCACCTAAAGGAGAAGGGGGAAGGAAGGGAGAGGGGGCCGTGCCCCCAACCCCTTGTCCAATTCGTACTAGGCTTGGGGGGGTGTCAGTGTCAAAACCGCCGGATCTCGGGTAGGGGGTCCCGAACTGTGCGTCTGAGGCAAGTGGTAACAGGAGGCAGGGGACACGATGTTTTACCCAGGTTCGGGCCCTCTCTATGGAGGTAATACCCTACTTCCTGCTTGATTGATCTTGATGATATGAGTATTACAAGAGTTGATCTACCACGAGATCATAGAGGCTAAACCCTAGAAGCTAGCCTATGATTATGATTGTTGTTATCCTACGGACTAAACCCTCCAGTTTATATAGACACCGGAGGAGGCTAGGGTTATACAGAGTCGGTTACAAAGAAGGAGATCTAACATCCGGATCGCCAAGCTTGTCTTCCACGCAAAGGAGAGTCCCATCCGGACACGGGACGAAGTCTTGAGTCTTGTATCTTCACGGTCCAACAGTCCGGCCAAAGTATATAGTTCGGCTGTCCGGATACCCCCTTATCCAGGACTCCCTCAGTAGCCCCTGAACTAGGCTTCAATGACGATGAGTCCGGCGCGTAGATTGTCTTCGGCATTGCAAGGCGGGTTCCATCTCCAAATACTCCAAAGTAGATTAAGGATCGTCTCCGACTCCATAAGATAATTTCCGCACACCACTGTAGAGAGCATAACACTTTACAAATCTAATCCGCTGACAATTTTTCACGGTGTGCCCTTACGCAGCGGCCTGGCTCAATATGAACCGGTCTTTCTCGGCCTACCACGACACGCACTGCAAGGTAGTTTTACTGGCACGCCTTGTCGAAGCAGAGATCGTGTTCCCCTTATTGCGGGATTCCCATCAATACGGGCGCGGGCAACCCCACTATGCCTGTTGGTATGACTCCGTGTTTTCAGGCAAGTCCCAAGCGGTTACGCTGAGGACGCTTGATATTCACCCCTTTATAGAGGGGCCGAGGCCTATCCCTCTTTCCTACCACGCTTGTGCCTTTCCGCATCTCGAGTTCCAACACCCGAAGCCCAAGCTTAGCCACTTCGGATCTTCAATCATGTCCGGATCCAACCTTCAAGGCAGTGGATGGCCTCCTCTGTCACAGAGGAGGACATTGCGAAGCTTAGGGAGGTCAGATATCTAACTGCCGACATCAAGCACAGGCTTCCTGCTCCAGGGCAGGTCATCCCTACTCCCAAGCCCAACGAGAGCGTCGTATTTGTTTCTCACTTCCTCCGTGGCTTAGGCTTCACCCTCGATCCCTTTGTGAGATGGCTCATGTTCTATTACGGGCTAGATTTTCATGATCTAGCTCCGGACTCCATCCTTCACATCTTGTCGTTTATCGTCGTGTGCGAAGCCTTCCTCCACATCACCCCGCACTTCGGCTTATGGCTCAAGACCTTCAATATAAAGCCGAAGGCGATCGAGGAGCGACATGCGGAGTGCGGAGGCGCTACAATAAGTAGAAACGCCGATGCCCCATGGCCAGAGGGCTTCTTCCCGGAGGTGTCCGATCTATGGCAGTAGAGGTGGTTCTACATCACGGCTCCTAGAGGCACAAAGTGGGTGGCTGCCCCCGACTTCCGCTCGGGTCCTCCGCCTCAACTGCCGTCGTGGGCCAACGTGGGACTGGATTGGGGGCCTGCTAATGACATACCGACATTGCAGAGCTGCATTCGGGAGCTTCTTGAGAGGGACATCAGTCTTGTCAGCGTAATTCAGGTAATGCTAGTCCGACGGATCTTGTCGTGCAAACGTCGGCCTCTCCGGATGTGGGAGTTCAACCAGAAGGTCCGCGAACTATTCAGCACTTCTTCCGCATGACGCTCAAAGGGATGTGTAGGTTATTCTTTAGACCACAAGTAAAGTGTCCGGACACCACCGAGGATGCGGGCCTGAGCTGCAACCGCCCAGATACCCAAGTAAGTAACCTAGAAACCGAACACTTCATTTATATTTATCACAACATTATTCTGAAAACCATCCGCATGCCAGATTGGCTCAAGCAAGCAAGGAGAGAATCAGTGTCCGCACCACTTCTCAAGGCTCGCCTAGTCCTACAATAGCCAGGATGCTTAGTCGTGTGCTAAGTCAAGTGCCCTCGGGGAAACACGAAGGGAAGAACAGAGAAGCAGAGCTTCGCACATTGCACACCCAAACCGGGGGAATTACTATTTCCATGAAGGACGATAGTCGGGGAGGGGAATCTAAGGTCTCCTCCCCCCGTGGGAAGAAGAGGGCCACCTCCGAAGACTTGGAGATGGAGGTTCCTAGACAACGGAAGAAAACTTCACCAGGGGGCCCTGCCCCGGAGGGCGTCCTCACCGCGCCATGCCCGCAAATGGGCCAGCCCTCCACCGAGCTGTAAGTTAATCGTAAATACAAAGCTACTGCTTCCTCCTCTGAGAACAATAACCAGGATCCATTCTTTGCAGTCCGGCTAGTAGCTCTTCTCGACAGAGTTCGTCTTCGGGGGATCTTCTTCCGGAGATGATGGAGAGTGAAACCCCACCTGCCTCTCCGCCTCATGGGGCGGGTGACCCCGAGGTGTCATCACGGAGGAGTCCAGATTCGCTGAGGCCAGAAGCTAAATCTTTGGCCGCCCTGAGCCCGGAGCGTTCGGCTCCCACGGGGGGCAATAAGAAGGGTCCGGCATAGTCCGACGACCGGCCGGACACGCTGACGGGCCTTCTAGAGCAAGCTGCTCTCTCGGAGGATCACCGTTCGTTAATGGGCATGGTGCTTGAGAAGATTTCATCCGCCACAAGCGGGTTGAATGAAGCTTTTACGATCCTGCTCAAAGGCTTTGAGGTACATAATGAAATACGTAATTTTTTTGGTTGTACCGCACGCGTTAGGTGTGCTCCGTATGGATAGTAGCCCCTGAGACTCTGGTTGCCAGCCCTAGGCGGCAAACGGAGGATCACACTCTTAAGTAATGATTTCACTGCATTCATGCGCAGGTGGCTAAGGGTCCGGCGGTAGACCGGACCGCTGAATTCGCCGAACTGAGGCGACAGATTGAAGTTGTGGACGCCGACATCACGCTTGTGAATGAGCGGCTTAACGAGTCATAGAGTATGTACTTTGTTTTCCTTATTTGTTATAGGAATTATTAAGAGGAGCATAATGTTAATGTGATATGCTTCGGCTGAGGCGGAGCTGCTGCCGTGGAGGCCCTGAGGGCGGAGCTTGCCCTAGCCAAGGAACTAGCCCGGGCTAGCAATGCAGCTGCCCTAAAGGCGGCCGAAGATTTGAGAGCCGAACATGCTGCTCATCACGGAAGCGGTGATAAAATAGTCGAGATGGCTATAGAGCTAAGCGACACCGCCGGCCGGTATGAGCTCCTTGAAAAGGTGAATCAGGTGAAGTTGGCTGACCTGAAGAAGGCCCTTGATGCGGCCAAGGAGACGCGTTCCGAAATTAGGGATGCGCAGGAGGAGCTCTGACAGGCCGGAGAAATCGCGGCTGGAAGCCCCTATTTGTTGCGGATAAAGTTCTTAGATCCAAAATACACTCCTCTGGATCGGCGCTGGAGCGCTGCAGACGCGTATGCGGATCTTGCAAAAAGTACGGCTGATGCGACCAAGTTTTTTGAGGATCAAAAAGATAGTGAGCTAGAAAGGCTGTTCTGGTCGCAATTCAGTGCTTCAATCCGCCCGTTGCCATTGAGTGAAAGGATGGCCGCTGTGGCCGAGCTCCATAGGTTGTCCGGTCTTGCAATGAGGTCTGTAATAGATCATCTATGGCTGAAGGGACCGAAGCCGGACAGTTATTTTGGTTTAGTACAACAATTCATTGGCGCTGTATCACGAATCAATGCCATGAAGAGGTCGGCGTGCATAGAGGGTGCGCGGATGGCTCTTGCCTGGGCAGATATGGAGGCCACCATCAGTGCAACCCAGAATCCGGCGGGAAGCCAGGATCCAGCCGAGCACTATTTCGAGTAGGTAACAGAAGGTGCTCATTTAATAGAGGCTCAGTGCTCGAAGAGTGTCATGTTCGAGTGACAAATCATTCCGTTGTAAAAACAATTGTATTTTAATTATAGAGGCTATGTTTATACTTTTGCCCGAAAGTGTTATTGTGCCTCTGTGCGGCCGCTTGATGTATATATATAACCGAAAGTTAGCAATGTTATTTCATCCCCACGCATACAATGCGGGGTGTTCGCAAAATGTGTGTAATCACACTTGATCCAGCGTCTTAGTCCATTAAGGAGGTGATCGCACGTCGAACTAGGCAACCTGACTATATAGCTTTAACACTTTCACTTAGCCATAGGAGTTTGACGGTGGGGCTACTATGTAGCCCCTGGTACCTTTGCGTGCATCCGGATACGGGCGCGTGTGTACATGACCGGGAAACGGTCCTTCGTTAATGCGGAAAAATCCTAAAGATTCTGATGAGTCCTCGAGTGGTTGACCAGTCTCTCGGTATATCATGACAAATGGGCTGACTTTTCTATCGAGGTGCTCATCCGAATAACTAGGCACAATCGCAGTAGTTCTCATTTGGCCGCCTTAGCCGATAGAAGCGGAACGTAAGGCAGCAAACCCAGGAGCCGGGCAAACCCAACATTTGACCAAAGACATGATTCAGAGCTGATGCATATAAGGCCAAACTCGCGACGCCGAACACTCCCGAAGGTATTCGGACTTTATAATATATACTAGGCTGAGTAGCACCCTTGATTATGAACCCTGTATTTCCAGGTACATGCGGTAGTCTGACGTGGCGAAATGCCAATAACGCCAGTATCCCCTGTGGGTGTATTGAGTACCCATGGGATGTCAAGCAACAAGAGACAATAAAGAAGGTTTACACAGGGCTTAATCTAAAGAGAAACCTTTGAGCGGGCCTCGCTGCACGCCCGCGCTTTTGTCTCCATGCAGCCGTGGTCTCCGTAGGGTGTCGCATTTAATGGTGTCTGTGAAAAGGAAAACTCATGTAAAAGAGTATGGCGTAAGCGTGCGAAGAGTTGGTTATTATCAATGGATAGTAGAAGTGTAAGACATTGGCCTGTTAATAAGGTCAAGCTAAAAGGTGGGCTTTATTGCATGTTTGCAGCCCCTGATGCCCTCTATGGGATTACATGTATAGCACCCAGCTTAGGTTTATCTGGGCTGTTACCGACGGTGGTGCGCCGGACTCGTCTAACCGTGTCCGCGGTCTTAACGACCAATCATGCGTTCTGATTGGAGAGGCCGCTTAGTGTCCGGCTGCTAGAGCCGCCGCATACTCTTCCGCACATAAGGAATGCTCTTTATTTCCGCTAACGGTGATGACGCCACGTGGACCGGGCATCTTGAGTTTAAGGTAGGCATAGTGCGGTACTGCGTTGAAGTGAGCGAAGGCCATTCTTCCTAGCAATGTATGATAACCACTTCGGAGGGGAGCGATGGTGAAGAGTAATTCTTCGCTTCTGAAGTTGTCTAGAGAACCGAATGTCACCTCTAATACGAGGGAGCCCCTGCAGCGGGCCTCAACGCCTGGTATCACCCTTTAAAGGTGGTGTTACTTTGGCTGATTCTGGATGGGTCTATCCCCATCTTGGGGACAGTGTCTTGATATATTAGATTGAGACTACTGCCGCCGTCCATGAGGACACGAGTGAGATGGTATCCATCGATTATTGGGTCGAGCACCAAGGCAGCAGATCCTCCGTGCCGGATACTAGTCGGGTGGTCCATGTGATCAAAGGTGATCAGGCAGGCCGACCAGGGGTTGAGTTTGGGGGCGACGGGCTCTATAGCTTATGCGTCTCTGGGGGCGCGTTTGCGCCTTCTCTTTGGTATGTGAGTCACGTAGATCATGTTTCCTGTTTTTACCTCTCGTGGGAATTTTTTCTGTCCCCCCGCTGTTCGGCTGGCGAGGCTCATCCTCGTCTTCACTTGGTGTTTCCCTTCCCTTGCGTTCGGCATTTAACTTGCCGGCCTGCTTAAAGACCTAGCATTCTGTGTTAGAGTGGTTCGCAGGTTTTTCAGGGGTGCCATGAATTTGGCACAATCTGTCCAGGACTTTGTTCATGCCGGATGGTCCCTCTTTGCTGCCTTTAAATGGCTTCTTTTGTTGACATGGTCGAGAGCCCCTGAATCCGGCGTTGACCACCATGTTGTCCGGACTTTCTTCCTTGTTTCGACACTTGTTTTTATTGTGCCGTGGCTTCCCATTGCCATCCCTAATTTCGGATGTGCCCGGGTCGCTGGTGCCTCTACGGGCCAACCAGCTGTCTTCACCCATGCAGAAGCGGGTCATAAGGCTTGTTAAGGCTGCCATTGTCCTCGGCTTTTCTTGGCCGAGGTGTCTGGCGAGCCACTCGTCTCGGATATTGTGCTTGTAGGCCACTAGGGCTTCGGCATCCGGACAATCGACAATTTGATTCTTCTTAGTGAGAAATCTGTTCCAAAGCTTACGGGCGGACACTCTGGGCTGTTGAATTATGTGACTTAAATCGTCAGCGTCCGGAGGTCGGACATAGGTCCCTTGAAAATTGGCCCTGAAAGCGTCCTCAAGTTCTTCCCAACTTCCGATTGAATTTTCGGGGAGGCTTTTCAACCAGTGCCGAGCTGGCCCCTTCAACTTGAGTGGAAGGTATTTGATGGCGTGGAGGTCGTCCCCATGAGCCATGTGGATATGAAGGATAAAATCTCAATCCGCACTCCTGTGGTCCGCATTCCGTCATATGCCTCTATATTCACGGGTTTGAATCCTATGGAAATTCGTGATCCAGTACTCTTCGGTGAAGCATGAGGTGCGCAACCCTCTCAGATATCAGACATGTTGTGGCATGCTGTCAACTGTTGTTGTGTCCGGTGTTGATTCTGAACTGGTATTCGATCAGTCTAATCGTTTTGGTGACTGTAATCCTGCACCTAAGCATGTCCTCTAGATCCATAGATGGACCTGGTTGTGTCGGCCTTTTTGTCCAGGAGCTCGCGAAAATCATGTGCGGCATCGGTAGCTGCTCTATCGCGGTCATGAAGTGGTTGGTCTAGCCTACTGGCCGTATTGTTCTTCGGTGGAATGGCCTCATCGTTGAATTTTGGCAGCAGCTTGCGCTTTGGGTAGCTCTTTGTGTGGCGATCGATGCCATATTTTTCTTCAGTGTCTAGCACTTTGTTCCATCTGCGGTTGAGTGTTTCCTGCGTGGCCTTAAGCCTTTGCTTTTGCTTCTTTAGGCTTCTCGCAGTGGCCATAAGCCTTCTGTGGAGGTTATCTCGTTCCAAACATTTTTCCGGGATGATGAATGCATCGTCATCCGGACTGCATTTTCTCCGAAGGCAGGTTGATGAGTTCGACCTCGGGATCGCTGAGATCGGGCGCCCGCCCGTGCTGTGTTCGCGTGACTGGCTCGCCCCGCTCCATCGCGGGTCCATATGGTCATTGTTGCCTTTGGAGTTGACTGGGGTGTCGATTTTTCTAGGTTATTATCGCTATTTTTACTGTGGCTGGACTTAGAGCGGCGTCTGCACCGTCCTTTTGGCTTTTGTCCAGGGGTTTTATCCTCCTTTGTGTCCTTTTTGTCGCCATTGTCCTCCTTAGGCGTGTCCACCATGTATATATCATATGATGAGGTGGCAGTCCAGCGCCCCATGGGCGGTGGTTCCAAATCATCCCCTATGCCGACGTCCATATCGTCGGTGTCGTCGGAGTCAAAGACAAGCATGTCTGTTACGTCATCGACAGTGGCTATTGAGTGGGTGGTGGGTGGGCGGAGATTTTCTTCGTCGTCCAAATCCCCCTCTAGCCGGACATAGTTCGGCCAAGAGTCTTCTGACAAGGAGAGAGACCTTAAAGAGTTTAGCACATCGCCAAAGGGTGGGTGCTAAAAGATATCCGCAGCGGTGAACTCCATTACTCAAGCCCAATCGGGTTCGATGGTCCCGAGTGTGTAAGGTCTCGATCCTACAGCCGGACACAAGTCCGGGGGTCCGGTGACATAGACTTCCTTAGAGGTGGAGTCTGTGTTCGTCTCTACCACCGATGAGTATGCGGCCTCCGGGGCGGGGTCCATCCACCCGTCCTCGGACAACGCGATCTGCCCGGGATTTAGGTCTAGAGCTACTGCAGGTCTAAACCGTGCTCGTCGTGACTGTTCGCCGCTCCTGGCGTAGGCCTGAATCCATTGAAGATCAAGTTTCCGAGGATATCGGCCGTGTAGTTCAAGTTTACGAACTTGACCTGATGGCCTGGGGCGTAGCCGTCGATCTGCTCCAGATGGCCAAGCGAATTGGCCCGCAGTGCGAAGCCGCCGAACACGAAGATCTGTCCGGGGAGAAAAGTCTCACCCTGGACCGCGTTGTTGTTGATGATTGAAGGAGCCATCAAGCCTTGTTGCGACGACACAGAGGAACTCTCAGTGAAAGCACCAAGGTCGGTATCAAAACCGGCGGATCTTGGGTAGGGGGTCCCGAACTGTGCGTCTGAGGCCAATGGTAACAAGAGGCAGGGGACATGATGTTTTACCCAGGTTCGGGCCCTCTCTATGGAGGTAATACCCTACTTCCTGCTTGATTGATCTTGATGATATGAGTATTACAAGAGTTGATCTACCACGAGATCTTAGAGGCTAAACCCTAGAAGCTAGCTTATGATTATGATTGTTGTTGTCCTACGGACTAAACCCTCCGGTTTATATAGACACCGGAGGAGACTAGTGCTACGTCTTGAGCTTGCGTTGGTTTTCCTTGAAGAGGAAAGGGCGATGCAGCAATAGTAGCGTAAGTATTTACCTCGGTTTTTGAGAACCAAGGTATCAATCCAGTAGGAGGCTCCTCAAAAGTCCCATGCACCTACATAAACAAACAAAGAACTCGCAATCAACGCAATAAAGGGGTTGTCAATCCCTTCACGGCCACTTGCGAAAGTGAGATCTAATAGAGATAGTATGATAAGATAAATATATTTTTGGTATTTTATAATATAGATGCAAAAAGTAAAGATGCAAATAAAAGTAGATTGAAACCTTATATAATAAAAGATAGACCCGGGGGCCATAGGTTTCACTAGAGGCTTCTCTCAAGATAGCATAAGTATTACGGTAGGTGAACAAATTACTGTCGAGCAATTGATAGAAAAGCGAATAATTATGAGATTATCTAGGCATGATCATGTATATAGGCATCACGTCCGCAACAAGTAGACCGACTCGCCTCGCATCTACTACTATTATCGCACACATCGAGCGACTCCTCGCCGCATCTAGAGTATTATGTTCATAAGAACAGAGTAACGCCTTAAGCAAGATGACATGATGTAGAGGGATAAACTCATGCAATATGATATAAACCCCATCCTTTTATCCTCGATGGCAACAATACATTACGTGCCTTGCAACCCTTTTCACACGGGTAAGGACACCGCAAGATCGAACCCAAAGCTAAGCACTTCTCCCATGGCAAGAAAGATCAATCTAGTAGGCCAAACCAAACTAATAATTCGAAGAGACTTGCAAAGATAACTCAATCATACATAAAAGAATTCAGAGGAGATTCAAATATTTCTCATAGATAAACTTGATCATAAACCCACAATTCATCGGATCTCGAAAAACACACCGCAAAAAGAGTTTACATCGAATAGATCTCCACAAGAGAGGGGGAGAACATTGTATTGAGATCCAAAAAGAGAGAAGAAGCCATCTAGCTAATAACTATGGACCCGAAGGTCTGTGGTAAACTACTCACAACTCATCGGAGGGGCTATGGTGTTGATGTAGAAGCCCTCCGTGGTCGATTCCCCCTCCGGCGGAGCGCCGGTGAAGGCTCCAAGATGGGATCTTGTGGATACAGAAGGTTACGGCAGTGGAAATTGTGTTTCGTTGGCTCCTTGGATGTTTTCGGGGTACGTAGGCTTATATAGGAGGAAGAAGTACGTCGGTGGCCGTCCGAGGGGCCCACGAGATAGGGCGGCGTGCCCTACCCTCTCGTGGCCGTCTCGACTGCTTCTTGACTTGCACTCCAAGTCCTCTGGATCACGTTCGTTCCAAAAATCACGCTCCCGAAGGTTCCATTCTGTTTGGATTCCGTTTGATATTCCTTTTCTTCGAAATACTGAAATAGGCAAAAAAACAGCAATACGGGCTGGGCCTCCGGTTAGTAGGTTAGTCCGAAAAATGATATAAATGTGTAAAATAAAGCCCATAAACATCCAAAAGGGGTAATATAACAGCATGGAACAATAAAAAATTATATATACATTGGAGACGTATCAAGCATCCCCAAGCTTAATTCCTGCTCGTCCTCGAGTTGGTAAATGATAAAAACGGAATTTTTGATGTGGAATGCTACCTAGCATAATTCTCAACGTAATTTTCTTTATTGGGGAATGAATGTTCAGATCCAAATGATTCAAAATAATAGTTCATATTGACATAAGAAATAGTGATACTTCAAGCATACTAATCAAAGTAATCATGTCTTCTCAAAATAACATGGCCAAAGAAAGTTATCCCTACAAAATCATATAGTCTGGTTGTTGCTCTATCTTCATCACACAAAGTATTTGATCATGCACAACCCCGATGACAAGCCAAGCATTTGTTTCATACTTTAATAATCTCAAACATTTTCAACTTTCACGCAATACATGAGCGTGAGCCATGGGCATAGCACTATATGTGGAATAGAACGGTGGTTGTGGAGAAGACAAAAAGGAGAAGATAGTCTCACATCAACTAGGCGAATCAACAGGCTATGGAGATGCCCATTAATAGATATCAATGTGAGTGAGTAGGGATTGCCATGCAACTGATGCACCAGAGCTATAAATATATGAAAGCTCAACAAAAGAAACTAAGTGGGTGTGCATCCAACTTTTTTTCTCACGAAGACCTAGGGCATTTTGAGGAAGCCCATCATTGGAATATACAAGCCAAGTTCTATAATGAAAAATTCCCACTAGTATATGAAAGTGACAACATAGGAGACTCTCTATCATGAAGATCATGGTGCTACTTTAAAGCACAAGTGTGGAAAAAGAGATAGTAGCATTGTCCCTTCTCTCTTTTTCTCTCATTTTATTTATTTTTATTTTTCTTGTTTTCTTTTTCTTTTTTCTTGGCCTCCCTTTTTTTGGCCTTTCTCTTTTTTTTTCTTTTTGTAAAGTCCGAATTCTCATCCCGACTAGTGGGGGAATCACAGTCTCCATCATCCTTTCCTCACTGGGACAATGCTCTAATAATGAAGATCACCACACTTTTATGGATTTACAACTCAAGAATTACAACTTAGAACAAGATATGCAATGCCTCCGGTGGTGTACCGGGATATGCAATGAATCAAGAGCGACATGTATGAAAATTATGAAGGTGGCCTTGCCACAAATACAATGTCAACTACATGATCATGCAAAGAGCAATATGACAAAAGTAATGCGTGTCATATGAACGGACCGGTGGAAAGTTGCATGGCAATATATCTCGGAATGGCTATGGAAATGCCATAATAGGTAGGTATGGTGGCTGTTTTGAGGAAGGTATATGGTGGGTGTATGGTACCGGCGAAAGTTGCACGGCACAAGAGACGCTAGCAATGGTGGAAGGGTGAAAGTGCGTATAATCCATCGAAGATCAAGTTTCCGAGGATATCGGCCGTGTAGTTTGTCGGTGTCAAAACCGGCGGATCTCGGGTAGGGGGTCCCGAACTGTGCGTCTAGGCAGATGGTAACAGGAGACAAGACGATGTTTTTACACAGGTTCGGGCCCTCTCGATGGAGGTAAAACCCTACTCCTGCTTGATTAATATTGATGATATGGGTAGTACAAGAGTAGATCTACCACAAGATCAGAGAGGCTAGACCCTAGAAGCTAGCCTATGGTATGATTGATGTTCATCCTACAGACTAAAGCCCTCCGGTTTATATAGGCACCGAAGAGGGTTAGGGTTACACAAAGTCGGTTACAATGGTAGGAGATCTACATATCCGTATCGCCAAGCTTGCCTTCCATGCCAAGGAAAGTCCCATCCGGACACGGGACGAAGTCTTCAATCTTGTATCTTCATAGTCCGGCCATCCGACACCCAGAATCCAGACTCCTCAAGAGCCCTCGAACCAGGGTTCAATGACGACGAGTCCGACGCATGATTGTCTTCGCATTGCAAGGCGGGTTCCTCCTCCGAATACTTCATAGAAGATTTTGAACACAAGGATAGTGTCCGCTCGCAAAATAAGTTCCACATACCACCGTGAGAGAGAATAATATTTACACAACTTCAATCACGACGATTCCGTGGCGTGACACCACAACACGCCAAGCCTTTATTCGAATCGCTTTTACCGTCCCACCTCAAAGACGCTTAGCGAGGCCGCTTCTTGGCACGCCTTGTCAAAGCAGTAGATCGTGTCCCTTATTCCGTGATTCTCATCAATACGGGCGTGGTAACCCAACCGCGCTTTGATTATGGCGCTTGGGAGATAAGCTTAGTTTTACTGTGCTAGTGGGGACACATAGCTTCGTCTCATCCATATAAGGGATAAGGATCCACCTTTTACCTACGCCTTCTTCCTCCTTTGCTCATCCATTTCCGCGCACTTGAGCTCCGGCACCCAAGTCCGCACATCCCACCTAAACCTTCTCCAGCCATGTCCGGATCGGGAGGCAAGTGGATGGTCTCCTCCGTCACGGAGGGGCACATCAAAAAGCTGCGGAAGGCCGGATACTTGTCCAACGACATCGCGCATCGGCTCCCCGACAAGGGGCAGCTTATCCCCACCCCCAGGCCCCATGAGAGGGTGGTGTTCCTCACCCACTTCCTCCGCGGACTAGGTTTTCCACTTCATCCATTTGTTCGAGGGCTCATGTTCTACTACGGCTTGGATTTCCACGATCTGGCCCCAAATTTCATCCTCAACATCTCGGCATTCATCGTCGTGTGCGAGGCCTTCCTCTGCATCCAGCCCCACTTCGGCTTATGGCTGAAGACCTTCAATGTCAAGCCGGTAGTAGGGCGGCCGCCAGCGGAGGCGGAGGTGCCATGGTGGGCAAGATGGCCAACGCCCTATGGCTCGAGGGCTCCTTCATGGAGACCATAAAGGTGGCAATCGTGGTGGTTCTACATCACCGAGCAGCAGGACTTAAATGGGCAGCGGCCCCGAATTCGATCCGCTTCCCTACATGGCTCACCTCTTGGAAAGAGACGGGCCCGACATGGGGTAATTCGAAGAGCCGACCGACCTGACCTGGCCCAAAACCTGGTGAACAAGAAGCTCAAGCTTGTCAACGTAGTCCGTGTGATGCTCATCCGCCGGATCCTCCCGTACAACAACGGGCCTTCAACTTATGGGAGTTTGATCCGCACAGCACCAAAGTTCTGAGCAGTGCTCTTCGACACTACGCACGTAAGATGCCCGGAAGGTGTTGTTCAAGGGCGCCGAGGCTCCGCATTCGCCATCAAGATCGCGGATTCAGCTCGCAGCGCCAAGCCAGCCGAGGTAAGCTATTTTACCCTTTACAGACACTTGTTTTTCATAGTTTGACTCTATGCAAGATCTAAACTCCTTACCTTTGACAAGACTGCAAAAGACGCCCAGCAGGTTAACCGTCTGCCCCTTGCCGAAGACTCCAAAGTGGACGCCCGATTAACGGGGCAGCTGGTTCCGGACCTCACATGGCGCCGGAGAAGAAGGACAAGAAGAAGGCCACGGGAACTCGAAGGAGTTCCTGGCGCCAGGTGTTGTCGGACTCATCGTCCGATGACTCCGAGGTGGACTCCTCCCGCCAAGACGAGGAGGAGGAAGAGGCCTCTCTCAATGGGGAGAGAAGAAAGGCAGCCGCCCCTAACCGGGAGGCCGAGGGTCCAAGAAGGGAAGGACCTTCCTCCCATTACTTCCACCAACGCCGACGACGGCGAAGAGGAGTGGCCACCGAGGGCTAAGCCTCGCGAAATCGTAAGTGTCCGGATACCGTAATAACTCATGGCGCTTTCATTTGTCGCATGTAATCTCCTAACACCGAATATAACCTCGCAACCCGCCTAAGGACGGGCTCGACGCTTCAACGAAGCGCTCCTCGATTCGCTTGGACGTGAATAGCACTCACTTCCGCTGCCTCCTCTCCTCGCGCCGGATGACGCCGAGGTGGGGTCCCAAAAGGCCCAGCCAGAGGAGGTGGTCCAGAGGCGCCGCAAGGCAACCTCCCTGACTCCAGCGCAAGGGGATAAAACCCCAAAGGGCTCTAAGTCCGCCTCGGTCGACTCCGCACCGAACCTTCGGTTCCGGAGTCCGCAGCGCCCCATTCGTGAGAAGGGTTAGATCGCGACACCGTGACTCCGGCCCAACCGGAGGCACCAGATAATTTGTCGGAGGCGCTTAACGGCGCTCCATCAACGAGGAGCACCGCACCACTACTAGGAAAAGCCTATACACGTAATCTTACCAAAGACGCTTCTTCAAAATACCACGCTATCGCTACTTAGCAGCAGCAAGATGTCCGCCAAACGCGCTGCCGATTTGAAGTAGCAAGAGCGCGTGTATCGCATACATCGCTATCGCTATAGTTGCCATGACCTTGGCCCCTCGCTAGCTATAGCAGAGCAAGACTTCATCAGAGAGCGCCATTACTACTAAAGTTAATCAGCTGCTTTGGCAAACGCGCCACAACTATCCCTACCTTATCCCCACGCACGACCGGCCCTCTCACTCACACTCTCACTCGCCACACAACCGTCAAGCCGTCTGTCACCGCCGCCGCCTTTCGTGGGTCCGTCCGCCGAGGTACTCCTCCTTCCGTCTCCCTCCTCCATCCTCCACGCACATCCTCCTTCCCGCGACCACCCTCCTCCTCCGCCGCCCTCCTCCTCACCTGGCCGCCTCCTCCTCCGCCGTCGGCAGCCTCCTCCCACCGCCTCGACCTCGCCGCCCTAGCTACCTCTCCATCGCCTCACCCCCGCCACTAGTTAGTACTAGATTTAGTAGTAGTTGATGTTAATTTAGGTTAGCTAGTACTAGATGTTGCTTAGTTAGTACTAGATTTTTAGTAGTAGTAGTGGTAGTTGAACTACTTTAGTTGTAGTTGAACTAGTTTAGTAAGTAAATTAATAAACTAGTTGAACTAGTTGAATTAATGTAACTAATCTATTTTTAGTAAGATAATTAATATAACTAGTTGAACTACTTTATTTTTAGAAAGAACTAGTTTTTTTCTATTTATAGTAAGTTTATATTTAGTAAGAACTAGTTGAATTAATAAAACTTGTTGAACATGGCATGTTTGTTGTTAGTGATAACTTATATGGTTTCAGTGACCTCCACGTCCCCTCGCCACCGACCCTCCGACATCCCCGCGCCGTCCGAGTCACCAACCCTCCGACATCGCGGTGAGACCAAATAAATATCCTTGTATATCTTGTGTTGTTGCTCAAATTGATATGTGGTTGCCCAAGTGGCCGCTCATGTTCAGTTTACATCTCCGAGTGGCCTATGTTTTGCCGGAGTGTTGATTAATTTCGCTCCGCAAATTTCAGCGCCGATATGTCCTCTTTAGCAAAGGTCATGCCGATTTTGTCGTGAATTTCGCATGACTTGTGCTAGAATATGTACATGTTTAATCTTTGAATTATGATTGTAGGAAATGTCGACGGACGATGACGGTCTCCGGGGAGTGTAGATGGTGCCACGACGATCGAGGTATGTGCGATACAGTTCGCTCGGCCGACTAAGATCGGCGCTTCAAAGATTAAGCTCGAGGAGACCTTCAATTGTGAAACGGCACGCAACAACGACAAGTGTTTTTTCTCCATTAAGCATGACTTCAACTATTTCAACGTAATTTTCATATTTTACATTCGACTAGCTTATCCCATGCCATGCAAGACGCTATGTCTTGGAGAGGATGGGTTTTGAAGACCATGAAAATTTCAAACAAAGAAAATACACCTAAGGACCCATCATGATATGGATTTTGAAGTAAACCTATACAATGCTCAGAGCGTAACCCATTTTGGTTGCCAAAATTGGGAAGCACTTTGCAAAATGTATGGTTTTTATGAGGGTATGATTGTCACCATGGATCTTGGTGATCCCGACAATGAGGAAGACAATATGGACATTTGGGTCCTTGTTGATACGCCCGATTGTACCGCTTATGTGAGTTTCTCAAATATAGTTATTAACTAATTTATATTGTTTATTTCAAAATAGTTGATAGCTTATTTCCATTGACAACTTATTTTGATTCTTCAAAGATCGTGCGGAAGATGGTAGATAAAACCCACTACAATCAAGGCACCCAATTAACGATAAGGAGAAAAATCATCCGATCACATTTTGTACTCTTCTTGAGAATTACAATGACTATTATCGAACTCCTCCAAATTATGGTGAATACGTGCCACTAGTGCATGTGTTGAACAATGATAACTTCTCCGAGATACCCCGTAAGATTTTTTACTATTACGACATCCGCATTTTTTGCATACTTCTAAAACTAGTACATCATTGCTAACTACGGTTATTATTATGTTTTTCAATGTAAACTCCCGATGGATTGTGTGCCTCATCCGATGTCTCGCATGGTCGCCTCGCCTGAACATACCGCCTGTAAATTCACGGAGCTCACCTGCATATCGGATTTCTAAAACCCGTGAACACATGATCATCGAGAATGGAAGAAATGTATGGACATTCGCAAGGAGGTTCTTGGAAGTAATATTCATAAAGGCAAGAATGGGAGACAGTTAATCTCCACTCTCCATAATGGAGAGTCAGGCTATCTTGTTTTTTTGTTATTTTACCTTAGAAAATGTAGTAGGTCTTAATCAAATGTAATAGGTCCTATGAGGTACAATATGTTTATTATGTGGTAATGTGTTAGAGTTGATAATGATGATCTTGAGGAGGTGTTATGTGATGTCAATGATGAAAACGATGATATTGAGGAGTTGTTATATGACAATGATGTATTATGATGCTAAGTTGTTAATGATATGATGATGATGATGATATTATTATATATTGGTGAAAGAATCATGATTAGTTTCAAGTGGATGGACATCCACTTGAAACTAGTCCACGTTCTTTCACCCCATGATGTAATAACTCATTATGGTGTAAAACAATCTCTAAATTCGTTGTATGAAAACTTGTGTAAAGGTGTATGAATACAACATGAAAAAGAAAAGAAATAAAATACTAAATAATAGTAGTAGCTGGTAAGGAGAAGCGCCATTACTAATTACCAAAGAGCGATGTTCTAAAGAACCGATGCTACTAAGTCAATTTAGCAAGAGGCTGGTCAAGACGCCGCTATTGCTAAGCATTAGTCAGAAGCGCCTTATCAAGAGCGCCCCGCCTGCTGCCATCGATAGGCCCAAACCCGCTACTTGTTGCTAGGCTTTTCCCTAGTAGTGCACTATTATGAGTGTGGAGATCCGTAAAGTTCGGTTCGCCAAGAGCGGGCTGACTCGTGCCAGCCTTCTAACAAAGCTTTGAGGTATGTATTTAAGATATGTGAAAATGTTACAAGATAGACAAGAGTCCTCGATGCTCGGGTTTGGTGTTCGGTAAGAAAAGCTGAACTGAGGATCTAAAAGATGTACGAAGGAGTCTAACATAAGTATGTCAATATGGGAATGTGGGCTGCGCTGCTGACCTTTGCCGCACTGACTGCGGAGGCCAATGCATTGAAGCAGAGCCTCGAGCGGTCCGAGAACGAGCTCGGCCTTGCCAAAAAGCAGCTCGAGGACAAGGAAGGTAAGCAATACCATATGGAAGTATATAAAGGATGTGGTTGCAAAAAATGACAGGAATAACGTGAGTATTGCAGGGGCCACGAACGAGGTGGCGTCCCTGAAGGAAGCGGTGTCCAAGGCCGAAAGCAATGCGGTTGCGGAGCGCACTGAGCGAGAGAAACAGGAGGTGCGGGTGGCGGAGGTGCGGCAAGAGCTCCAGTGCTCGTGGAAAAAACACGAGTTTGGAGCGTGACTCAAAGACTCGAGAGTCCGAGCTCGCCGCCCTTGAGAGCGCCTAAAGCCGCTAAGGTCAAGCCCAAAAGCCTCCAAGAAATTAAGGCATTGAAGAAGATAGCGGCGGTAAGGCATTCTTATGCAAAGGAAGCATGTGAACGTGAATTATCTGTTACTTACCCAAATCCGAGCTCTCCAGAGCATTCGCAGATCTGCCTGAAGCAGGTCCGCGTCGCCTGCTTCTACTGAGCCGAGGAGGGAGCTCGACGGAGAAGGTGTTCTGGTCTCAGTATGCTGAGGCCGGACATCCGGTGCCCTTGAGCGACCAACTGAAGCAGCTGGTTGAGCTCCATAAGGTGGCCAAACAGGCCATGAAGGGCCTCATAGTTCGGCTGTGGCCTAAGGAAGCCATGCCTGGGAGCTTCTTCGGGCTGGTGAGGCGGCTGGTGGACACCTGTCCATGGATTGAAGTCGTCAAGTGCTCCATCTGCATCGAAGGTGCCCGTAGGGCCCTTGCCCATGCTAAAGTGCACTGGGGCAGACCACCACCGGGCAGGGAGTATCGCAAGCCCGAGATGTATTATGAGGGCGTCCTGAAGGGTGCCCGCCTTATAGCGGGTGAATGCTCCAAAGATGTAATTTTTGAGTAAACTCGCATTTGTTATCCTGTATGCTGAAAACTTGTTCATATGCGCTAAGCAACGCTTCTGAATTTAAAATATTACCTTCAGGCGGCCGCTTATTAAATTTAAGAGATGGCGAAGTCATCGGCTTCGCCCCCATGCCACAAGTGCTGGGTGTTCGGATAAACTTGAGCGCTTTTTCCCATTCTTGGGTCCTTCGAGGGAGGCACTCAACGCAACGAACAAGGCAACCGGACTATAATGCTTGAACACTCTCACTTAGCCATAGAATTCTATAATTTTAAATTTCGGCGAAGTCCCTAGTATTCGGAAGACCGAGTTCGGGGCGCTATCCACGCCTGGGCCGGACAAAGCCGACTCCTCCCTCTAAGCGGCATAAGTCTTTAGGGACTCGAAAACCTCTCAAACAGGGACCGGCTCTCGCCCTATCATGATGGTCAGTTTCAGCTTTCTCCACTGAGGTGCTTAACCCAGCTCAACCGGGGCACAATCACAGTGGTTCTCCCAGCGCTATCTTAGCCTATATAACGGAATGTAAGGTACCAAAACATGGGAGCCGGGCAAACCCAACTATTGACCCAAGACATGATTCGGAGCCGATGCATATAATGCTATAAGTTCGGGGTGCCGCACTAAGTGTTCGGACTTATCACACCATATTTTGGGGTACTTAAGCCCCTGGTGTATTTGGCCATACCAAAGTGTACGGGTGCAACATGTCATAAGTGAACATATATAGATAGAAAAAGGAATGCAATAATAGGCAGAAGCTATGTATTGTTTATTCAAAAAAAGGCTGCGGTAAAAGCGGGACGATACAAATAGTGTGATAAGCAAGGGACGGGACTATTTGACATGTCCCCTCTAGGGCGTAGCCATGGATGATATGTGAAACAAGTATACTGCTCGTTATAGAGACCACCTGGACACTCGACGTAGCTTTCTGCTTCCCTGGCTGTTGCATCGTGTGTTCAGCGATTCTACTGCCGGACAGGGCTTCTTGAGAACGGAGTTCTAAAAGTAAGAAAACAAGAATGACACATTCAGGAGCCCCTGATGCGGTTGAGCCGCATTCTGGGCCTGCCGTGGTCGTGCCCCTCCCCCTATGCCCATGGTATTTCCCGAGCGTAATTATGTACGCTGGTACTGGTTTCGCATTTCGCGAGGGCTGGGTTAGCCGCATTGGTACGCGCGTTTCGGACGTACAGCGGTCTTTTGTAGGTTACTCGGGCGTGCTTGATGGTGTCCGGACGCTTAATAGCCGGACTCGAGAATTGCCTTGAGAGGTTGCTTTGTACTTCCGCCATGAGGGTCCGCCAGATGCTCCTCCGCTCAAGAGAGCGCTCGTGTTTCCGCTGACCGTAATGACTCCTCGAGGGCCCGCATCTTGAGCTTGAGGTATGCGAGTGCGGCACCGCATTGAACTTTGCAATGCGGTTCGTCCGAGCAAAGGCGTGATAGCCGCCGCAGAACGGGACTATGTCAAGATTAACTCCTCGCTTCGAAGTTATCCGGGATCCAAGACCACTTCAAGTGTAATCGAGCCTGCATAGCTTGGCCTCTACACTGTATGACGCCTTTAAAGGTCGCCTTTGTGGGTTTAATCCTTGAGGGTCTATGCCCATTTTATGCGATCAGATCCCGATAAAGCAGGTTCAGTCGTCGCTACCGCCCATCGTGACTCTAGTGAGGTGAAATCCGCTAACGATTGGGTATAGAACCATCGCGCAAATCCGCCATGGCGGATGCTAGTGGGTGGTCCTTCGATTAAAAGTGATCAGCAGAGGACCATGGATTGAACTTTGGGGCGATCGCTCCATCGCATATACGCCCCTTAGTGCACGCTCGCTCCCTTTTGGGTATGTGGGTTATGATATCATGTTCACCGTCCGCACTTGTAGGGGAAGCCCTTCGTCTCTTTATTTTTCGGGGCCGGGCTCCTCTCGTCGCTGCTATGCAGCCCCTTGTCATTGTTTTCGCATTTAACTTGCTCGCTTGCTTGAACACCCAACAATCCCTATTGGTGTGGTTGGCTGGTTTTTTAGGGGTGCCGTGTATCTCGCACGAGCGATCGAGTATTAGGTCCAAATTGGACGGGCCCGAAGTATTTCTTTTGAATGGCTTTTTCCACGACCGGTTTAGAGCCTTTGAATCCTGCATTGACCGCCAGATCCTCAAGATTATCGCCATTAATGCGGCGCTTGTGCTTGTTGCGACGCCGACCGCCGTTGTTGTCCTTGGTATCCGAATTACTGTGGCTCTTGGTCATGTTGTTACTACGAGCTAGCCAGTTGTCCTCTCCGCAAAAGCGGTCATGAGTGTTGTGAGGGCTGCCATGGATTTCAGCTTTTCCTATCCTAGGTGCCGTGCAAGCCACTCGTCATGATGTTATGTTTGAAGGCTGTAAGGGCCTCTCGTGATCCCGGACAAATCAACGATTTGATTTTTTCTTGGTTAGGAACCGTGTCTAGAATTGTTTGGCCGATTCCTCTGGCTGCTGAATTATGTGGCTTAGGTCATCGGCGTCTGGTGGTCGCACATAAGTGCCATGGAAATTGTCGAGGAATGCGGCTTCTAGGTCTTCCCAACAACCAATTGACTCTGCTGGCAAGCTGTTAAGCCAATGCCGAGCTGGTCCTTTAAGCTTGAGTGGGAGGTATTTGTTGGCATGTAGGTCATCACCGCGGGCCATGTGTATGTGAAGGAGATAGTCCTCGATCCAGACCGCAGGATCTGTTGTGCCATCGTATGATTCAATGTTCACGGGTTTGAAACCCTCAGGGATTTGATGATCCATCACTTCATCCGTGAAGCATAGTGGGTGTGCGCCTCAGATATTATATCACGACGCAGCTCAAATGAGCTTTGTTCATCGTGGTTCGCCCGCCGAATTGTTATATCAGCGTGACGATTATCGCCACGTGTAGTGGGCGCACACGCGATCCGTAGATCGATCTTGTTTGCCTTTGCCCTGCCCTCCAATATATCCCGCAGGTCCGGGCGACTTCCCGCGCCTTTGGTATTTTTTGAGCGCCCCGGGTGCGGCTTGAGTGGAGGGCCGAGAGGCTTCTCTGTCGTCAAGCCACGAGGTGGCCGGTCGGCTCAATCATGCGCTGGTGATGTAGGTTTAGGTGCTTCCTCCTCTAATCGGGTAGCAGCCTGCATTTTGGGTAGCTCTTGGAGGGCATTCGAAGTTCAGATTTTCGCCACCAGACTTCAGTCCATCTGTCGGCTAGCAAATCTTGGTCAGCTCTAAGTTGTTGCTGCTTTTTCTTGAGGCTGCTTGCCATGGCCATAAGCCTGCGCTTGAAACGCCTCCTGCTCGACGCGATCCTCGTGCACGACAAATTGTCGTCATCGAGGCTTGCCTCGCCTTCAAGGGAGGCATGTAATTATCGCCCCTCACCTCTTTGTCCGCCGCTCTCTCATGAGGGGTGGGCTCCATCCTCCGCGCTGAATCCCGCCGAGGGGGTTGTCTTCGCACCGTCCGGGTGTTATTGTCTCCGCACTGTAATCACCGTTTTTAAGGTGGCGGGATTTAGAGCGGCGCCGCTGACGCCGGCGCTTAGGCTGTTTCGTGGAGGGGTCATCCTCCATTGTTCCATCGCCATTCCCATCTTTTGGGATGTCCATCATGTATATGTTGTATGATGAGTAGGCTTTCCATTGCCCTGTAGGCGCTGGTTCTTGGTCGTCTCCTGCATCGTCGTCCATACCGTCGATGTCTTCGGAGTCGAAGTCGAGCATGTCGGTTAAATCATCGACAGTGGCTACAAAGTGGGTGGTGGGTGGGCTTTGAATTTCTTCGCCGTCCAAGATCCCAACCTTCCCGACCATAATCCGCCAGGCTCTCCTAATAAAGAGAGAGACTTTAGTGAATTCAGGATGTCGCCAAAGGGCGAAAGCCGAGAGATGTCCACGACAAGTTGAACTCCATGACCGCGCCCAATTAGATTCGGACAGGGGTGTGGAAGGTTTGGAGTCCGAGAGGAGTCCGCACCTTGAGTCACGAAGCCAGCAAGGACAGGGTTGGTGTTCGCTCAATCGCCAGAGATAGCAGCCCCGAGGCGGTGTCCAGCCACTGTCCTCGATCGCCGCAATCGGCTCCGAGCTAAGGGTCGGAGCAGACATCGGTGCGGGCCCGTGGCACCGTCCCCGCCAGAGCTAGATCATGCCTGCCGTGATAAATGTGGCGCGCTTTGTCGTGGCTCGAACCCGTCAAGATCAAGTCTCCGCGACGCCTACCGATAGTTCAAACTTCCAAATCGACTCGATGGCTGTGGGCATAGCTTAATCTGCTCCAGATGGCTGCTTAATTGGCCCGGCGTAAAGCCGAATACAAAGATCTGTCCGGGAGAAAAGTCTCACCCTAGACCACATCATTGTTGATGATCGAGGAGCCATCGGCCTAAAGATGACGCATACGTAGGAACTCTCAATGAAAGCACCAATGTCGCTGCCAAACCGCGGATCTCGGTAGGGGGTCCCGAATCTGCGTCTAGGCGGATGGTAACAGGAGACAAGGGACACGATGTTTTTACCCAGGTTTGGGCCCTCTCGATGGAGGTAAAACCCTACCCCGCTTGATTAATATTGATGATATGGGTAGTACAAGAGTAGATCTACCATGAGATCAGAGAGGCTAGACCCTAGAAGCTAGCCTATGGTATGATTGTTGTTCGTCCTACGGACTAAAACCCTCCGGTTTATATAGGCACCGAAGAGGGTTAGGGTTACAGAGAGTCGGTTACAATGGTAGGAGATCTACATATCTCAGACGCTGCTTGCCTTCCACGCCAAGGAAAGTCCGATCCGGACACGGACAAAGTCTTCAATCTTGTATCTTCATAGTCCGTGTCCGGCCAAAGGCTATAGTCCGCCATCCGGACACCCCTAATCCAGACGCCTCATAGTTCAAGTTTCGAACTGACTCGATGGCTCGGGCGAGCCGATCTGCTTCGGATGCTCCAGATGAATTGGCTTGGTCCAGATGGCGCCCGAACACGAAGATCTGTCTGGGGAGAAAAGTCTCACGCTGGACCGTGTCGTTGTTGATGATTGAAGGAGCCATCGAGCCTTGCTGTGACAACACAGAGGAACTCTCAATGAAAGCACCAAGGTCGGTGTCAAAACCGGCGGATCTCGGGTAAGGGGTCCCGAACTATGTGTCTGAGGCTAATGGTAACAGGAGGCAGGGGACACGATGTTTTACCCAGGTTCGGGCCCTCTCTATGGAGGTAATACCCTACTTCCTGCTTGATTGATCTTGATGATATGAGTATTACAAGAGTTGATCTACCACGAGATCGTAGAGGCTAAACCCTAGAAGCTAGCTTATGATTATGATTGTTGTTGTCCTACGGACTAAACCCTCCGGTTTATATAGACACCAGAGGAGGCTAGTGCTACGTCTTGAGCTTGCATTGGTTTTTGAGGGAGTCCTGGACTAGGGGGTGTCCGGATAGCCGGACTATCATCATCGGCCGGACTCCAAGACTATGAAGATACAAGATTGAAGACTTCGTCCGGTGTACGGATGGGACTTTCCTTGGCGTGGAAGGCAAGTTTGGCAATACGAATATGTAGATCTCCTACCATTGTAACCGACTCTGTGTAACCCTAGCCCTCCCCGGTGTCTATATAAACCGGAGGGTTTTAGTCCGTAGGACAACAACCATTACAACAATCATACCATAGGCTAGCTTCTAGGGTTTAGCCTCCTTGATCTCATGGTAGATCCACTCTTGTACTACCCATATCATCAATATCAATCAAGCAGAGTAGGGTTTTACCTCCATCGAGAGGGCCCAACCTGGGTAAAAACATCGTGTCCCTTGTCTCCCGTTACCATCCGCCTAGACGCACGCTCGGGACCCCACTACCCGAGATCCGCTGGTTTTGACACCGACATTGGTGCTTTCATTGAGAGTTCCTCTGTCGCCACCGATAGGCTTGATGGCTTCTCCAATCAACAACAACGCCGCCCAAGGTGAGACTTTCCTCCCCGACAGATCTTCGTGTTCGGGCGGTTTTGCATCATGGGCCAATTCACTTGGCCATCCGAGCAGATCGAAGCTACGCCGCCATCAGTCAGGTTTGAAGCCCAAACTTCACGGCCGACATCCGTGGAGACTTGATCTTCGACGGATTCGAGCCACAACCGAAGCGTGTTGCCGCTGTCACGATCGGCATGATTTAGCTCGCCACGGACAAAGGCTCGAGGTCGCACACGAGTCCGCCTAACCCATAGTTCGAGCAGATCGCAGCAGATCGAGGATGTGGCTGGACACCGCCGAGCTGCAACTTTACGGCGATGGAGCCGTGATACCGACCTTGTCCCTTATAAAGCTCGTGACTCGAGGCGCGGACTCCTTGCCGGACTTCGAACCTCCAGCGCCCCGCTAATCGAATCCGATTACGCCAATCATGGAGTTCACCGCATGACATCTTTCAAGACTCACCCTTTGGCGACATCCTAAATTCGCTAAAGCATCTCTCGTTATCGAGAACCCTGGCCGGACTGTGGTCGATGGTTGGGATGCGACGATTTAAGAAATTCAAAACCCACCCACCACCCACTTTGTAGCCATCACGATTTATCTAACCGACATGCTAGACTACGATTCAAGACATCGACGGTATGGACGACGATGCCGAAGACTACTAAGAACCAAGGCTTACCGAAAGCAATCGGAAGGCCACTCCAACTCATGACGATATATGGTGGACACCCCAAAAGGAAGCGATATAGAGGAACAACGGGGCGCGACAAAGGATAATCCCGCCGACAAACAACCAAAACGGCGATGCAGACGCCGCCCTAAGTCCTGCCTCGACAAAAACAACACTCCTAATGACCCAGCAATAGAACCGGGCAAACCAGTGGACGCATTTAACATGCGATCAAGCAACCGTCCTAACAGATTTAATCGGATAATCAATCCATGCCCGCGTAAACCAATATCCAGACGACCTCACGCCGGACACACCACCGAGCATAAGGACCTTCACAAAAGACTGCCGCCACCGCAAGAAGTCTCAAGAAGGAAAATGGAAGCTCAAAACAAGGGAAGACATACTTAATGAGGTGGAGCAAAGTACTCAAGACCATGGACAAATATGGCAATGGCCACCAAACAAAGAGCTACCCAAGCGCAAGTTGTTGCTGACTTGACGAGGAGGCCATAGAGCCCCCACAATCAAAAAGCAAAGAGGCCGCCTGGCCGGATATACAACCAGATGATGTGCCAAAGCGCATAAGCGGCGCCACACACAAGACGACACATGACCCTCATAAAACAGATGGCCCGGCCAGTCCATTTATGGGCCAAAAAGAGGGCCCAGAAGCAACACAACACGCCACATGTTCAAGATAACGGCACGCCTAACATGTGGGAGCCGCACACCCACTATGTTTCACCGATGAGGTGCTGGATCATGAATTTCCAGCGGGATTCAAACCCGTAAACATAGAGGCATATGACGGAACAACAGACCCTGGAGTCTGGATTGAGGATTACATACTACACATACACATGGCTAGAGGAGATGATCTCCACGCCATAAAATATCTACCCCGCAAGCTCAAAGGGCTAGCTCGGCATTGGCTCAAAAGCCTCCCAGAAAACACTGTTGGAAGTTGGGAAGAGTTCGAGGACGCGTTTAGAGCAAATTTTCAAGGGACTTATGTCCGCCCTCTGGATGCAGACGATCGAAGTCATATAACTCAACAGCTCGGAGAGTCAGCGCGCAAATTCTGGAACAGGTTCCTCACCAAAAAGAACCACATAGTCGACTGTCCGGACGCCGAAGCCTTAGCAGCTTTTAAACATAATGTCCGAGACGAATGGCTCGCCAGACACCTCGGCCAATAAAAGCCGAGAACAATGGCCGCGCTAACAAGCCTCATGACCCGCTTTTGCGCGGGGGAAGACAGCTGGCTAGCAAGATGTAGGACCAGCGACCCGAGTACATCCGAGATCAGAGATGGAAACGGAAAATCAAGGCGCAGAAAGGACCAGCGCCGAAACAAAGAAAAAAGCCTAAAGAACACGGCGGTCAACGCCGGATTCAAAAGCTCGCGGCCGAACAACAAAACACTGCCTCTTAAGGACAACAGTGACGAGCTATCCAACTTAAACAAAATTTTGGATCGGATATGTCAAATCCACAGCACCTCCGGAAGGCCTGCAAACCACACCCACCGAAATTGTTGGGTCTTCAAACAGCCTGGCCGACTCAACGCCGAACACAAGGGGCTCGACGCGTTAAGCGAGGATGACGACGAACCCCACCAGCAGAGCGCCGGAAAGCAAAAAACTTTCCCACAAGAAGTCAAAACAGTAAATTTACTTCATGTGATAATATGGAGCAACAGTGCGGCGCCTGCCAAAGTAGGTATCGCACGGTCCACCCCAGCTGAACCTCGAGGTTGGATGTTACAACCAATTACTTTCGACCACCTAGACTATTCCAGAAGTATTCAAACGCAGGATGGACTGCTCTGATATTGGATCCTATAATCGACGGACTACAATTTATGCAAGTCCTGATGGACGGTGGCAGCGATTTAAACCTGCTATATCCGGACACAATCCGCAAGTTGGGGATAGACCTTACTAAAATTCGACATAGCCGCACTTCCTTCAAAGGAGTGACGCCGGGCCCTTACGCCAAGTGCATAGGCTCCTTACTACTAGAAGTTGTGTTTGGGTCACCCGACAACTTTCGACACGAAAAGCTAATCTTTCATGTCTCCCCATTCAAAAGTAGCCATCAAGCACTATTGGGACGCGAAGCTTTTGTCCGCTTTAATGCAATACCACACTACGCGTCTCTTACACTTAAAATGCCCGGTCCACGCGGCATCATCTCACTAAAAGGTCGTTCAAGACCCCGGACACAGCTAGACGAGTCCGCATAAAATAAGCTAGGGTTTCTAGCCGCACACCCCTTTACAAGGGTTGTGCGATGAGCTAATATAAGCTCAGCTTTATTTATTCATTCATATTTTGATTTTTAATACATTTTTGCACGATTTCCTTTCAAGCTAAGTTCTCTCTTTACAGATGAACAACGGTACACCCGCCCGTGATACGGCACAACGGAGACACAGTGTGCAGACGCAAAGCAGGGACCCGCCGAAGGATTCTTTTCAGATTAAGTCCCTGCATAAACCTTTCTTACTGTCTTTTGTTGATCACATCCCACGGTTTTTTTACCATAACCAACGAGGAGCCTGGCGTTTTGGCATCGGCCGCGCTAGAAATTTTTGCCCGTACCTGGACACTAGGGGGATAGGGCATTGTTCTGCCCGTTATTATAAAGACCGAACACCTTAGGGAGTGTTCGGGCGCCTCGAGTTAGGCCTTATATGCATCAGCTCCAATCATGTCTTTGGTCAAATGTTGGGTTTGCCCGGCCCCTGTTTTGCTGCCTTACGCTCAGATCATCGGCTAACGCGGCACCTGTGGAGAACTACTACGATTCTGCCCTGGTTCGGCCGGCGGCACCTCAAGAGAGAAAGCCGAAACCGATCGCTATGATACAAATGAGAGACCGGTCAACCACTCGATCGACTACCGAATGTTTAGAATTCTCCGCTGCTTTGAAGGACCGCTTCGGTCAGCACATACGCCGAATTCGGAGAGCGCGGTGCTCTCAGGGCCATATCGTAGCCCCACCTCGAACTCCTATGGCTAAGTGAAAGTGATAAAGCATTATAGTCCGTTGCCTCGCTTGCTACGCTACCACCTCCTTCACAGACCGAGACGCCGATTAAGTGTGAAATGCGCTATTTTTATGAATAACCCCAAGACTTTGTGCGTGGGGGCTAAGCCGACGATCGCCATCTTTCGTGTTATACACACGATACATAAACGGCCGCAGAGGAGATATTCTCATACTTGAACGCACAAGTACCAAAAAGCGCTTACATCATAAACATCGCTTTTACAAACCAAAACGCTCATTTGAACATGACATTTTTGAGCATCGCGACTCTATTACACGAGCACCACGCGGAACTTCCCAAAATAGTGCTCGGCGGTAACCGCTCGTCTCAACCCTGGTCGCAATAGCGTGGCATCCATCTCTCGCCCAATGTGTCTTCACACGGGCGAGGGCCATCCGCACCTCTATGCAGCCGACCGCTTATCGCTTTAGTATGCGGCACCGCCCCAAGAAATTGCTGCAATAAGCCAAAATAACTTCTTCGGCTTAGCCTATCCGCCGCATATGAGTCACGATATCCGTAATGGCAAGCCCGACAATCTATTTAGCTCAGCCCACTCGCCAACCGACCGTCGGCGGAAGGAACGCCCGGACTATGGAATTGAGACCAAAACAGCTCTTCCGCCTTGTGATCCTTCCGACTTGGAAGTGCACAACGGATCCGCCGACTCGCCGCCAAGTCCATATAAGGATCCTACGGCCCCACAGCTGGCCAAGCTGAGCATACTTTTGATCTCAGAACCTTGGCGCAGCGTAAAGGGCTTGCCAGCCACAATGTCTCCGGCCCGGCGCAGCTCCTCCTTTATAGCCCGCATTGCAGAACGGGCATCCTTGGCTTCGCGGTGGCCTTCCCTGTGTCTTCTCGCCCACTAGGCACTCCTTTCAAGAACCTCATTGCGTCGGTAGCATCTTTTAACTTCACGGCCATTTCGGGCGATCTCCGCTCGCTTCGGCAAGGTGCAGCCCTTTTCGCTTCTAGCTCTTTCGTTGCCCTCGGCAGCCACATCACTCCTTCCGCTTGCTCCTTGGCTTGAGCAAGTTCTGCCCAAGGCTCTCCACAAGAGCGCACCATCTCGCCAAGCTCAAACATTGTAAGGTGGGCTTCGCCCTTACTAGGTGACCACGGAGAAGAAACCTACCTTGCACTCGCAAGTCGCTTCGCTGACTAGCGATGTCTCAGATCAGCAACATCGAAGTTGCCGCTTAGTTCGGAACTCCATCAGTCCGCTAGCCATCGAACTATCCGCCACCTACTTAGGAAAGGCGAAAATCAATTCTCGATTTTGATCCTCGCACGCTGTCGCTCTCGACACCCTACCGAGTCTCGGGGGCTACTATCTATACAGTATGACTTTATGTGTAAACTGTCAAAGAGTATGTCATTTTTACGCATTCTCAAACCCCGCCAAAGAACTCCGACGCAGATCCATAATCCGCCTTCGCCGATGAAATTTTCAATCACCAGACTCATCGAGTACGGTGACCTTCGAGATGGACGCCTCTCAAGCAGATCCTTCAGCTCCCGGCAAGACACCCGCTTGGTGCCGAACTGTTCGCCCTCGCGGACTCGGGATACCCTCCGTGATGACACTTCAGCTCGGCCCGCCCCTATCCGATGGTGCGGCGGATGGAGGCGTCTCGCTCTCCATCATCTCCGGACGGAGTTCCCCCGAAGACGAGCTCATCTGAGAAGGACGGAGATTCGAACTACAAGGTAAAAACTTAAGTTATCCTTAGAAGCACAAATAGGGATGTCCCTTATTACAAAACTCCCTTTTTTTCTACTTACGGCTCGCTGGAGGGCTGACTCTTTAGGGGAGATTGTGCGGCCGGAGCCTCTCGGGACGCAGGACCCTCTAGTGAAGATCTCTTCCCCCGCTTTGGGGCTTTGGCCTCCGGGTTTTCGGAGGCGGTCCTCTTCTCCCCCTGGAAGGAGGGATTCTCCATCCCCCCTTCCTCAAAAGCCTCCTTGGTTGAGGCGGTAGTTCCTATAGTTCTTCCCTTCGCCTTCCTCCAAGGCGCAACCTCCAAAGATCCTAACCAAAGACGGATCCCATGGTCTCGGAGGGGGGCCGGACACCATATCAGTTTTGCTTGCGCTATCCACTCCTGTTTAGAAGGGAATTGGTCAAAAGACGAATCATAGAAAGGCAAACAAACGGTATGTCCGGACACGGAGCTACTTACTTGTGTATCCGGGCGATTGCAGCTTAGGCCGGCATCCTCGGTCAATTCCGGACACGCCTCTCGTGATCCGAAGAATAATTTGTACATCTCCATGGGTGTCATACCCATAAAGTGTTGGAGAATCCGTGGTCCCTCCGTATTAAACTCCCACAGCTGGAGAGGGCGGCGTTTGCAGGGCAGGAGACGCCTAATTAGCATGACCTACATCACCACGACCAGATCGATCTCCCTCATTTGGAGGTCTCGAATCTGGCCCTGCAATAGGGGTACGTCCTTTGGTGGCCCCCAGTTGAGCCCTTGGCTGACCCATGACGTCAGCCGCTGTGGAGGGCCCGAGCGGAAGATGGGCGGTGGCTTCTGCCTGCTGCCCCTGGGAGCGGTTATGTAGAACCACTCCTGTTGCCACAAGCCGAGCTCCTCCTGGAAAGAGCCCTCGGGCCATGGAGCATCGGCCCTTCTACTCACAACCGCCCCGCCGCACTCTGCTTGATGCCCCTCGATCATCTTCGGCGTCACGTCAAAGGTCTTAAGCCACAAGCCGAAGTGAGGGGTGACGCGGAGGAAGGCTTCGCAGACGACAATGAATGAAGAAATATGGAGGATGGACTTCGGAGCCAAGTCGTGGAATTCCAGCCCATAGTAAAACATGAGCCCTCCCAAAAGGATCCATCGGGAAGCCTAAACCCCGACGGAGGTGGGATACAAACACGACATGCTCACTAGGCTCGGGGGTAGGAATAACTTGCCCTTTGGCGGGCAACCTATGCAAAACCTCGTAAGACAGGTACCTAGCCTCTCGCAGCTTTAGCACGTCTTCCTCCATGACGGAGGAGGGCGTCCACCGGCCCTGTAGGTCAGAGCCGGACATCGTTGAAGGTCCGAAGCACTCGAATCTGGGGCTCTGGGTGTTGGAATTCAGGGCAGGGAGAAGATTCGATTGCGGGTTGAAGAAAAGAAACAAGCCTTGGTCTCATTATAAAGGGGGAGAATACCAAGAGCCGCCCTGCGGACTGTTCGGGACTCGCTCCAATGGAGGGGGCGGGCGACGGCACAATTGGGTTACCCGTCCGTATTGATGAGAATCCCGGAATAAGGGGAACACGATCTCTGCTTCGACAAGACGTGCCAAGGAAACCGCTTCGCTAAACGCGCTGAGGTGGTATAATAAAAACGATTCAAGTAAAGGCTTGGTGGTGGTGTGACGACATGCCACAAAATACGTCAGCGGATTGAACTTGTGTACATAATATTCTCTCTACGGTGGAATGTGGAAATTATTTTGCAGAGCCGGACACTATCCTGGTGTTCACAATCTTCTATGAACTATTCGGAGGAGGAACCCGCCTTGCAATGCCGAACAATATGCACGCCGGACTCATCGTCATTGAAGCCTGGTTCAGGGGCTACTGAGGGAGTCCTGGACTAGGGGGTGTCCGGATAGCCGGACTATCATCATCGGCCAGACTCCAAGACTATGGAGATACAAGATTGAAGACTTCGTCCCGTGTCTGGATGGGACTTTCCTTGGCGTGGAAGGCAAGTTTGGCAATACGGATATGTAGATCTCCTACCATTGTGACCGACTCTATGTAACCCTAGCCCTCCCCGGTGTCTATATAAACCGGAGGGTTTTAGTCCGTAGGACAACAACCATTACAACAATCATACCATAGGCTAGCTTCTAGGGTTTAGCCTCCTTGATCTCGTGGTAGATCCACTCTTGTACTACCCATATCATCAATATTAATCAAGCAGGAGTAGGGTTTTACCTCCATCAAGAGGGCCCGAACCTGGGTAAAAACATCGTGTCCCTTGTCTCCTGTTACCATCCGCCTAGACGCACAGTTCGGGACCCCCTACTCGAGATCCGCCGGTTTTGACACCGACAGTTTTCCTTGAAGAGGAAAGGGCGATGCAGCAATAGTAGCGTAAGTATTTCCCTTAGTTTTTTACAACCAAGGTATCAATCCAGTAGGAGGCTCCTCAAAAGTCCCATGCACCTACACAAACAAACAAAGAACTCACAATCAACGCAATAAAGGGGTTGTCAATCCCTTCACGGCCACTTGCGAAAGTGAGATCTAATAGAGATAGTATGATAAGATAAATATATTTTTGGTATTTTATAATATAGATGCAAAAAGTAAAGATGCAAATAAAAGTAGATTGAAAGCTTATATAATAAAAGATAGACCCGGGGGCCATAGGTTTCACTAGAGGCTTCTCTCAATATAGCATAAGTATTATGGTAGGTGAACAAATTACTATCGAGCAATTGATAGAAAAGCGAATAATTATGAGATTATCTAGGCATGATCATGTATATAGGCATCACGTCCGCAACAAGTAGACCGACTCTGCCTCTGCATCTACTACTATTACTCCACACATCGACCGACTCTGCCTCTGCATCTAGAGTATTAAGTTCATAAGAACAGAGTAATGCCTTAAGCAAGATGACATGATGTAGAGGATAAACTCATGCAATATGATATAAACCCCATCTTTTATCCTCGATGGCAACAATACATTACGTGCCTTGCAACCCTTTACACACTGGTAAGGACACCGCAAGATTGAACCCAAAGCTAAGCACTTCTCCCATGGCAAGAAAGATCAATCTAGTAGGCCAAACCAAACTGATAATTCGAAGAGACTTGCAAAGATAACTCAATCATACATAAAATAATTCAGAGGAGATTCAAATATTTCTCATAGATAAACTTGATCATAAACCCACAATTCATCGGATCTCGAAAAACACACTGCAACAAGAGTTTACATCTAATAGATCTCCACAAGAGAGGGGGAGAACATTGTATTGAGATCCAAAAAGAGAGAAGAAGCCATCTAGCTAATAACTATGGACCCGAAGGTCTGTGGTAAACTACTCACAACTCATCGGAGGGGCTATGGTGTTGATGTAGAAGCCCTCCGTGGTCGATTCCCCCTCCGTCGGAGCGCCGGTGAAGGCTCCAAGATGGGATCTCGCGGATACAGAAGGTTACGGCAGTGGAAATTGTGTTTCGTTGGCTCCCTGGATGTTTTCGGGGTACGTAGGCTTATATAGGAGGAAGAAGTACGTCGGTGGCCGTCCGAGGGGCCCACCAGACAAGGGGCGCGCCCTACCCTCTCGTGGCCGTCTCGGCTGCTTCTTGACTTGCACTCCAAGTCCTCTGGATCACGTTCGTTCCAAAAATCACGCTCCCGAAGGTTTCATTCCGTTTGGACTCCATTTGATATTCCTTTTCTTCGAAATACTGAAATAGGCAAAAAAACAGCAATACGGGCTGGGCCTCCGGTTAGTAGGTTAGTCCGAAAAATGATATAAATGTGTAAAATAAAGCCCATAAACATCCAAAAGGGGTAATATAATAGCATGGAATAATAATAAATTATAGATACATTGGAGACGTATCAAGCATCCCCAAGCTTAATTCCTGCTCGTCCTCGAGTTGGTAAATGATAAAAACAGAATTTTTGATGTGGAATGCTACCTAGCATAATTCTCAACGTAATTTTCTTTATTGGGGAATGAATGTTCAGATCCAAATGATTCAAAATAAAAGTTCGTATTGACATAAGAAATAGTGATACTTCAAGCATACTAATCAAAGTAATCATGTCTTCTCAAAATAACATGGCCGGAGAAAGTTATCCCTACAAAATCATATAGTCTGGTTGTTGCTCTATCTTCATCACACAAAGTATTTAATCATGCACAACCCCGATGACAAGCCAAGCAATTGTTTCATACTTTAATAATCTCAAACTTTTTCAACTTTCACGCAATACATGAGCGTGAGCCATGGACATAGCACTATATGTGGAATAGAATGGTGGTTGTGGAGAATACAAAAAGTAGAAGATAGTCTCACATCAACTAGGTGAATCAACAGGCTATGGAGATGCCCATTAATAGATATCAATGTGAGTGAGAAGGGATTGCCATGCAACTGATGCACTAGAGCTATAAATATATGAAAGCTCAACAAAAGAAACTAAGTGGGTGTGCATCCAACTTGCTTTCTCACGAAGACCTAGGGCATTTTGAGGAAGCCCATCATTGGAACATACAAGCCAAGTTCTATAATGAAAAATTCCCACTAGTATATGAAAGTGACAACATAGGAGACTCTCTATCATGAAGATCATGGTGCTACTTTGAAGAACAAGTGTGGAAAAAGAGATAGTAGCATTGTCCCTTCTCTCTTTTTCTCTCATTTTATTTTTTTTATTTTTCTTTTTTTTTCTTTTCTTTTTTTTTTCTTTGGCCTCCATTTTTTTGACCTTTTTTTTTCTTTTTGTAAAGTCCGAAGTCTCATCCCGACTTGTGGGGGAATCATAGTCTCCATCATCCTTTCCTCATTGGGACAATGCTCTAATAATGAAGATCACCACACATTTATGGATTCACAACTCAAGAATTACAACTTAGAACAAGATTTGCAATGCCTTCGGTGGTGTACCGGGATATGCAATGAATCAAGAGCGACATGTATGAAAATTATGAAGGTGGCCTTGCCACAAATACAATGTCAACTACATGATCATGCAAAGAGCAATATGACAAAAGTAATGCATGTCATATGAATGGAACGGTGGAAAGTTGCATGGCAATATATCTCGGAATGGCTATGGAAATGCCATAATAGGTAGGTATGGTGGCTGTTTTCAGGAAGGTATATGGTGGGTGTATGGTACCGACGAAAGTTGCGCGGCGCAAGAGAGGCTAGCAATGGTGGAAGGGTGAAAGTGCGTATAATCCATGGACTCAACATTAGTCAAAAGAACTCATATACTTATTGCAAAAATCTACAAGTCATCAAAAACAAAGTATTACGCGCATGCTCCTAGGGGGATAGATTGGTAGGAAAAGACCATCGCTCGTCCCCGACCGCCACTCATAAGGAAGACAATCAATAAATAAGATTGTGCTCCAACTTCATCACAAAGCGGTTCACCATACGTGCATGCTGCGGGAATCACAAACTTCAACACAAGAATTTTTCATAATCACCCTAACTAGCATGACTTTAATATCACTACCTCCATATCTCAAAACAATCATCAAGTATCAAATTGATCATAGCATCCAATTCACTTTCTATGATAGTTTTTTTTATACCCAACTTGGATGCTCATCATTCTAGGACCAAATTTGTAACCATAGAAAATACCATGCTGTTCTAAAAGACTCTCAAAATAATATAAGTGAAGCATGAGAGACTAGCAATTTCTTCAAAATTAAGCCACCGCCGTGATAAAAAAGATATAAGTGAAGCACTAGAGCAAAAACTATCAAGCTCGAAAGATATAAGTGAAGCACATAGAGTATTCTAGCAAATTCTAATCAAGTGGGCTTCTCCCAAAAGGTGTGTACAGCAAGGATGATTGTGGTAAACTAAAAAGCAAAGACTAATATAATACACGACGCTCCAAGCAAAACACATGTCATGTGGCGAATAAAAATATAGCTCCAAGTAAAGTTACCAATGAACGAAGACGAAAGAGGGGTTGCCTTCCCGGGGCATCCCCAAGCTTAGGCTTTTGGGTATCCTTGAATATCTTGGGATGCCATGGGCATCCCCAAGCTTAGGCTCTTGCCACTCCTTATTCCATAGTCCATAAAAGCTTTACCCAAAACTTTAAAACTTCACAACACAAAACTCAACAGGAAATCTTATAAGCTCCGTTAGTGAAAGTAAACAAAACCACCACATAAGGTACTGTAATGAACTCATTCTTTATTTATTTTGGTGTTAAACCTACTGTATTCCAACTTCTCTATGGTTTATAAACTATTTTACTAGCCATAGATGCATCAAAATAAGCAAACAACACACGGAAAACAGAATCTGTCAAAAAAGAACATTCTGTAGCAAACTGTAACTAACGCAAACCTATGGAACTCTAAAAATCCTACCAAAATAGGAAGTCCTGGAAACTTTGTATGTTGATCATCAGCAAAAATAATCAACGCAAAATCACATTTCTGTGATTTAACAAAACTAAATTCGTGCGCGCAAAGTTTCTGTTTTTCAGCAGAATCAAATCAACTATCATCATAGGTTATCCTGTAGGTTCTACTTGGCACAAACACTAATTAAAAGATAAAAAGACATCTAAACAAAAGGTAGATGCAAGATTTATTACTAAACAGTACTAAAAACAAAAAACACAAAGAAAATTGGGTTGCCTCCCAACTAGCGCTATCGTTTAACGCCCCTATCTAGGCATAAAAGCGAAGATAGATCTAAGTGGTGCCATCTTTGGCACTAAATTCGTAAGTAGCTCGCATGATAGATTCATAAGGTAATTTGGCTTTCTTTCTTGGAAAGTGCTCCATGCCTTTCTTTAATGGAAATTGGAATCTAATATCCCCTTCCTTCATATCAATAATCGCGCCAATCGTTCTAAGGAAAGGTCTGCCAAGAATAATAGGGCAAGAAAGATTGCAATCTATATCAAGAACGATAAAATCTACGGGCACAAAATTTCTATTTGCAACAATGAGAACATCATTGATCCTTCCCATTGGCTTTTTAATGGTGGAATCCGCAAGGTGCAAATTTAAAGAGCAATCATCAAGATCATGGAAACCTAGAATATCACATAAAGTTTTCGAAATCGTGGAAACACTAGCACCCAAATCACACAAAGCAAAACACTCATGATCTTTAATTCTAATCTTTATAGTAGGTTCCCACTCATCATTAAGTTTTCTAGGTAGAAACTTCCAAATTAAGTTTTTCATCATAAGATTGCATCAAGGCATCAACGATATGTTTGGTAAAAGCTTTATTTTGACTATAAGCAAGAGGAGAATTAACAACGGATTGCAACAAGGAAATACAACCTTCTAAAGAACAATTATCATAATCAAATTCCTTGAAATCTGTCGGTGTACTAAGGTAGGGGTACCTCAGTACCCCAACTTGTGCACGGGCAGCTGCAGCTTCCCGCGGCTAGATCCACCATATGCTTGCCGGAGGTCATTTCCACTCCACATCAAGCCATTCAAGGACAAAGAGTACAAGACAGAAGATCAAGACCCCGGCAAGAGGAGCTTGCCGGGAAGGCCGTTCCAGGCTCAAGATTATATCACCCACACAAGACCCTAGCGAGAGGAGCTCGCCGGGGAGACTAGAAGATTATATCATAGAAGACACGCCTCGGCGCTATACGCGTCCCGGCGAGGACCCGGGGAGCGACAAGTTACAAAGCCCGACAAGGCCCCGGGTCCGGCAAGATCAAGACCCGGCAAGGTACTTGCCGGGAGAGCTGCTTGCGCTCGCACTCAGTCATCTGCCCTTGCGTCGCCTTGACTCTCTCGAGACGCGTGGCGGTGGCTGTGCTGCATGGAGGGTGCGGTGGCGCCCACAGTGGTGGATCCATCGCCGTGGCAAACGGAGACGCAAGGGCGGGAGCTTTTGGGGCGACGGCGACGGGCATTAAATGCTCTTGTCCCCTCTCACAAAAGTAGGTAGAATCCACTGTTCATGCAATTGTAGCTGCCTTGTTCCCCTGACTGCTCCAACTACCACCTCTTTTACATTTTACCCCTCTACCCTACGTTGACACTGTCGGTGACCCTTGCCCTATAAAAGGAGGCCCATGCACAACGAGGGGAGGTTCAACCCTTGGCAACCCTAGCGCTCTGGGATTCGGTGGTTCCATACACCACACCACCATTGGCTTGCATTCTTGAGCAAGATCAAATACAACACAAAGCAGCAGAGGGTTTACGCGACCATCGCGCCCAAGCTGGGTAAAATCCCCGCAGCATCGCCTCGATCTGCTCTCTGTGCCTCCTCCGCCCTCGCATCAACACACGAAGGGCTCCCCGGCCCCATAGGTGTCCCGCGGCGGGCGTGCCACCCAGCGCCGCCCGCGCGCCAGCCCCGACATCTTTGGCGCGCCAGGTAGGGGGCGTCGAGGTTGTGCGGACCTGATCCGGTGTTCGCGCGGCCGCGCTCTTCATCAACCTCTCCAGCTTCGTCAGCGACTTCGTCGACAACTGCGCCATGGCCCTGAAGACGAGAGCTTCGAGGGTCGCAGACCCATCTCCATCTTCCCCACCGCCACCAGAGCCAACGGTGGGCGGAGGAGACGCCAGCGGAAGGGTGGACACCGGCGAGGGCACTCGCGGCATCACCAGACCCAGGGACAAGGCGGATGGCCGCGCCTCGGTCTCCGCGGACGCGCTGCTTCCATCTCGGCACAACAACCCAGCAGCGTTGTGCCCCGGAGGTGGTACTCGCATGCTGGGGCAAGAACATGCCGGGGGCTCGCGGGGTGCTCCGGACCGCTGTCCATGCATGAACAAAGCGAAAGTGCCGAGGGAGGACTCTGCTCCTCCTATCGCTACTAGGAGTCCGAGCATGTTCTGTACCTCGCGCCGCTCGCCCCCGCTCCCCTCTATTCCGGCAAGCGCATTTCCCTGGAGCGCTACGCTACCGTCGAGGGCGCACCATCGAGCTTCAGGTCCAGCAAGGACAGCTCTGGTGCTCACTCCGGCGAGCGCAGCTCCTCGGAATGCTATAAGCCCGGCGGGGATAGCTCCGGTGCTCGTTCCGGCAAACGCACCTCTCCGGAGGGCTGCGCTGCCATCGAGGACGTGCCGTTGAGCTCCACCAACAAGTGCAAAGAAACGAGAAAAAGAAAAGCTAAGTTGCTCGAGCTTTCGTGCAGAGCACTCTTTAATTCCATGCTTTTTCATGTTATATCCCTCGTGCGTTCGTCGTTTGTGCGCAAAGCCTGTGCGCAGAGGAGCCTGCCTGTGAATAGCCGCACCCTTACTTTGCTTCGAACACACTCAACGAAAGTTAAAAGTGAGCGCGACCAGCCGCGCCTTTGTTTCGCTTTGAGTCATTCAGCCAAGTTAAGTGCGTCGCGAACTAGACGCGGCAAGGTTGCTTGTCGGAAGCGACACCAACCAGCGGGCTGCTGATGTTCCGCACTCAGCAAGCGTGTTAAGCACCGGCAAGTTACCTAGAAGCGAGGGGTAAAAGCGCACAAAAGATGTAAAGTAGAGGTGTAACGTGGCAAGCCTCGCCGTGAGATGTCCTTCGTATGAGAGACTTGAGCGAGAGGAGCCAAGCCGTGGCCCGATTTATGCTTGGTTTGTTTCGAGTCCACTCAACAAACACAAGTGTGCTGCTGCACCCTTATCTTGCTTTCGAGCCTGCTCAGCAAGGTAAGCGTCGCAACTGGCCCGGCAAGGTTGTTTGCCGGAAGCAACACCGCCGGCGGGCTGTCCCGCGTTCGGCAAGCGTGTTTGCCCCGGCAAGCTCCCTGAGAGCGTAGAGTACAAACATACGAAGGGCAGGGCACGGCATCGTAATGCGCAATCAAGATTTATATACATATCCGTGCACGTGAAGCTGTTGCATATCTACCTCAGCTGTGTTCATGACTGAAATTGCAGCAACAAAGAGGAACCGAAAGATCACACCAGCACCTGGGGCCCGGCAAGCCAGGGTCGCCGGGGGCTGCGGGTGCCAAGGTTCTTCCTCGGCGAGCCAGCCTCGCTGGGGGCTGCGGGCACCAAGATTCGTCTCCGGCAAGCTAGAGTTGCTGGGGGCTGCGATATCAGATAAGTTTTTCATCCCTCGTCATGCATCCTCTTGTGGACCGGGAGATGCGGGGCTGCGTCTTTGAACGAGCGTGTCTTGTAAAAACCCGTACGTGGAGGAGCCGAGTCGTGGCCCGATTCGCTATGCATTTGGTTTGTTTCCGAGTCCGCTCAACAAACACAAGTGTGCCGCTGCACCTTATCTTGCTTTCGAGCCTTTCGACAAGTTAAGCGTCGAATCGCCGGCGGCAAGGTTGCTTGTCGGAGCGACGCCGCCAGCTGGCTGTCCCGCGATCGGCAAGCGTGTTAAGCCGACAAGCTCCCGATAAGCGTAAGAACACACAAGGCACGCAGTCAAGTAAAAGACTCAATCCGCAAGCTTTCCCTCTTTTCATTAAAAACATCCTAGTCTCGATACAAGTCCATAGAGGATGAAAACATGATAGAGAGGATTACAAATGCAGCTAATGCCCGAGGGCTTACAAATTAAAAGATAAGGTGCCCGTGATCCCTCTCTGTTTCTCTGTTAGGGGGTTGGGAGGTAGGTCAAGGAGCCCCGGCAAGATAAGCCTGCTTGGGAAGGAGGCCCCGCAAGAGGAGCTTGTCGGGAGAAGGGCAAAAGGCGCCTAGGAGAGCGTGGCGGTGACGCCGCCGTGCCCTGAGAGCTGCGCAAGGTGACGGGCATGGGGAGCGATGCCGGAGAGCCACGGCGCCGAAGACCCCAAGAGAACACCCCGGGGGCCGGCCAGGAGCTTGGCGGAGACGAAGGCGTCGGAGGCAGAGCTTGAAGACGGGGTGGTGGGACATCGGCACGAGGGCACCTCGCCCTCGTACTCCGATTTAACGGCCTTGCCGCCACTCCCCCTCTTCCTCTTCTGCTGCCCCTCTACGCCAGCCGCCAAGGAGACGGCCCCGGGGAGTTCAGAAGGCCGGCGACCTAGAAGATGAGGTCGCCGGTGGCGCGCGAGGCAGCGGTGTCCGACGCCTAGTCGGGCCCGCCATCCCCTCGCCGCTGGCCGCTCTCCTCCTCGTCCTCTCGCTCGGGAGGCCTTCGCTATCCGAGGAGCTGTCCACACAGCAGCGTCCCGGGTCCCGTAGTCGCCGAAGACCTTGACGGCGAGAAGGTCACCATCCATTAACTTGAAATGGAGGGTGAACCCCGCCGTCAAGCTATGGATCCGGGCGAATGTCTTCCACCCTCGGTCGAAGAACATGGCGCGGGGCTGGGGACACGACACTCACTCGAGTGCCGCTGATCCCGCAGCCCCTCGCGCGCAACTCCATCACGTCGGGTGGATCCGGCCCCATCGCGTCGCAAACGGGGCGGCAGCCGGAGGCGACACGGGCGCCGGCGGCTTGATGAAGAACTCCCGGGGTCATCTCCGTGTGGACCGCACCGTGGTCGAGATCTGGGGGGAGACGGAGGCACATCACCACGACCGCCTCTCCCCGACCGCCTCGGCCACGCCCTCGGCCTCGTCACGGCCCACCCCTCCTCTCCCTCTCGGGGCCGGGCTCACGCCACGGGAGCAGGATGGGGAGTGGTGCGCTGCCCAGAGGCGACCCTCGCCCGCCACCGTCGAAGAGCGGGATTCCCTCCTTCCATGGCGGCAAGAAGAATAGAAGATGAAGACGAAGGAGAAGAGGATGAGTGCGGCCATTGTGCTCCCCTTCCGCCCCTTTTTAAAGGGGCGAGGTGAAACTCAACCGCCGCTTCGACCAATCGAAGCGAGAAGGCCGAGGAGCGGGCCGACTCGCCTTCTCCGCCTGCGGACGGCTCGGTCTCCACCTTCGCCGCCCGACCCCGTGCATGAGGGCGCGTAGCGAAAAAGTGGAGCCGGAGCGACGGGTGAAGCGACCCCGCTCTGCGCCACGATCACGGGGTGGATGCCTTAAAGACTGCATGCGCCGCCCACGTCTCCCACAACGCCGCAATCGACGCGTGCCGTTACGGGAGGGGAGGCGGCAGATGCAGGAGCAGATTCGACGCGCCATGGGCTTTGCGTGCCCGTGCACTGTTTTGGGCCTGGCCCAACAGCGCTCGGCACCGTGTGTGGCCCAGGCCCGGGGGCTCCTGTCGGTGTACTAAGGTAGGGGTACCTCAGTACCCCAACTTGTGCTGCGGCAGCTGCAGCTTCATGGCTAGATCCACCATATGCTTGCGGAGGTCATTTCCACTCCACATCAAGCCATTCAAGGACAAAGAGTACAAGACAGAAGATCAAGACCCGGCAAGAGGAGCTTGCCGGAAGGCCGTTCCAGGCTCAAGATTATATCACCCACACAAGACCCTAGCGAGAGGAGCTCGCCGGGGAGACTAGAAGATTATATCATAGAAGACACGCCTCGGCTTATACGCGCGTCGGCGAGGACCGGGAGCGACAAGTTACAAAGCCCGACAAGGCCCCGGGTCCGGCAAGATCAAGACCCCGGCAAGGTACTTGCCGGGGAGAGCTGTGCTGCGTGCCCGCACTCCAGGTCATCTGCCCACGCGTTGCCTTCAGCTCTCTCCAGAGAAGCGTGGCGGGTGGCTGTGCTGCATGGAGGGTGCGGTGGCGCTCCACGGTGGTGGATCCATCGCCGTGGCAAACGGAGACGCAAGGGCGGGAGCTTTTGGGGCGACGGCGATGGGCATTAAATGCTCTTGTCCCCCTCTGTCAAAAGTAGGTAGAATCCACTGTTCATGCCTTTGTAGCTGCACTGCTTCCTTGACTGCTCCAACTACCACCTCTTTTACATTTTTACCCCTCTACCCACGTTGACACTGTCGGTGACCCTTGCCCTATAAAAGGAGGCCCATGCACAGCGTGGGGAGGTTGAACCCTTGGCAACCCTAGCGCCTGGGATTCGGCTGGTTCCATACACCACACCACCATTGGCTTGCATTCTTGAGCAAGATCAAATACAACACAAAGCAGCAGTAGGGTTTTACGCGACCATCGCGTCCGGCTGGGTAAAATCCCCAGCGCATCGCCTCGATCTGCTCTCTGTGCCTCCTCCGCCCTCGTACCGAACACACGAAGGGGCTCCCCGGCCCCATAGGTGTCCCGCGGCGGGCGTGCCACCCAGCGCCGCCCGCGCGCCAGCCCCGACAAAATCCGAGATAGTGGGTTCAATACTATTTAAAGTCATGACCTCTCCAATCCCACTTTTACCAAATTTAGCATCAAGATCTAAAAACTCCGAATTCTTGGGACACCTTCTAACTAAAGGTTACTCATCTTCAGTCCCATAATTATCAAGATTCATATTGCAAAACAAAGATCTAATAGGAGACGCATCAATAACTTTAAGATCTTCATCATTATTTTCATGGAAACTAGAAGAACACGCCTTTATAAAGCAATCTTTCTTAGCACGCAATCTAGCGGTTCTTTCCTTGCACTCGTCAATGGAAATTCTCATTGCTTTGAGAGACTCATTGATATCATGCTTAGCGGAAGAAGATCTAAGTTTAAGAGAATCAACATTAAGCGAAAGTCTATCAACGTTCCTAGCCAAATCATCAATTTGAGCAATTTTTCTTCAAGCAAAGCATTAAAATTCTTTTGAGAGATCATAAATTCTTTCACACTATTCTCAAAATTAGAGGGAATCTTATTAAAATTACCATAAGAATTATTGTAGGAATTTCCATAATTATTAGAGGAATTACTAGGGAACGGCCTAGCATTAAAGTTTCATCTATAAGCATTGTTTCCAAAACTATTCAAACCAAAAAAATTCACATCCATAGATTCATTATTATTCTCAATCAAAGTAGACAAAGGCATATCATTGGGATCAAGAGGAGTATTCTTAGTAGCAAAAAATTTCATAAGTTCATCCATCTTTCCACTCAAAACATTGATTTCTTCTATAGCATGCACTTTTTTACTAGAACATCTTTCGGTGTGCCATTGGGAATAATTAGCCATAATATTATCAAGAAGTTTTGTAGCATCTCCTAACGTGATTTCCATAAACGTGCCTCCCGCGGCCGAATCTAAGAGATTTCTAGAAGCAAAGTTCAAACCGGCATAAAATTTTTGTATGATCATCCATAAATTCAAACCATGGGTAGGGCAATTGCGAATCATCAATTTCATTCTTTCCCAAGATTGGGCAACATGCTCATGATCAAGTTGTTTAAAATTCATAATATCGTTCCTAAGAGTAATAATCTTAGCGGGAGGAAAATACTTAGAGATAAAAACATCTTTGCACTTGTTCCATGAATCAATACTATTTTTAGGCAAAGACAAAAACCAAACTTTAGGTCTAAGTGAAAACGGAAATAACTTCAATTTAACAATATCATTATCCATATCTTTCTTCTTTTGCATATCACACAAATCAACAAAGTTGTTTAGATGAGTAGCGGCATCTTCACTAGGAAGGCCGGCGAATTGATCTTTCATAACAAGAATCAGCAAAGCGGTATTGATTTCACAAGACTCAACATTATTAAGAGGAGCAATCGGAGTTCTAAGGAAATCATTATTATTTGTATTGGAGAAATCACACAATTTGGTATTATCTTGCGCCATGTCAACAAGTAATCCAACACACAAGCAAACAGAAAAAGGCAAGCAAAAGAGAGAGGAAAAGATTGGGAAAGAGAGGGCGAATAAAATGGCAAGGGTGAAGTGGGGGAGAGGAAAACGAGAGGAAAATGGCAAATAATGTAAATGCGAGGGAGATGGGTTTGTGATGAGTACTTGGTATGTCTTGACTTGAGCGAAGACCTCCCCGGCAACGGTGCCAGAAATCCTTCTTGCTACGTCTTGAGCTTGCGTTGGTTTTCCTTGAAGAGGAAAGGGTGATGCAGCAATAGTAGCGTAAGTATTTCCCTCGGTTTTTGAGAACCAAGGTATCAATCCAGTAGGAGGCTCCTCAAAATTCCCACGCACCTACACAAACAAACAAAGAACTCACAACCAACGCAATAAAGGGGTTGTCAATCCCTTCACGGCCACTTGCGATAGTGAGATCTAATAGAGATAGTATGATAAGATAAATATATTTTTGGTATTTTATAATATAGATGCAAAAAGTAAAGATGCAAATAAAAGTAGATTGAAAGCTTATATAATAAAATATAGACCTGGGGGCCATAGGTTTCACTAGAGCCTTCTCTCAAGAAAGCATAAGTATTACGGTGGGTGAACAAATTACTATCGAGCAATTGATAGAAAAGCGAATAATTATGAGATTATCTAGGCATGATCATGTATATAGGCATAACGTCCGCAACAAGTAGACCGACTCCTGCCTGCATCTACTACTATTACTCCACACATCGATCGACTCCTTCCTGCATCTAGAGTATTAAGTTCATAAGAACAGAGTAACACCTTAAGCAAGATGACATGATGTGGAGGGATAAACTCATGCAATATGATATAAACCCCATCTTTTTATCCTCGATGGCAACAATACAATACGTGCCTTGCAACCCTTTTTGTCACTGGTTAAGGACACCGCAAGATTGAACCCAAAGCTAAGCACTTCTCCCATGGAAAGAGAGATCAATCTAGTAGCCCAAACCAAACTGATAATTCGAAGAGACTTGCAAAGATAACTCAATCATACATAAAAGAATTCAGAGGAGATTCAAATATTTCTCATAGATAAACTTGATCATAAACCCACAATTCATTGGATCTCGACAAACACACCGCAAAAAGAGTTTACATCGAATAGATCTCCACAAGAGAGGGGAAGAACATTGTATTGAGATTCAAAAAGAGAGAAGAAGCCATCTAGCTAATAACTATGGACCTAAAGGTCTATGGTAAACTACTCACAACTCATCGGAGGGGCTATGGTGTTGATGTAGAAGCCCTCCATGGTCGATTCCCCTCGGCCGTGGGCGCGGTGAAGGCTCCAAGATGGGATCTCACGGATACAAAAGGTTACGGTGGTGGAAATTGTGTTTCGTTGGCTCCCTGGATGTTTTCGGGGTACGTAGGCTTATATAGGAGGAAGAAGTTCGTCGATGGCCGCCCGAGGGGCCCACGAGACAGGGGGTGTGCCCTACCCTCTCGTGGCCGCCTTGGCTGCTTCTTGACTTGCACTCCAAGTCCTCTAGATCACGTTCGTTCCAAAAATCACGCTCCCGAAGGTTTCATTCCGTTTGGACTACGTTTGATATTCCTTTTCTTCGAAATACTGAAATAGGCAAAAAAACAGCAATACGGGCTGGGCCTCCGTTTGGGAGGTTAGTCCCAAAAATGATATAAATGTGTAAAATAAAGCCCATAAACATCCAAAAGGGGTAATATAATAGCATGGAACAATGAAAAATTATAGATACGTTGGAGACGTATCAGCAAGGATTATACAGAGTCGGTTACAAAGGAGGAGATCTAACATCCGGATCGCCAAGCTTGTCTTCCACGAAAAGGAGAGTCCCATGCGGACACGGGATGAAGTCTTGAGTCTTGTATCTTCACGGTCCAACAGTCCGGCCAAAGTATATAGTCCGGCTGTCTAGATACCCCCTTATCGAGGACTCCCTCAGGGGGCGCCACCTACTAGCCGCTGCCTCTCCTTCCCACTAAGTCCCACTGTCGGTGTCAAAACCGGCGGATCTCGGGTAGGGGGTCCAGAACTGTGCGTCTAGGTGGATGGTAGCAGGAGACAAGGGACACGATGTTTTTACCCAGGTTCGGTCCCTCTTGGTGGAGGTAAAACCCTACTCCTGCTTGATTGATATTGATGATATGGGTTGTACAAGAGTAGATCTACCACGAGATCAAGGAGGCTAAACCCTAGAAGCTAGCCTATGGTATGATTGTTGTTCGTCCTATGGACTAAAACCCTCCAGTTTATATAGACACCAGAGAGGGCTAGGGTTACACAGAGTCGGTTACAATGGTAGGAGATCTACATATCCGTATTGCCAAGCTTGCCTTCCACGCCAAGGAAAGTCCCATCCGGACACGGGACGAAGTCTTCAATCTTGTATCTTCATAGTCTTGGAGTCCGGCCAATGATGATAGTTCGGCTATCCAGACACCCCCTAGTCCAGGACTCCTCGGTCCCCTGAACCCGGGCTTCAATGACGATGAGTCCGGCGCGCATATTGTCTTCGGCATTGCAAGGCGGGTTCCTCTGCGAATAATTCATAGAAGATTTTGAACACTAGGATAGTGTCCGACTCTGCAAAATAAATTCCACATACCACCGTAGAGAGAATAGTACTTACACAAATTCAATCTGCTGACGTATTTCGTGGCATGACGTCACGCCACGGCCAAGCCTTTATTCGAAATATTTTTATTGTTCCACCTCAGCGCGTTCAGCGAAGCGGTTTCCTTGGCACGTCTTGTCAAAGCAGAGATCGTGTCCCCTTATTCTGGGATTCTCATTAATACGGACGTGGGTAACCCAACCGCGCCCGTTGGCACGCCCCCTCCATCGAAGGCGAGTCCCAAACGGTCACGGGGACGGCTCTTGGTATTCAACCTCTTTATAAAGTGACCAAGGCCCGTTCCTTTTCTTCAATCTCAATCGAATCCGCCCCTCGCCTCGAGTTCCAACACCCAAGGTTCCAGATTCGGGCGCTTCGGACCTTCGACAATGTCCGGCTCTGACCTACAAGGCCGGTGGATGCCTTCTTCCGTCACGGAAGAAGATGTGCTAAAGCTGAGGGACGCCAGATATCTAACCGGCAAAATTTCGCATAGGTTGCCCGCCCAAGGGCAAGTTGTTCCTACTCCCAAGCCTGGTGAGAGCGTGGTGTTCGTGTCTCACTTCCGTCGAGGCTTAGGCTTCCCGATAGACCCCTTCAAGAGGGGGCTCATGTTTTATTATGGGCTGGAATTCTATGACTTGGCTCCGGAGTCCATCCTCCACATCTCATCGTTCATTGTTGTCTGCGAAGCCTTCCTCCGCACTACCCCTCACTTCGGATTGTGGCTCAAGACCTTCAAAGTGGAGCGAAGATGATCGAGGGGGCAGGCAGTCTCGGAGGGCGATTCTAAGCAAGAGGGCCGATGCTCCATGGCCCAAGGGCTCTTTTAAAGAGGAGCTCGGTTTGTGGCAACAGGAGTAGTTCTACATCACCGCTCCTAGGGGCACCAGGCAGGTGGCGCCACCTGCCTTTCGCTCGGGCCCTTCACAATGGCTGGCGTCATGGGTCAACAAAGGGCTTGGTGGGGCCATCAGGGCGTACCAATATTGCAGGGCGGATTCGAGACCTCCAAGAGAGGAGATCAATCTGGTCGAGTGGCGCAGTCATATTGATCCGACGCATACTACCTACCAGAGCGTCGCCCCCTCCACTTTGTGGGAATTCAATCCGGAGGGACCGCAAGCTCTCCACCACTTCATGGGCGTGACGCCCGTGGAGATGTATACATTGTTCTTCAGATCACAAGAGATGTGTCCGGACTTGACCGAGGACGCAGGTCTGAGCTGCAACCGCCCAGATACTCAAGTAAGTAGTTCCTCTGCTCGGACGTGCTATCCGTACATTTATCATAATACTTGCCCCTTAAAGAGCTATCCCTTTAACAAGAATGGATAGCAGAAGCAAAACTAATAAGGTGTCCGGCCCCCCTCCCTGAGACCACGTCGGATCCTGTGTTAACCAAGATGCTGGAGGCTGTGCCTTTGCAAGAGGGCAAAGGGGGGAACAGAAAAGCTACCGCCTCCGCTAAGGAGGCTTTTAAGGAAGGGGGGATCGAGGATCCCTCCCTCCAAGGGGAGAAGAGGACCGCTTCTGGAGATCCGGAGGTCAAGGCCTCAAAGCGGGGGAAGAAATCTTCGCCAGAGGGTCCTGCGCCAGGAGAGGCCCCGGCCGCACTATTTCCCCAAGGGAATCAGCCCTCCAGCGAGCCGTAGGTAGAAAGGGGAGTATTGTGATAAGAGACATCCATGTTTTTATTTCTGAGGATGACCGAAGTTTTTAACTTCTAGTTCGGATCTCAGCCCTTCTCAGCAGAGCTCATCTTCGGGGGATCTTCGTCCGTAGATGATGGAGAGCAAAACGCCTCCATCTGCCGCGCCATCAGGCGGCGCGGACGACCCTGAGGTGTCGTCGCGGAGGGTTTCCCTGAGTCCGGCGGGGCCGGGAGGTCCGGCACCAACTGGTGTGCGGTCGGAGGAGCTGAAGGATCTGCTCGGGCGAGCATCTATCTCAGAAGATCACCGTGCGTTGATGGGTACGGTGATTGAAAGGATTTTATCCGCTGAGAGCGGATTGCATGAAGCCGTCGAAGTTCTTGCGACGGGTTTGAGGTCTGCGAAAATGATATACCCTCTTGACAATTTTGCATATAGAATGCGCCCTGTATAGATAGTAGCCCCTGAGTCTCGGTACGTTGTCAGAAGTGACGGCGTGCCGAGGATCATAATCTCAGTGTTAAGATGTCGCCCTTCCTATTCAGGGGGCGAAGCCTTCGGTGGCCAGCCGGACTAATGGAGTTGCCGAACTGAAGCGGCAACTGGACGTTGCGGATTCGGATATCGCGCTGGTTAATAAGCGACTTGACGAGTCACAAGGTATGTGGCTTCTCCGTGAACACCTGGTAAGGGAGCTTGACGCCCGTGCCTTACTACATGTATGCTTAATGCAGATGGTGCCGCTGCTATGGAGGACCTTGGCGAGCTTGCTGAGCCAAGGAGCAAGCGAGAAAAAGTAGTCGGCTGCCTTGAAGGCGGTGAAGAGCTAAAAAGCGAGCAGGCTGCTCATCGCCAAGCAGGGAGGAAATGGCCAAAATGGCCGTAAAGCTGAAGGATGCTACCGACCGCTATGAGTTTCTTGAAAGAGAACACCGAGCGGAGCAAGAGGGCCTGAAGAAGGCCACCGCCGAAGCCAAGGATGCCCGCTCCGCGATGAGAACTATAAAGGAGGAGCTCGTCGGGCGGGGATATTGCGCCTGAAGCCCTTTACGCTGCGTAGGAAGTTCACGGATCCGAAGTATGCTCGGTTGGGCGGTTGTGGGGTGCGGAGGATGCCTATCTGAATTTGGCGGCGAGTCTTTGCAGACAGCGGTTGCACACTTCCGAGGCGGAAGGATCACGGAATGGAAGAGCTTTTTGGTCGCAATTCCATAGTCCGGAGCGTCCACTTCCATTGACCGATCGGTTAGCCGAGTGGGCCGAGCTGAATAGGTTGTCCGGACTTGCCATGAAGGATGTCGTGGCTCATCTGTGGCCGGAAAGGCCCGAGCTGAAGAGTTATTTTGGCTTGGTGCAGCAGTTCCTTGATGCGGTGCCGCATATCAAGGCGATGAAGCGGTCGACATGCATAGAGGGTGCACGGATGGCGCTCGACCGTGTCAAAACATACTGGGCAGAGATGGAGGCCACCGACGTTGCTTCCTAGGATTCGGACAGGAGCCAATTACCAGCCGAGCACTATTTTGGGGAAGTCTTGCAGGGCGCCCGTTTAATAGAGATGCGGTGCTCGAAAAATGTTATGTTCAAATGACATGTATGATTTGTGAAGCCATGCTTCAAATATAATATACGGGCTCTTTATACTTGTGCGTTCAAGTGTTGAAATTCCTCCTATGCGGCCATTTAACGTATATGTGTATATAACCTGAAAGATGGCAGTCTTCGGCTTCAGCCCCCACGCACATAGTGCGGGGGTGTTTGCAAAAAAATAGTGCATTTTCACACTTAATCCAACGTCTTGGTCCTATGAAGGAGGTGATAGCGTAGCAGACTAGGCAACCGGACTATAATGATTTATCACTTTCACTTAGCCATAGGAGTTCAATGGTGGGGCTACTATATAGCTCCTAGGGGCACTGCGTTCTCGAATTTGGGCGTATGTACTGACCGAAACGGTCGCCGTTAAACTGGAGGAATTCTAAACATTCTGGTGGTCGATCGAGTGGTTGACCAGTCTCTCGCTATATCATGACAGTCAGTTTTTGGCTTTCTCTACTGAGCTGCTCACCTGGACAAACCGGGGCACAATCGCAGTAGTTCTCCTGGTGCCGTGTTAACCGATAGAGCGGAACGTAAGGCAACAAAACACAGGAGCCGGGCAAACCCAACATTTGACCAAAGACATGATTCGGAGCTGATGCATATAAGGCCTAACTCGAGACGCCGAACACTCCCTAAGGTATTCGGTCTTTAGGAAAACAGGCGGAACAATGCCCTAAGCCCCTGGTGTCCAGGTACGCGCAAAATTTCTGACGCGGCCGATGCCAAAACGCCAGCCTCCTCCTCGGTTATAGTGAGGAACCGGGGGATGTGTATCAACAAGAGACAGTAAGAAAGGTTTACGCAGGGTCTTAATATGAAAAGAATCCTTGTAACGGGTCCCTACTGCATGTCTGCGCCTGTGTCTCTGTTGTGCCGTATCCTGGACGGGCGTAGCACGGTGTTCATCTGTAAAAGAGAAGAACTTTAGTTTGAAAAAGGATCGTGGGAAGAATGCATAAACAGAGTATAATTCAAAAAAATGAATGAAATTGAGCTTTATTGTCTCTTATTGTACATGCGTGCAGCCCCTTGTAAGGGGGTATGCGGCTGGTAAGCCCCTTGTTTATTTGCGCCGGACTCGCCTAACCGTATTCGGGGTCTGGATGACCTGTTTGGGGACTTTCACCGGCAAAGCCGGATTAATGTGTGGCTGTCAAGGTAGTCTCACTTTCTTCCTTATTCGAGGAACACTCGAGGTTTCCCTTTAATGAGATTATGCCGCGTGGACCGGGCATTTTGAATTTAAGAGATGCATAATGCGGTATTGCGTTAAAGCGGGCGAAAGCTTCGCGTCCCAATAGTGCTTGATAGCTACTTTTGAATGGGGCGATGTGGAAGACTAGCTTTTCGCGACGGGAGTTGTCGGATGAGCCGGACACAACTTCTAGTGGTAGAGAGCCCGTACAATGGGCATACGGACCTGGCATCACTCCTTTAAAGGAAGTGTTGCTATGGCGTATCTTGGTTGGGTCTATCCCCGTTCTGCGGATTGTGTCCTGATATAGTAGGTTTCGATCACTGCCGCCGTCCATTAGGACATGTAAATTGTAGTCCGTCGACTATAGGATCTAATATCAGGGCAGTCCATCCTGCATTTCGGATACTTTAGGAGTAATCCTGATGGTCGAAAGTGATAGATTTTGACATCCAGTGTCGGGACTCCGCTGGGGTGGACCGTGCGGCGCGTATTTTAGTGGGCGCCGCTCTATTTTTGCCTGTCATCACCTGAAGTGAGTTTACTATTTTGACCTCTTGTGGGAAATTCCTTTGTTTTCCGGTGCTCTGCTTGTGGAGTTCGTCATTGTCCTCGCTTGGTGTTTCGAGCCCCTTGTGTTCGGCATTAAGTCGGCCGGACTGTTTGAAGACCCAACAATCTCTGTGTGTATGGTTTGCGGGCTTCCCGGAGGTGCTGTGGATTTGGCATATCTTGTCCAAGATTTTGTTTAGGTTGGATAGCTCATCGCTGCTGTCCTTGAGAGGTAGTGTTTTGTTGTTCTGCCGAGAGCTTTTGAACCCGGCGTTAACTGTCGTGCTCTTTGGGCCCTTTCCCTTAGTTTGGCGCTGGTCCTTTCTGCGTCGTGGTTTCCCATTTCCATCCCTGACCTTGGATATACTTGGGTCGCTGGTGCTGCATCTTGCCTCCCGCGCAAAAGCGGGTCATGAGGCTTGTTAGTGCGGCCATTGTCCTTGGCTTTTCCTGGCCAAGGTGTTTGGCGAGCCATTCGTCTCGGACGTTATGTTTGAAGGCTGCTAAGGCTTCAGCGTCTGGACAGTCGACTATTTGGTTCTTTTTGGTGAGGAACCTGTTCCAGAATTTGCGGGCGGACTCTCGGGCTATTGGGTTATGTGACTTAAATCGTCAGATCCGGAGGGCGGACATAAGTCCTGAAAATTTGCTCAAACGCATCCTCGAGCTCTTCCCAACTTCCAATGGTATTTTCTGGGAGGCCTTTGAGCCAATGCCGGGCTGGCCCTTTGAGCTTGAGGGGTAGGTATTTTATGGCGTGGAGGTCGTCTCCTCTGGCCATATGTATGTGCAGGATGAATCCTCAATCCAGACTCCAAGGTCTGTTGTTCCGTCATATGCCTCCATGTTTACGGGTTTGAATCCCACTGGAAATTCATGATCCAGCACCTCATTGGTGAAACATAAGGGGTGCGCGGCGCCCCTGTATTTGGGTGTGCCGTGATTTTCGAATACTCGACGTGTTGTTTTGCTTTCTGGAGCTTGCTTTCTGGACCTATAAATGGACCTGACCGGGCCGTCCTCCTTACGAGGATCCTTATATGGATCACGTGCCGGCTTGTGTGCGGTGTCGCTTGCCGCTCTTTGTTTGCCATGTGGTCGTCCATCCGACCGGGCGGCCTCTTTGTTTTTTGATTGTGGGGGCTCTACGGCCTCATCGTCAAATTCGGGCAGTAGTTTACGCTTCGGGTAGCTCTTTGCTTGGCGACTGTCGCCGTATTTGTCTGCGGTCTTGAGTACTTTGCTCCATCTCATTCTGAGTACATCTTCCGCTGTTTTGAGCTTCCGCTTTTGCTTCTTCAGACTTCGTGCAGTGGCGACGAGCCTTTTGTGGAGGTTCTCCTGCTCCAACGATGTGTCCGGCGTGAGATCATCCGGACTGTTGTTTTCGTCGGGGATGGATTGCTTGTCCAATTCATCCTGTTCGGATGGTTGCTTGGCGGCGTGCTTGTCGTCCACTGGTTCGCCCTGCTCTATGGTTGGGTCTGTATGGGTGCTGTTATTGTCGAGGCGGGATTTTGGGCGGCGCTTACGTCGCCATTTTGGCTGTTTTTCGGGGGAATTATCCTTCGCCGCGTCCCTTTGTTCCTCGTTATCGCTTTCTTTAGGCATATCCACCATATATACATCGTGAGTTGAGGTGTCCTTCCAGTGCCCTGTGGGTGCTGGATCTTGGTCGTCTTCGACATCGTCGTCCATACCGTCGATGTCTTCGGAGTCGAAGTCTAGCATGTCGGTTAAGTCGTCGACAATGGCTACGAAGTGGGTGGTGGGTGGGCTTTGAATTTCTTCATCGTCCGCATCCCAGCCGTCCTGGCAATAATCCGGCCAAGGTTCTCCTGATAAGGAGAGACACCTTAGCGAATTCAGGATGTCGCGGAAAGGCGAGTGCTGAAAGATGTCCGTAGCGGTGAACTCCATGATCGGCGCCCAATCGGATTCGATTGGCGGGGGCGCGGAAGGTTCGGGGTCCGGCACCTTGGAGTCACAAGCTTCATGAGGGACAGGGTCGGTATTCGGCTCTATCGCCGTAGAGGTAGCAGCCCCCGAGGCGGTGGCCAACCACCCGTCCTCGATTGGCGCCGTCGGCTCGAACTAAGGGTCGAAGCGGACTCTTGTGCGGCCTCGTGGCAACCGTCCGCAGCAGAGCTAAATCATGCCCATCATGACAAAGGCGGCACGCTGGTCAGGCTCAAATCCGTCGAAGATCAAGTCTCCGCGATGTCGGCCGTAGTTCAAACTTGAATCTGACGATGGCGTGGGCGTAGCTTCGATCTGCTCCAGATGGCCAAGTGAATTGCCCTTGAAGCCGCCGAATACGAAGATCTGTCCGGGGAGAAAAGTCTCACCCTGGACAGCGTTGTTGTTGATGATCGAAGGAGCCATCGGGCCTATAGGCGACGACACAGAGGAACTCTCATTAAAAGCACCAATGTTGGTGTCAAACCGGCGGATCTTGGATAGGGGGTCCCGAACTGTGCGTCTAGGCAGATGGTAACAGGAGACAAGGGACACGATGTTTTTACCCAGGTTCGGGCCCTCTCGATAGAGGTAAAACCCTACTCCTGCTTGATTGATATTGATGATATGGGTAGTACAAGAGTAGATCTACCACGAGATCAAGGAGGCTAAACCCTAGAAGCTAGCCTATGGTATGATTGTTGTTCGTCCTATGGACTAAAAACCTCCATTTTATATAGACATCGGAGAGGGCTAGGGTTACACAGAGTCGGTTACAATGGTAGGAGATCTACATATCCGTATCGCCAAGCTTGCCTTCCACGCCAAGAAAGTCCCATCCGGACACGGGACGAAGTCTTCAATCTTGTATCTTCATAGTCTTGGAGTCCGGCCAATGATGATAGTTCGGCTATCCGGACACCCCCTAGTCCAGGACTCCCTCACCCACTAAGGCCCATCAACTCTCCGGGGGGTTCCGGTAACCTCCCGGTACTCCGGAAAATACCCGAACTTCTCCGGAACCATTCCGATGTCCGAATATGGCCTTCCAATATATCAATCTTTATGTCTCGACCATTTTGAGACTCGTCGTCACATCCGTGATCTCATCCAGGACTCTAAACAAACTTCGGTCATCAAAACACATAACTCATAATACAAATTGTCATCGAACTTTAAGCATGCGGACCCTACGGAACTATGTAGACATGATCGAGACACATCTCCGATCAATAACCAATAGCGGAACCTGGATGCTCATATTGGCTCCTTCATATTCTACGAAGATCTTTATCATTCAAATCACATAACAACATACGTTGTTCCCTTTGTCATCGGCATGTTACTTGCGCGAGATTCGATCGTCGGTATCATCATACCTAGTTCAATCTCATTACTGGCAAGTCTCTTTACTCGTTCCGTAATGCTTCATCCCGCAACTAACTCATTAGTCACATTGCTTGCAAGGATTATAGTGATGAGCATTACCGAGAGGGCCCAGAGATACCTCTCCGATACACGGAGTGACAAATCCTAATCTCGATCAATGCCAACCCAACAAACACCTTCGAAGACACCTGTAGAGCATCATTATAATCACCCAATTACGTTGTGAAGATTGATAGCACACAAGGTGTTCCTCCGGTATCCGGGAGTTGCATAATCTCATAGTCCGAGGAACATGTATAAGTCATGAAGAAAGCAGTAGCAATGAAACTGTAACGATCATAATGCTAAGCTAACGTGTTGAGGCATATCTCTCTCTATGTATTTTTGGTGATTGATGACAACGCTTTTGTGGACTAATCATGTGCATTGAGCATTTCAGAGATTCATCCTTTGGCACGAGAAGATTCCTTCCCCTTGGAGTCCTAAGCGAAGATGGTGTAGCTCTTTCGTAACAGTTTTGGTGGAGTTGTTTCGTAGGAGTCACCATACTATCAAGAGGGGGTCCGCATTGGTGAGGCTAGGGTGGAATCAACATGCACACATCCTCTTTGCACCGTCAAAGCCCTCCCGCTTTGATGGAGTTTCTCATTGCTTCCTCAGCTTTTTGGGCCCCAATGTAGACCCGCAGACGCCAAACGATAGTACCGCTCTAGAGCCACGGTAGTACCGCTTCAATGTAGTACCGCTGGACTCTCATCCATAGTACCGCTTCTTGATCTTGGTCTCCGCCTCGACTCAAGGGTGTCGCCTCTCGTGTCGGGTTGTGCGGCATTGGCAGCGGTAGTACCGCTCGCAAGCGGTATTACTGCCCTACCATCGCGGCTAGTACCGCCTAGGTCGAGATCACCTTTCGCTTTGCCTTCTCAATCGGTGGCGGCGAGACTGCAGGGGAGGCGGTAATCACTGAGCCCATGGTAGTACCGCTGCCCTCAGCTGTAGTACCGCCCTTTGCGGGGCTGGTTGGGGGGTAACGGTTGGATTGTCCCCCCCCCCTTATAAAAGGAGGTCTTCTTCTCCAAAGTTGACCTACCTCTTCCCCCAAGCTCCATTGTTGCTCCAAGATCCATTTTCGCCCGATCTCTCTCCCTAGCCAATCAAACCTGTTGATTCTCTAGGGATTGGCTGAGAAGGCCTTGATCTACACTTCCACCAAGAGAAATTTGATTCCCCCCACTAATCCTTGCGGATCTTGTTACTCCTAGGTGTTTGAGCACCCTAGATGGTTGAGGTCACCGCGGAGCCATAGTCCATTGTGGTGAAGCTTCGTGGTGTCGTTGGGAGCCTCCAATTAAGTTGTTGAGATTGCCCCAACCTTGTTTGTAAAGGTTCGGTCGCCGCCTCCAAGGGCACCAATAGTGGAATCATGACATCTCGCATTGTGTGAGGGCGTGAGGATAATACGATGGCCCTAGTAGCTTCTTGGGGAGCATTGTGCCTCCACACCGCTCCAACGGAGACGTACTTCCCCTCAAAGGGAAGGAACTTCGGTAACACATCCTCGTCTCCATCGGTTCCACTCTTGGTTATCTCTTACCTTTACTTGTGCAAGCTATATTGTGTTATATCCTTTGCTTGCTTGTGTGCTTATTGTTGTTGCATCATATAGGTTGCTCACCTAGTTGCATATCTAGACAACCTACTTTGATGCAAAGTTTAATTTGGTAAAGAAAAGCTAAAAATTGTTAGTTGCCTATTCACCCCCTCTAGTCAACTATATCGATCCTTTCATTTGGTATCAGAGCCTCATCTCTTAATTAAGGGCTTTACCGTCCTAAGAGTATGGTTGACACTATAGACGGTGAGGAGGAGCACCCCTGTGTGAATCCTTCTTCGTCTATGGCCGATGGGGGATCCCGGTCTCACATTTGGAATTCAATGTGGCTTTGGACACATTGAAAACCTCCATGACGACCGAGGTAAAAGGCAGGTTCAAAGAGTTCCTTGATGGTCTTAAATTATCCACCGCACCTTTGGAAGTGGCCGCTCCCACTAACAAGGTGGCGGATACCAACTCCGATAAGGAGGAAGCTTCTAGTGATAAAGTTCCTTTGCCTAGTGGTAAAAGTGGAAACGGCATCTATGCTCATGTTGAACTACCTCTTACTTATGGAGGACCAGTTCCCTCCACTCATTTAAATCATGCGGGTTCTCCTCCTAAGATTGTGAAAAATGAGGATTTTGACTCTTGGGTCTATCGCTTTAAACGCCATTTAAACCATGTCAATTCTAATCTTTGGAGAATTATTGAGCAAGGTTTCTATATATCCGCATGACCCAAGCAACTTTACCCAAAGAGAAGCCGCGGATCATCTATTCAATGAGAATGCCCTCTATATCATCCAAGACGCAATTCCATCCGAAGACATTGCACATCTCTGACCGTTCACCGTGGCCCAGGAAGCATGGCACCATGTGGTTTATCTTTACAACGGAAGCGCAAGCATTCAACGCTCCAACTATGAAGTGGTGCAAGATGAAGCCGATGAGTTTGCAATGAATGAATATGAAGAACCTCGTGAGCTTTACCAGATATTAACCACTCTCGCGGTCTCCCTCCTAGATCATGGGAGCAAGGATACGAATAATAATTGGATCAAGCGCAAATTCCTCAAGGCCATGATGCCTTACCACAAGGCCATGTCCTCCATCATCCATCAAAGGCCGTACTTCCACACCTTGTCCTCAAGTGAAGTGTTGGATGAGTTTGTGGTGATGAGGATCTTGGACAAGACCGCCGACAATGCGGTGTTGCGTTCTCAAAGAGCAAAGAAGCCCAACCTTGCCTTGAAGGCCAAGGTTAGTGTAGAAGAAGAGGACGAAGAGGAAGATCAGGAGAGCAACCCCGAAGATACGAAATATGATTATCATGAGTACATGGCTCTTGCTTCAAGGAAATTTTGGAGCAAGAAGAACTCAAGGCCCAATTTCAACAAGAACAACTCAAGTGGCTTCAAGGGCAAGCAACATGTGAGAACATGTTACAATTGTGGGAATGTGAGCCATTTTGTTGTGGAGTGCCCTTACGAGAAGCGGGAAGACAATGGTGGCAAGCATCCGAAAAGACAAAGCCAAGTGCATCACGATGAAGATAGTGAAGCCATGGCCATGGCCTCCGTTGCCATTGCCACAACTCCATGGGTGTCTCTCTTCGATTCAGCCAACGAGAACATCACCGCCAAGTGCCTCATGGCCAAAGCCACCAACAAGGTAAACCCCAACATCAAAACTACCATCATTACAAATCCTTCTGAGGGAGTCCTGGATTAGGGGGTGTCCGGATGGCCGGACTATAGCCTTTGGCCGGACTCCTGGACTATGAAGATACAAGATTGAAGACTTCGTCTCGTGTCCGGATGGGACTTTCCTTGGCGTGGAAGGCAAGCTTGGCGATACGGATATGTAGATCTCCTACCATTGTAACCGACTCTGTGTAACCCTAACCCTCTTCGGTGCCTATATAAACCGGAGGATTTTAGTCCGTAGGACGAACAACAATCATACGATAGGCTAGCTTCTAGGGTTTAGCCTCTCTGATCTCGTGGGAGATCTACTCTTGTACTACCCATATCATCAATATTAATCAAGCAGGAGTAGGGTTTTACCTCCATCGAGAGGGCCCGAACACTGGTAAAACATCGTGTCCCTTGTCTCCTGTTACCATCCGCCTAGACGCACAGTTCGGGACCCCCTACCTGAGATCCGCCGGTTTTGACACCGACATTGGTGCTTTCATTGAGAGTTCCTCTGTGTCGTCATCTTTAGGCCCGATGGCTCCTCCAATCATCAACAACGATGCGGTCCAGGGTGAGACTTTTCTCCCCGGACTGATCTTCATACTTAGCGGCTTTGCACTGCGGGCCAATTCGCTTGGCCATCTAGAGCAGATTGAAAGCTACGCCCCTGGCCATCAGGTTAGATTTGGAAGTTTGAACTATACGGATGACGTCCGCGGAGACTTGATCTTTGACGGGTTCGAGCCACAGCCAAGCGCGCCGCACTGTCACGACGGGCATGATCTAGCTCTGCCGCTCAACAGTGCCCTGGAGGCTGCACCAGAGTCCGCTCCGACCCTTAGCTCGAAGCCGACTGCGGCGATCGAGGACGGATGGCTGGACACCACCTCGGGGGCTGCTATCTCTACGGCGATTGAGCCGAACACCAACCCTGTCCTTTGCGAAGCTCATGACTCCAAGGTGCCGGACTCCTCTCCGGACTCCGAACCTTCTGTGCCCCTGCCAATCGAATCCGATTGGGCGCCGATCATGGAGTTCACCGCCGCGGACATCTTTCAGCACTCGCCCTTTGGCGACATCCTAAATTCACTAAAGTCTCTCTCTTTGTTATGAGAGCCCTGGCCGGATTATGGTCAGGAAGGTTCGGACGCGGACCATGAGGAAATTCAAAGCCCACCCACCACCCACTTCATAGCCACTGTCGATGATTTAACCGACATGCTCGACATTGACTCCGAAGACATCGACGGTATGGACGACGATGCAGGAGACGACCAAGAACCAGCGCCTACAGGGCACTGGAAGGCCACCTCGTCATACGACATATACATGGTGGACATTCTAAACGATTCGAATGGCGATGGAACAACGGAGGATGACCCCTCCAAGAAACAGCCTAAGCGTCGGCGTCAGCGGCGCCGCTCTAAATCCCGCCACAGCAAAAATGGCGATTCCGGCACCCGAGACAATAACACCCCGGACAGTGCCGAAGACAACCCCCTCCAGCAGGATTCAGCGCAGGAGGATGGAGAAGCCAGCCCTCATGAGAGAGCGGCAGACAGAGAGGTAGAGGACGATAATTACATGCCTCCCTCCGAAGGCGAGGCAAGCCTCGACGACGCATTTAATTTGTCGTGCACGAGGATCCCGTCGAACAAGAGCATTTCAAACGCAGGCTTATGGCCAAGGCAAGCAGCCTCAAGAAAAAGAAGCAACAACTTAGAGCTGACCAAGACTTGCTACCTGACAGATGGACTGAAGTCCTTGCGGCCGAAGAATATGAACTTGAACGCCCCTCCAAGAGCTACCCAAAACGCAGGCTGCTACCCCGATTAGAGGAGGAAGCACCTAAACCTACCTCACCAGCACATGATACGGCCGATCGGCCACCTCGTGGCCGCGACAAAGAGGCCTCTCGGCCCTCCACTCAAGCCGCACCCCGGCGTCACTCAAAAAGTACCAAGGCACAGGGAAATGCACCAGACCTGCGAGATATATTGGAGGACAAGGCAAGGCAAACAAGATCGATCTACCGATCGCGGGGGCGCCCCATGATATGTGATGATAACCGTCACGCCGGATATGGCAATTCCGGCCGGGCTGAACACAGTAGACAAAGCTCATTTGAGTTGCGTCGTGATATAGCCCAATACAGAGGCGCCTCACACCCACTATGCTTCATAGACGAAGTGATGGATCATCAAATCCCTGAGGGTTTCAAACCCGTAAACATTGAATCATACGATGGCACAACAGATCCTGCGGTTTGGATCGAGGACTATCTCCTTCACATCCACATGGCCTGCGGTGATGACCTACACGCCATCAAATACCTCCCACTCAAGCTTAAAGGACCAGCTCGGCATTGGCTTAACAGCTTGCCTGCAGAGTCAATTGGTTGTTGGGAAGACCTGGATGCCGCATTCCTCGACAATTTCCAGGGCACCTATGTGCGACCACCAGACGCCGATGACCTAAGCCACATAATTCAGAAGCCAGAGGAATCAGCCAGACAATTCTGGACACGGTTCCTAACCAAGAAAAATCAAGTTGTCGACTGTCCGGATGCAGAGGCCCTTGCAGCCTTCAAACATAACAGCCGCGATGAGTGGCTTGCCCGGCACCTAGGACAGGAAAAGCCGAAATCCATGGCAGCCCTCACAACACTCATGACCCGCTTCTGCGCGAGAGAGGATAGCTGGCTAGCTCGCAGTAACAACATGACCAAGAGCCTTGGTAATTCGGATACCAAGAACAACAACGGTAGGTCGCGTCGCAACAAGCACAAGTGCTGCATTAATGGTGATAATGCTGAGGATACGGTAGTCAATACCAGATTCAGAAGCTCTAAACCTGGTCAGCGGAAAAAGCCATTCAAAAGAAATACTCCGGGCCCGTCCAATTTGGAGCGAATACTCGATCGCTCGTGCCAGATACACGACACCCCCGAAAAACCAGCCAACCACACCAACAGGGATTGTTGGGTGTTCAAGCAGGCAAGCAAGTTAAATGCCGAAAACAATGACAAGGGGATGCATAGCAACGACGAGGAGGAGCCCCGGCCGCCGAACAATAAAGGACAGAAGGGCTTCTCCCTACAAGTGCGGACGGTGAACATGATATACGCAACCCACATACCCAAAAGGGAGCGGAAGCGTGCACTAAGGGACGTATATGCGATGGAGCCAGTCGCCCCAAAGTTCAATCCGTGGTCCTCCTGCCCGATCACTTTTGATCGAAGGGACCACCCCACTAGCATCCGCCATGGCGGATTTGCCGCATTGGTTCTAGACCCAATCGTTAACGGATTTCACCTCACTAGAGTCTTGATGGACGATGGCAGCAGCCTGAACCTGCTTTATCAGGATACAGTGCGCAAAATGGGCATAGACCCCTCAAGGATTAAACCCACAAAGACGACCTTTAAAGGCGTCATACCGGTGTAGAGGCCAACTATGCAGGCTCGATTACACTTGAAGTGGTCTTGGATCCCGGATAAGTTCGAGCGAGGAGTTAATCTTGACATAGTCCCGTTCATGGCGGCTATCACGCGATTGCTCGGACGAACCGCATTGCAAAGTTCAATGCGGTGCCGCACTACGCATACATCAAGCTCAAGATGCGGGCCCTCGAGGAGTCATTACGGTCAGCGAAACACGAGCGCTCTCTCCGAATGGAGGAGCATCTGGCGGACCCTCATGGCGAAGTACAAAACAGCCTCTCAAGGCAATTCTCGAGTCCAGCTATTAAAGTCCGGACACCGTCAAGCGCGCCCGGAGTAACCTACAACAAGACCGCCTGGCACGTCCCGAGCACGCGTAGCAATGCGACCCCAACCCCAGCCCTCACGAAATTGCGAAACCAGTACTACGCGTACATAATTACGCTCTGGAAATACCATGGGCATGGGGGGAGGGGCACGACCACGGCAGGCCCAAAATGCGGCTCAACCGCACCAGGGGCTCCCGATTGTGTCATTCTTTTTTCTCTTACTTTCAGGACTCCTTTCTCAAGAAGCCCTGTCCGGTAGTAGAATCGCCGAACACACGATGCAACAGCCAGGGAAGCAGAAAGCGACATCGAGCGTCTAGGTGGTCTTTATAATGAGGAGTATACTTGTTTCACATATCATCCCGCAGCTCGCCCATGGAGGGGGACATGTCAAATAGTCTCGCCCATTGCTTATCGCACTATTTTTATCGATCTGCTTTTACCGCAGCCTTTTTGAATAAACAATACATAGCTTCTGCCTATTATTGCATTCCTTTTTTATCTATATATGTTCACTTATGACATGTTGCACCCGTACACTTTGGTACGGCCAAATACACCAGGGGCTTAAGTACCCCAAAATATGGTGTGATAAGTCCAAACACTTTCACAAGTGTGGCACCCCGAACTTATAGCATTATATGCATCGGCTCCGAATCATGTCTTGGGTCAATAGTTGGGTTTGCCCGGCTCCCATGTTTTGGTACCTTACGTTCCGTTATATCGGCTAAGGTAGTGCTGGGAGAACCACTGTGATTGTGCCCCGGTTGAGCTGGGTTAAGCACCTCAGTGGAGAAAGCTAAAACTGGCCGTCATGATAGGGCG